>CM040978.1:18584469-18613261 GCA_022985145.1 Pangasius djambal
CTCTCTCACTGCCCTTGTCTGTACATAACAGGTCTTAACTGTACATTCTGTTCATTTACTACTGTTTATACTGCACATTCCCTTTACTGTTTATACACACTGTTTATATTGTACATACTGCACTTGCTGCTTTTTGCACTTCTGATTAGATGCTAAACTGCATTTCGTTACTCTGTATTCATACATGTGTAATGACAATAAAGTTGAATCTAATCTAATCTAATCTAATCTAATTTTCCTAAAACAAAGCCACTATGAATATTTTTTGACATTAGCAAAGGCCAGTATTATACGATCACACCCATGTTTAATATTATCATGCTGCCCTAATATTTGATGTGTGCAAATATGAGTTTAAACCACAAATAAAAAACATCTGTGCCAGGAAAACTCCCAATCTGATCAATTTCCAATTCCCACCCACTAGCTAGTTTCCGCCTATTACACAACAGCTGCCTGCCAGGGAGGGTGAAGGCTATTGCATGCTTCCTCCAAAACATATGGAGCCAGCCAACTGCATCTTTTCCAACTGCTGCTCATGCTGCGTCGCAGGGCAGCTGAACACAGAGGAAAGTGCTAACAGCCCTCTTCGGCATACCTGAGATCACACCCGCCCATGACTGGTTAGTATGGTAGGGCTGTATGGATGGTAGTGGCATTGTCGGGATTTATACTCATGATCTCCTGATAAGGCCAATGGTTTTCTGCTGAGCCAGACAAAAAACTTTTATCTACAAAAAACTAGCAGTGCACTTTGCATGGGCACCGCTTTACAACGGTTTTGTCTGTCATTCTGTTTAGATATTATTTTTTTAGTAGCTTATTGCATTAAGCTGTGGCTACTGTCTGGTCCTTGTCTGTGCACCAATTTTCCAGTATCAGTTGTACCAAATCTAAAAAAAGCAGAGTTCAATATTAGACTTAGTTCTCAGATAAAGTTCAATTATTTAACTAATCCATTTACATGCTCAGTTCATTTAAACATCACATAGGAATCCACTCAGTTGGTGCTTTTACCTCACAGAACACAGAGGGGAGGGCTGATACACAGTTTGGATGGACACTTCTAGCAGCAAACGGACATACTAGTTAAATAAAATTGTCGTGATTTATCAGCTTTCCATTGGTCATTTAAATGTTGCCTGTGGGTAGACAGGAGTGTGCCCACATTTCATACAGCCTAGAGAAAAAGTGAAAAGCACGAAAAGTAGAGATACATGCTTTTCATCAGACACTGATCATCATTGCATACAAGGATACAGCATGACATAAGCAGAGCTTTGTTTTATTTCCAAAGTGAAATAAACATTCAGCTGATTCACATAATTCGGTAACCCTAGCCTTCCTAAAACTATCAAATGATTAAACGTTGGTGTCTCACAAGCCAGCATTTCGAGGCTACAGGATGTTCTTACCCCAGCACGATCAGCTCTCCATACTTTATAGGCTCCTTGTCCCCAGGGAATATGGCATCATGGGACTGTGAGCCCGAGTCTAGAGGGGGCGATGGTTGGCTCTTGTTGCATGATGGGCGCAGCTCCAGGGACGGAGGAGGGCACAGGGCCTCAGAGCTTCCTTCTAAAACCATGTCTAAGGGCCACGTGCAGGGACTCGCAGCTGAGAGAGAAAAAGAGAGCATTCATTAGGTATGATGTTGCGTTGCACTTGCACTTTTAATCATATGCCAGGGACAGAAAAAAACAACATAGGGTTCTACCAATTTAATACTGAGTAGAGCTGTTGGAGCTGAACAGTATCGGATATGATTTTATAATACAATCCAAGTGTATTTTAATGCAATAGACATGTTATGTCTATTAAGTGTATTTTTTATGCAATAGATATGTGGCTTGTACACTTTGTAAATAAACAGTCATTCATTCATTTTCTGCTTCTCCTAATGGGTGTTGTAGTGGCAGTTGTAGGGGTTTGTAGTATGTCAATCCAGACTTCCCCAGCCACAGGTTCCATCTCCTCCTGAGGGATTCCCAAGCCAGCAGTGAGATATAATCTCTCTAGCGAGTCCTGGGTCTCCAGTGGGACGTGACCGTTATAGCTCTATAGCTCATGGGCTCACCACGGTTGTAAAGAGTGATTATTTGAGTTATCATAGCCTATCTGTCCGCTCCAACCAGTCTAGCCATTAACCCGTGACCTCCCTCGTCAACAAGCCATTTCCACCCACAGAACTGCCGCTCACTGGACGTTTTGGTTTTTGGCACCATTCTGTGTAAACTCTCAAGACTGTTGCGCATGAAAATCCCAAGAGATCAGCACTAACAACCACACCATGGTCAAAGTCACTGGAGATAATATTTTACCCCATTCCGATGTTTGATGTGAACATTAAATGAAGCTCTTGACTTGCATCTGCATGATTTTATGCCTTGTGCTGCTGCCACATGACAGGCTGATAAATGCATGAGTGAGCAGTGGTATTAAAGTGGCCAGTAAATGTAAGTTTGTGTTTGCTTAAAAATATTTGACTAGTACTAAATGTATCCAAAACCAATATATTAATAAGAGGGCATTTAATTAATGGAAATGACTGAATTCTATCTTTCCTGACACTCTAAACCTGGATATTAAAATGCATTCGAAAGGCTTACACCTTTTTTTTTGTAACACCTAAAAGTGCTGTATGCACACTAAAACAGAATTATGGACATATTAATAAAATCATCAAAATTACTAATTATACATAAAGTATATAATCAGAGCTACATCAAAGATAAAATATGTTGACAATGTATATGTTTGATTCTTTTATGTAAACCTTTATGAGGATCTAACCTAGAGATGATGAACAGCACAAATCAACCAGCCACAGTTCTGCTACGGAGCAGCAGGGTTGTGCGGGTGTGATGGTGGGATAGAGCAGACAGAGGGGAAGGGGCAGGCAGGAGAAAGAGAGAGAGAGAGAGAGAGAGAGAGAGATGAATGGCGAGAAGACAAAAATAGAACTGGCATGCCAGTACAGGTGATGGAGGACAGAGGCATGGCTAAAGAGAAAGCCATGTAGTGCACAGTGTGACGGAGTGGTGAAGGCTACATCGAGCTAAAACATGCAGGCAGGGCTGTAACAAATGTGTGTGTATGTGCATGCCTGCGTGTGTGTGTGTGTGTGTGTGTCAGGGGATTATATATGCTTGCGCATGAGCTTGGCGGGGTGATGGATTGCCTGCTCTGTGCCATGTACTTTCTAATCAACCCACTGTCACAACCTGGAGGAGGAGACTGGGTAAGAGAGAGAGAGAGAGAGAGAGAGAGAGAGAGAGAGAGAGAGAGAAGACAGGGTGGACATGGGGGCTAAAGAAAAAAAGAATGTGACAAGAGAGTAATAAGGATTCAGAGGAAATGGTGTATGATATAACGATGGATAAGAGGAGGAAAAATAGTGAGATGGTTAGTGCTTTCTTTTTCCCCCACATCATGTCTTAGCTAACCTCTTGCCTTTAGTAATGACAATCCTCTCACCCCAGACACCATCTGCCATTTTCTTTTCTCTATTTGCTTTTTGTCTTTTCTAAATCAGGCCTTTCTTTACCTCCTCCTTCTGCACCATTTGATTTTTCATCCATTCCTCTCAATTCCTGTCTTCCAAAACGTGCCCCATGCTATCTCACTTCCCTCTCACAATCCTCTCTGCTGCCTCTGCAGCGTGCTGAGTGCGTGTGTGTGTGTGTGTGTGTGTGTGTGTGTGTGGGAGAAAGAGGGAGACTGTGAGGAAGAGTGGGAGAGGGAGAGTCTGCATCATCTATCTCCATCAAGAAAATGATGAAGGGGGCTGCTAAATATACACATGTACGGAAATGATCACCAAAATAACTCAGCCTATTCCAGTCTGATCCCTCCGAACTTCATTCTTCATCGTCTGTACACGCTTCGCAGCAGAACCATTAGCAAGCTCTCAGTTTTATGTCGGCGCTGCAGTCTTCGTGCACAGTGCATACCTCGGATGCTGCTACTGTAGCAACGCCAGAAGCACCGCCAGAGTTCTGTGCCTACAAGTGTTTTACTTTTAATATAATGATTAGCAGTAAATGCCTGTCATGATCCTGCATTTGCTATGCTAATGTTCTGTACACAATAGCGTCTGGTATACGTTAGCAAAGTGTTTGTAATAGACTTATCTGTAGGGTGTACTGGAGAAGCACTTACTGTTTTCATCTGGTGGTGGTGATAATGGTGATGTTTTATATTACTGTATTATTATACTGTGTAATCATATGGGTTTTTACTGTAGCCTGACATCATTATTTCCTCGTAAAACTATTATGCATTACACTGTCAAGATAATCGAGTAGAGCTGCATAATGTGGACCAAAATAGCATAGTGCTACACATTGTGTTGTGCAACACATGGCTGTGAATCCATGATGGAGCATGGTTATAGGATGCCTAGCATTAATTTTACCTCAAATCATTTTAGTTGTTTTTTTTTACCCCAATTTATAAAAACACCCAGAAAACATGCTCACAAGATACAATAAAAATGTAGTGTCTGTATGCTCATTTGCATATTGCAGACTCCTGTTGCAAATATTGCAAGGGCCAACACTGTGATAATGAATAACTTCATATTATTCTATATCATGTATCCCTATAATACAGAAGTCTCTGTGTTGTAATGGTGCAGTTTCTTCAATGTGGTGGACCTGTGCATGTTTTACTGTCCTGCCTGACCCGGCTTGATGATTCCTGGACCTGCCAAAAGATGTGAGAGCAAAGAAAGAAGATATGTAATCGTATCTTTCTTTTCTCTCTTGATTTCATTCGTTCTACAATATGAGAACACGTGTGTGTGACGAGGAGCTGTATTACTCTTCGCCATACACTTCATGCAAATTCATATTTTACTCACATAGCTGATTTTCCTATGCCATTTTGACACCTTCCATTTTACACCAAAGATTATTATGCCATACACGGCCTCACAGACACAGAATCCTACACTAAGGCCATGACCATCCATCTTAATTTGATGCTGTATACAACATATCCTAAATCGGACAAATGTCTGGGGAGAGAAAATGTCCTTTTAACCGTACCAAACACAAATGCTTACCAGCATGTCAAGTCAACGGCTTACCTTTCCTACAACACAGGTTGCAATACCAAGAAGACTGGGATCTGCTAATTCTGCAGGGATGGAATACAGACACTACAACCTTTCAGAAAGCCCTTTATCCAAAAAGAACAAATCTGCATTTAAAGAAGTATGAAAGCCAGAGCCAAGAAGTGTGCAGAAAAAAAAACAAAAAACATCACTGACCCCTTGCACCAAGGCCACCGCATATTTGAACTCCTTCCCTCCAGCAGCAGCTTCAGATCAAATCCACTAAACGCTGAAAAAGCTTCTTTCCACATGCAGTCAGACTTATGAACACTCCCACACTTGTGACTTGCCAAGATGCAATAACGTTTCTGTGCAATATGTATCTGTGCAATATTCTCTTCTGTGCGATATTTTTAACCTACAGTTCAATAGTTGTATTTGGTATTTACCTCTGTTCATACCAAACATGTTGTCAGTGTCTCTGTTAGCTATTTTAATATGTAATGTCTATATTCACAACAAAAGCAGATGTGCACGGTACTGTCTGAGCAACAACTTAGTGCTATACTAGTCCTAGATTCTCATAAGCACAAATCAAGGTGTTCAAAGCCCTGCATAATACTCCAAAGTAGATTACATGTCGGAGAAATACAGATCCTAATAGTCCTGTTAGTCCTTTTCGCTGTCTACTTGGACTCGCTGAGGCAGTCTTGCATGTAGCACTGATCCTGTAAGCTACAACGGGAGAAAATCTTTTCTCAACTCCGGTATGTCACAGGTGGATCTCACAACCACATCCACACCCAGACACCCACACACCCCCATACACACTACAGACATACACAGAAACCTGTACGAGTTCCACCAAAAAAAAAAAAAAAAAGAAAAGAAAAAAAAGAAATTCAACAGTTCTCTGTGTCTAAAAAAAACCCCACAGGCAGTGCTGAGTCACTGTGCCTAATATATAGTCATATTTCAACCACCATGTCATACGGGTCTGATACTGCTAGAGATAAGTGATTTGACATCCGTGAAATCACACCAAGATAAGAAATATGAATCTGACACTGACATTATCATCATCCAGACACCCTGTAATTGCATGCAGTAAAAACACTGCTGAGGGTCAAAGCAGCATGTGATTGCTATCTTCAGAAAAGGCCTTGTAACAGAAACTTCCTTCAATTTCAAGACATCATTATGTAATGGCTTTATGGCTTCACAGCCCTGCTTGAAAATCCTATGCTTTCAGATGCTAGACTGCAGGGGCAGACACTGTTGATTGTAGATAAACAACCCAGGACAATTGACAGTAGCTTACTCCACCAACCATGTCCATGATGCTGCACTTTAAATCATACTGCCTCACAACTGACAGCCTCAGGCTGATTATTTCACATCAACACCAGCCTTTTGCTCGAGTAACAACAAGCAGAAAGGCTCCCATCGCAGGGCCAAAGCGTCATTAGATGTGCTTAGGCTGTGAGGCTGGAAATATTGATCAGTCCACACAGCCCAGCAGTCTGGGAGCGTGATGGGAGACACACAAGGGATTTTCACTCACTGCGCACAGACGCGAAACAGTCTATTGCAGGAACATCACGACAGATCGAGCTAAAGACAAGAAAACAGTGTATGGACAGAAAAAAAAGGGACACAAGGCAACACACACCCGCTGATGTTTGCGTCGTCAGTCCTGATGGCTGCTTGAATCCGCGCGTGGCATCAGAAGGGCGCGTGGCGCTGCTGCTGCTGAGGTCCTCGCGCTACGATGATGGGGACGACGCGCTCATCGCCACACAGAGACACCGGGGTCATTACGGTACGCGGTGAGGGTAATGTTAATCCGACAGAGGACTTTCGCTCCGGACACGACATTCACTTGACACGCCCATCCCTCCTATGCGTTCCCCGTCCAAGAAATACCACAGACAAGGTGTTTCTCCGTCGCCTACAGAGTGGGTGTGTTGGCTCGGTTAGAACGCCGTGACTCGGTTTAAGCCACGCCTTACATGCTACAGTTAGCGGGGCAGGCACAGGCTCCGCCCACCCGCTGGTCTGGTCCACCCCGCGCGCTCTGATGCTCTCAGAGAAAATCGAGAAAACACCACCAGAGCCTAATGTTTTCGAGGTCTTCCTCCGCCTCTTAATATACTGTTTTTAATTATGTAACTGTCAGGTGTTATGGATTAGCATGCAGTGACCCACTTAAGAAAAAAAATCCACATACGCATTATATGACTGTGAATAATACACTATATGGCTGATAATGTGTGGACACCTGAGAGTCATATTTGTCTATTCCAAAATCATGGGCATTAACACAGAGCTGGTCCCCTCCTTTCCTGTTGTAATAACCGCCACTCTTCTGGGAAGGCTTTCCACTGGATTTCAGTGTGTGGGAAGTGGTAGGTTAAGATGTTGGCTTAGTGCTCATGAGGTTATGAGTTCAAATCCCAGCTCCTACTCAAAGCAAAGCTGCCACTGGTGGGCCCTTAAGCAAGGTCCTCAACTGCTCGGTTGCGTAAATGAGATAAATATAAGTTGCTCTGGATAAGGGTGTCAAATGCTGTAAATGAGCATGGCTGCTGTGGGGATTTGTGTTCATTCAGCCATGAGAGCATTAGTGAGGTTGGGGTCATGGCTTTCACAACAACTTTGGCAAACCATGTCTTTATGGAGCTCGCACAGGGGCATTGTCATGATGGAACATGGGCTTCTTGGTTCCAGTGAAGGGAAATTTTAATGCTACAGCGTACAAAGACATCCTATACAATTGTGCGCTTCCAGCTTTGTGGCAAAAGTCTGGGCTCACGTATGGGCGTGATGGTCAGGAGTTCACAAACTTTTGGCCATACAGTGTATGTGATCGCATGTTAAAAATTATGGGAAGGTGCATTTCGGCATTTGTGACCTGAAATTGCTCATGTGGAATCAGATACACATCAATAATATGGGATCACACATGAAAACTGTGATCACGTGTGAACATTAAGTAAATTGTGCACGGAAATCACATGTGAAAATAAATTTAGTATAAATCAAAAATAAAAACACACGCACTACATGTGAGATGTCCACATGTGAAGCTTAACATATGAAATATCAAAAAAGTGTATTTTCTGTACTCCCTCACAGTATCAGTCTATTTATAATCCTAATTTATTCATTTTATTACAATTTAAACTCATTTTAATGCCAGAAGAAAAGAGACAGAAAGAGAGTGAGCTGACAGTCAGTTAAATTTAGTACAGCAACAGTGAATGTTATAACGGCAGGGTGTTCCTGTCATTTGGAATCAGTACAGATCCAGAGGGAGGTTGTTCGAAAAATGATAACATTATTTGTATCTAATATTATGTCATATGTTCCCTTTGTGAATTTGTTGAAGGCCTCAGTGTTCATAGAACAACATACTATGTACTCATTCTATTTCACTCCTTTTAACCATCAGGGGTGGTGAGAATTTTGCACAACCTTTGCATTTTCATAACCTATTTCACAATGTCATGTGGGACTGACCCATCTTAGACACTGCTTGGCAGCGGCAAGTCCCAATATACCCCAAAAGTGTATGTGGCAACCATCAGTGCACCACAGCACCACGGACAACATATCTCTAGGGTCCCATAGACTTATTATTACGTTTCTAAAAGGATGAGGCACCAGCGTGGCTGGCCCACTGGGTGGTGGACGTCATCACCTTGGTGAGTAGATAAGTGCAGCCCCTACTGTGGTGTGCCAATCCTCACCTCTTCTTTGGCCTTATTTAAAGGTATACTGTTCCTGGACCTCACTGTGCAATATTTCCAGATTCTACAAGAATCACAGGTTATCCAGTGGTGTGAGTGCAGCATTCATCTCGGAGCACCGTAGTTCTACGATAAATCCTGCTCCTCACTGATGTCATACATTATCCAGGTGTTTCACACCACCCATGTATGTAGCTGTGGGTCTGTGAATACCAGATTATCGCTCCCTAGATTATCAAGTTCTGTCATTAAGAACCTGCACTGGCTTGGCAAGAAGGCTCTGGGGAAAGTTTGCTGTATGTGTGCTGAACATTTATTACAAGTATTGCATCATAAGTCACCAAGTTGATTTAGAAGGCTACAGCCTAGTAGGTTATCTTTGCTATTCCGGATGTTTAAGCTGACAATTGGAACAAGGTTTTGCTTTTGTATTTGTATTTATATCTATTGGATTTTTCAGACTGGAGAACACTGGTCAAGCTTTCAGTCATCATGAGCAATCATTCCTATCCTCTCCTTGAGTCAATCAGTGTGCAGTGGCTCACACTCAGCAGCAGGCTTCTCCTTTATGCAGAAAATAACTCTTTCTCCATTCAGCTATCAGACTGCACTGTTCTATTTTTCTTGCACTCAACCTTGAACTATCAGTGCAATGTATCTACATTGTGCACAGTTTATTTTCATTCACTGCTCTTTCATTTTTTTTCATTACTCATATACATCTGCATAAGTCCACTACCAGTACTAAACTCTAACGGGAAAAACAACAACAAAAAAAAACTTTAAGGGTTTAAGGTTCCTTTGGATAGTTTCTAAGTTGCCTAAGAGATTCTAATTAGATTTTTAAAAAAAGATAGGAACAAATTAAAGGAGAAAACAAACAAACAAACAAAAACAGTGGCTCCATAATGCTGTGGGAGGCATTATGCTGGTTCGGGTCCACATGTCTCCTCATATTGAAGGGTCACTGCTAAACAGTATTTCTTATTGATTGAAAATCAGTTATTCTGACTGATTAGCTTTATCCTATGATGAAATATTTCTTTTCTGTTGGGAGTGCTCTCTTCCACAATGACAATGCCACAAACAAATAAGTACTAATGGCCTTTCTGTTGCCTTTAACATTCTCACCTGGCTTCTCTTATTAACAAGGTGTTTTAACTCACACCTCTGACACTCACTGAATATTTTCTTTGGATGTTTTTTCTTTATTGCATCATTCCCTGTCATCTCTAGAGACTGTAGAGCATGAAAATCTCCGGAGGTGCTGGAACCAACAAGCATACACAGTCAAAGCCACTCAGGTTTTGCATTATATTCTTCAAAAAAATTTTATCTAATCTTTTTTTATAGTTTACTGAGTTCCATCCTTGTGATTTTCATATAACAACAATAACAAAAGCACTGATAATGCTATTATAGGAGATGAATTCAACACAACCTATGGCATCAATTTCCACCTAATAAGATTTTGCCATCTTGGATTTTGTCAAAAACTATTTTTCGCTAATCCTCCTATAAATTTTGTCCAATCATCACCATTTGGCAAACAATTTGGCAAACATCATCTTCAGAGTAAGCCACACAAAAATTATCAAAAGAATTTTGATACTCCAAACGGTTTGCCCGTAATGGGCCAACAAATCTGACAGCAAAGCCACCAAACGAGATGTGAGCCTATATCTCAGCAACAACTTTGTGCACTGACACAAACCTTGGTAGGCATCTTCAGGACCATGACCTGAGGCTATGCAATAAATTTTGTGCCAGCACCACCTACTGGTCAAAAGTTACAATAACATGCCGAAAATGCTTCTACCTAACTGCCATATTTGCTACTCCTTCTCCAAATTTTGTCCGATCTTCACCAAATTTGGCTCACATCATGTTTAGAACTATCTGAACAAAAGTTTTCAAAGGAATTTTGATATTCAAAATTACTCTCCTGTAACGTGCTGGCAAATGCAAAAAAAACCCCCAAACAAACAGGATGTGAGCGTGTATCTCAGCAAAGCATCTACGTATCATCACAAAATTTGATAAGTATGTTCAGAACCATGTCCTGAATGTACCCAAGAAGTTTCATGACTGTGCCACCCTTTGGTCAATAACTGTAACAACTTTCTTTTTTTCTCTATATCATTTGAAGAATTTGTGCTAAATTCACAGTTCTTTCTTTCTTTTTTTTTTTTTTTTAACAATAATTCCCTGGAGTATGTTGAAGTGAACACACACCAACATCTGTACTTCTTGTTGACCATCTTGAATTTTGCCAAAAATGTTTTTTCGGTACTCCTCTTTCAAATTATTTCCAATCAAAACCACACAAATCTTGGTAGGCATCTTCAGGACCATGACCTGAGGCTAAAAGTTTACAATAACATGCCAAAAATGGTTCCATCCAAGTGCCATTTTTGTTTCCACCAAATTTGGCTCACATCATGGCAAAAAAGGCCCAGACTGATGAGGAAAAAACATAAATACCTGAGATGTTTTTAAATTGCAAAAAGAAAAAAAAAAAATCAGGTCAGAGCAGTAGCAATCAGGACCACAGGTCAAATTAGCAACAGACAACTCCACAGGTCACAGCAGTAGCGGCAGCAATGCCACCCTGCTGCCCATTTGTTCATCTAGACCTTTCCTCCTACAGTCAGAGAATTCCACCACTGTCTGTGGTCAAAACATACACATCATTAGTGAAACTACAAATCACCCATGAATCCCTTTGCCTAAAGTTATGGCTCTGCTTTCCTGTGATTGCTTAGACAAAAACTGTAGCGCGTCTGTGAATATGCAGCACAGTCTTGGGTGCTTGCCCGAAAATGCTGCTTGCAGGTTCATTTGTTATTATTATTATTATTATTATTATTATTATTATTATTATTAGTCGTATATTACCTTTTAATACAAGACTGTAAAATATTTCATGGTATATGAATAGGAGTTTCTATGTAAATACACTGTTGGAAGAAAGGGATCCTCAAGGTTTATTTGGATGGTTAAAGGTTCTAGCTTCCTAAAGGGGTTTTACTGAAACTACGTTTGAACTTTTTTTTTTTTTTTTTTTTTTTACTTGGAAGTAATTTTTTGTAGTAGAATCTTTAGCAGAAGAACCCTTTATTGTGCTAAATGGCACTTTTTTTTTTTAAAACAGTGAAGACAGCATCGTTGCAATATAATATAATTTAACAGCAACGACAACAATAATAATATTAATATTAATATTAATTAATAATAATTATAATATTATAATATTATAATAATTATAATAACTATAATAATAATAATAATAATAATAAAATAACAGCAGCAGGAGTAGCAACAACAACAACAACTAAATAACAGCAGCAACAACAACAGCTAAAATAATAATATTAATAATAATCATCATCATCACGGTAATAATAATAGGACAAATCTGATTTGTCTGACACGCTAATGACGCACCTGCATGCTTAAAAAGACAGACGCACGTTAATGACGTCACTTAATGGCGCCCAAGTACCAGCCTTTAACTTGAAGCTTGTGAAGTATCGAACAGTGCGTTAGATCTTCGTCATTAAACACATCTGCCGCGTCTCAGGAGTGAAAAACGTTAGTCTTAGCTCGTCTGGAGTCTGCAGTGTGTCAGGTTCGCCATGCCAGAGGACGATGATTTGATGCCGGGTTTGAGTTCACAGCAGATCCGCAGCAGCAGCAGCGGTGATGAGTTTGTTCCTCCTGATGGACTCTGCTGGATCTCTGTACTGTCCTGTTTACTGCTCGCATGCTCCTATGTTGGAAGTTTATACGTCTGGAAAAGTGACTTACCAAGGTATCGTATGTCCTCGGATACTGCTCCACTAGTGTGGTTCTAGTTCAGATGGCATCAGGCTGCCTGACTAGCTAGACAGCACATCACTGTGTTTATGTACTCTCTGTGCTGTCAGTGAGGGTACTGGTTGAGTTAATGGATTCTGGTGCAGAGTCTGTGATTGTTTTCTGGAGGCTTAATATTATTTGTCACTTGTAATCTCTGGAAAGAGAAATCACCAAATTTGGATGAGAGGCAAGTTTTCCTACCTGATGAGCCTTTCACCTTTAAAACTTTACATCAAAGTCAAAGTGTAAAGATGCAGGAAACCCTCTGTCACGACTCCACATGGCTCCTAACTGATCAAGAGCCTGGATCTGTACCATGTGCTGCCAAACTTCCTAGGCACCATGGCTGTGAATGAAATGCTGCCTGCTAGTTTAGAGGATGGATATCTGAAGATTAAGCAAAACTAATTTGCTGAGAGATTCACAGTCACACACAGCACAAGGTTCCATTCCACACTGAATAAATTTGATTAACTAGCCATTTTTCCATAACAGAATGTGACAGCTGTGAGACTGCGATATACTACTCTGTATTATTTGATCTCCTGTGTCTCTGATTGTATGCATCCGTGTGTGTTGTACTACAAGGGACCATCCGTCAGTGATAAAGAGGCGTTTCACTAGTGTGCTGATTGTGTCAGCTTTGTCTCCACTCTTTGTGTGGGGATGGAAAGAGTTCACAGGCATTCAGGTGAGAAGATCTTAAGTTTGTGCTTCAACGTAAGTTTTAACACAATAATCTGCCTTCTAATATTTAAACAGCATCTTCTTTAACATTTTTGAACATTTCCATAGCTGTGATAAAGGCTTTATATTTAATAGGCAGCACAGATGAGTCAATATTTGCTGAACTCAGATTAAGTATTGATGCAAGGCATATGTCAGATATTGTTTTAATTAGACAACTACGCACCTGTTCACCAGCCAAATCCTAAATTGAATAATTGATTGTGTTTTGAATTCTGTACAAGAAATGTGATGCTTCTTACAGAGTTGTTATAATTGCTTGCGTTTTTGTGAAAAAAACAATAAAACAAATCGTTAATACAGCTGTATAGCTAAACACATATAATATGCCTAATAAACTGTGTGTATACCTACCGCTTCCTGAGCAGATATTATTTGATCTGAGAAGTGATACTGTGTGTGTATTACCAGGCATATTAATAAGGTAGGTATGTCTAATAAGGTGGCCAATAATAAAATGTTTCCAAACCCCAGAAACACTGTGTATAGCAACAGATGATCTAAATACAAGGGCTTACGAGGTAGATTGAGGGGCAGTGTAGCATAACCTGGCAGTTCAGTGTATGACATGCATATATCACGTTTAATCTGTAAAGTGTATTTGAGAGATGTTTTAGGGAAGGGTTCAGTAATCATCAGTGTGAATGCTCTGTTGGTCTGGTGTTGCTTTTAATTTGTCTCTGTCTTCCACTGTACAGCCTACTCCATCTTTATTAGCTCTCATGGGAATCCGGTTTGAGGGCCTCATTCCAGCTGTCGTTCTTCCCCTCATACTGACCATGGTAAGGAATGGTCATCTGTCGTAAGATTTAATTAATACACCTCTCATGATTGAAGCTGCAGAGTAAGCTGTTTCGAGTTTGAATGTTTAAAAAAAAATAGAGGGTGAATGTGCATTTTTATGATTAGTGTTTATAACTATGGTGATGTTGAATTCTCAAACCGGATTGGTCAGAAAGTGTAGGTTAATTTTGTATAACAGCAGCTCTGACAGTAGTTTGGTTTATATTACTGCACTTGTTCTGATATGTTACTGTTTCTATAGTAACTAAAGCAAGATGCTTCACATAACCTAATAATAAATGGATGAAAGAAATTATTTACCAATGCAGATGAATTTATAATTGTTGATATACTGTAGCTTTCTATATGGAGATGTCCAATGTCAGTGCTTTGTATCAATCAGTGCTTTGAATCAACTCAGATTTCCAACATTTCAGGAAGGTGTTGCATTTTGAGTTTTTTTTGGTAACAAGTTGCATTTTATTTGTCTTATTAACTTCAGGAGAAAGTGAGGGAGCCACTGTTTATAGGTGCTATAACGTAAATGATAACAGAAGCTAGCTTGTTTGACAGATACTCCACAGCATTAACTATAAACAGAAAAAAATGTTTTGTTCTTTAATAAATAAGAAATTGTAATCTCATCTGGCAAAGTGCTGTAGTATAAGAGGAATAAACCACTTTAGGGCGCTTTAGGTGTTAAGGGGTTTTAACAGAAAACATCACGCCAACCTTTCATTGAATATTTTCCTTTACACAACATTTAGTTCTGGTCCACTAATTTGACTGGTTAGGCATTGTTCCAAGAGTGCTTATATTTAGTGTAACTGCACTGGGACGTTTCACTGTTTGTATCACTCCTGTTTGTGGCTTCTTTGGAATGTATTTCCACTATCGAAGCAAACATTAACAAAACATTTGGCTATATTGTGTCCAAAATATCACTTACTCAATATTAATTTCTTGTTTATAGAATTATTGTATAAAAGCAATATCGCACAAACAAGAGTGCAGTTATACTGAATATTGGCACAGCTGTGATTAGTTGTGACACTCTTCGTGCCTATGCCGAATCACAGCCATGCCCATATTCAGTGTAACCGCACTCTTGTTCATGCAGTATTACTTAAATAAAAGCAATCCTGGTCAGATTTTACATAAGCCACTGGTTTGCATTCCCCATCCTGGGCATCCCCTGCTTTACAGGTTAGGTATTTTTAGTAAATTTTAAATGTACCTAAAATTTTGAACACTCAAAAACCAGCTAACTATGTGAGTCATATAAAAATATGTGTATAGCCACCTTTTTCTTGTTGTATTTTCATGCTTCAGTTCAGTCTCTCAGCTGATCAGCTGTTTCAGTGTAATACTATATAGCGTAATGGATCTCCTGGACTGAGATCCACTAATGTACACATTTAAGACCGCTAATTAAATTATGCATTTTTCTTTGCTTTTCTTTTTCTCGAGATGGTTTTAGTACATGACTATTGGTACTTTTCCTCACTTAGTCTTCTGTTCATCTCACTACTCTGCTTTGATACTAGTCTAAATATAGCATTTCAGTGAACAAGGCTGTGATGTATGGGACTTTCAATATTCATTAAATTGATTATTCATTGAAAGCATCACACTGTAGCAGTCCTAATATTTACAAAATGCACATAAACTTGAAGCAAATCTATATATGCTCCTATGAAATGATCTGTTTCCGGGTAAATAAGGAGTGTGCTTTGCTTTCTCAGGTACTGTTTCTGGGTCCTCTTATCCAGCTGGCCATGGACTGCCCCTGGGGCTTTATTGATGGAATCAAAGTGGCTGTTGGTGAGGAGCACAGATGTTTTGTACATTAAACAGTGCTTATGCAAGTCTCACTGTTTGTATTTTTTATTAGCTACATACATTTAATATTTACTTGCTTTTACTTTAAAACCGTGCTCTCCACCACTTCATAAAAACACCAACTGAAGGAATATCTTTTGGAAAAAAAGATGTTTCCCTCATCCAGTAGACTGACAGAGAATCGTAGAATCTGTGCCAATAAAGCTGTTTTGGCAGCTCATCATGGCCCAGTATTTATAAATATGTTATTAGTCTTTTTTTTTTTTTAGGTTAGCTGTACATTCCTATCCTGTCTTACTGGTTGCACAGGAAAAGAGTCGTGAACTGAGGAAGCACTGAGTGTTCACACTTTAAAGACAGCAGTAGCATTACATCTAAAAAAAAAAAAAAAAAAAAAAAAAAAAAAAAATATGAATCATTCGAGAAGTTCTTAAAAGTGTCTCCTGGGAACTAGATTATCGTTCAGTAAATCTTTAGGGATACGTTTTTGCGAATTTGCCTGAGATTCTTTTGTGCTAGTTTTGTGAATGTGTCATTTGTCTCCAATTTTTGTGTAACTGCACTATGGAAATCAACTCACGTTATTCACTTTATCTGACAATATTCAGGCATTCCTTCCGAAAATGAGTCGTATAGAATTTTGTTCCTAGACCATTAGATCAAATACTAACCTTTTTGTCTATAGCTAACTACAGGACTATCAGAAATATATATTTTCTTCTCTGGATGTAATTAGCAGCCACACAAGGCTGGATGTTAAGTGTCTTCTCTCTTGGCTGTAGATCCACGCTTCTGGGCGTTATGTCTGAGTGACATGCGCTGGCTGAGGAATCAGGTGGTGGCACCGCTAACAGAGGAGTTGGTGTTCCGCGCTTGTATGCTACCCATGCTGGTGCCCTGTGCTGGACCCTCCACCGCCATCTTCACATGCCCACTTTTCTTTGGTGTAGGTGAGTGTAAGACTGCAGCTTATAAACAGCAGCTCTGATCTAGTTAACGAAAATTCTGTGAAGTCTCAAGATTTTGAATGTTACATGTGTGTGTGTGTGTGTGTGTGTGTGTGTGTGTGTGTGTGTGTGTGTGTGTGTGTGTGTGTGTGTGTCTGACTGGTGATGGCAGCACATTTTCACCACGTGATTGAGCTCCTGCGTTTTAGACAAGGGACAATCTCAGGAATTTTTCTTTCTGCAGGTATGTAAACCATTTTAAAGAATCATTGCCTTCATATCAGTTTCTATCAATATAAATATCTTGCGTATGGCTTATAATGCTTCATGGGTGTCTGTGTTTATGTTGCAGTGTTCCAGTTCTCATACACAGCAGTATTTGGAGCTTACACTGCCTTTATATTTCTCAGAACAGGTGCGTCGAGACTGGATAATTTCGGGTTCGATTACTGGAGCTCAACACTACTTACTACATTATAACGTGTTTATACAACAGTATAGTGTCCAAAACACCACATAGAACATTTGTTCAGGAAAATGTTTATTGCATTTTTATTTGTAAAAGCAGATAAATTGTTTTGGAAGTTATTTTTTTACTAGGAATAATTATATCCACAATATTCTCAAGTGCCATTATATCTTATGTGGCGTGTGTGCAGAATTTCTAGTGAAGTGGATTCAAATGTATTATTACAATTTTTAATTAAAGAAATATTTAAGAACATACAAAATACATTAACATCGTCTTACCTCAAAGCATGAAAAACCACCCATACCATGATTATGCATTTTATCAGTTATTTAGTTAGCAGTGCAGCTAGCAGATAAGTATTAATTATCCGAAAAGCACATGAGAACACTTATACCAGTTATGTTGGATTCCTTCTGATGAGGAGTGTAGACAATTGTATTGATACTTTAAATGCAGATATTAAGCCTAGACACAGCCTGAAGTCACAAATAGGAGGTCCAGACACCAGGGTGCTCACAGATTCTACCTCTTTCTCTTTCTCATGTTACTCTGTTTGCTTTCTTCTGCCCTCCCCAGGTCACCTGGTAGGCCCTGTGCTGTGTCACTCATTCTGTAACTACATGGGTTTTCCTGCATTGAGTTCAGCACTGGAACATCCACATCGCCTTACTGTTTTGTCCTTCTATGTGCTGGGAGTTTTGCTCTTTCTACTCTCTCTCTTCCCCATGACTGACCCGCTCTTCTATGGCTGGCCCACACCAGTCTGCACTCTTGCCTCCTCACTGGGTTCCCTCTGCTCCTAGTTTTCCACATTCCACATTGTTCTGCTCTTCTTCAGGACCCGTGCTCTTTCGTACCTAAGAGGTCACCTGTGTCACCAGGATGTGCAGTGCAATGAGGATTACAAGGGCCCCATGGAAGGTATGAAAACTCCCACACTGTATCTGTGGGCATGTTGGACAAGGTCTGTGTACTCACCAGATCGCAAGAATCGCTCTTCCTCCGTGGATCTGGCCAATAAAGTCAATAAGTCAGACTTTCCGACAGTCAGTCGGAAGAGTTTAGAGAAGACGGGTATTTATACATTGCTGCATGTTCATTATGTTTATATGCTAATATATTTGGATTTGGGTTTATTTGGATATAGTATTTTTATTATTTTATTGTTCCACTAAGAAGGGTTCTACACTGTATGTTGCATCACCACAGGGGGATAGATGACTTCTTTTTGTTTTTGAATTCTCTTTGCTCAAATTAACATAAGCTGCTTTGTCCGGTGCTAGTACTTGAAGAGCAGTGTTTAGATCTGCCCCGAAACGTTTAGCTTTACTCAAATGTTTTTTAATACCCCATATAGCAGGACTTAGCTCATTAACAGGTGCATTTCATGGCTTATCCAACTATAACCTATTCACATAAGTTAAATCTAGGGTTGCAATTTGAAAAATTACTTTAATCTATTCACATAAATTATTTCTTCACGTAAGTTAAATTTAGGGTTGTAATTTGAAAAATTATTGTAAGTCACTTTCATAGTAGGGCAAAGCCTTTGGCTAGATATATGTATAACTGACCTCACGCCAGACAGCTGATGCCATTTAATTATAGATCAATGCGTAACAGAAAGCTGTGCATAGATTCAAAGCTACCTTGTCTGACAGTTATTTATAGCATATACCAGCTTTCTGGACGATGGCAGACCATTTATATAAAGAGAATGTTTAATAACATATTTGTGACCAGTGAAATCTCTAGTTACATATGTGACCATGCTTCTATGAAGTCTGGATAACCACTAGGGGTGGTGTGAACTTGGAAATTTCCTTGTTCGCATAGGCACTCATGCTAAGCCCTTCCAGCATAGTCACATTGTAATTTATGACATATTTTTTTCCATAATACAGCCTTCTTACTCTGGAACCTTCTCAACAAGGAACCCTGGCGATTATCTGGGGTTCATAAAATCACAGTTATTTACATAACTACCATTCTGTTTCACCTCTTCTGACAGCCAAGGGTGGTTGTGAAACACTTGGATAGCCTATGATAACAATATACTGGGAGAGTGCATAGTGACACCCAGGTAGCAGCAGTACAGACTTCTTGGCACATCTTTTATTAAGGCCTATGGAGGAGACAGTCCTTATAGAGTGATATGTCACCTTTAGGGGCTGGGCACCCAGCCCATCCTATAGGAATGATTTTGGTACCACCCAGCGGTATCTACTTGATACCACCCAGCCTCTGTTTAGACAAGGGAGTTATTTTCGCCATAATAAAATAAATATTGTCTGAGGATCGGATGGCTGGCGTCCAAACGAAACCCTATTGAAATGCCATCTTCTGTTCATGGTGAGGTGAGGCCAGTTGTGGGCCAGTGCGTCTGATTGGGCTCTGGCTCTGCCAGGGAGAACCACAACCAACAATGTATTGAATCAGCAAAGGAGACCACCTGCACCTTGTCATACCTTTTCCAGATCTGGACTATCACTTTTGGGTGCAAATGTACAGACTATCATCCATGAATGGGCTTACCTGGGAAGTTTTTATGCAAGACAGAGTTGCTCAACCCCCTGCCACCCGGATGGTTCATACTGCTGACCATTGCAACATTGAATGGACCAACATATGGCATTGTTTCAGAACCAGCAAGAAGATTTTGAGGGCCAAATGGATTGCAATTCCAGCTGGTTGATGTGTTTGATGAGGTTACACGAAGGGGTCCCCTGTTATCGTGTGGCATCACACCGCTACCAGATGACTGCTGTCATAAGTCTCTTGCATCGTCTACAGATAGTGATATTTCACATACTGGTCTGGCATCACACATCGGGGTGCTGTGGTGGATAGCATTCTCAGTAAATCTAGCCTCAAATGAATAATTCACAGTCAGACCAAGCACCAAGTACTGTAAACCTGGATGGCCTGATCCTTGGTGGGGGCCAGTTGTCTAAGTATGGCAGTGTCTTGGTGGCCATCAGAGTAGACAAGGACGGACTCTGAATTGGAATGCCTAGCCTTGGAAGTCAAACCTTAAAACGCATCTGTGTTTCAGGACAGATCCACAGATGTGAACAAGTCTTTTGGCTGTTTGGGCTGAAGGCTCCTCAAGTTCCTTTGGTGAGAGTGCATGGGATAGATGAGGGGCACTTGGATCTCACTGCCTAAGGTTGGTGGGAGGCAGGGGATTCCTTTGTGGGCATTGCAACACTTGCCACCAAAAAAGGCCCTGGATAGGAGGGCACAGGTTTCGTAATCTTGAAATCAATTATGGCCATATGGATTATTTGTGTGGCACAAGGAGGTGTTTCACGCCACACCTGGAGGTTAGGATGGGTGAAATAGAACCACTTTACGCACAACTAGACCGATTGCTTTTACATGTCGTACATAAGGAGAAGTATATTTTATTGGTGTGATACTCAACCTTTAATAGTGAGTTTACACTAGGTTTTGATGCTAAAGCCATTGAAATGACAAAGAAATAAAACAATTACAATGTCATATGCCATATGACATGTATGGTCATAGAAAAAACGAAGGCCAGTATTTCTTTTCTAACTAATGAGTCATCTTTTTCATTCTGGTGGAACTGATAAAATAGTTTTATTGTTTTATGCATGACTGAAGATGGAGGGAAGCTCATGTAAGCAGTTCTTCATTATGAAATTACACTCTGACCACTACACTGCATGCTGTTACACTGCTAGCCTGTGGATTTTGGAGCTGTACTGAAACTGACACGTATCATATTTGATATTGGCATGAAGTTGATCTGATGCAGAAACTGATTAACTCGTCATATATGGTTTGTAGCTCAGCATGGAAAGAGGCAGACTGGCGATGCACATTGTTCGGATCATATGGGTAATACTGATAGTTTGCCTACATGTAAAATTTCACCATTAATCAATCTGTTCTTAGATTTTTTTTTTAAAATCCAAAACATGTTTTTAATTATTATATTTGGAAGGAACTGAATCATTGTTTGAACTTGCCCATGCTTATTTAATTACTAGAAATTCATGAAGATTACTTATTCAAATAGGTGCTATAATTTTATTAGGCTATTATTATGCTGTGAAGTGTGTAGTTATTACTGTTGTGTATGTCAAACAAATTAAACTTCTAGCAATAATAATAGATGTGACCAAATCAGGGATTTACATGTAGTTCAGCTCCGTATTTAGCCTTTATTAGCTACTGCTGGATCATTTTTAAGAAATGTGCCATAGTTAATTTGGTTAAATAGTTGAAGCTTGGCTTGACAAGTTAAAAGTTTGATATATGTATCATCAAGAACTGACATGTTTACATGTGGAGAAGATTGCTTGCAAATGCTGCTCTGCAGTTTGCTGCATAATTGCTTTTCTGTGGTATCAGGTCAAATGCTGCTTTTGTGCTACTATGTTTTTATGTAGGCCTCAGTCATCAGAGCTGTATCACATAGTACATTTTATTTGTATTTGAAAAGAGCCATCATTTATGCTCATGTTACCTCCTAGAATAAATTCTTTAGAAATAAGATTAATTGTAAACGGCCAGCTAGGAGTTAGTGGGGGAAAAAAAAAACCTTTTTTTCAAGTCTATCTTTAACTTAAAGGTTTTTTTTTTTTTTTTGATAAATAAGAGTTCTAAAATTATGCTAAAATCTCTGTTATTAGAACGATAGAACATTTATAGGAACTTATTTTGTCTGCTCACTTGTCAGTGAAGGTAGGGAGAGAAGAAGCATGTCACTTCAATGACTGATTACCTGTGGAACTGAATTATTTCAGTATTTTTGTCTATGCTCAGCGTGTATCAGGCCTGGTCTCTTGTGGCATAATCTTAAGCTCTTCTTAGCGTTGGAAAACCTACTGTTCTTTACCTAATGTAGGTTTCTGGGGTGGGATTTTTGTGATCTTCTGTTCCAAGCAGTTCTTGTTACATAGTCTCAAATTGATTTGAAAGCTTTGTTTGAAAAGTGTGTTCCTTACATTAATGTCCACTGCTCATTTGCTCTCTGAATGTTTTTTTTATTTTTTTTTTGCTTACACTTTTAAAAAGTGATTTGCAAGCCAGATATTTACATCTGAAGATTTGAATCTTCATTTGAGCAAAGATGCTTTATATATACACCCATGGACAGGAGGAGCAATAGACATTACTATTTATTTTTTCAAATACACAATGCTAGGTTCTTTTTCAGTAGGATAACAGTAAGCAGGGTTTGGATTGAGGAACACTGCTACACAAATGTGCTGTTTTATAACTTAATGTAATTATCAATATACAAATATCAGATGTTTATACTGAGGACTATATTTTATAATCAAATGTATTTTGGTGTCACATGGAGGGTTAATGTACATGCAAGATGTTTTTAGACCAAGGCCATGTGCAATGCAGTTAACACACTGAAGGACAAATATTTTTTGACAATCTTTTGGGGGTCTTTCAAATCACTCATCAAAAACTGTTGTTTGCAAATAAACTTAATTTTATAAAACATTTCATGAGTCTTCATTTTTTCCCCTAATATGTCTTATTGGGAATAAGATTTCAAGCAATCTAATAGTCTTATTCTTACTACTTTTAAAAAAAGGTGAATGTGCTATTGGCATGCAAGACTGTATATTATTTTATGTGTAGGTTTCCTGTCAGACCATTAGGTAGAGCTGTTGCATTCCTTTTGCAGTAGATATGTAACGTTGCCAGATGAAACAGCTTAGATTTGGAGTTTCAGGAAAAACACTGAATTGCAGGAAAAACATAAAATTGATTTGATATTTGATGTATATAATACATGTCAAACAGGTCATATAGTTTTATATACAGTTAGGTCTGGAATTATTTGGACAATGACGGAGTTTTTGTGATTCGGCCTTCATACGCCACCACAATGGATTTGAAATAAAACAATCAAGATGTGACCGAAGTGTAGACTTTCAGCTTTATTTTAAGAGGTTCCACAAAAATATGGCATTTACCATTTAGGAATTACAGCCATTTTAAGCAAAATACCTCCATTTTCAGGGGCTCAAAGGTATTTGGACAATTGACTGACAAGAAGTTAATTGACCAGGTGCAGTCCATTCCCTTGTTACTTCAAGACAAATGAAGCAGATAAAAGGTCTGGAGTTGATATCAGGTATTGAGTTGGCATTTGGCAGCTGTTCGAATGGAGCTACCAATATGAAGTCCAAGGAGATCTCAATGCAAGTGAAAACAACATAAATCTATAAGAGAGAAAGCAAAAACCATAGATGTGGCCAAATCAACAGTTGGGTACATTCTTAAAAAGAAAGAAAGCACTGGTGAGCTCAACAACATCGAAAGGCCTGGAAGACCATGAAAGACAACTAAAGTGGATGATCGCAGAATCCTTTCCTTGGTGAAGAAAAACCCCTTCACAACATCAACAGAAGTCAAGAATACTCTGGAGAAGGCAGGCGTATCATTGTCAAAATCTACAATCAAGAGACGCCTTCCTGAATGTAAATATAGAGGGTTTACAACAAGGTGCAAACCACTGGTAACATTCAAGAACAGGAAAGCCACATTAGACATCTAAAAAAGCCTCCTGGAATAGGATTCTTTGGACAGATTAACTTGTACCAGAATGATGGGAAGAGAAAAGTATGGTAAAAGAAAGGAACAGCTCATGATTCAAAATATACCACATCATGTGTCAAATATGGTGGAGGCAGTGTTATGGCATGGGCATGTATGGCTGCCAATGGAATGGGCTCACTGGTGTTTATTGATGATGTGACTGCTGACAGAAGTAGCAAGATGAATTCTGAGGTGTATAGGGCTATACTCTCTGCTCACATTCAGCCAAACGCTACAAAACTGATAGGACACCACTTCACAGTGCAGGTGGATAATGACACTAAACACACTGCGAAAGCAACTCAAGACTTTTTGAAGGCAAAGAAATGGAATATTCTTCAATGGCCAAGTCAGTCGCCTGATCTCAACCCAACAAAGCTGCTTTTCACTTACTGAAGACAAGACTGAAGGCAGAAAAACCCACAAACAAGAATTTGAGTTTCGAGAACATGGGCTCCAGACTTCAGGCAGTCATTGACTGCAAAGGATTTTCATCCAAGTATTAAAATTATGGTTATATTTACAATTATGTACCTTTGAGCCCCTTAAAATGGAGGTAATTTGCTTAAAATGGCTGTAATTCCTAAATGGTAAATGCCATATTTTTGTGGAACCTCTTAAAATAAAGCTGAAAGTCTACACTTTGATCACATCTTGATTGTTTTATTTCAAATCCATTGCGGTGGTGTATAAAGGCAAAATCACAAAAACATTGTCCAAATACTTCCAGACCTAACTGTATATATAAAATGAACATTGATAAACATGGAGTCAGTTGCAGGCACTACACACATACACACACACACACACACCCCTTGACCTGTGGCACATCGAGAAATATATTATATTTATATATTCAAAGAAGCATATGTGAAGCGCTCACTGTGGAGAGGCTGACAGATCCGATGCTCTGTATAGTTGCCTTCATCTTCTATGATTTCCTTCTGGACCCCTTTTAGTGTTTTGACATGGTTTGCATCACCGCATTACAGATTCTGTCATTACAATTCTGTCTGTTCTCTTTTCTGCCACGAGCATGGGGTAGTCATTAAATCCTCTGAAGTAAATACAGTCAAATATAAAAAAAAACAAGTGTTCTTCCTATGCTCTGAAACCTACATTGAATTTGGGTTTACTGAAATACAATGAAGAATTGTTTTATTATTTTTTTCCCTACGGAACGTCAGGATTATGGATGATACTATTGACCAGCTCGCGTAACACAACTGTCTCTGTCCAGCCTCTGCCATAGTCATAGGTCTATAAATGTGGTCCGTATGTCATTTAAATTAACCCTGCATCTTTGCTTCCTGTTGTCTCTTCACTGTCCATGATGATCCCTCTCTCACACTTACCCAGCCACAATGCAACTCTTGGAAGAACAGGTGACCTTGTCTAATGCCTGTCTGTTCTATATTCAGGAGTTGTACCATGTGCAGTTTATTAAAGAAATAAACCATTTTAGAGCATTTTATCACAGGTAAGGGTGTTCTTAGAAATGTGATAAAATCACTTTTGCACATACCCTTGAGTGGCTTATTGCTTTTATAAAACGGCAACAAAAACAATATGACATAATCCAATAAATAATTACATTTATTATTAATTATATTCACAATAAACAATTCTTCCACTGTGCGGTGTAGTCTGTTATCAGTAAGCTTTTGTTGCTAAGCAACACAACAGGCAAAGATTGGGGTATACTTTGGGCAGAACAATGGCTGTAGCATAACGGTTTTATTGATTTAAAACCTGGTGCATTAATACAGAATTCAGTTGTGTGTGTGTATTGTAGAAACAGCTTTGAATGCAGCTCAGCCAACCAGATTTTGGAACCAAATATAAATATTGCCATATAAATGTTCTTGTGAATTTATTTGCTCTAAAATGAGAAACAGGACACTTATGTTGTGAATTTGTTTGACTTTACCAGATCAGAGCAATACCAGAATACTGCACTTTATCTAATATACTGTATGTTTGTCAGTTGATGGTCTATTTTGCATGTAAGGATTTATACATTGGGCATAAGGATAAATGCACATGAGTAAAAAAGTTCAATAGAAAACCACTGTGATCAAGGATTATTCAATAAATCTCAGGGCAGTTGAAGACAAATATACTTGTCAAGCATGTTCATATCACTAGAATAAAGGATTTCTCCTTTTCAGTGGTGAGGAACTTAGAACATGGAAATAACATTAATGACATCTCTGTTTGCATTGCTATGTGTTACAGGAGCAGAGATGTGAGACGGGTTAAGACAAAAAGATCATCTATGCCCTCTGAATTTTGGAACTGCATGGAATGACTGTCATGTTTATGTATTTCCACACAGACCTCTCGGGTGGATGTTTCCACTTTACGTTCAGATCATTGCCCCAGATCAGTGCACACATTCATGCTATTGTGGTCAACGCCCCAGCATACAGTTCCTGATAAACTATGTATTTCAGTGGCTTTTTTTTTGTGTGTGTGTGTGTGTGTGTGTGTGTGCATGCATGCGGGCATGCACACATTGGTGTGAGGTTAACCCAGGCCACTTGAAGACTTGGAAGTGCTGCAGCTGTGTGTTGACTAGAAAAACATATGTTTTGCTGAATAGGAGCTCTTTTGAGCATCCTTTATTCCCTCAAACACAATTTTGTGTTTTTAAAGATGCAGTATGTGATAATGGTTCTTATTGTCAAAAAAATACTATTATAGATAACCTGAAATGACTGTTGCAGCAACGCCATTAACATCAGTATACCATATGCCTGATAAAAAATGTTTAGAAAAACTAAGGTCTGGAATGGACTCCTTGATTGTGTTTACATGTCCCTCCTGTCAGTTTTTTTATATGCACACCTCAAAGACCCCTTCACTTCACCCCCTTTATTGATCAGAAACAAGTTACCCCTGGGCCCATAGGCCAAGCTTTTAGACTGCACCCTTTTGTCCAGTACACAAACACAACATGTGCCATCAAGAACTGATATTGTACTATTCCCTTTTAGAATCTATATCACTAGTTAATAGGAGAAGAATTAAGCATACAAACAGTAATTTAACCCACAGTATACCGCTGTGTGTTTGAGTCTCCACACAGTCATCAGTAGAGATTTAATTTCTTATTACATAGCAGGCATAAACTATAGTCTACTGCACACAACCTCAACAGCAACGAAGCTAACCCTTGTTCAGTGGCACTGGCAGCCCCGTGTACAAACCACTTTAACCAATGTCAAGAACATAGTATACAGTCAAAATTATAAACAAAATAAAACCTGATAACTGTCATGGTGGTTCCATGACTTAACTGAACTCTAAATCTGCACATTGACCCATAGCATAACCACAGTAGTCACTAAACTTCAAATAGTTTCATGTGGCATTTCAAGTGGTACATCAGAATTTTTTTTCATGAGGGATGACCTACTCTCTTTCCTGTCAATCACAGCTGCACTAACCAATCAGTGATCTCACGTATATGGAAGAGGGTAGTTAGCGCTTTCCTCCGAGTGTGCTACACAGCTCTGTGATGCAGCATGAGAGAAAAGATGCAATTAGCTGGCTTCATGTGTCTAGATGGAGTCATGAGTTATCACCCTCTCCGGTTGGTATTTGTTGTATGATGGAGAGAACTAGCTGGTGGGTGACCAAATTGGGGAGATATAAAACCATTTCATTCAAGCAAAAATGATACATCTTTGGTAGTTTGGCTGTAACACTATAAGAGAAGTTTAGACAACTTTCATCAACTGTGTGTTCATTGCACAGACAACTTGATCTGTGCCTGATCCCAGTGCATAACCTCCATACCCTCGTGGCACCCCTAATGGCAGAATCAACTGGCAAGTTTCCAGAGTCACTTCTGCTGTTGGCAAAGAAAACATGTGTTTCTATTTAAAAATGACTTATGAGGAAATAAAACAGGAAAACCCTGATGCTGTAAAAAAAAAAAAAAAATCAAATTTTTACAGGCAGATATAGCAATTCCTTCACGGATTGTATGTTATAACTTCACCTGATGATGCTTTAAAACTTTATATTATTGTTACTGATGGCAGTTATTTTCTTAATTGCTCTCACTCCAGGTAAAAATGATTGCTGTCTCTATGTCTGCACTTCAATAATCAATTGGTGCGTCCATTGATCTTTTTAGAGTGAAATTGCACGTTATTATATACAGTCAGGTCCATAAATATTGGGACATCGACACAATTCTGGCTCTATACACCACCAAAATGGATTTCAAATGAAACTTTAACTGCTTTAACTGCAGACTGTCAGCTTTAATTTGAGGGTAATTACATCCAAATCAGGTGAACGGTGTAGGAATTACAACAGTTTGCATATGTGCCTCCCACTTGTTAAGGGACCAAAAGTAATGGGACAGAATAATAATCATAAATCAAACTTTCACTTTTTTAATACTTGCCCACGCCCACGCCATGACATTACCACCAAAAACAGGAAGGCCAGATTAGAGTTTGCCAAACGACATCTAAAAAAGCCTTCACAGTTCTGGAACAACATCCTATGGACAGGTGAGACCAAGATCAACTTGTACCAGAGTGATGGGAAGAGAAGAGTATGGAGAAGGAAAGGAACTGCTCATGATCCTAAGCATACCACCTCATCAGTGAAGCATGGTGGTGGTAGTGTCATGGCGTGGGCATGTATGGCTGCCAATGGAACTGGTTCTCTTGTATTTATTGATGATGTGACTGCTGACAAAAGCAGCAGG
>CM040978.1:18619072-18652253 GCA_022985145.1 Pangasius djambal
GGTTGCTTTTGCAGTATGCTTTGGGTCATTGTCCATCTGCACCGTGAAGCGCCGTCCAATGAGTTCTGAAGCATTTGGCTGAATATGAGCAGATAATATTGCCCGAAACACTTCAGAATTCATCCTGCTGCTTTTGTCAGCAGTCACATCATCAATAAATACAAGAGAACCAGTTCCATTGGTAGCCATACATGCCCACTACCACCATGCTTCACTGATGCTTAGGATCATGAGCAGTTCCTTTCCTTCTGCATACTCTTCTCTTCCCATCACTCTGGTACAAGTTGATCTTGGTCTCATCTGTCCATAGGATGTTGTTCCAGAACTGTGAAGGATTTTTTAGATGTCGTTTGGCAAACTCTAATCTGGCCTTCCTGTTTTTGGTGGTAATGTCATGGCGTGGGCATGTATGGCTACCAATGGAACCAATACCCTCAAATTAAAGCTGACAGTCTGCAGTTAAAGCACATCTTGTTCGTTTCATTTGAAATCCATTGTGGTGGTGTATAGAGCCAAAAATGTTAGAATTGTGTCGATGTCCCAATATTTATGGACCTGACTGTAAGTGCTATTGGCTACTATCTAGGGATTTTTTTGAGCAACCTGTAATAGGCAATTGACACCAGAAAGATCTATACATAATAGATAATAGACAGTCTGGTCTAAAAGCCAGTAACCCCACCACAGATGAATAGAACTAACAAAAAGTCAAAATATGCAATTCCCTTCATTGATCAAATTGAACACCTCGGATATAACCCTGCCACCTCAAAGTTTCATTTCCTTTATTTGTCAAGAATTTTTAACTTAGTTTTTTCTATCACCGCTTTATTGAAATCAGACATTATAATTTTCTAACTTTATGCAATGTGTGCAATTATGATGGTATCTTTTTGCTGATAATTACAGTCCAAAGACACATTAACAACCTGACTTGTTATGTAGCTAGCTACAAAACAGTGTAGGATAAACTTGAAAATCCCATTTTGATGACTTGTGCTCAAATGGATGTTTTAAAAGAAATTCATCTGGGTTTGATGGAGCAGGTGTGCTTCTCATCGCCATTGGCACAGTGTAAGACGAACACAGAAATGGCAATACCATGAACTATCCTGTTTGCTGCCCCTCCCCCACTCAAAACGTAAACGTAAGCAAGCATGGGGCAGTGTGACTCCTGCCCCAATCAGTCTCTGTTAGTGCTCGATATAGTTCCCATTTTTAACCACTAGGTGCGATGTTAACTATATGGAGCTAAATTGGGCAGTGAGCACGCTGACCCAGAATTGCACAACATCTATAAAGGTGACCAAATCGATGGAACATCGGCTTATATCTGTCGAATAGCAACATAATTTGAACCACTACACTCAAGTGAAGTAATTAGTATTTTAACTGAATTTAAAATATATGGATGTGAATGAGGATTTAACATTTGAATGATGCTTAACATGTGTTGAATAGCCCCACCTGCCCCTATGGACAAGCCACCGCTGCTCTAGCTTCACAGCTGTACAACTTAGCATGATTATGTGTGAAGTGATTGAGCTGGCTAGTGCCTAGTTTTATTTCCTGTTTTGTAAAATTCTGCAATGTTATCTGTTCTATCCCCCATTCTCTGTCTCTCTGTCTGCCCCTCTCTTTAATCCATCTCAACCATGATGTTCCCCTTCAAAAGTGCTCTTGTCGGTCTTGTAGTTCAGTGTCAAGACTTGTTTGTGCATATGTACTCTCTGAACAGATTACATAAATAAAATAAAACAGTATACAGCCATTCAGTTTGCACATGTGTTTGGACATGTAAAGTATCTTGTTAGTGCTTTCAGGAAATAGGATAATGAAATAAAGTGGATGCCAGAGAGGAATCGGAGCCATTGTTTTAATGCTCCAAAGTGTGCAGGCTGCACATATTTAAACCAGATGAGATCAACAATGGAGTATTCTTACTAAGTGTTACATTTTGAAATGTTCAACATAAATGAAATTGAAGGGAAGCCATACCACAAATACAAAGAAAAGGAGTCACTAGGAGCCACATAACTTGTCATGCAGACATGAGGTAAAGACCACGGGGTTATAGGGCATGGGTAGTAATTCCAGTGTCCTCAAGAGACTCTGAGCACACAAACCCTCAGAACAGACTGACCAGAACTTTCAGACCAAGTTTGACCTTAAACAGCAGCAACACAATACATTCAGGCAATGTTGAAAAGGAAAAATGTTCAACTTTTAAATATGAATTGAAAGCAAGGGCAAAAATATATTTTATCATTCATTTTAAATACCCCTAACTGCTTCACTCAATGTATGTGTAAAAAAGAAGCAATAAATAGTATAATCTTTATAGATATATAGATATGCACCTATTAGTAATAAAGTGTTAAACATCTTCATAGGTGTTATGAGCATTCTAGTAGAAGAGCAATATCTTCACTGTCTCTAATCATTTCCCATCAGTTTGACCAGCAATGGGGTTCTGGCATCTTTCTTGTTATATTATTAAATAAAACCTGAGGCTTAATACATGTGTGAGGGTTATTTATGCAACCCAGCTGGAGTGCTCTGTGCCGCCAGCTCGCACTGAAGAGGGCAATAAATAATGACAGACATCTCATATTGTTTAACATTGTCTTTCAAAGGACAGAGAATGGGACTGGTCTTGTTGGAAAGCAGTAATGCATCCAGATGCACATGTACACCTGAACACAAAATGCCTCTGCTACAGTGGCATAATTGCTATTTATTTAATGGTTATGGCCACTCAGCATGAATTTGTGTGTGTGTGTGTGTGTGTGTGTGTGTGTGTGTGTGTGTGTACACGTAAGGTTTTGTGTGAATTCTGTCTCATCAGAGTGGAGTTTATCCTGCAATTCCCCTCAAATAGAGAAGAACAATTAGACAGAAAGGCCAGATTGCTCATTTTGCATATCTGGTGCGCTTCTCCCAGGGGTCCCGCATGTGACACTCACAAGATTTATACCAAATAACAACAACATGCAGAAACAATGTCTGTCTGTTCTGTAACACAAGGACATGTCTCTGGTTTAACTGCCATGTGCTATAATAGCTTTGTGCTTGTATTTTCTGTTCCTGGGTTCTGATGAATGGAGCGAATGTGACCACATTCCCCCTAATTCAATCCCTGATTGAATCTTTACAACATTCAGGGTATAAGGAGGGTATGTAGTGTATAAAAAAAATGTCTTTTATTATTCATATATTGGTTATGCAGTGTAGATGTACAAACCTTCAGTTTAAAGCTGACAATGTGGGTTATAACTGAATAGTCACTGTTTCATTTGAAATCCATTGTTATGAAGTTGGACGGCATGGCGGCGAACGGCTCCCGGTTTGATCCTGAGCTTGGGTTACTGTCTGTGTGAAGTTTTTGTGCATGATCCAGGTTCCAGGTTTTCTAGGCTCTGGATTTACTGCAACCCTGACCAGGATAATGCAGTTACTGAAAGTGAGAGAGTGTTAGCGCGTTCAAAACAGCCCAAATCTTGTAACTGGCCAACTGTCTATGGATATTACTTTAGTTTCCATAGCATTGTGCCAAGCATTGTCTTTTGATCAATATAATATAAAATAATAGATCTGTGAAAAAGAGAAATTTTGACTTGCACATTTTTGAACATTGTGTCTCTGACCAAATCATGGAATGCATTGAATTCTGCCTAACTGTTAGGCTCAAGCGGAATGATACACAGTGAAACATCCCAGTGTGATTATAGGAAATGTAGACACTCTTGGAACGCCACATGACCGACCAGATTAGTGGAGCTAACTGTTGTATAAAATTAATCAACACCTTCTGACTAGTCAGTTTCGAGAATTCAGCAGCACTGTGGTATAATGAATTTTACAAATACTGTTCTAATATGTAGGGACAGGGAGCAATGGAGGCTATAAAGCAGGTTCTGGAAGAGTCTGCAGTACACAACATAGTACCAATACTTAAAAAAAAAAAACATTACTTGTCGTCACTCATCAAACCTTCATCTCTTCATCTCTCTCCTCTCTTCCCCTCCTTCTGCCGTTCCCTTGCCTCTATCTAATCTGACATTTTCTCAGCCTTTTAGCTATTCTTGCCCATCAAGGGAGCTTTCCTAGAATCGATATTTTATTCTACACAAGCAGAGACAGTGGTTCAATATTAGCTTGCTCCTAAAGTGTCACATTCATGCTGTTTTTTTGTTAGTCACATGAGCCAACATTGTGAAGTTGTAATACCTGGCATAGCTCTCTATATTCTGTGTCCCCTTTCTTATACTGCATATATCTGTGTGTGTATGAAGAAGTGTATTCTATGCATTATCTTACATGGGTAAGTGTGAGAAGTGTCTGATAAGATATACTGGAACTGTAATACTCCATATGATGAACTGTGACAACTGTGACTGTGACAGTACAGTTCTGTCAGTCTTTATTATTGACATATAAATTCAGCACAAATGAACTGACTTTAAATTGCAAATCAGCTGCCATCTCACATGCCACTGGATACATTAGTGAATTTTTTGAAATGCCATATTTGCCATTTAAATCACTAATGTATCAAGGTAACTAAAATAAGTGTGCAATAAATCATAGACTGAAAGTGAATATTTAATGGTTATTTGCATTTAAATTTGGATTTTCACAACACATCAGACAGTGTCACCCCACAAGAGGGTTTAGTAATGAATCTGAATAGCATGTTCCATAGGAGCAGTGGATGCCTGTTTTCAAACGTCCTATGTTGACAGTTTACCTCACTGATGATAATGTTACTGTGAAGAGTATGTCACCCTGAAATGTTATCTTGACCATTCTTCCTGCCCTTCTCATTTCCAGTTCCTTCAAATTACAGAACTAGATTATCTTTTCAACATTTAAGTTGTTTTGGTTTCCAATTGCCTGAAGTTATAATTCTCTGTAAGTATTCCAGTGACCTTTAAGATATGAACCTCTCAGCAGTTTCCCTGGAAATAAATGTATCCTATATGCTACTAAGGCATGACCCACAAGGGGCGTGTACACATTTCTGGAAGGGGGAAAAAAAAAACAGCTCCTGAAAAAGAGGTGAATGATTATGTAGTGTTTATGTGTGTGCCAGATGTGTAAATAGTGTCTTATATCTCAGAGGTGATTAAGTTTGGCTGCACACATATTAAATTATTTAAATAATGTGTTCACATCCAAATGGATGGTGGTTAAAATTATACTTTAAAAGTGTAAAAAATCGTAAAAATATGTACCCTACCACTGTCCTGAAATACACTGGATGAAAATACCTGAGCTAGAAATGTCAGCACTATCTTGGTCTGTGAATTCTGGATCTGACTGTCCGGACTGCTTTTTAAATGATGCTTATGCAGTTATTACTGTTGTTCGTACTTGCCCACAACATTTTTGGTTCTATTTCCCAAAATTTAAACCAACTAATGGCCTAATTTAAACCACAGTGACCCTGATCAGCCAGTTACTAAAGGATGCAGCAAATGCATTATTGTAACGTTGAAGAATGTTGGCTTTGTTTGTCCCACGAGCTTCATAGCTGACCGCTTGCTTGCTCCCACATGAACGTAAAAACCTCTCTCCCCCTTCTGATCACCTGTAATATGACAGCTACCATCCAGGAAGGGCGAAGGCTTACCCATGCTTCCTCAGACGTATGTGAAGCTGGCCAACTGCTGCTCATTCTGCATCACAGGGCGGCATATCACACTCGGAGGAAAGCACTATCTATCTTCCACATTCACGAGCTCACAGATACCCACGATTGACTAGGGTTTCTCTGAATGACAGGGGAGAGAGAGAATGCCACACAGAGAGCAATTTTGACAAGAGTCAATTTTGCTCCTTCGGCTCCCAGCCTCTGATGGCTGTGGCATTGTCGGGATTTGAACTTGTGATCTCCTGACGATAGGGTGAACGCTTTTCTGTTGTGTCACTCACATAACTTTTTTGCTGCCTTTGTTGCATGTTGGGAAATAGACGCTCAAATAGAGCAAAACATTTTGAAGTATGTAATCATTCATTCATGTGACGCATACTAATTTGTAAGCCCAGCCACTAAACTTACATGCTCTTAAAAAATTGAACCATTGCTCCTCATGTATCATGTGGGAGCTGTTTATTAGACCTGCAAAAGATGAATCAAGATCTTTCTGTAGAAAATTCATCTTAGTCTCAATGGAACCAAAAGTAATGATTATGTTTTTTATAAGGTAACAAGGAGAGAAAGAACCTCTTGGAATAAATGTTCTGTTTGAAAAATATTGCCATTTTAATATGAGCTCTTACTGTACAGCTTCAGAAGTGCATAAAAATCTGATCAAGGACTTCTGTATAAGCCTTCCATCTTTCAAGAAACTCCAGACTAGAATTTTGAACCTCTTTCCCTCTATATACAGTTCATAATTCATGACAGGGGTTCATTCAACATATTCTGAAATTGCTTTTCAAAGGTGTGGCGTCTCTGCTGCGGACATCTCTTCACCTATGAAGCTGAAGGCAGCTTTTAAAAAGTCCACTTTGCGTTCACCTTATGCTCCAGTCTGCTCTAGCCTCTCGCTCAACCACACACTCTGTGACATCTCTCGTTCTTTACACACATTTCCTCTCATCTCGTCTTTGATCTTGTGGTAATGTATATAAATAATTCAGTCGGTGTGCTGTGAATAGTCAGTGCAGTGCAGCATATACTATCTCACCAAATGAATGATTTATAGAGGCCTTTTAAGTACAATCTTTAGGAAGTAATGCTTATAGAGGAGGCCAGAGCGAGCTTATCCAGCTGTGAGGTGTGTAATGGAACATTAATGGACACATTTGTGTACACGTTTGCATTTGTTAGGAAGCTTACACAGTTTTTCTTTGTGCTTTTTTTGTCATTAGAAAATTAAAGACAGTTGTAGTTTACATTTAGACACTAATGTGTATTATACATACCTGGTTGCCCAAGACCATCCATGTGGTCTGAAGTTTTTAATAATAATAATAATAATGATGTGTTTTGAGTTTACTTATGTGGTTCTCATTACACTCAAGTTAATGTTTCATCAGAGGCACTGATGGGCAACAAAGATATCTCCAAGTTTTAGTAGAACAAAGTTAATTATATCTTAATTGTTTCCAGCTGAATCTGTAAGCCCTGCTTAAGTCTCTCTCTAGGTAGGTACATCTAACCATTATTAATCTCTACATTCTTTGAAAACTGTAATGTTCTGTCGCATGACACCATGCACACACATACACATACGCACACACACACATTCACACCTAGGGGTAATTTATCAATTGCCAATCTACCTACTGGCATGGTTTTGGGAGATGGGAGGAGATCCAGAGAACCCAGAGGAAACCCATGTAAAACACCACAGTAACCCAAGCTCAGGATCGAATTGGAGACCCTGGAGCTGTGAGGCAGCAAAAAACACACAGCATGTTCTGTTATATAATGTTTAATTTAGAACATTTTGTCCATCATATGTGTGTTCCTGAAAATTAAAACCTCATGGAAAAAGTCATAAGAAACTCATCAGGGCTAACATATTGAGTGCACATTTTAAACACTGTATGTGTTAATTTTACAAAGATGATGTATGTGTTAATTTTACATAGATGATTACAGAATACTGGGGCTTTATTTAATGCACAGATCTGGGAAAAAAAGGTTTAGTACAGTAACAGGTAAAGTGTGCTACAGACTGTCTGAGCCAGTGCATTTTTTCTAAACATTTGGAGCAGAGAGGGAAATTCATTTATATTCATTCATGTTACTTAGGTACGGTCTTGTAATTTTTCTCCTTGTTTTCATACTGAATTGATACTGGATTAACCTTATTTTCTAAGTGATTACATTGCCAGGATAGATACTTTTGTCCAATAAAGGTTTACTGAGACGTGAAAGGCTATATTCACCTGCAGATCATCAAGACAACGTCTGCATTTCTCTTTGGACTAGTTTGATTAAAAATTCTCATAGTGCTAATAATATAAGAAAGAAAGTAGTCAAAAATTAACATTAGGAAATGATCATTCATTATTAACCACATTAGTGCTTAATAAGCTTTTTCTAAACAGTACCTTTCTATTCCCACACTAATTTCACATTAGCCAATGACTAAAGCCTTCAACAGCTATCTTAGGAAAACTTCACCTCAACAAAACAAACTTTTTCCATCACTACTTTACAAACAGGGCATAAATCAGTTTTATGATGTTTTTTTTTTTTTGGTGTTGAAGGTGCCGTGTTCTCAAATAGCCGCAAGTCTTCTTCAGAGTACGCTGTAGAGGTTACTGTGCTTTTAAACTAGAACACATTTAAAGTCAACAAAACATGCCACAGTGATGGGAGAGCTGCTGTTCTTTCTCTCTTTTTATCTCTCCCTTGCACACATCTATCTATCTAGATGCTCAAGGGCATTTCTTTTACATTCGCCCCTTTTTCTCCCCATTAGTACACTTTATTGAAACATAAACAATTCTCCAAATTCCATGTTAGTGTCAGAGCTTTGCAATGTCCCTGCAATCTCTGACTCCTGGGGAAAGTTTTTTTTTTTTTGTTGGGGGAAGTGTTAGCCTTTCATATCATATTCTTTATTCACATCAGCCTCAGTATTTATTCCCTTTTAAGGACGTATGGGCGTCTGTTAGGGCCAAGAGATGTGGCCTTCAGCCTGAAGCTTTAATTCATTGTTAACCTTCTGTCTTTCTGGTCTGGATCTTTTTGGTCTAAGGCATCTGCCTACAGCATGATATTTTAAAGTGTGCAAGCTACTGTTATAGTCAGGAGGATGTTCAAATATAGTAGCAGAGTGGACTTTCTCAGGCTTCTCTGTCAGTGAGAATGCAGATGACTAAGAGGACACGCTGAAACGCCCCATGGAAAAATTGCTTCCATCTTAGACAGCATCCTCTTGAGAGCAGTTCTCTTAATTACTTTAACTGCAACAATTATAGTCACATGTGACGCATTTTAAAAGTGGAAATGGCTTAGATGTGATGTGATTATATTAAGATTGTTACTTAATTACCACTTACAATTAACGTTTATATTTAGGTCAGCATGGTGGTGCAGTAGGTAGTGTTACCACCTCACAGCTCCAGGGTTCCTGGTTCGATCCTTTAGCGCTGCTTACTGTCTGTGCAGAGTTCTATAGACTCTGAAGAGATTGGTACCCTGAAAGATAAAAGACAAATGACAAATGTAGTAGATCTAGAAGTAGTAAATGTGTAAATCTAGTTCATACAAGTACTAAAGTGGCCTAAGAGGTAACAAAAAGTCAATCTTGAATCTCAGCACACAAACAATACAAAAGACAATCTGTGATGAAATGGACAATTCTAAACCTAAGAGCATAAATAATAATACAGTGAATCAAAACAAGTAAAGTAAATGCAGAAAACAATGAGGCAGGTCCTTACTCTGATCTAAGAAACAACCTGAGAACATTCTGGTGCATCTTAACAGCTCTTCGGCCTCTTTAGTAGAACCTACAGTTGTAACTCCATTCCTAATGTAGGTTCATCTATCACTCCTATCTACTGTACTCAATATTTACCATTAAGGCAATCTATTAACCCATTAATTGCATTTATATTAAATATATACAGTATTAATACTGAGCTGTATGGTATTTCTGCTGTGTGGCCCTAAAACAGCTGGATTTATGTTGAACCAAATGTTTTATGTTCTGGTTACTTTGTCTGTGGATGAAATATGGAGTGTTGTTGTTTTGGTATTTATGTTGTGCTGGAAGAATCTCAGCTGGAAAAACGGAAGAGCTAAAAATAGTGAGTAATGAGAAAATGAGGTTCCCTCACTCGCATACAGTCTTTTATACACACACACGCACACACCACACATGCACACTCTAATAAACAAACACACTGTTGCCCCGCCACCCTTCATGGCTGACCTGTCCTACCACTATGTGACCACTCCACTTCCTGTCATATTTTGGGAGGCTGAATGAGAGCGTGAGAACAGCTTGGTCTGGGCCAAAACACAAGGAGAAATCCCAGAACAAGAAATAGACCCCATCTCATTCTCTAAGAATGTGAACTACTCAAAACGTTCAGTTCCATATCTTTATTTTCTCCCCAGTTTCACGTCAACCCAGTTACCTGAGTTCAGTTCACATTCTGTTCTTTTTATCTCGGTATTCTTGGCTCATTTTTTCCCTACAGATTTATAAGTGTTTAAAGACGGTTAAGTCATATGCTTATGAAGTGCTTGTAAAAGGCAAATTTGTCCCCATAATTTCCTTTTTAATTATTTCCACAGTTCTAATAACAGTTCTTCCACTCCGTCTGTAACTAAAAGAAAAATATTGTTCTGAATCTTTGAGAGTTTGAGAGTTAGAAAGACTATATCAATGGAATGTGTTCATATAGTCAATTTTCTATTCGTCTTCTCGTGCAATGTTAAGTTAATCACAGGTACTATAGGACTACAGTCCATTCCTTATAAATATCTTTCATGTCTTAATTTGGCAGTTGAACAAACACACAACCTAGTTCTCACCAGCTACTCACTGTGCGACTGCTGGCTAATAGTTTCCATATGTGGGAATAAGGAAGTCTAGTGGGCTGGATGATGTATACATGAATCTATTTGAATTTGTGCCAAAATGGGTCTTGTGATAAAACTAACTCTGTTTAAAGTAGTCATTAGTGTTCGTTACACAATCAACTGTGGGAACTGGGTTCTTCTACATAAGAAGAATGATATCAAGCAAGTGGTGGCTACCCAGACTGAATTAATTAGGGAGAAGAAAATGGCCGGAAGAGATCAGGAAAACCGGTCGGCCATCCCAGGGGGTTGCTGCCTGGCAAAGAACCCCCAAGCTGGACATCAGAAACCGGGCTGCCTTTGCTGAATGAACCCCTGTAAGGCCATTAAAGCCTGCAGAACATAATGGAGCATCCAGTAGAACCCAGCATGGGCTTTTATAATGACTATAGGTTACTTTTATTCTTGATGAGAGTATAGCTTGGGGGTATCACTGTGTGTGTGTGTGTGTGTGTGTGTGTGTGTGTGTGTGTGTGTGTGTGTGCACACGCTCCTTGTTTTTATCACTGTGTGGTGACCAAATATCCCCATAAAGTTTTGGCTGCACCCCACTTTTTGATATATGAATTGTGAACATCTAGAGATGCATTAGTGAATTGGGGTGCATCACATAGTTGGCTAATAGAAAGATCACACAATTAAAAGGCCACAGAGATCCAGTAGTGCAAAAAACTATTATACTATTACTGTTTTCCTCAACAAAAAAGGACATAATAATATGATAGCCTGAAAATATGCAGGGGATTGTTTAATCAAATTAAAGCACAACTATGTAAAATGTATACTGTTGTAGAGTGTTTGTCTATTTATGACTTGGACTGGCCTGCACTTCTCATACTGGACATTATTTTTTAAGAGCACTCCCTTCAGGGACCCTATATAAAGGTTTTGAAGAACCTAATAAATTCATGAAAGTATTATGTTTACAGCATTTAGCAAACACCGTTATCCAGATCAACTTATAGAAGAGCTTTGGAGACTCTATCAAAAACACGTCCTCATGCTAGTTCACTAGGTCAGTGATTAATTTACCATCAAGAACATTTTGTGAAAAACAGTCATTTTATATTATTGGCATTAATTAAAGATGATAAAAAATAAAGAAACACAAACCCATAAATTAAGAAAAATAAAACTAGTCATTCAATTTTGACAAAAGAAATGCTGCTGTAGAAATGGGGGGCAGGCTGGTCTGTCTGCGCATAGCCATAAGATGTAGACAAATGCTTCAGCTGACGGAAGATTTAGCTCATGCCCCGCTTATGAGAGAAGGAATGTTTAAAGATTGGTGTGATTTTTTTGAGAATGAAATGGATTACAAATTGGTTCCATTTGCCAAGGCATGTTTTTTTAAATGCTGTTAAAACATGTCAGCCGATATAATTTAAAATAGCCGTTTCCCTGTGTCACATGCTTGGTGTCCAGAATCACCTAGGTACAGTGTAGATCTTTCTTTCTCCTCCATTTTCATGTCACACCATTTTCTTTTCACCTCACTGTAATTTGTCTCTAGATTTTGACTTTCTCAGGTCCTGTTGAGCTGCTTTTTAGTTTTTATCGACATAGAAGTGAGTCAAAATAACTTCCACTTCTGCCTTCCTGTCTTTTCTTTCACAGTTTAGTAGTCATTTAGTGTTTCCAGCTCTCTGTGTGCTTGACCTTTTATGGAGCTTTGTGGGCATCACTAAGTGCAACTGTACTGTGTCAGGAACATGCTTTGCACTCACTTTTCATTTTTCATTACACGGCATTGTGCTTGTAAGTCAGATCTCACACCAAGCTGAATACTGTGTCTTGATCTTGACAGTACGACTAACTGCTCTGATGGAGAAGTGAATAATGGATCATCAAGTGGTTGAGGGAGAAAATAGCAGGTCTTCAGTGTAACTGCGCTCTGTAATTTGTAGTTTCAACTCGCTCCTTTATTTTATAAAACATGGTAGTTTCAAGTCCATCAAACCCAGCTGACAATTTCAGGTTAGCAGAACATTTTCTAGAAGTTCTGGTTTTGGGAAGCTTTGAAGATTTCTGAGAATGAATACATAACATTTATAAACCTTCATACAATGTTGATGTAACATGTATAGTTGTTTATGGTAATGTTATGTTAACTAAACATTATGGAAACATTTATTTAATATTAATAATTGCATAATGTCATTTTATCCTGGTTGGGTTTTAATTAGATTTTAATTAGATTTAGATCATTGCAATTATGCTATTTCTGACATGGTACTGAATTCTAATAATTTTAAAAAATATTTGTATATTTTTCTGTCTATAAACCACAAACAGCCATATTCAGAGTTGAGGACTTTTGGAAATGAAATATGGTCAATATTTTCACAGGCATAATTTTTCCATATTCAGAGTTGGCTTATGCAAGTGCTTCAGAGGTTACTAGATTTTTCCGGAGTAGTGGTGTCCTAGTTTCTTTCTTTCTTTTTTTTTTCTTTCAAATATTATCTAGGCCATCACCTTTAAACACAAGCACTTTCCTTAAGCCTGAAAAAGACAACATTTTTTATTTGTTGTTAACTGCAACAGAATGTAACATAAACACATGAAATAATTTAAAAATAACAAAACAAAAGGAAAACTATGATGATATGTAAATGGGAAGATGGCAAGCATTCAAAGAAATATGTAATGGGAGTCTGGTATATTGCCAATATATTGCTGTGTGAATAGTCCTAGTTGTAATTTATCACATTAATCACTGCAGATTTGGTTTAATTTAACAACATGGCTACCACCCTCGTTGTTTGGCAGCTTATAAAATAGCACTTGATCCAGCACATCCTATTATTTTGCATTATGAACTGGAAGTGCAGCATTATAAAGTGTGAAGTTTAAATATGTTAAGAAAACATAAGCTGACCAAGCACTCACGTCGTTACAGCTGTACGTGTCGTTCATCTATATAAAATATATTTAATTGGTTAAGATGCTGTCTCCTCTGATTTGATCAGTGTAAAAAAAAGACAAAAAAGGAAAAAACAAACAAACAAGTTTCCATAATTTATAGAGATGATACAATTAATTCATTCATTCATTAATAGCATCAAATGTATGTATTTAATATTGACCTTAAATGGCCTTCCATAGTTGTGGAATGTATTTAGAGCCCAAAATATGAATTTTGGGTGACATATAGTAATGTGGTTAAAATAGACAACATGCAAGAAATCGCACAAAATTCACTTCAATACTGAATACTGAATGCTGAATACTGATGTGTGCAAATTCAGTATCTCTGTGCATGAATACGGCTCTGAATATGGTCCAAAGTTACCAAAAATCTTTTCATATGAAAAAGGCCTACTGGCTATCTTTGTGAGAAAAGCTTTGGAATTGCTTTACATAGTGTTATATTAGGAAACTATGTTGTTGTTGATGTTATTGACATTACTTTTCTATTTGCATTGTTTGATTTTGAAGATGTGATATCCAGTTTTGAAACCGCTTGAAGCAAACAGAAGTTGTTTTAGCAACTGGGCTGGTCAAAGTAAGACAATTTGAGACACAAATGCTCGGCATGGTAAAGATTTTTTTTGTCATATGATTTATTGAATTTGTAACAAAATTTGTAGGCGATTTGGGTGTATGTTAAACATTAAAATACCATCACATCATGGTTGTGATGAGGTCCCATCACATCCCTTCTCTTGAATGTAGAAAGATCATTGCTAGTAGAAACTACTTGATTCCCTTCAGCTGTCCTTGTTAATTATAGCCATTAACATTTAACTACATCCCTTAAGGTTTCACTCCATCTCCCCTCACTTGATTTAACAAGTAATTAGTAATTTGTGTGGTGACAGCTGCTGAAATCTTTTTTCCGAAGTCAGAAAGGAGAATTTAGTCTAAAAGTACATACCTGTGTATCCTCTACTGCCCAATAAATGGTCTCCGTCTATTCAATAAAACAAAATGCCTGGGGTCTGCCCACACACTGTGTAAATTAAAGGCTAGAGCAAAGCATGGAGTCTGTAAACACTCCTTCCAGTGCCTCTGTGTATGCAAGGGAGAAAAATGTGTATATGTGTGAGATAGCATGTGTGTGTGCATGAGTTTGTAAGTGTGTGTCAGGAAGAGGTGTCATTAACGAGTCAATGTTTTATAATGTGTTATTGGTCTGGTGGGCATAAAAGAGATTAGAGAGTTAATGTGTGACTTGTATATGTCTATACGTGTGAGAGAGAAAGGGTTTATGTGTAGTTTGTGTTTGAAAGACCTCCCATACATCTGTGTGTGTGAGCCTGGCTTTTGTCCAGCTGTCATATGCTCTGTAGACATCCTTTAATGCAATGCAGAAAGTCAAGCAAAGAAAATGGGGTGATGGGAAAGACAACACACTCTTGCCTGTGATGACCTTAAATGACATACTCATGATGAAACACAATCATACGGAGATAAGGAGCTGATTGTATTTTTATCAGTTAAAAAAAAAAATAGAAATTATCAATGAAAACAAAGAAGTAATTGGCAGGAAGAACAGGGAGAAATGTGTCCTCTCAAATGTTAAAAGCAGGTAATTTGTAAAATGATCTGCACCAAAGTAGGGATCTGTGGGAATTCCTCTGTTGGTCTGGTCTCAGTATTGCATGGGTGGGCTAAAACATTCTACTGCTCATCAATAACTTGGCATTACTTTCATGAAATCATTATGGTTGAGATGTATAGCACACAGTTTAGCATAGGCATAACACCATTACATATACAAATAGAAACCTATTAAAAGACAGATAGACAACAGCATTTGTGATTGCTGTTTATTTTCAAGTCAAGTAAACAGAATGGTGAACAGAAGCTGTGCTTGCCATTAGCTAGCTTATTTGTTCAAACAACATGAAACGTATGGTTAAGTTGTTTGTCCCTTTGTGTAATGTGTACATTGATTGGGCAATGCTTGCTTAGTCTACTTACTTCTCATTTCTCCAAAGGTATTTTGAAAGTAAGTGATTGAGATATTATTCCACCTCCACATGTAAATCTGACAATGATGACATTTTCAAGCCAAAATTGAGACATGATATTTACATATTTTTTGTTATAATTTGTGATAAGCAATGAACAGGGACAGAGAGAGAGATGTAACACAGAGCTCACTAGGTTCATTTATTCATTCATTCATCTTCATTTAACACTTTATTCTGTTCAGGGCCACTGTGAATCCTGAATCTATCCCTGGGAACGTAATGGACACCATACACACACATTCACACCTATTTAGCAGAGCCAATCCAAGTACTGGCTTGTTTTGGAAAATGAGAGAATAAACAGAGAACCTGCAGGAAAGCTACATGGACACAGGAAGCTCCACACTGACAGTAACCTGAGCTCAGGATCAACCCAAAGACATGTCATCAGGACATGTTACATTTGCAAACTTAATGTGTGAGCATATACACTTATTAATGTATGCTTTCTAATGCCATTTAAAAGGCATTCTTGGGTGGGAAGGAATCAATAATTCACATATTTGCTCTTGGCTCTCATTCCACTTCCACGATGCTCCCATTATTAATCTCATTTTTCCAATCACAGCACTCTTGGTGTACTCATTACCTACAGTTCCTTGTATTGTAGAATACACGGTTCCTTCCATATCAGTGCTCTGTGCAATATCATGATGCTCTGATATCCTCCTTCAGATTCAAGTTTTTGTTTATGCTAATGTTGGATCACTGAACAACTATGCATGAGACGTGACATTTTGCAGTCCTTGCTCTCTCTCTTATTACATGTCATCTCTTGTTTGTGATATCTTTAGGACTGCTGGAGGGAAAAAAAACACCTTTGTTTTATCTAAGTCATGTGATGTTTTTGGCTCACACTGCTGCTTGGTATCTATATGCATTATGTGTAATGGATTCTGACAGTGGGAGGTATGATATATATATATATACACAGTGGATATAAAAAGTCTACACATCCCTCTTAAAATGCCAGGTTTCTGGTGATGTAAAAAAAAATTAGACCAAGATAAATCGTTTCAGAACTTTTTCCACCTTTAATGTGACCTATAACCTGTACAACTCATCTGAAAAACAAACTGAAATCTTTTAGGGGGGGCGAGTAAAAATAAAAAAACAAAATAATGTGGTTGCATAAGTGTGCACAGCCTCTTATAACTGGGGATGTGGCTGTGTTCAGAATTAAGCAATCACACTAAACTCATGTTAAATAGGAGTCAGTACACACCTGCCATCATTTAAAGTGCCTCTGATTAACCCCAAATAAAGTTCAGCTGTTCTAGTAGGCTCTTCCTGACATTTTCTTAGTCGCATCTTACAGCAAAAGCCATGGTCCACAGAGAACTTCCACAGCATCAGAGGGATCTGATTATTAAAAGGTATCAGTCAGGAGAAGGGTACAAAAGAATTTCCAAGGCATTAGATATAACATGGAACACAGTGAAGACCATCATCATCATCAAGTGGAGAAAATGTGGCGAAACAGCGACATTACCAAGAACTGGACATCCCTCCAAAATTGATGAAAAGACGAGAAGAAAACTGGTCAGGGAGGCTGCCAAGAGGCCTACAGCAACATTAAAGGAGCTGCAGGAATTTCTGGCAAGTATTGGCTGTGGAGTACATGTGACAACGATCTCCCATATTCTTCATATGTCTGGGCTATGGGGTAGGGTGGCAAGACGGAAGCCTTTTCTTACAAAGAAAAACATCCAAGCCGGCTAAATTTTGCAGAAACACATTTGAAGTCTCCCAAAAGCATGTGGGAAAATGTGTTATGGTTTGATGAAACCAAGGTTCAACTTTCTGGCCATAATTACAAAAAGAACATTGGCACAAAAAGAACACTGCACATCACCAGAAGAACACCATACCCACAGTGAAGCATGGTGGTGGCAGCATCATGCTTTGGGGCTGTTTTTCCTGAACTGGGGCCTTAGTCAAGGTGGAGGAAATTATGAACAGTTCCAAATACCAGTCAATATTGGCACAAAACCTTCAGGCTTCTGCTAGAAAGCTGAAGATGAAGAAGAACTTCATCTTTCAGCATGACAATGACCCAAAGCATACATCCAAATCAACAAAAGAATGGCTTCACCAGAAGAAGATTAAAGTTTTGGAATGGCCCAGCCAGAGCCCAGACCTGAATCTGATTGAAAATCTGTGGGGTGATCTGAAGAGGGCCATGCACAGGAGATGCCCTCGCAATCTGATTTGGAGCATTTTTGCAATGAAGAGTGGGCAAATATTGCCAAGTCAAGATGTGCCATGCTGATAGACTGAGTGCTGTAATAAAATCAAAAGGTGCTTCAACAAAGTATTAGTTTAAGGGTGTGCACACTCATGCAACCACATTATTTTATTTTTATTTTTTTTTTACTTGCCCAACCTAAAAGATTTCAGTTTTCTTTTTCAATTGAGTTGTACAGGTTATAGGTCACATTAAAGGTGAGAAAAGTTCTGAAATGATTTATCTTGGTCTCATTTTTTTTTCATCACAGAAGCCTGGCATTTTAACAGGGGTGTGTAGACTTTTTATATCCACTGTGTATATATATATATGTAGCGGGAGAGAGAGTCAGGACCTTAAAACATGATCATTTAAAATGGTCTCTTATAGATAACATTATAGAAGTAACATGCTGGTTGTTTGTAATAAGGTGTGGCCATGTTATCTGTCATATTATGTCATATTAAGCCTTACACTCAAGTTACAGAATATACTGTATATATAGATAGATCACATCATCCTCAAATCGTGGCGAGACCATACTGCAAGAATGGCAGAATAATATTTTATATATATGTATATATATAAAATATATATGTATGAATATATTATATTATATTATATTATATTATATTATATTATATTATATTATATTATATTATATTATATTATATCTTCTCTTAAGCTGCAGAAATGGAAAAAAAAAAGACCACTGCATTATCTGAAATTGTGAACGAGGCTTAAACTCCGCCCACTTTGCACAATCATGTCATGTATCCCTGAAAAGCGTATTTCCTGATATATACAGTATGTCAAGTTATGTTTTATTTTAAAATATATGTCAATTTCCTTTATAGACCTTTATAAATTCTACTAACTTGTTTTTACAACAAAATCTGTTTTTCCCCTATTTTCAGGACAACATCTGAGTTTCTAGATGACCTGCATTCATGAAAATTTACAGATTCTTTCTCAAATTGTTGATTATTGTTGGATTTATCTTAGGTTTTATACTGAAAAATGGCATCAGATCTTCTATCTATGTATCTATGTATCTATCTATCTATCTATCTATCTATCTATCTTATAACTTTGCATACTATTTGTTCCAATTTTCCAATTTGTTCGGAGAGTGTTTTCACAGTGAAATAAATATTTTAACTCTGACAGCATCAAAAAACTAGTTGTGTATTTAATTAGATTCAGTTTTACATATTTGCATAAATGAAACCAGAAATGCTTGTAAAAAAACTTACCCCATTGACCTCATTGTAGTGTCTTGCCTTAATAGTTTACGTAATCTCGAAGCCCATCTGGAACTATCCAGTGGTCAACATCATCTGTTCTTCTCAATTTTTCCTCCAGCCTTTGTTGTTTCAGTGCAGTTTAGCATATTTTAGCACTCATACTTTGAAATCACTTGTGCTTTGCAGTAGAACACGATGATTTGCATGAATATAATGTAATTGAATGCTAAATATGGTTGAACAACTATGTAATTTAAGTAATTTATTGTTTTTTTAGGTCACATTTGTGACCCAGGACGTGAGCACTAATCTGGTCCAGATGTTAACACTAAGGGTGCTACTTTAGGTCACCACATTAATGTGACAGAGAAGATACTTTTATTACAAGTCTTGTTTGGATGCTGGACATAACTGTTTACATTCCTCTATAGATTGTTTCTAATTCCAACCATCATGAAATAACTGGAACAGTATTTGAATGTAATGCATGATGGGAATAACACAACTGTATTAAAACAGATATACAAAAACTGTTATATATAAATATTTGTGAACTTTTCCTATTATTCTTTCTGGCAGTGCTATGTCCTGCTGAAGTGAAGAGGTTAGCTGAGGTTTTTTAAAAAAATGATTTCTCACAGGGGAAAAAACTTTCAGTCTGAGTTTCAGTCAGTGACTCACTAGTTGATTTCTACGTTCCTTATTTTTTTTCCTTATGAAGATGAAACATCCATGTAACACCCACAAGACTGTGATTAAACTGCTTGAGATCTCCTGCATTCTTTCCACAGTTATTGTCTTTCGCTGAAATTCAGCCTTAATTGAATTAGCAAACTGTTTTGAATTGCGCTTTAAAAAACTTCAGTACGATTAAAGAGCCAAACAAAGAAATGACTAACAGTCTCATACTGACTGACAATATATTTTATCTTTGCCCCTGGTCTTTTACTTCCAGCGTTTAATTGCTGTGGCCCGGGGGGTAATAATGCTGTATAAGCAAGGACTCCAACACTGAAAAATTCCTGGCAGATTTACAAAGTAACAGCAAAGTACAACAGGGAAAAGTTTATGCTCAACCTGAGAGGGAAATGAATACATTTTGGAAGGCATCCTAATGTAACAGCATTTTCCTACAATGTGTGTTAAAGGGGGAAGGTATGCTTAAAAAGGTATGTTTAAAATGATACAAAGAGGGGGGAAAATAGAGCAGAAAAGAACGCTAAGAGGAAAAGAGAGTAAATGGGGAAAGAGAAGTTTGGGAAGTAGATATTGGATTGCACTTCAGCTGAAACAATAGCACCATTCACCCACAGTAGGAGCACTCTCTTCATCTGCTCTCACAGTATGATAGCTAAACCAGTGACCTGCAGGAACGGCCAGCTGCTCTGCACAATATCACCCCTGTGATGAGCTGACACGTCTGTCTCTCTAACTCTTAGCCACACTATCTCTTGCTTCTACAGAGCAGGCAAACCAGGGAGGAGATCACTGACAAGATTTAGGGGGCATCAAGGGTCATTCCTACCAAACTGCTAAATCCACACTTCAGTAGGAAATTTCAGACATGTTTCAGTCTAGACTTTTATGGGTGTGGACTAATGAAATGCCATTGGCTGAGATTTCTAATTAGATTTACATATTTTTTCTTCCAAAATGTTTTCCTTTGAGACCTTGTTTGAACAGTTTGAACACATGATAAATGGTATCAGGTTGGGCAACGTAGACGTATTATGGGTGTCTTGTTTAAAGCAAGAACGTTGTTGGAATCTACTCCTATTAAACCATCCAAGGGTGTTAGCTTTTCCAGGTTTTAAGAATAATATAATAAATTCTACACCATATCTTGCTGTATTAATGTGGACTGTTTTCTGTTTAAAACATTATGGAGAGCTGATGTATTTTGTTCCCAGCAGGATTGTCAGGGTTGTTAGAGATAGAGTTGCTCTTACTTACCACTGGGGGAAAAAAACAAAACAAAACAAAAAAAAAAACAGAATACAGAGATAAATATCAGATGGATCAATGCAATTAGGTTAAATATATAAATTATAATGTGCTTCTTTTTTTTAATCAGCCCTGCAGGCAAAATGGAGACCTTCACATGCTGGCAATGAGATAATAAGAATTCGGCATTGAATATCAAGGTGAAGGCTAATGACTAATACAGTGGAGGTTCACTCTAGCCACTAGTGGATAGATCAAAATTCAGACCCATGAGAAGTCAATGGTGATAGCCTTCGTATTTCTTGAATTTATTATTCACTAAAGGATTCAGGCTGGGGATGAGGGAAAGTATGGAAAATAATACTAAAATACATTCAGAAAAGTTGGTTTGTTAGAAGCAAAGTGGACAAAGTTAACCTTAAACAAAGTTCATGTTTAATTTAAGGAGTTAGGAGAAAAATATGCAAGTGGATCATATGATTATCTACTGTCTGTCTGTTTCATGTCAGCTTTCAATTACTTCATTAAGGTTTATTAATAAAGTTGAACTACTACAATCTTCTACTAATAAATCATTTGTGGATGCACTTTTAAGACAAAATACATGCAAATACATTCATCTGGCAAGGGCAAGGCATCATTCTGGTTTGTATTAAGAAAGCGTGAATTTTTACTGAGGACCAGGATGCAAGGTAGACCATGCTCTTTCCCCAGACAAATGGGTCACATTTACTAATCTGGTCCTGTCCACAACAAAGGTTGATATTTTCTTAATAATGAAAATTTGAAGATATTCCTTAATCTTCAGCCAGTGCCAGATTAAGCCAGAAGCACTCACTAATTCCCACCCAAAAAGATTAGTGAGTGTTTTCTCCTTGTATGGTGCTTTTTAGGCAGTATCTTAACTGCATCTGGTCTATGGCATACATGTTTGTATTAGCATTTTGTAGTCACTTACACTGTGGCTAATTGCTAGTAATCAAAATTAATGGTGCCTGATAAGGACCTATTCTACTTTTTTAAATCAGTCTAAAATCTTTTTGTTTTTTTTAAAAATTTGTTTCACATTTGAAAGAGTTTAACCAAACATAGTTTGCAGGTCCTGCTAATGATTTCATGACGGTGCCTTTTGCCAACAACTTCAATCATGAGATATTTTCATAGCATATTGCTTGTTCAGGTTGCTTGTCCATTTGCGCCTGTGAAAGGCTTCCTTTGGGTATGGGAAAGGTGGCACAGAGGGTTAATCTGTATTTTAACTTTAGCACTTACTTAATTGTCCCAGTATCTCCCTTATTTGTACACATGATCTGATATAGTTACTCATAACAAAACATGTTACATGGTAACCAGCCATAACAAATACCAGAAGGCCGTTTCTGACATGTGATCGTGCCTCACTGATGCACTACCATTTGTCTGGTTTCCACACAGTGTAATTCCTATTTACTGTGCTGTGAAGAAGAATGCCACAAAATGAAATAGATTTCTTGCATTTGCTCACTGTTTATGTCTGGCCTTGATAACTGCTGAACTGTTATGTGGTCTGACCAGTTTCAGTTCATTTTTATGGGTTTGTTTGATAAAGACATGCTAAATGCCAAAGATTACTGCTGAAGAACTCCACCAGTCCATGGGGAGGGAGGCATGAACATGAGTTATGGGAGTCATGGTTTATCCTATCTTAGTGTCAGTAGTACCAATGAGAGCTTGGTTTTTATCTAGTAGCCTAGATCCCAGTCAAACACAGGGAATAGAAAATCATAGAATGATGATGAAGTTTCTAAATTTAGCTATTGCCATGTGCCCAGTAACTGTGGGAGGAAACCATATAGTTAATACAGCACATATTATTTTTTACATGATGAACTATAAATATTCATTCATTCACTCATTCATTCATTTTCAGTGACTGCTTTATCCTGGTCATGGTTAAAGTGGTGAACAGGAAATAGCCTAATATTATGTACAGACAATGACAGAAAATATGAAGCTTAGACTGGAGTGAAAACACAACACAAGTGACTGGTACTCAACTAGTAACAAAAAACTTTTATTCTTTGATTTCTTTTCAATTTTTTGGAGATATAGTAAATAGTTGTGCACACACAACATAATATGAGACTAGTTTAATTCACTGCTTACTTAGATTTTGATTCACACTTTGTTAATGGAGAAACTGCCAAGGTAAAATTCCTTGTAAGTGAAATATTTGTTTACTCATTCATCCTTAGTAACCACTTTAACCTGGCAGGGCCACAGTGGATATGGAGCCTATCCCAGCAACACTAATCAAGCTCAGATTGAACCAGGGAGCCTGGGGCTGTGAGACAGAAACACTACCCACTACACCATCATGTCGCTACACCGTCATGCCACATGCCATGTGAAATCTTTTGTGGCCAATAAACTTCTTTCTGTTTCTGACAAATCAGAGGTTATGAAATAATGTGTGCACACACTGTACTTTTCCATGCTTGCATTGTGCTATTTTAGAATGAATGAATTTGTGCCCGTGTTTTGGTTAATTTTCTATTTGTTCTAAAGAAAATGTGCCCACAGTTTACTGGGTAAACTGACAAGGCAGCCACACTCCACTGAGTACAGCTCACTTTGAGTAGGCCTAGATAGAGTTCCAAATTTTATTGTAAGAATCAAGGTGCCATTTAAAATGCAGTCCTTGAGATAAGTTTTTTTTTTCACAAAGCCATCTCCTTTGTGCATGCAAAAAAAAAAGAAACAAAAAACATTTCATCTACAGTTCATTAATTAATTCATAATGTCAATGTGAAGTGACATGTGGCCAAGTACAGTGACCCATACTTGGAATTTGTGCTCTGCATTTAACCCATCCAAGCTCGCACGCACGCACACCATGAACACACAGCCTTTTTTGCTGCGCACCCGGGGAGCAGTTGGGGGTTCGGTGCCTTGCTCAAGGGTCTCACCTCAGTCGTGGTATTGAGGGTGGAAGAGAGTGCTGGTCATTCACTCCCAACACCTACAATCCCTGCCAGACCTGAGACTCGAACCCATGACCTTCAGGTTCACCTTCGGGTTACAAGTTCGACTTTCTGACCATTAGGCCACGACTGCCCCGCAATACAGTTAATTGTCAGAAAGCTGGACATAATACTGCTACTTGCACAAATTAATATCCCACATACACACACACCCAAAAATGACTTCAAGGTACAGAAAGTCAGAAACTCATAACTAGGGCATGCCTTTAGCAAACTCCACCCTGTTCATGCAAATCCCTTGTAACTGTCTGAGTAGCACTGAAGTCTGTAGTTCCATCTGAATACTGATGTGCACAATTTCAGCATTAAATCCGTACTATTCATGTGCAGCTCAGTGGTCCCCACATACCAAACTACAAGCCAACACTACTTAGGGTATAGCCTACATGATTAGCATGTTTGGCAAATAACTGTAAACCCAGCCAACTTACACTCTTGGAAAAAAGCGTTCTTTAAGGGTTCTTTAAGGGGTTCACTGGTACTTAGCCTTCTAAAAGGGAATTCTTCTGTTAGAGAAACTCTCTGTTTTATGGTTCTTCATAGACTCTTTAAGGGTTCCTAGGAACAACCAAAAAACCAAAAAATGGTGAGCATAGTGGCTTGGTGTTTAGCACCATTGTCTTGCAGCTCTGGGGTTGGGGGGGTTCAAACATCACCACTGCCCTGTGTGCATGGAGTTTGTATGTTCTCCCTGTGCTTTGGGGTTTCCTCCAGGTTCTTTTTTTTTCTTCCCCCCAGTCCAAACGCATGCATTGTAGGCTGATTAGTGTGTGAATGTGTGTGATTGTGCCCTGTCCAGGGTGTGCCCCAAGCTCCCTGGGATAGGCTCCAGGCTTCCCATGACCCTGTGCCGGATACGCAGTACAGAAAATGGATGGATGGATAATTAAGGGGTCTTAGCCTCAGAAAAGGGTTTTACTTGGAAGTCTTTCTAAGAGGGAAACACTCTGTTGTAGGAGTTTACATAGAACCTTTAAGGGTTTCACAAGAGGGACAACCGAAGAGCCCTTAAGGGTTTGAATTTTCTAAGAGTGTTTTGTGGATAGCCCACGTTTCATTTCATGTGTACCTCTAAAAGACAAGGCTAAATCAAGCATTAGTGCAACTGTCACAAAGTATAGCTTCAGCAAGGTGAATAATTGAGTGAGTCACTTGAACAGTAAAAGAAAATCAGGCAATAATGGAAACAAAACAATCCTGATCATAAATATTGTAAAATGAGCAAAGTATACTAGTTGAAGTATTTTAAAGGCCTCCACACCCAGTAAAATATTACATTATAGGGTGAGTCACCTCTTCATTTATTTGCATGGTAGAAAATGAGGAATGCATGACCTGAACCAGCTCAAGGAAAAGAACGATTGTTCTCCTGTGAGGAGAAGTGATATGGAGCACTAAAACCAGTATCTTTAGAAGAGCAACAGACACATATGCTATAATCATTAGAGAAGGGAAGTAAGGACAGTAAGACAGACACGTCACATAGCACATCTCCCTGACGGGACTATGGGCGGATGATAAGGAAGGGTTAACTCATGCACACGTACAGATGATTTGAAAGCCAGACAGTGAGAGAACACAGAAAAACAGACACTTGAAAGTAACTGTTCTGCACAATATGTATTCAGATTGGTATTTTAAAGATTATTGATTATTTTCTGTTTATCTTTGTGTACAGAGTTTTGTGTCAGTTATATTTCCTCTTTAAAATATCTGGTCCACTGATTGCGCTATGGTGCACATGCTTAAACCTGTAAAGCAAATTATTATATAAATTAGAAGTTCTGGGTTGGTGCCCCAGGATGATTTTTTTTCATTACCATCCACTGTGTGCTACACAGTTTCCACATTTTCACATCTAGAAAACAGTGACCAGGTTATACTGTTCCTAGCAGATCTGCAGTAAATCTAACCAAAATCAAATGTTTAATCAAATGTGTAATGACACAAAGTAATAAGCCCATATGTTGTTTTATCCTTGTGCTATTACTTATTGCATTATACAGTCCAGAATAAGCAATAAAATACAGTTTAGGAGAGCATGCGTAGCCAAGCCAAGACATATAAGAGAGCTTTAACATTAGACAGCCTTTGTTGTCATAAGCTCCAGCTGATTTTGGGAAAATCTGTCTTGAAAAGCAGATAATTTCTGCTGTCTAATGGCTTTAAACAAATCCTAGTGGGATGCCTGCCTGAAATATGTGGTGGTCAAGTCTACTGTTACACACTGTGTGAACAGCATTGTATCTCTGCTGGCTGCTTTACAGTAAACGGATTCATTAAAAAGCATATTAGAAAATGTCTGCCTCCCAGAGAGAAATTTACACAATTTTTTTTTATCTATTGCTGTGGTTAGTAAGAGGGAAGCAAGAGGGAAGGTCAAATAAAATGAATATTTAAATATTGAATACATTTTTGCCCTCATTTGACTTCTAGTTCCTTTTTTTAATGTTTCTTTTCCCGCTAGTCTCTATTTTTTCTCTTTTCTTTTGCAGCTCTACCTCTGCAGTTCTCTATGTGTCTCTCCATATTTTTCAGTATCTCATTGCGATAATAAATTCTGCCCATGTAAATGACAGTTATCTGTCTTGCTAGGTATCTGTGAACTAGCTGCAAAAATAATATGATCCAAGCTCATTACACACTTAGTCTATGGGCTATTTAGAGTGACCAGAGAGCTCTGTGAGTGTTTTGGTGACGACACAAGTGAAAGTAACATTACAGTTTTACAAAATTAGCAATGCAGGTTTACAGAATTAAAGCATTTATACATTTCTGAGCTTGCATGTTTTTAGGATTGCGTGTACACATCCCAGTATTTGCATTCAGTTTGTGTATGAAGGTTCAGTATTCTCCTAACATGGCTGAAAGGGTAAGTAAAGAGAGTCAGGATTCAAAGGAATGACTTTATTCCATAGTCATGCCATCACTAGTCTATGTTTATAGTAGGGTTGTAACACAATGCCACTATCTGCATCTGTTTAGTGCTCCAAATATCTATATCTTTATTTGGAATTATACCCAAAGTTGGTGTAGCCAAAATGGAAAGGGTGGGTGGGTTGGTTGGTTGGTTCTTTCTGTCCTTCCATCCCTCCTTCACATTATCTGTTCATCCTGATTAATGTATTTATATTTGGATATGAGCCCTAGTCTATATATGATTTTAAAATGCTTATGTTAGTTACCTTCTTTACCCCAGCCACAGAAACGGAATGACTCCTTCCCCGGTTACTGCGCCTCTTTGCACCTGACCAACAGTGATCGAGACTGCATCTACAGTATTTAGAATTTTTATATTTATATACAGCCAGGTCCATATGTATTTGGACAGTGCCACAATTTTCGTAATCTTGCCTCTGTACACCACCACAATGGATTTGAAATGAAGTAATCAAGATGCGATTGAAGTGACTTTCAGCTTTAATTCAGAGGGTTTAACAAAAATATTGCATTAACCGTTTAGGAATTACAGCCATTTTTTACACAGTCCCTGTCTTTTCCCACGCTCAAAAGTAATTGGACAATCATAAATATTAGGATTATTTTTAATACTTGGATGCAAATCCTTTGCAGACAATGACTGCATTAAGTCTGGGATCCGTGGACATCACCAAACGCTGAGTTTCCTCCCCTGAGATGCTTTGGCAGGCCTTTACTGCAGCTGCCTTCAGTTGTTGCTTGTTTATGGGTCTTTCTGCTGTCAGGTTTGTCTTCAGTAAGTGAAAAGCATGCTCAATTGGGTTGAGGTCATTGGACATTTAAGAACATTTAATAACTTAAGAAGCTCTTGGGTTGCTTTTGCAGTATGTATTGGGTCATTAGCAAAATCTAATCTGTCCTTTCTTTTCTTGAATGTTACCAGTGGTTTGCATCTTGCGGTAAACCGTCTGTATTTACATTCATGAAGATGTCTCTTGATTGTAGACTTTGACAATGATGTCCTCGCTTGCATCGACGCCTCTTTGGACCACATATGGAGAGTTCCCATGAACAGCTACCAAATGCAAATTCAACACTTGGAATTAACTCCAGGCCTTCCTCCAATCCTTAATTTTTCATGAAATAATGTGGAAAAAGGCCACACCTGGCCATGAAACAGCTTATCAGTTACTTGTCCAATTACTTTTGAGCCTGTGAAAATGGAAGGACTATGTAAAAAAACTGGCTGTAATTCCTAAATGATTATGCAATATTTTTTTTTAAATCCTTGAATTATAGCTGAAAGTCTACACTTCGATCACACCTTGATTGCTTCATTTCAAATCCATTATGGTGGTGTACAAAGGCAAAATTATGAAAATTGTGTCACTGTCCAAATACTTGGGGACTTGACTGTATATAAAAATATGTATTTTTGTATATACAATTTTTTTCCCTACCTAGTAGTGTCTTGTTTTCTTAATACAAACCTGATTGATAATGAGATAATGAGGAAATTTAGAAAGAGAAGGATTTCAATATTGTATGTCGGTGTCATTACAAGGAGATCAACCTCATAAACTCCACATTTTAATTCGAGCTAAAGGGCACTAAAAGATTTTTTTGCAAAGTACTTAATTTTTTAAAGTGGACTTGACTTTATGTTTGTTGACCGAACTTTGGTTAGGTTCTGAGTTCAGGCAAAATTTGTTTGTACATTTGTTTTGTTTACTCTTTTGCTTTTGTACAATCAAACACCTTATCTGAAAAGGTCAATACTCATTAATTTCATTGAATTAACATGCATCCTAATTACACAATGGTTCACTGATAGGATGTTTTGTTATGACTCAGTTCAGCTGTTAATGTTGGAGTTATTTGTGCTAAATTATAATCATGAATTGGGATAGGTAATTGCTTCATCCAGTGGGACATGCATGTTGATCCCAATTGCTTCATAGAGATGAAAAGATAAAGACTCTATCCCGTATTAGCAAAAACACTTAAACTACTTAACCACACTTTTCTTGTCTAAACCATAGTGAGTAGTGGCTGGTCAGGCAGGGTTACTGTATGTAAGCTTCAGTAAGTATTGTGTATCTGCAGATGTGCCAGCATCTACAGTTTAGCCATAGCATTTATTACTTTTGGCCCTTGCTCTGGTGATATGGGAGAGACCTAAAAATGATGCTTTTCTGCTTTCTCAGCTAAAGCAGATAAACATAACTAAGATACAGAAAAAGCAATTCACTGAAGCGGACAGGATGCCGGATGTGAAAGATGCACATTTTCACTTCACGCTGACTTTATCTATGTGAACTTTGACCTGTGAATTCACACACCTCAGTCTCTTTTGTCAGTGAAATGGAATAGCTGCTTATTAATATGTAGCAGTCATATCAGATTTTTGCAGTCATATCAGTTTTCTTACTATTGCTTGGTGCACAAAACAGCCATGTTGTCCACTGACATGTCCTAGGGTTTTAGTGGTAAAATTCTGTTTTTTTCCTCACTGCCTGCTAAGAATTTCTTGATAGCAGTGTTGGCACATCTGGTGTCTCTATGTGTGTGTGTGTTTGTGTGTGTGTGTGTGTGTGTGTGTGTGTTCCTGGCCTAATGACTGAGCTACAAGTACGTGTCATAGGATACACAATTCCCCAACAGTCCAGTTCTTCTTCCAGTCGAATCGTCTATTTCTTATCAAACACACTCTGTGTGCTAGGAACTGGATCCAAAAATAGTTAGCTGGTGAGGTTTCAATGGGACATCATGTAACTAAGACCTTCCACTCCAAGACTTTTATTGCTATGTAATGATTAGATGGCTTTCTGTAGGATAAAAAAAAAAAAAAAAGTACAACACAACTGTGTGGCCTGGTACACATTACTACTAGTTTATAGATAATAATTCCAAGTCGGATTTTAAATATACACAAGTAAGAGTGTAAAAAAAAACTAAAAAAGAGACCAAAGCTACATTTTACTGGTTATAATACCACTGGTTGTAAATACACAAGGATGAGTCACTTAATATTTTTAACTATTTTTGTGCACATATGACATTTAAGATTAATCTACAAGCATGAACGTTATTGAATAGTTACCTAGTTCAAAATCAGTTTTGAAATTGGTGTCAAAATGTGTTATTTGGCAGCCATGCTGAAACAACTATTACACTTTTGTAGGAGGTGACGTGAAAGAAATGGTATGTGCATCATCCTCTCTTCTTTTGTCATGTCAAGTAGATAAGAGGAGAGAGGATCACAGGAGCACTTTCACTTCAGAAGCCTTCTAGAGCCTCTAATCCTTGAAGCAGACAGATGATATGCACTTTGTTACCCGTGGAATGTGTGGACTTTGTGACCTCAGGTGTATATATGATGGACATGACCCAGCACTGGACCCTGTGGATTTTAGCATCTAATGTGGTTCTGAAGAAATGAATTGTGCTAGCAAAATATTAAAGAAACATCAGTCAAATATACAAAACAAGTCCAATACAGCGTATTTGAAATACAGCACTAAGTCACTACAGAATATGGGTTTCCTTCTTTCTCCTATTTAAAAAATTTCTTTTCTGCTTTAGGAATAACACTATGTGCACAAGAGAGTACATTTATGATGAGAATGTATGATATTGATGTTACATAATTACATTTTAAAATATAGATCTTTTCCACAACCCCAAAAAGAGTCGGTAGGTAGATTGGCTACTCTCCAAGGTATGAATGAGTGTGTGAGTGTGTGTACATGGTGCGCTGCAATAGAATAGCGTCCCATCTTGGGTGAATTCCTACCTCGTGCGCACTGTCCCTGGGAATAGGCACAGGATCCACCATGACACCGACCAGGATAACGTGGTTACTGAAGAGTGCATGAATGAACTTTCTTTATAGTTTCTTATCTGGTTTTCTTAAAAGCAGGCATCTTTTTGGTAGAACGCAGAAATATTTGACTTGTGGATCTGCTTTAGTTGATGCTTAGACGAAAAAATATTGAGCATTTTTTAAATTCTGGTACACATTTATTTATAATAAGGTGAATAAGTATCCAGAAACGTTCTCTCTTTTGCTATCTCTTTTTTCCATCTTTTAAAATTTTTTTAAATTTTTTTTATTTTTTTATTGTTGCTAACTAGGGACCAGTGAGTTTTTGCTCTAAAAAACAAGGCCTGTCAGAGATTTAGGTCCTTTGAGAAGTGTCTCTTCAAAGCGGCGTAACAAAATAATGAGGTTCTTGCTTCAGGATCTGCCTTTGTTGTTTTGAACGCAAGCTAAACATTTCAGCTTGTATCATCATCATCCATTCCCCACTTGGATCTCATGTGGTAATAAAAATACTATGGCTGAAAAAGGTAGAAATTTTAAAATGCCTACTTCAAACCCTTAAGCTAACTGTTTGGAGTTTGTTGTACAGTGTTTGGTCTGAGCGAAACACTTAATTGCTAAATAAGGGCTGAATCCAGAACATCTAAAGCCTCTGAAGATCTTAAATTTTTGTTTAGAAGACAAAACATCTTTTTGAATTGGATGCTGAAATCAGCAGACAAGCCTAATTTGCATGGGCCGGAGGATAGTGAGTGACTTCAGTCCTAACGAAATGAGTGCTTGAGAAAGTGATTAATAGGATGAGAGTGAACAGTTCCAGAAAAAAAATTGTACATGTATGGTGAAAGTGTACTCTATAGATTCTCTACGCTGACTTAATGACACAGCTATAGACACTGACTGCTGTGGCCTAAGTTTACAAGTGGAAAAGCTGGCATGCAGACAGAGAGAATAGTTGACAAAAGAAAACTCATTTTTGTGTTTATTAAATGCTTGATGCTAGATTATCCTAAAGATTACTTTAATTGAGGATGTTTTAAATTGTTTACATTTTTTATGCTATTTGAATTTCTTAAAGGAAATGGTAACACTTAAGTGTATAAATTATTATTTTGTTTAAAAAGACTGTGCAATCAGCAGGAAAGCGTTTGTCTTGTGAGTTTAAACAAAGCCTTTGTTTTTATTACTACACACAAGGGGACACACAGTAAGGTCAGTACTGTGTCAGGTTTTACAACACTGCTGCCAAACATCAAGAAGTACAACAAAGTCAGCATACACGCTAATGAACACTAAGGCCAGACTGACAAGAAAATCTTTATCACTAAATCTAAGATTATATATCACCCAATCAAAAATCAGTCATTCAGTCAGTCACTCAGTCAGTCACTCAGTCAGTCACTCAGTCAGTCACTCAGTCACTCACTCAGTCACTCAATCACTCACTCAGTCACTCAGTCACTCACTCAGTCACTCACTCAGTCACTCAGTCACTCACTCAGTCACTCACTCAATCACTCAATCACTCTCTCAGTCAGTCAGTCACTCACACACTCACTCATTCAGTCACTCTCTCAGTCACTCAATCACTCTCTCAGTCACTCAGTCACTCACTCACTCCCTCACTTTTAGGAATTGCTTTATCCTGGTCATTGTCCTGGCGAATACGGATCATAATCCTGGGAACACTAGGCATCAGGAATACACCCTGGATGGGACACCAGTCCATCCCAGGGATTTGTCATCAAGCCAAAAGAGAAATAATATGAGGAAATATGTTAAAAAATGCTAAACAAAATCACCATGTGATCTGTACAATTAAGTTGAAAAGTGCAAAATGCTCAAGCATTTTAGGTGGATGGCAGACTTTAATAGGAGCACTCATGATCTTCAAATTTTGTCATTGAATTAATTATTGAATTAAGGTACAATTTATCATCAAGCAATCATGCCATATTAATAACACTAATAGTCGTAGGAAATAAAATACCCTTATTAATAATGTTTGGAAATGATTAAAATAATGTACTTGTTTTTCACTGACATGTCTCTTGGGTGGTGAGAACTGCACCTTTAAAGTTACATTCAATATTAGTTAAATACTTAAGTACTGTTAAAATCAGATACTTTAAGACTTTTACTCAAGTGGTATTGGAATTGGTGAATTGTAACTTGTAATGGAGTACTTTTCACAGTAAGGTATCTACTTATCCTTATCTATTTTACTCAAGTATGGTTTTCAGGTTATGGTTATTAGTGCTCCCTAATAATGTATGCTGTTCTTCTATCTACAAATGCTGACAACTCTGTGGAGCCCTAATATTCCAACTGATATATCTGGACTTGATGGGCACAAACAATTTCTTACTTATTGTCCACTCTGTTAGCTCTGTCACCAAATTTCCCACCACATGAGTAAAATGGGATCTCTCTCTCTCTCTCTTTTTTTTTT
>CM040978.1:18656707-18668944 GCA_022985145.1 Pangasius djambal
ATATATATATATATATATATATATATATATATATATATATATATATATATATATATATATATATATATATATATGGTGTCAGGGTGTATATACAGGGTGTCCCAAGAGTCTCCATACATAATGGACTATGTATACCAGCACCACGTCGGCTGTGCCTTCGTCAGTGGATGTTTGTGGACTTTTTCTCGGTTTCCCGCAACACTTCCAGTTTTTTTGAATTTGCTAATAAGTTTTGCTTAAAGTGTTAATTTCCCCTATGTATGGAGACCTTTAGGACGCCCTGGGATCACCAAGGGTTTTCACTGATTGAAAACCCTTTGCAGCTTTTTGAAGGGAAATGCAGACGTCAAGTGACACAAATATTTATGACATAATTTTTTAAGTGTTTTTCTGTTACATGTGATAATTTGAACACTATGTTGCTTTACAATTTATGTTTTGTGTCAAATCTTCTCTGTGGAATCTAACTACATGAATGGTTGAACAAAAGTACACGCCTCCTAACAGAGGTTTTTAACAGGTAAAAATAAAAGGTATTGCACAAAGCGTGCTCAATAGGTTGTGGAAATAGACTTGCACAAGGTTTAAAGTGAAACATGTGCCTAAGTCACTTATTTCACATTACAATTTAAGCTGGAATGGTCCAGTGTACAGATGTTAAATAGGAACAGTTATATTGCCACCCTACCCCTATGTGTTTAGCATTAAGACAGAATAAAATTTTCGGCAGGTCTGCCAGAATCTTTGTATCTTTATGTAGTAAACATTTATTCGTCTTCAGTAAACTCTTTCTCCCGGTAGGGGCTGCAGAACACTGGGCATAAAGTGGGAATACACCCTGGATTGGAAGCCCACTGTCCATACACAAATACCTAGTGGCAATGTAGATTGGATTGGACACCTACTAGCATGTTTTTGAGAGGTGGGAGGAAAACGCAGAGCCCAAAGGAAACCAGTGTGGACACAGAGAGAACATGCACAACTCCATACAGGCAGTAACCTGAGCTCAGGTTTGAATCAGGGTGTCTGGAACTGTGAGGCTCCCAGTAGTGAACATATGAAACAAAATACTTTGTTTATCCACTGTAGGTTGAGGCTTGAACAGTTCTAAATATTATATTGTATATTTGGAGGTTACCATACAGGTGCAGAAAGATTTCTGCAGATTCTGTAATTAAGTCGTGTCTTTCTGCTTTATGGCATATAGAAACCAAGTGTTCATACAAATCCAGTCTTTTTGGTATTTCCTTCCAAAACAGTCTTTATCAGATACCACAGCTGTAAGAAGTTCTTATAGAGCAGCAATGTCTACGAATTGGTGAAGGTAGTTCATGTAGATGGATGTTGTGCTGTAACAAAGAAGAAGATTGATATAAACATTGCATAAATTGCATCCATGTAATAAATATTTGTGGCATTTGTCTTCTGTCTGTCCACAGAGAGTGTATGTGGACATATTCAGTTTGCTGACCACAGTCTCAGTCACCTTGTGTTTGAAATCTCAGCAAACAATTTGACAAACAATTTGTCGTTATGGATAACGACAAATTTTAGCTACTTAGAATCCTGTTTTTTATGTACAGATTATATCCACTACTGTAGTGCTACTGAAATGTACCACAATACAATATAGCTTTTCTTTTTATTCAAATGGAAGCTCTGAGAAATGTGACGTTTCTGCTATAAATTCAGCAACAAGTTGATGAAATTTAATTAACCTATTTAACGAAAACTCCCACATCTCTGTGTGGCGTTTATATTGTTTTGTACAAAAGCTTTGGTTGTTTGGTTTCAACCTTGCATGATGTTAATTTTGCACAGATTTGGGATTTTGGACAACAGGTTCCTTACTGAAAATGATCTGGAGAGATTTTTGAATGAGTTACATAAAATATAGTCTAGATCCACAGCACAGGCACAATCCAACCGTAAAACTGTACCTCTATCACTATTCTGTGTAATAGCAGTTATTAAATGAGGCCCTTGACTTGAGGTTGCCTTTCCATTTCCTGTCAGAGGATTTGGGCTGTCTGTAGTGTGCCTGATTAGAGTATGGAGGCATTTTGTGCATTGTGTTCAATCTACCACACACTGCCCCAAAATGTTTTGCTCAAATTCAGCTTTAATGCTGTTATTGTAAGGTTATATAGACTATAATACTCAGACTGTAGTGAGTTGGGATTGGTATTGTGTTAGTCCTACGTAGACATGTGGTGCTTTCTCATGTTTCGAAACTTCCAACATCTGGATAGTTTCATCTCTTAGCCATGTGTACTGCAATGGCTTCATTGTTTTGGGCTCTTTATTAACTCAGTATGTTTCTGCTGAAATTCTCGGATACTTCTCTGATGGTCTCATCATTGTAAATTCATGCTAAATTTGTATTCAAAATGTAAAGTGGTTAAAATGACAGAGACAGGCATGGTTAATGATTGGAGCATTTCTTACCACTTTGTTCATTTGAAATTTCATGAATTTATTCTAATTTACTGTACTCTAACTGTAAAGTACATTCCATGGACGCCTCAGGACAGCTTTCATTTATGAACGTAATCCAACAGTTCAAATATTAGGTTCATATATACACAATACGTACAATAATATTCAGGTAATTTATTGGAGCCATCAAAGTTTTTATTACTGAACTTTGCACTGGCAGAACACGTTAGGTTCAAGTTGATATTATTTATAGACCTACTTCATTTTTATTTATAGAGTTTCGGATTAAACCCGTACAATTCAAGTGAGCAGTCAAACAAGCTAATAACTCCAAGAACATTCAGGAAGATTCAGGAATTTATCATCATTTTCTGCACAGTAACAGCTAGTTACACTGTACAGTCAAATTCTTACTCCACATTCCTTCTGGTCAACAGCAAATGCTACACAGTTATTATAAATTAGTTAGAAATTAGACATACTCAATAATAATAATTTTGATAGTGATGGGTTGTGACGTCCACCACTGGAAAAAGAAAGAAAGAAAAAAAAACAGAACACAGACCCTATGTCTATGCTACATGGACCCCTGGGTGTCCTGGACCCCACTTTGAGAACCAATACAGCAGATGACTTTAATTACCTAAAACATGGGCTAACAGTCCGAGTAAAGCTAAAGTAATAGATAGCAACTTTATTTACATGCACTGCAGAGATAAAAGGCTAAGCTGGCTAAAGTTGTGTCATTAATGTAGGCCTATAAGTGTGTATTTGCTTGAAGTACCTACAGTGCAGATTGACACCAGAGGTTTAAGGGTTTTTTTTTTTTAATGACTATTTGCGACACACATGAACCGGAAAGTGCAAATGGCGAGTAAAGAAATAACATTAAAGACAAGTGTTCCATCAAAGACTTTAGCAAGCTATAAGATAGAGATGGGACTCTATGTGCTTTATTAAAAGCAGGTGACAAAGTTACACAAGAGAACACACACACACACACACACACACACACACACACACACACAGAGGGAGAGAAACTAAAAATGTATTCAGCACAAGTGTACAAAAAAGTAGAACTAATGCATGACGTTTTTTTCATCTGATGTGAAAGAGATACGTGTTATATGCAGTCTTTAAATATTGAAATAAAAAAAAAAACTTCAAACAAAAAAAGCAAAGAGCGCAAATTTGTAATTGAACTACATGTAATCACTGTCTTGTCATCCTGTAATAGAATTACATTGTTGTGTCAGCATAAAAGTGAATATTTTACAAACAAAAACTATATGCACAATCCAATAATGTAAAATAGAGTACACAACAGGTTTGTATTTATCATTACACATAAGCCTATGATTCCAGTATGTTTTTTCAATATTGGGCTGCTTTTGTTTTTCTTCAATAACACACTGTTTTTATTAGCTGCACTCTAAAAAAAAAATAAAAATTTAACCCAATACTGTCAGTTCTGTCTCATTTCTGTAAGCCAGTGCTGCATCAATATATAACAGAACACATTGTTGGCTTAATTTGACCATGCATTGTTGGGTTATGTGCATAACTGAACGTGCTGGGTTGCTTTAACTAGCCAATGATTGATTCATTACGACTGATTCATTATGATTGATTCATGATTGCTTAGCCTAATCATGATGATTTAGGACCCAGATTGAGCATTTGAATGCATTTTAATTTGAAAAATCTTTGGAAGGCTTTTACATTTCTAGAATATATTTAATTCATTCATCCATCTTCAGTAACTGCTTTATCCTGATCAGGGTCACCTGATGTGGATCTGGAGCCTATTCCAGTATCACAGGACGCAAGGCAGGAATATTCACCCTGGCCGGGACACCACTCCATGCATGCACACACCTTCACACACCGATTCACACCTAGGGGCAAACTGCATGTTTTTGGGCAGAGGAACCCAGAGGGAACCCACAAGAACATTACAGACAGTAACCCAAGCTCAGGATCAAGCTCAGAGCTGTGAGGCAGCAACATAAATTTAATCTGTAGAACTTTTGATAAGTTTGCAGTAAGTTTGCTACAAGGCCCATTTAAATAACGCAGTTAATTTTAAACACCAAACCAAATGCAACTCTTTCTTTCTTTAAAATGTATTTAAATGATGCAATTTATTTTGCATTACATTAATTAGGGTACAATAAACTACAAGGTACAATGCATACTGTGTAATTTTACTTATGCAGCAGCTGTATTATGCATGGTAAAAATACAGATAAAATGATTAAATACTTAAAACGCATTGCACCACTTGCAGATTATCACCCAAACACCACACTGATTAGACAAAGGATGCAAAATACATATTAAAATACATAAACTACTACTAAAGGTAATAAATTTCTTCAGTAGAGAGTCTTGATGACTTGGGGAAGTCATTTAGATGTTCACTGCTGATGAGGGTGTGACTCAAAAACCTGTAGCATCATGAGACTGACATGATAGTAGGGTCCAGACACGTGACTCAGAGAGAAACCACCAGGGTAAGCATGTTAGGACAGTGTTGTCCTAACATAGGTGATAATGTGCCGGTCCTGTTTAGGTATGAGTATCAGCTTACTGTATTAGTTTCTGTGGCTAAAGTTGCAATGTGTAATATACCTTATCCTGAGAACTATCTAAATTTTTCTTTTATATCTTGCAGAAGGGGTGCATGCATTATGCATGATCTTGATTTATTTGCTTATGCAAGAATCTTAGCTGAGGTGTAGGTCATGTTACAGTGCTTTCCCACACCAACCTCTCACTTGGTGTTTTGACATTTGTCAATGCACACACAACTGACAAAGAGCTATCAAATGAACATTGACATTAAATCCACAATTCAATGTTTTCCTTTATCAATCATACATACTGGAGGATTTTATTCAGCCTGCATTGGAATTTAGAGAACAAGCAAATAAGGCAGTCAACTAAAACATATGTGCATGTTTTCATTTGAAAAATAGCTCATTACTTTTGAATACGGGACTGAAACAAGACAAATAGGTAAAACAGTAATATAAAAACAAATAGATAATAGAAATACATTCTATGCATAAAATATACAATACAAAAAGGCACAAATTGGTTCATCCATCTTACACAGATTGATATTTTGTACATGATTAATTGTAACATGATGCAGGAGCCCAAACAAAATCATGGTTTTACAGACCCCTTAAAAGAATGAAAGAAACCAAACTTAGTTTATTTTAAAACCCAGTTTTTGTTATGGTCTAATAGCTGAGGAATGTGTGATAGAATACTGCTGCTTCAAAATCTTTGATATATGAATTATGTCTGGTCTGACAGATGTTGAGAGATAATACAGATGCACTTCACCTTGGCTGCAATGAGCTATGACTGGCAGGTTGCCTTTGAATTCCTTAGCACCACCATTTCTGTGATGTGCCAACCCTGGACTGATAAAAGAAGAGCCTGAGAGAATATTTGGATAGCCTTTTTCTATTCTGTGACTTAGCTTGAACAAGATACCAATGTGTGTATAAGTTGCTAATCAAGATACCAATATTTGTATAAGATCCCAATCGAGATAATGTGTATAAGATACCAATCAATCAATACACCAGTGTAGATTTAATACACATTCATTTAAAATGTCTTCTTCCTCCTTATAATAGACTTCAGTAGCCTTTTTGATCGTTTTCCTTTATACAGTGCAAATATTTATCTTACATGATGTCTCATTTTCCCCCCCATTGCTGTAATGTGGGATAAACCACAGACGTGGAGTGCACTAAATCACCTGCAGGTATGTTGGAGATAACGGTTTTCATCTGTTGAGGGATTTTCAAATACATTACAGCTCAAGTCAGGTACATGGTAATATTCAGTGTAGATAGTAAAAGAACAGGTTCAGGTTCTGTTTCAATCCTTGTAACTGCTATGATTGGTGTTGAACATCTGAAAACCACCTTGTGTACATGTGCACACATGCTGGGAGTTTACAGCAAGATCACATGGTGGTACTTATGGTAAATATCTCACTATCATACAGCCATCATTCCCTTTCTCCTTCTCCCAGGCTTAAAACAAGCTGTACCTGAACATGGTTGTGGCTTGTGTAGGTTCTGCAATTTCATGGCAATTTTCCTGAACAACTGACACTAATATCAGCTTTTTTGCCATCTATTAGAGAAGGCTGATAATAGAGAAGCACTACATGGATGAAGCGAGAGAGAGAGAAGGTCAACAGATAAGAACCAGATGTGAAGAGGTGACTCATGTATCTCCAGACACACTATATTTTGGGCTTGTGTGCACAAATCAGCTCTGTGGAATCTGTCTTGCATGCTGGGGTCACACTTTGGGCCTGCTAGCAAAGAAGCCCTAGTTAGGAGAATGCAGGTTATGGAATCATGCCGCCAGCATGAGCAAACAACTATTTGCATGGTCCCTTTAGGAAACCACATCCTAATCCTGTCTTACAATACCTACATGGTGTCCACCTGCCTCACACTGCTTTTAGGTGGGTTGTTAATGGGGTGGGGGTTGGTTCTGGTCCGGCCCTTCGACTTCAGGTAAGCGGTTGAGGAAAATGCAAGGGGCCCTCATAGAATTTTTTCTCTTTATTGCCATTAGGTTACTCAAATTCTTTATACAAAATCAGTCTGAAAGTGTTAGCATTTTATTCTGCACGTTCAATCAAGATTCCCAATTAGATAAACCATTGTTACAATCACATAGGCTACAACAGAACACCTTTGGTAAAGTGTTGGCTTTTGTACCCTGTATATACAGTATATTAAAAACAGGTAAATTCTCTTCATTTTGAAACATGCAACAATCCAAAATAAACTTGCACAAGTTCCTTTATGGGGGTTCCTGCTATAGTGTTGTATATTACCCATTGGAGGTTTTGGAGGAGTTCTGCACTTTGACATTTGACATTTTCATGGACTGAGTGTCAGCTGTCAGGGCCCCTCCTCAAAAATCAGGGCCCCACACAAGTGCCTTACCCCATGAAGAGGGGCCTAAACAGCATAATACTAAAGAATCTTAAAGACATTAAGGCTTTGTAGCAAAGTGTATTTGAGGTATAATTTCATGGCAGTTTTTCTTGAATATGTGCCCATATCAAATATTGACTTTAATGTCAGTTTTTTTTTTTTTGGCTAGAGACTTGCATATTTAGTTCCAGTCCATTAGAGAGTGCTGACAATGGAGGAGCAGCAATAGATGCAGTGAGAGTGAGAAGGTCAACAAATAAGAACCAGATGACTTACAAGTCTCCAAATACACCATATAGCAGGTTTATTCTCTATCTTTGGAAAAAGTAAGGGAGAAGAGGATTAAGCACTCATGCCTGATTGGCTTTTTCTATGTATATGAACTGTCTGTGTTGTAAGTGATAAAAGAAGAGCCTGAGAGAGTATTTGGATAGCCCTTTTCTATTCTGTGAAATACACACATTGGTATCTTGTTCAAGCTATATGTTACAATCAAGATACCAATACGTGTATAAGATCCCAATCAGAAAGGGTGGCATACTCTCACACCCCATCAAACACAGTGACACTAGCCAATCATGGTTAGGGCATAGCATGAGCAACAGCTCAAAAAGGTGTTGGCTGGCTTAATTTATCTCAGAGCAAGCACACGATAGCCTTCACCCTTCCTGTTTGGTGGCTGTCATGATAGGAAAGACCTAACTGGTGGGTAGGAATTGGCCAAGACTAATTTAGGGAGAAAGTGTGTGTGTGTGTGTGTGTGTGTGTGTGTGTGTACATTCATATTAATAAGTGAGGACATTATTAAGGCCTGTGAAATACATATTTATCAAATGGAAGTAAGTGGATGTTTGATTCATGATAAATGCACCTTTCCATTATCATATTTTAAGCATGTTTCATGTAGCAAGCATGTTTGCTATGACACTTTGTATATTCAGGGAAACATAGTGAATATTTATCATCATTATTTATATCTGGTGTCATGAAAATTTCAATCGCTTGATTGAAAATAATTTCAAAGTCTTGAGCTGTGTGCGCCCACATCAATATTCCATTAGTTATGTCTAAATCAATAACTCTTTAGTTCTAGTAGTTGTAAGTAAATAATCCCTAAATTTATTAAATAAAACAACAGAGTCGATATGGAGTATAATTAGGTAGTGTGGGCTACCCTAAAAGATACAGGATCTGTGGGAAGCTCTTTCTGGAATAAGCAGTTATCAAATGTTGTTGCTCAAATGCTCTGCTAGTTTTAAGTAGAATAATGTCCTAATCAGAATCAGGGTTAAGTTAAGAAATGGTCAATGACCTAACGTTCACATCAGATTGTGGATTTGTTTCTCTTTTAACCTGACATGTTACTACCGATAGTCAAGTATAAATAGAGACCTCTTAGACCCTACCATTGCATCAAGACCATTTATATGCATACCAAAAGTCATTTATAAAGCTAGCATGTTACAGATAAATATATTGGCATATTATTTATTTGAAACTGTAATCATCTGGACAAAATTGAGAACATTCAATAGAAGTCCTAGGTCTACCCTCAATAAATAACAGATAATGGCTTTTATGGAATGGGATCCAATCGAAAGCACTCCTTTTCTATAACGAACATGCTGCAGTAACAAATAAGACAAAGACGCAATGCTGTTGAGATGCTGCATAGTTCCATGTTTGACAGAAACAAACACAGTATGTCACCACAAAAAACCCCAAATCAATTAACAAGCATGGTGGTAAATAATATTTTGTGCATGTTTAGCAGCTACATGAGCAGGCCACCTTGCACTCATCAACTCGAACATAAACTCCTATTTAAAAAGTATTGGAACAAGCTGGAGGCAAATCTAAGGCCATTTGTCTGACAGATGAAGCTTGGCCAAAGCTGGGTCAAGCAGTAGGACACTGATCCCAAGTACACCAGCAAAAGTAAAGTTAAATGGCTAAACAAAAGAAGGTCAAGGTTTTGGAATAACCAAGATGCTGTGGCAGATCTTAAGAGAGATGTGCATAAGTAAATCGCATGAATGTAACATCAGTCCACTGAGGCGAGCATAATGAAGAACCCAAGTGCAGCTTTTATTAACAAAGTGAAAACCAACAATACCAATAAAGACTTGCCTTGACTTGAACAGACTTGACTTGAACAGACAGCAGGTTGCAACAACAATACATGACAAAAAAAAAAACAATGGCTACATGAGGGCTATATATACCAAACAATCAAGGTAACATGACACAATCTAACCAGTGAGGGACAAGACACATGACTAAACCAACCAATCAGAACATTTACACATGAAACCAAGGAACCAATCAGAACATGACACAAAGACAAGGGTAACACATGACAAGATGGGAACCATGACTAAACTCCAAAATAAAAGACATGAGAACAATGAACAAGAAACAAACAAAACCCAAACCCCACATTACAATGAAACAACAATGAATTAAAACAAAGTTGTAAAAAAATTCATAAAAGTTGCAAATACAGTTCAATTCAATTCAAAATGTAATTTTATTTGTACAGAGAAATAGGCATTGTCAAAAACAGCCTTACACAAATCCAGAAAAGGAATACACAAATCCAGAAAAACTCCCTGAGACGACATGAGGAAAAACCTTGAGAGGAACCATCATCTTTTGGGTGATACTGGATAGTGGGAATTTATTATTCATAAATCGGAATTTAATATACACAATCAGAATGATTCATATCTCCACCTGTGACTTTTTTGGTTGCAAATTGGTTGCAGTCAACTAAAATATATTCTCCTGCTCAAGAGGTTAATAGGAAAAATAAAAGTCACCAAGAGCTGTCTCTTTATCTGTATAGGAAATGAAATTCCAGAAACTATTTTGCAATAGGTGAATTAATGTTTTATAAAAGAAAATTGACAATATAATTATCAATCTCTTCATTTCAGTATGAAAGAGAGTGTTGCAAATATTCGTGTGTTTCAGTCTCTTACATGGTCCAGGCTTCAATATTTGGCTATAAACGTATATGTATAAAAAAAACAAAAAAAAAAAAAACAGGAATCTCATAATGAAAAAATCATTTTGTACTAACTCTGGTCTTTCAGTTGCAGGATGAGATTGCATTGTTTCCTGACATTACTGCATGATAACTGTTATGAAGGTTGGGAAAGAGGCTAAAAGATCGTAAACACTTTTAAGTGTTTGGACTGCGTTTCACCATATTACCCTTCTATTGTTACTCATTCGTCCTGAAAGTCCCCACATACCATGTGCAGACACACAAATGTTATAATGCAGTTGGTACAATGTGCTTTGTGTTGACTGAAATGATGGTCCAAGTGTTAAGTTTGATGTCAGGCATCTGCCATGGCTGATGTGCCCATTCCACTTGCTCTGGCGTTTTCTCCATTGATGATATTTTGGTTTAGGGTATATCAAAGTATCTTTTTTGTCTTTCTTGTGGAAAAAAAACAAGTAGAATTTGTCTAGTCCTTATTGTTACTAATTTGCATGCCTCAGTTACCCTTAAAATATACTTCAAACAGGAAGCAAGTAATTAAAGAAAATGTATTTCAGACATTTGACCTTGCTGTGAACTTGATCCTGTTTGGACCAATTCCAGAATCTAATCTGTTCATCTGCTGGTTACAATGATAAATCCATATAAATCCTACAACATTCACCCATTCCTTCTTGAGATATTGCGCCAAAAATGATGGCTGGCTGGATGGATGGATGGATGCATGCATGGACAAACAGACGCCCAGAAGACCTGCAAACATAATTGCTCCACCACTTAGTGGCATTGGCATAAAAATGAATAAATAAATAAATGTAATACATCTTAAGGACTTCTGTACATGGATAATATAGATTTATTTCATGCTTTGTTTTGCTTCATAAAGGGCCCAAGCTGAGAATATGTGGCAGAAACAAAAAGCCTAAACAAGGCTTTTGGTCTCTGATATCTCATCCAGTATTGTGAAATACTAATAGCAAAGTCTTCATGCTCATCCATTGGCCATTCTAAAGAACTTGAGTGAGTTCCGTGGCCCTGGTGATGCTGCACTCAGCCTACATAGTGCATATACAGTACAGCACTTTATTGAGATTGAGAATCACTCAGTCTTAATACAGCTTTACAGTGAGGAAGAGAATCACTATAGGAGTTAATACTGTTCTTTTGAGTACTGAGGATGAAAACCATGCGTGATACTGTTTTTTATTGAGGATAAGGATGGCTTGACATTTTGATACTGCTCTCTATTGAGGAGGAGAATTACTCATGATGTGGATACTGTACTTTTTTAAGGATAAGAATTGCTCTGAGACCTAATAATGTATTCTGTTGGAAGGTGAGAATCACTTGAACACACCACAGAGCACAACGAAGTAACATTCAGTCTGTATAACTTGGCAAGGGTAGACAGCGCACTCCATAACACTGCTTCACAAATTTCTGCAAGTGATACTTCTCTTAATGCTGCCCAGGAGGTAGCCATAGATAAAATAACATTTAATGACATTTAGTGGAAGATGACATCTCTTGAGTTGCATTCAGGTATGCTTGCACAATCACTTCATTACCCAATGGGCTGACCTGTCTTTAGAGAGCGACATTTTTCAATTCAATTCAGTTTATTTGTATAGCGCTTTTTACAATGTCATTGTCTCAAAGCAGCTTTACACAAACAAAAAAGTAAGATGAAGTGTGAGAGTGTGTCTGAAGAGCAAGCCGAGGCGACGGTGGCAAGGAAAAACTCCCTGAGATGGAGATAGGAAGAAACCTTGAGAGGAACCAGACTCAACAGAGAACCCA
>CM040978.1:18673368-18710742 GCA_022985145.1 Pangasius djambal
ACAGAGTCCTGACCTGAACCCGATAGAACACCTTTGGGATGAATTAGAGCGGAGACTGAGAGCCAGGCCTTCTCGACCAACATCAGTGTGGGACCTCACCAATGAGCTTTTGGAAGAATGGTCAAAAATTCCTATAAACACACTCCTCAACCTTGTGGACAGCCTTCCCAGAAGAGTTGAAGCTGTAATAGTTGCAAAAGGTGGACCGACATCATATTGAACCCTATGGGTTAGGAATGGGATGGCACTTAAGTTCATATGTGAGTCAAGGCAGGTGACCGAATACTTTTGGTAATATAGTGTATCTTGTATTCACTTTCTATGCATCTATTGTATGTCCTTTGTCTACTGTCTTTGTCTTGCATCAGAGAAGTAGCCTGATAGTGTTTTGTTATACTGTACAACCCTTTTATTGGTTTAATGACAATAAAGTTGAATTGAATTGAATATAAATATAAAAGAAATTTCTAAATCATACGATTAGTTAAAAGACTAAGATTGCTATTTAAAAAAATAATAGTTCTAAATAGAGTTATTATTAATGGGGTCCAAGCACTTTGTAAATAGTGCCTTTTTTTTACCTATCTACCCCTATCTATCTACCCTATCTACCCCTATCTATATCTGGGGGAATAGTGGTTAGGCCACAGAACACTCACTGCTGCGGCCCGGGTTCGATTCCTGGCCAGGGACCCAACCCCAGCCACTGAGGTTGCGAGCAACAGTGTGCTCTCAGTGCTGGTCCCAAGCCCAGATAAAATTGGGGAGGGTTGGGTCAGGAAGGGCATCCGGCATAAAAACTGTACTAAATTAAATATGCGGACCAATGATCTGCTGTGGCGACCCCTAACGGGAGCAGGCGAGAGAGGAACAACAATGATCTACCCTACCCCTGTTATACTATATATATATCCCTATAATATTTCTTGGTTATCTGTAAAAGGACACATTAATACATTACTGGTGAATGCATTCAAAAGTCAAATTTTATAAAACATTACTGTCAATTTTATAAAAAAAAAAAAAAAAAAAAAAAAAAAAAAAAAAATTAAAAAAAAAAAAAAAAAAAAAAAAAAAAAAACAGATACAAGTCGTAGGATGAATAGCAAAAAGCCTTTGAAATTTAAATTTTTTTTAAAATTCATGATCCAATTTATTGGCCTTGTTATTCTTTAAGGACTTACAGGGAAAAGAATCATGCTTAGGCTAATCTGTTGATAAATTATAAACATTTTATAGCACCACTTAGTGAACAAAGCACACAGGTCTGTGCCCCCTCAGCACATGAGAATATGAGCTTATTTCCTGTTTGGTTTGTTGTTTCCCTGGAAATGGTCTTCTGCAAAATTTAATACTGGCTCTTTGATAATATTAATTTGTTCATGCAAATGTCAGTCTCCAAGTCACTATCAGTCCCAATAAATCACATTGCATGAGAAAGATGTTGCATGTTTCTTGCAGGCATTATCAAGTTTTAGTAATCAAGGCCAGAACATCCAGAGGTTTAGCACATGTGCTTGTCTTACGACAATAGATGGAGAGATGTACAGTATGTGAGCTCTTTAGATTTATACTGTTGAGTGAGATGTGATATGTTAGTCTCCCTGCCTCTTTTTAGTCAAATGCTGACAAATGCTGTTGTCAGTTCTTCAGAGAGATATCCTGGGCAGCATTTCTTAAATTCATAGCTCCAAGGCTCTATTCTTTGGAGACAATTTAAAGTATGTTAAGAAGCTGTCCAGACCATAAAACTAACATGCTGTATACTGGAAATTACTTGAAATGTCTAAGCTTGATTTTGCAATTTGGCATAAAACATTACATAGTTGCTAAGTACTGTGTGGTTCAGGAAAAGGAATTTTACAGAATTATAAAAAAGAAAAACATACAAATAAATAGTACATGTGATCTTCAGTAGTGAGTGTTACATGTTACCCAAAATTCCCAGATCCAGAAGAATGAAGGAAGTGTCTCTTGGGTGTGATTTTTTTTTTTAACCATGCCTTGTTTTCACATGTCAGTTGAAAAACCACATCTTTATTTTTCTTCTGATTTGTTACTTTTACCTTTGGGATACCAGTCATTTTTTTCATCCATTACTCTGGATTTTTGATGATCTTGAAAATGATGTGTGAGACAAACGGGCGCAACAACAGGGAGTGAGGGACCATAAGCACTGGGAGAGTTATAACAGCTCTTTCTTATAATAATGACATATTTTTCTGTAGTGTAAGGGGAAAGACTTATGATACAGATATGGTAACTGTGAATCAAGCAAGAGAGATACTCACATATGTAGAGAACATGCTGATTAATTATGCTTTACATACATCCAATATTTATTGTTCTGCAAAATATTATGTAGAAGGCAGTACATTCATATTTGACTTCAGGAGATAAATACTCCAAAGATCTAGCTGAAACTCAAATTCATACATCCACAAACTTAAACAGTTCTCATTTTAATCCATAATTATAAACATTATGGGCCTACAACACATGACTTATACAAACATGTCTATGAGAAAGAAAGATTTAATCAAGAACAGCAATGTGGATATGGCTAATCCCGTCTTGTCATAGTAATGCTGTGCTAAAGCAATCATTGTACACTTGGTTAACTATAATTCAACACATTTAATGTTATTTTCATGACACAGATACTTACTGAATACCTACAACTAAGAACAAGACTTTTTATATAATCATAATTAAGCTTAGTCAGGAAGCCTATACAAAAGAATATAAATTGAAATCAGTTAGCAGCACATATAATGAATAATTTAAATATCAAGTGATTTTAAGTATTTATTGTACAGTTAAAATTGTTCCTATTTACATATGACAAACATTTTTTGTTTGTTTTTGAGAAAAGTCAGAGAAAAGCTTACAGGGTAGTGGTACGAGAGTTACATGTTCCGTTGCGAAACACCATATCAGAGGCTAAGCAGCACTCTTTAGGGAAGTCCTGTGGACCGCATGTTGTTTGTCGCCGGAGGGCCACAGCATAGTAGTCCACCTGCTCTGCATCTGGCCCATTCTCCAACCAGCGGAAGCAGACAATTCTCTGGAAAGAGCGCCGGAAGTTGTCAGATACAAATCCATATAGTATAGGATTAGCACCACTGTTAGCATAGCTTAGAATGAGAAAGAGCTGAGTCACCATGGGGTCTGGTGGCTGGCAGAACACACTCACAAGCTGCACTATGTAAAAGGGCATCCAGCAAAGCACGAAGACAGCGACCACCAGTAGCACCATGCGAGTGATCTTCTTCTCGGAGCGCCGCCGCTGCATCCATCCTGCCTTGAGGCCTACTGCTCGCATACGCACCACAATCAAGCAGTAGCACAGGCAGATAGCTGCCACGGGAAGCAAGAAGCCCAGCAAGAAGGTATAGACCACAAATGCTTCTGACCATGAGGACTCAGGCCACAGAAAGTTGCAGTCTACCCCTCCATCCTGCGCTGGAACAGTGTCTGCAAAGATAATGATGGGCAAGATAACAAGAAGTGAAAGTCCCCACACACAGACGTTAACCACTTTGGCGACAGTAGGTCGGCGGTAGCGGGCCGCCTTGATGGGGTGCACCACTGCAATATAGCGGTCCACGCTGAGCACAGTCAAGCAGAAAATGCTGGTGAACATGTTGATGCCGTCCACGCTAAGGACCAGCCGACACATCAGCGATCCAAAGGGCCAGTGCCGCACTGCAGCTGATGTGGCCAGAAATGGAACGCTCAACATGAAGAGTTCATCAGCAATTGCAAGGTTCAAAATGTAAATATTGGTCGCTGTTTTCATCTTGGCATACTTGAGGATGACGTATATAACCATGGCATTTCCTATGATGCCCACACAGCAGACTAGGGCGTAGATAGAAGGGATGATGATCTTGCTAGCATTGGACTCTGACTGAAAATCCTCATATTCAGTGGTGAAATTCAAGGGACGGTCAGTGGAAGAAAGCATGTTTTCTGTGCCATTATATTCTGTAGCTTCAGCCATTTTATTCTTATTTTGGTAAACCAAGTTCACTCAAGCTAGCATTCCGTGGTATCCTCCTTCTAATATACTTTCATTTGATACACTTTATTAAAAAGTACCGTTGTTTTAAAAGTAACAGTGGTGAGGTTTAAACATGGTGTTTATTTAATCCTTCATCCATAAAACCTGTCCTTGACTGGGGAAAGTTAAAACAACAATCTTAGGGTTTTACTCTTTAAATCACTTGAATTTGTTTCAGGCACATCAGGAAAATCAATTTTTGGGACCTTTTGGCAACAGACCATGCAGCAAGTTGGGATCCTCCGACTAAATGGTTCCATCTGTGGAATTTCCAGCTTGAACATTCTTTATTCATTGATAAATAAACCTATGTGCATATATGAGAGTGTTGCAGGTGTTGGTGGGCTAGGCTCAGTGAGAGGCTCTCAGCCACTCAGACTTGGCAACGAGAGCACATTCCGACTATTTATATGAAAATAGGGCTGGAAAATTGTAGTATTATGAGGTTGTCCTCTTGACAATATGCCTTCAGAAAAAAATCCTTTGTTGAGAATGGTGGTCCTTGCTGCACCCTTGTATCCAATCACATGATGAAGTATGCACTTGTGTCTCTGATCACATGATGGAAAAACTGGCACAGGATCCACAGGAATGATAATCACATATCTGTAGTTCTTTGTCCCCTGTATGCCTTATATAATTGCACTAGTCCATACGCACCATCTGCAAGATCCACAAAGAAACAAAGAGTAAGTTTAGGGATTATTGTTTACTGCATATTATACAGTATAGGCAATGTGTTCAAGCAATGTGTTCATGTATAGCAATTTATGTGGAGCTGAGAGAGAATGAAAAAGACGGCAAAGGCATGATGTGTCTGTCAGACATGCATTTTTGTATCTGCCACACACTCTGCCCTTGTGTACTCAGCCATCCGCCTGTAAAATTACCACATTCACAACACAGAAACACCTCTGACACCAATTTCTGTGCTTACAAGGAGCAAACATGCTGCAGAGGGAAGATATGAAAAAAAAAAAGTTTGCTAAATGAGAATTTGATCCAAGAAAGCAGATGAGAATAACTGACTAGCGCACCACTCCCACTCCTTTTCTCTGTCAATGAGGCCCACAAGAATAGCAAATAGGGGGTTATTAGAAAAAACACAAACCTAATTACATCCGTGGCTAGAATGTCAATAGGTTGTATTTGCATTTACATCAGTCTGGGGTAGCGGCTAATCACAGCTCATTTCTAAGGTCTGGTGTTGTGAGCAGAGCTTTGAGAGGAGAATCAGTAAAATGTTCCACATCCTCTGATATGTCAGATTTTTTTTGTGTGTGTGTGTGACAAAGAAAGGTGACATATAGCTTATATGTACTGAATATTTGAACATTTCCTTATCACTGACATATCAAGCCTCTTAATGTTTTTCTTGTTCGTTTATATCTCTACCTGAATCCAACTCACAAAAGCTGTAGAGCTCAGCCATTTACTTTCATTATATCAACTTATTTTAATATATCCCATTGCAATGTGTCCTAATGTTATACTCATTCAATAAAAAATACTCAACATCCTGATAACTTTTTTCTCTTTACCCAATTTTGCCAATTCCCACCCTTCAGCTAGCTCTCCCCTATTCCAAGACGGTATTAAGATGAAGGCTAGCAGGTGCTTCCTCCAAGAGAGATGAAACCAGCCACTGCATCCTTTTAAATTGCTTCTCATACTACGACACAGGGCAGCTGGATACACTCAGATGAAAGCAATAACTGCCATCTTCCGCATACACGAGCTTACTATAGGTTAGTGTCACGCTAATCAATGATAAGAGAAAGAATAATACCATCTCTCCCACCCAGATTTTGCTCTCTTGGACCCCTGGTCCTGGCCCAAGCGACAGGCACTAAAAGTTCTTGGTTAAGTTACATAACCATCAGTGATATCACTTCACATAAACATCATACAAATAATATTATAAAATTTTTGACTATGTAATAATTTCCTAATGCCTTGAATTATGTGGTTACTGGATAGACAACCTGGAGGAAACCTACATGGATATGGTGGGAACATGTGAAACTTTGAACTCAGGATTGAACCAGTGACCACAGGGCCATGAGGCAGCAATGCTACCCACCGTGCCAATGTGCCACTTACTTAAAACCTCAGGAGTTTACTAATAGTAACACAGAATACACTAAAGAGTGTATCAGTGCTGCAATAGCATCAGTAGTAAAAGAGACCTTACAAATATGAGTGCACAAAAAAGTAACAGCAGACTTCCCTCACAATTGCAGGGCCTTTTGCGAGGAAACTACACCACAATCAATCCCTCACACTTCTCTTTCCATTCTTCAATTTCCAAGCATGGATATTACTGCAGCAGTAAGTGACCTTAGTATTATACCATTATACCATATCTGACATTCAGTCTTTATTCAGAACTTTATAATTCTCACATGGCAAGAGCATGTTGAGTCTTTTTGGTCAATCAGCACACACCGGGTGACTATTTCGGGAATCAAAGAAAAGCAATTTAAAAATCTAACTGTAGCATTAGGACATTAGGAGTCCCCCTGTACATTTCATGCCATAAACATTATTATATGCATTAAATACTCCAAGGCTTATGGCACTCTGTGACCACTGGCCACTATTTCAGCAACTTATATTGTACTCTTTGCACTATTGTCACTGGATTCACTTTCTAATAGAACTGGGTACTGCTCGGCGCTGCACTGGGACTTACCGTGCCCATTGTCTGTCCCAGTAGTCATTGTACTGTCTTGTGCTGTCTGCACGTGTTTGCACTTGTGCGCTTTATGTAAATTTAGTAGTCCCTTGTAGTTCTGTGTTGTTCTGTGTTTGTAGCACCTTGGTTCTGGAGAAACGTTGTTTCGTTTCACTATGCACTAACTGGCTGTATATGGTTGAAATGACAATAAACTTCACTTGACTTGACTTGACTTGACTTGACTTGACTGGCTTGCACAGTACAAATACATGACATTTTAAAATAAGTAAATATGTGTAATATTTTACTTTGTTGGACATTATTTTGGATGTTTTAAATGTATTATTCTATTTACTATTTACTTTTGTATCCAGACTCCCCATTTTACATGAAAGTATTAGTATTTGTTGGTTTTAATTGTTTAGAGATCCAGGTGCACTGACTGAACACACATAACAGACATGTGTTTCTAGTTTTAGGCTTTGCTCTTGGCTTTCATGTCTGGCTCAAGTATTACCTATGACAATTAGGATGACTTAAGAAGAGAATTCAACAAGAATAATAGCATATCCATTAGACATAACCCGAGAATCTTTTTTTTTGCTGTATCAACCTGCCCTTAAGCAAAATTCATAGGAATTAACAAATGCCTTATTTCATGCGAATAAATATGTAAGAAAGGTTAACAGTTTTAAACCCTAACTTATCTTCAGTATATCTTTTCAAACAAGTTGGTCCATGCTAATTCATACAAATTTGCAACCATGAAACGTGTCTTTTATGGTTGTCTTTTTCAAGATATCAGATTGATGATTTTTCCACGAAGGTTTCAACATCCAAATTATTTGCCTTTCTTTTCTAGTGTTCTAATATTATTTTGCTTTTTGCTTACTGACTCCAAAGCTGATGCTAAATGGAAGTTCACTATGATCAATGAAAAGCATCTGGCAAAACGATTTTCTGATACTGGCATTCAAAACTGGAGCCTATAACAACTACAGTGCAACTATTCAGAAATTAACATAAAACATTTTATAAATAGAAGGAGAAACATTTTTTTAAATTCAGTGCCCCAGTACCCAATACTGGACAGGCTTTTGTGTGCGTATGTGTGTGTGTGTGTGTGTGTGAGAGAGAGAGGCAGTTAATGACAGCTAGTGTTACCATATTATTTATTTGCTTAACACTATTTGACAGATGTCACTCTCAGTAAATGAAACTTTCTGGACAGTACATTAAAATTAAATCTGTTCTGCTTTTGTATGCCTATCACGTCCCTTTACAGTAGCTTTCACTGGAATAATATCATTCTGTTGCCGCATTTTATGGATGCATTTCCCACACTTGTCAAAAAGCTTAAAGAGCAGAATGGAGTCACTCTGTGGCTGCGACTAATTGTTGGTAGCAAGCATTGAACTATGCTTACTAGAATATTATGAGGCTTAAATTAGAGAACGCATGGAATTTTCTGGACCCTCATTATTTTTCGAGTGTTCACAGTGTGTAGGCTTGATGGCTGCGTGGCTCTGTGTATTCCCGTAATGCAAAGTGAACATATGTTAATTTAAACAATGACAAATACCAGCATACGACAGGTTAATTTACAAATACAACATATGTAGTGCGTAATCAAATATAGTGTAAACGTATAGTTTGTAATATTTGTTAATGGTTAATTAGCTACCAGCTGATATTGAGTACGCTACAATAGTGTCATGACCTTTACCATTCTAGTGTCTCTTCTTTTTTGACCTAGGATCTATGGACACTTGGGGTGTAACACAATGCCTCTATCTGTATCTCTATCAGTTACTAAGGATGAGGGGAAAAATTGTATCATATCTGTATTGGGAACTGTTTAGAACACATGATCTGTTCATTCCGAATAAAGTAGTTGGTTACATCTCTAATATTCACTATGCGTTTTCAACGGCCATTACTTGTTCGAATGAACACTTGTGGTATACACTCTAAGATTATTCTCTTCCTGTCTTGATTGATTAGCCCTTTCCTGCTACTTATTATTACACTCTCTATTTTTAGGGCTCATTAGAACTCCTATTGCTAGCTTTACTACAAAAAAAGAAAGGAAAAAGACATCTTTGCAAGTGAAAATATCTTGAATATAGTCATATTTATCTACTATCTCCTATCATAGGCTAAAAGACTATTTAATCCTTTTCTAGACATTTTACTAATGTCAAGGTTTAGATTTTCTTAACATATTGGCAGATAGTTTTGCTTCTTTCTAGTAATAAATGCTTAATTAGCAAGATTATCTACCAAATGAACAAAACAATGTCAAGCTTGAAAAAAAGGTGGAATAATCTTATATTTAGTTGATTGTAGATAAATCTGACTATATTCAAGATATGTTAAGTTGATAAGATGAGAACTCTTTTTTTTTCCCCCAGTGTTTCTGCCTCATAGCTTCAAGGTTCAGTTTCTGTCTTGAGTTTCTGTCTGGGTTGGCTATGCTAAAACTGCCCCTAGTTGTGAATGTCTGTGTGTGTGTGTGTGTGTGTGTGTGTCTGTCTACTGTAACCCTGACCAGGATAAAGCAGTGAATGAACAAAGAATGAACAAATGAAGATACAACTCCTAGACATGCCTCTGACGTTATTACAGTGTTATTCTTGATTTCTGCTTCTAATTTTCATTTCACCAGGGTTCCATATCGTCTTTGTCTGATTCCAACTCTTTGTGAGGCATTACATATGCTTCCTCTTACTTACAGATTCCAGTGACGTTTTGACATTCTTTAAAAACCTTTAAAAATTGCCTTTTATGCCTATAAAGCTAAAATCCAGCTAAGGAAGGCTAATATTTGTTGAAAAAGATGCTGCAATGTGAGATGTGTGAACTATGAATATGTCTTCAGGAAACTTTTTTTTTTTACAAGTATATAATGAAATTGTACTCCACCTTGTGGCAATATCATGATGTCTTGATGCTGTGAACAAACATAATCCACCACACTTGATGGTGCTAATTAGGTGGGTCTATGTTTGGTGAAACAAAAAATGGATAAATTATTTACGTAAAGAATATCATGTTTTATTTATACACACATGCTCAGTGTAACAGGTCTTGAAACCCTTAAATTAAAGAAAGAGCTTTACGTGTAAAGAGCATAGTACCTTGTATGATTACATTAGGCACCTGATGGTATTCAAATTCCATCGTCTTTCATCCTTATTGAACATAAAGAAGACATCAGATCGGTTTCTCAGCTATTTATACTCTTTAAAGGTTATATTTGGCCTTGTATGCCCCACAAAACCATATTCAACAATTCTACATCACAAGTCAAGTTACTATACTATGTTTTCTGAATTGATGTGGAATAAAAATGTACCAGTCAGATGGTATGTATTATTACCTTAACCACTGGAGATTGTGTTAAAAATCATACCAATTCCCACCTGATGTTTCATGCAGTTTAGAATATGGGTATCAGACTGAAAATAAACAAGTGGGATCAGGACATCTTTTATTAAAATAGATATGAAATTACTTGTGCTTTGCTTGCTACATGCTGAATATCTTGATTTACCTTCCATAATTTATGGGGACAGTCATACATGTATTTTATTAATTGGCCAGTGTGTAAGTTATCTGAAAAAAAAAACTTTAATGCGGTTTCTGTTTTGTAAGTGTAGATTATCAACTGGCACTAAGCAAACAGAAGATTTTACTCACATTATTTCAAACAGATGTATAAAATTAATCTGCTTCCCCTGCCAGCTTAAATATACTTGAAAAAAAAAAGGCATTAAAAAAAGTCTATTAACAAGTCATATAGTTACAAATAACTAATGGCTGTAACCATATGATAATCTCTGTGCTAGGAATAAGATCAGTAGTTAAAGTTGTTTGAAAGAACAACAGAAAAGCGTGATAAAAATTGGCTACAAAAATCGCTTCATTCAGATGAGAGAAAATCTCTCTCCAGCAACTTCAGCGGACAAATGTAAAGACCACCTGGCTCTCATTATACACTTTCTTAAGAGCTCTCATTAGCATTCAATACTGATGCGTCTTAGACAAAAACACGTAGGCGGCTGAAATCACTTGTTGTTAAAGGCGAGTGCTGAAATAAACGCACCTGCTGTTCTGTCCAAGTATCAGGGAATTCAATCAAATCCTGACAAAGACAAACCAGTATTCCTGAGATATGAATCTTTATATAGATTTTTAAATGAGAAACATAGAATACTGCCTTTAAAAAAGAAAAACAACACAGCACCAACAACAGCTATAGAAATATAACAGAAATATAGCTCTAGTATTGTCTAGATACAAACTATATGTTTTCATGTCATGCCTGTCAATAGGGCGCAGTGCGATGGAGATGACTGACGTGCTTTGATGTTCTTCTAACAACTTTGTCGACTGTAATAAAGCTGAAATAATTGTTGCTTGGAAAGAAAATAATCAAACATAAAGTAGTAATAATAAAAGAAACTTGTGTATGTATCCACATAAAATGTGCACATCTTAGTTAATTAATAATCAATCAGTTAATTAATAGCCTGTCTCTTTTTTATCTTTAAGTCTGTCTTTACAGCATACATTAGCATATACACATACACCAATCCATTAGGCAACAAGTCCCCGTCAATAATCACTGAAAATAGCGAATGAGAACGGTCTTTAGATTTTTATTAGTCAGAGAAATGAAAGATATGACCCACCTTGTTTGGCCCAGATAAGAGTGCATGTGTACGAGTGAGTGTGGAAGAAAAGGAAAATATGCAGGAGGTGCAGGATGCCTGCGCTGCCCGTGCTGTGGTTTCCCTGTCAGGATGCTGGAGCCTGGAGACAGCTGAGCTATCCTCTCTTCTCTGCTGCTTCTGCGCATCCAAACAGCCGCCAGTCTCCTGCTGCTGCTGCATCTCTCTCACTCTAACATTCTTACACACACACACACACCCACACACACACTCACTCACGCACAGCGTCATGCTGCCCCCCATCCTGGAAATCTAATTGCTTTTCCTGTGCAAAGGAATCTAATTTTCTATCCTTGAGTTCCATTTCTTTCTCTTTGTATCATTCATACTTTTTTTTGGTTTTACTATCCTTGTGAGGACCTTCCACTGACATAATTATTCATTTACTGCTATGCCCACACCTAACCCTAATCTAAATCTCAGTAACCAAAAGGAAACCTTTTGCTGCTTCTTCTTTTTTTTTTTTTAATAAAAGCTGCAGTTTCCTTGTGTGGAGCAGCCACATGGTCAAAACTGTCAGATATTCCTAATCTTGTGAGGACATTTGATTCCCACTAAAATAATAATAAAAAAAAAAAAAAAAAAAAAAAAAAAAAAAAAAAAAAAAAAAAAAAAAAAAAAAAAAAAAAAACTCACTGTGAAATCCCAAATTTAGTTCTAGTGTTGCTAGAACCAGTTGCCATCAGAAATCATATACAGTCGGGTCCATAAGTATTTGGACAGTGAAGATGTTCAGAATTTTGCCTCTGTACACTACCACAATGGATTTGAAATGAAGTAATCAAGATGAAAATGGAGGGACTCTGTAAAAAATATCTGTAATTCCTAAACCGTTAATGCAATATTTTAACCCCTTGAATTATAGCTGAAAGTCTACACTTCAGTCACATCTTGATTGCTTCATTTCAAATCCATTGTGGTGGTGTACAAAGGCAAAATCACAAAAACTGTGTCACTGTCCAAATACTTATGGATCTGACTGTAATTAGTTAAATGGAGTCTACCTGTGTGCAGTTAAGGTGGCACATGATCTTAATATAAACGCACTTGTTTCTGGAAGACCCCAGAGTTTGTCAGAGAACATAACTAAAGAAACAGCAAGGGGCTATCAAAACAAGTCTGGGACAATGGCCTGGGAAAAGTACCAATCACGGTTGAAAAAAAAAAAAAACAACTAAACTTTGAACTTCCCATGGTGCTTGCATGGCCTAGCCCATCTCCTGACTCAATTTATGGAGGATTTTGAAATTGAGAGTCCATCAGAGGGACCCTCATCACTTTGAGGAATTGACGATTGGCCAAAATTGAACTACAATGCTGGAAGTACACTATATGGCCAAACGTTTGTGGACACCTGATCATCACACGCATATGTGGTTCTTCCTCCACCTGGTGCCACAAAGCTGGAAGCACACAATTGTATAGAATGTCTCTGTATGCAGTAGCTTTATAATTTCCCATCACTGGAACTAAGAAGCCCAAACCTGTTCCAGCATGACAATGCCACTGTGCACAAAGCGAGGTCCATGAAGACATGGTGTGCCGAGGTTGGAGTAGAAGAACTTGAGTGACGTGCACAGAGCCCTGACCTCAACCCCACTGAACACCTCTGAGATGAACTTGAACATGGACTGCACCCCAGGCCTCCTCACCCGACATCAGTGCCTGATCTCACTAATGAGGCTGAATGAACAAATCCCCCCAGTCACGCTCCAAAATCTAGTGGAAAGCCTTCCCAAGAGAGTGGAGATTATAAAAACAGCAAAGGAGAGACTAAATCTTGAATGGGATTTTCAATAAGCACATATGGGTGTGATTTTCAGGTATCTACATACTTTTGTCCATATAGTGTAAACAAAAAAAAAAGTGCCTGAATACTTCTTTTCCTTCAGTGTATATTTAAAAAGAGATTTAAAATGTGCTGCTGTGTCATCAGCAATCAGGCTACACACACACACACACACACACACACACACACCGTAGCTAAGGCTTATTTATGAGCTCAAAGCATGGTCACCGCTGCACGCCACTTCATGGTTAAGTCATTCTATTTCAGCTTGCAGATAAGAACAGACCAGCTGTCCAGTACTGGTGTACTCTAGTCAGTCTACACCACTCAGAAACACTCCTATTCTTCTATTCTATTCTTCTCTCGACCTTCCGTCTGCACATACAACCCAAAACAACTCGTACTAAATGAAAGAGGTCTATTTAAGTCACGATCTTTCATTCCTTAGACAGCAACCCTTTTAACGTACCATGTAGTTTTATCGTCCTTTAATTTTATTCAAGCGCTAAGGACTGCTATCTTTCTAACAGATCTTCTTGGCAAAATATAAGCAGGTTTATTATTAATAAACAGTGTTTAAGTGTGTGGTGGAAAAATACTACAATGCACCACAGTATACATAGCTTTATCTTTTTAACACAGAAAAAAAAAACGAGTCAGTAAACTCTGCCAATAAATAAATAAATAAAACTAACAAATCCATTTAGGACCATTTCACATCCAAGTAAACCAATAATTATTAATGACTGCGTCTTTAACACAAAAGCTACTGATCATATTGTCATTAACAAATATTCTAATTTGCATTTTTCCTGAAGATCCATACTATGTAGATAAGCGCACAATTCTGAAAAAGCTAAATGTCTGTATAAATTAGTATAATGTATAATGTTGGGTAATATACACTCACTGTCCACTTTAATAGGAACACCTGTACACCTGCTCATTTATGCAGTTATATAATCAGCCAATCATGTGGCAGCAGCACAATGTATAAAATCCTGCAGACACATTCTGTGTAAACTCTAGAAAATCCCAGGAGATCAGCAGTATCTGAAATACTTAAACCAGCCCATCTGGTACCAACTAAGATGCCACGGAAATCACACTTTTTCCCATTCTGATGTTAGATGTGAACATTAACTGAAGCTCTTGACTTGTATCTGCATGATTTTATGCATTGTGCTGCTGCCACACTGGATAACTGCATAAATGAGCAGGTATACAAGTGTTCCCATTAAAGTGGATGGTGAGTGTATATTGTATATCCCAGTTAATTCAGCATATTAGATTAATGGCACACTCGTACAGCTGCCTTGGACTTTTTCTCTCCATGTGTGCGAATAATCACACCCAACATCTCTGAACATGTTTCTACATTCATATGTGTCCTTTCCATTCTTCCAATCTTCAATGTTGCCTTGGACTGCATTACAATGTCATTTAAAGGAAACAGTTGCCAGGGTAACAGCGTGTGAAGATGAGCAGCGGGTGTGAAAGTGATGAAGCATCTGCTCATTCTAAGGTGGGAGCACGGCACCTCCGGTGTTCACTCGCTGAGTATGTTTGAACAAGCCCTTTCCACATCAGGGATAACAACAACAGCAAGCTCAGAAACGCTGCTATGATTAACCTCGTGTATAATTCTGTGACTATGCTCATACTTGACTGGACCGGATTTACATTACCACTCCTGCTGGAGCCATTGCAAACCCTGTCTTATGAGAATGACTCCTCTCCCAGTGGGAGCCCATCTGTTCTCAGCAAGAACCGAGCCGCAGGTGAAGAGACCTTTAATTAATGTCCCAGGCATCAAATGATATGTTCTGATAGCCCACTGTGGCTGTGGCCAACCCTATATACACATTCTGCTCAGCGATATGACAGGCCCTGTAATGGAGAGTTTAGTTTGCAGTGAGTAAAGTATTGGACCTCTGTATTGTCCGATGATCACTGAATCTGCAAAACTGTCAGCTACAACAACAGTTCATTTGAAGGCAGGTTTCTCACAGTGAACCCAGTAGGAGTTAATTTAACAAAAATGATTATACAGTGTGTCTGAAAGCCTCCCTTTAATTATTTTGTACTTAATAAGGTTTGTAATAGCGATGAAAAGGCAAGGCCTGTACCTTTCATAACCTAAACCCATAGATTGTGTTAATGATACCACACTTTATACAGCCTTCTAAACAACGTTCTGCCTAAAAAAAAACCACATGAAACTGCTGATTGTTTTATAATGTGTGTACGTATAACAGGCAACCTTCATGGACATGAGCTAAAAATCAATATAAAAATTGAGTAACATATGCAATGAGTGACATTTCGAACTTAAGAATCTGAGATACTGCAGTTGGAATTTAACAAAATATTTTTCAAACATAAAAAGGCTTTTCTTATTTCTGAAGTATTGGTACCATCTCAATTAATATTTTCTGAAGCCTCCTCTGTAGAGAATAGCAGCACTGAGCCTCTTCTTGTACTTTCTAACAAGGTTTGAGATGCCCCTTTATGCTGGTCATAACTTTAAACCCATTGACAGATGAAGTGAATAACGTTGATTATCTCGTTACAATGGCATCTGTCAAGGGGTTGGATATATTAGAAAGCAAGTGAACACTCAGATCTTGAAGCGGATGCAAGCTTAAGGATCTGAGCAACTCTGACAAGGGCCAAATTGTCATGGCTAGACGACTGGGTCAGTGCTTCTCCAAGACGGCAGGTCTTGTGGGGTATTCCCGGTATGCGGTAGTTAGTATCTACCAAAAGTGGTTCAAGTAAGCACAACCGGTGTACTAGTGACACAGTCATGGATGCCCAAAACTTACTGATGTGTGTGAGGAGCAAAGGCTAGCCTGTCTCGTCCGATCCCACAGAAGAGCTACTGTAGCACAAATTACTGAAAAAGTTAATGATAGAAAGGTGTCAGGGCATCACAGCTTGCTGCGTATGGGGCTGCATAGCTTCAGACCGGTCAGACCGGCACCTACAATGGGCACGTGAGCATCAGAGCTGGACCATGGAGCAGTGGAAGAAGGTGATGAGTCACATTTTCTTTTACATCATGTGGACGGCCAGGTGTGCAACTGTCACTTACCTGGGGAAGAGATGGCACCAAGATGCACTATGGGAAGAAGGCAAGCCAGCAGAGGCAGTCTGATGCTCTGGGCAATGTGCTGCTGGGAAACCTTGGGTTCCACCATTCATGTGGATGTTACTTTTACACATACCACCTACCTAAACATTGATGGAAACCAAGTGCACCCTTTCATGGCAACGGCCTCTTTCAGCAGGATAATGCGCCCTGCCGCACTGCAAAAATTGTCCAGGAACATGGTTTGAGGAACATGCAAAGAGATCAAGGGGTTGACTTGGCCTCTAAATTCCCCAGATCTCAATCCGAACGAGCAACAAAACTTCTACCAACAAAGCTAGTGCTCACTGGATGGTTTTTGTTTGTTTTTTTGCACTATGCTGTGCTCTAGAGATTTTTTGCGTGTTGCCTGTTACTTGGATCTCCTCCAATCCAAGGAGATCAACAGTTTCTGAAAGACTCAAAACAGCTCATCTGGCACCAACAACCATGCCCATTCTGATGGTTGCTGCAAACCTGTATCTGCATGATTTTATGCATTGCACGTCTGCCACGTGATTGGCTGATTGGATAACTGAATGAATGACCAGGGGTCCAGGTGTTCCTATTAAGGAGGCTGGTGAGTTTACATTCTGACCAGGTATCTTAAACACCTTAACCTCCTGAGAGGAATCCAGAGCCCTTTGGAGTAAAACTTTGGTCATAAGTGCCGAATTCTTTAAGAAGTTAGGAACGTTACACCTATACAGTACATAGGCCTATAAGATTATAGAGAATATATAGAAAAGATCTTTGTGTTGAAAAGCTGAATATATTTATGCTGCATTTTAGCTTTGTCAGGTCTCCCTCCTTCAAAGGAGAAAGGTCATTAGAAAGAAAAATGCAAAAGACGTGCTGCTCTCTTGATTAAATCTTGAGAGAGACCACAGAAAATGGTGGAATCAGGTGAAGCTCCACTGATATTTAGTCACCATTTTATATCACAAATGCTACACAATCGCTTGTCTAATGAGCGAATGTGATGCTTTAACATCCAGCAGATGACAGACACACTGTTTATTTGGAAGAGAGACAGAGAATGATTGGAAGAGGAGAACTGAAGAGGCATATGTTCCCATATTTAATGTTCACATCACTACAACAGATTGATTGCAACCTTTCCATTGTGCTGTTTGCTCACACACCACCACAATCACCTGGCAGCACTTGTGTCTGAAGAGCACATAAGCTTCATAATTTTGGTTTTAGCGTTTTATACTTATTATTATACTTATAATTATTCCACACTGTTGACAATTAGACTGTTTTTGTTTGGATTACTGCAAACCAACCAGCTTCTAGATCTGTTATACATATAATTAAATAAAGATGTTGCTGTCATTCACCAAAAACACTAAAGAAACAAGGAACAAAAGGGTTTGTGTTTTGCTAGAAATAGACATGGTTATTATAGTTTTATAGCAACAGTAGATGTACCTGCATTCTCTCTTAAACTCTTTATACGCGCTCTCTCTCTTTAAAAATCCATCCTGAAACAGTCCATATTGAGCTGCTGTGTTTTTCATCACGTCAGTGGCTGCTACAGCAGAAGACAGAAACACATTCACACTGTCAATACTCTTCACATCGTCACCCTCAGCATGCATGTGTCTAGGTGAGAATTCATTAATCTGGACATGCATTTTTCTTCACACGATTACAGCCATATCAGGAACATCGCTCTAAATGTATTATCCAAATTGCAGTCCTGTTTGCGCTGTTTGTTGTAGAGTCACTCTTTACGAGAGGGAAATAAACATGAGGTAATGGGTATGAAGAATAACATTCACTATCTGAGCCAGAGTCACTGTAATGCATTATGACTGAACACCACTGCATGTCTGCTAAATAAGGGATCACACCATCGGAACAGGACTTACTATGCTCAAGACACTGTTCCTTGCATAAGTATTCACACCCTTTGAACCTTTCCACATTTTGTAGCATTACAACCTGGAACTGCAATGGATTTTATCAGGATTATATAGCAAGTAAGTTTTATTTATAAAGCATGTTTAAAACAACAATAGTTGCCCAAAGTGCTGTACATTCATAAGAAGAAAATTGAGCCTAAAAACACAGAGAGGGCACAATAAATAAAGAATAATGCTAAGAGATGAAACAGTAATAATAGTAATAATAATGAAAAATAAATAAATAGGAAAAATTCAAAATGCAAGTGTGAAAAGATATGTTTTTAGTTTTGATTTGAAAATGGTAAATGAGGAGGCCCTCCTGATATCATCTTCAGCTTTGGCATACCGACTGCAAAGGCACAGTCACACTTTAGCCTCAGCCGTGACCATGGAACAGCCAGGACTGACTCATCATAAGGTCTACGAGACCTAGGGGCGGTCATGAATCAACAAAATAAATAGCCTATAATACTGCAGTGGGGGTGAAAACAATATAGTTTGCAAAAGTATTTACAAATAAAAAAAATCATGGTTGCATAAGTATTCACCCCATTGCTGTAAAACCCATTAAGTAGTCCTGGTCCAACTAGAAGTCACATATTTAGTTAAACAGAGTCAATGTGATAAATCATGTGTTCCTGGAAGGCTCCAGAGTTTGTCAGAGGACAAAAAAAAAAGGGCATTGAGTTCCTGAACATGAACGCGTAACATCTTTGTATGACAATCAGGAAGCTATTGAAGAAAAACTATTTCAGACATTTACCTTACTGTGACATTGACCCTGTTGGGATCAAGTGCATTTACATTATATTTATGGCATTCGGCAGACGTCCTTATCCAGAGCGACTTACATTCAGCTCATTTATATATTTGAGCAGTTGATGGTTAAGGGCCTTGCTTAAGGTCCCAGCAGTGGCAGTGGCAGTGCCTGGGTAAGGATGGCGTTTTTCAGAAGCAACCAAGAGGCCAAGGGTTACGCGCAACATGATGCTACTACCACCATGCTTCACTGTGGGGATGGTGTTCTCAGGTTGATGAGTAGTGTTGGGTTTCCTCCAAATGTAGCACTTTTTGCCAAAGGCCAAAAAGTCCAACATGATTTTTGGCAAACTCTTAAAGAGATTTCACATGACTTGCCACTCATGCTTAAAGGCCAGCTTTGTGGAGTGTTCAGGCTATAGCAGTCCTGCAAACAGCTGCTCCTGTTTGAGCTGTGGATCTCTCCAGCTTTTTAGACTTACTTCAGCACTTGGCCAAGCTAACGTTCAAATTTATGAAGTAATAGAGGATTCATGTTTCAGATCATATAATGTTTATTAATTAGGGTTACAACTACGTTGGCAGTAACTGGTAAAGACCAGTCCAATGGTATTTGATCATGGACAGTTTGTATCATCTTATCTAACAGTCATACAATTTTATTTATTTATTTTTTTTTTTTTACATTGGGTATAATTTTCAATAAAAGTCCTATGATGCAACTGATATCACAACTTAACCTCTGACTTTCATCTTACCATGTAAAATACCTACACAACAGTCTTTATATTTCTGAAAAAGAATGTTTTTGTTTTGCGTTCCATAGTTTTTGCACATTATAGACTTTGCTTAGATATTAAAAGAGTGGACATACTTAAATAAATCCAAATAAACAGTGTGTTAATAGTGTCAATTACATGATAAAGTAGTAAACTAGAACACAAATAGAAAGTTTAGGATATTCCCTATACAACTACTGAAGCAGTCGATACAGTAACACATCATCCAGAGGGCAATAGCAGCATTGCTCTTACCATAAGGATATCTAAAACACAAAAGGCTCAGATGCATATAAACTCAGGCTGATTGCAAAACCGAAGCTTGTTGTGAACTAAAATAACTGTTCTTACAAAAAAAAAAAAAAAAAAAAAAAAAAAAAAAAAAAAAAAAAAAAAAAAAAAAAAAAAAAAAAAAAAAAAAAAAAAAAAAAAAAAAAAAAAAAAAAAAAAAAAAAAAAAAAAAAAAAAAAAAAAAAAAAACCCACATTTTAAAAAGGATTTTCAACAGCTGTGTAGTACTATTACTCTCACAAATCAACATGCATGCTCACTGTTTTGGAAACACAGGCCATATTAAATGTGAGAATATTTTAATGCTGTATGTCTTTTTTCCTAAACAAACCTGGGTTAAAGCAGCATGTGCTCATTTCTCCTCACTTCAAGTTGTCTCCTCCTTCACATCAAACCCATCTGCTCTACATTAACATCCGATTTAGGACCTGACCTAATCAGATTCTTTATGTTATCTGTCCTACTGAAGGTTTCAGCATACCTGAACCCGAAATAAGATTGCAGAAATGGGCCACGTCTTTCTTTCCTTTTTTTAAGTGTCCTATCTCTGTCCATAACATTTAGCATTTAGCATCCTCGCAACTGAGGCTAGATATTCCTCAAACATCTGCTGTAGAAGAAACGTAGCACTACAGTGCCTTACTTAACAAGCTGGCAGAACTCTATTTATCCAGTTTGGACTTTGTCCTCTTGAGGCCACGCTGGACCGTGTGCACTGGGTACCTGTGTAATGGGGGTGCAGCGATGGCTTTTGTAAGTCCCTAAATGTCGGAAGCTTCGACCACACTGGTAGCATGTATAGGGTGTGGCGCCACTGTGAATGCGCATGTGTGTGTACAGGTTGCCGAGCTCTTTGAACCGCCGACCGCACTGGGGGCACGCGTAGGGGCTTTCGCCTGTATGCACACGCTGATGTCGTTTAAGACCGGAGAGCACGGGGAAGCCCTTACCACACTGCGGGCATGGGAAGGGGCTCTGCGCGCCGCTGTGGCTGAGCCGGTGGCTCTTGAGGCGAGCGGCGTGCCGGAATCTCTCACCACATTCAGAGCACACAAACGGCTTTTCGCCTGTGTGGATGCGCCGATGCTGCCGAAGGTTCCCCAAGTAGTTGAAGCGGCGGCCGCAGTCTCCGCACTCGTAGCCACCTTCCACCTTCTTCTCACGGGCCTGGGAGTCACTAGAGCTTGCCTTCCGCCACACCTCTCCCTCGCTGCCCTGCCCACCGCTGGAAGAGGAGCCGGACTGAGCAGCCTGAGCGCTCTCATCTCGGTGCATCAGCTTCATGTGCTCCTCAAGGAACGACGAGTCTGGGCAGAGGGTTCCACAGAAGGGGCAGATGAAGGTAGGGGCAGAGAAGTGCTGGTCTGAGAAAGAAAAAGATGGTTCGGCAGAATGTTACGGTAGTGTAGCATTAAGTAGTGCGGGTATCAGACATGATGCTGCTTGATCTCCTGACCAAAGTTGCAAACAGAAGTACGCAGTTAACTTAACACACTAATACTCCTGCTGTTTTCTGTTTCTGATACAATATCACACATCGTGCTCTAATTTAAAACTATTTTCTTCATAGTCCAACAAGCCATTTAACAACAAAATCAGCAATAGCATATTATAGCTGTATACTGAATTCTATGCTTAATGGCCAAAAGTTTGTGGACACCTGACCATAACATTCATACAGTTGTGCTCATAAGTTTGCATACCCTTGGAGAATTGGTAATATATGTACCATTTTTAAAGAAAAACATGAGTGAGCAGGCAAAACATTTCTTTTATTTCTTATGGGATTCATATTCAACTGTAGGTTAACAGAATGTAACAATCATAAAACAAAACATGGCAACAAAGAAAAAAAAATGAAAGTCTGCATACCCTTCGTTCTTAATACTGTGTATTTCCCACTTTAGCATCATTGACAGCGTGCAGTCTTTTGTAATAGTTGTCTATGAGGCCCCAAATTCTTGCAGGTGGTAGAGCTGCCCATTCGTCTTGGCAAAATGCCTCCACGCAAAGTCTTTGGTCGTCTTGCATGAACCGCACGTTTGAGATCTCCCCAGAGTGGCTCAACGATATTAAGGTCAGGAGATTGTGATGGCCACTACGGAACCTTCACCATTTTCTGCTGTAACCACTGGAGGGTCAGCTTGGCCTTGTGCTTAGGGTCATTGTCGTGCTGGAAAGTCCAAGAGCATCCCATGGACAGCTTTCGTGCAGAAGAATGCAAACTGTCTGCCAGTATTTTCTGATAACATGCTGCATTCATCTTGCATATTTTTTTCACAAGATTCCCCGTGCCTTTAGAGCTCACTCACCCCCAAAACATCAGTCAGCCACCACCATGCTTCACAGTGGGGATGGCATCCTTTTCACTATAGGCCTTGTTGACCCCTCTCCAAACATAGCGCTTATGGTTTTGTCTCGTCACTCCAAATTACACTGCACCAGAAGCTGCGAGGCGTGTCAAGGTGCTGTCGGGCATTTTGTAACCGGCCTTGTTTTGTGGCATTGGCACAGTAAAAGCTTCTTTCTGCCAACTCGACCATGCAGCTCATTTTTGTATCGTCGTATTGTGCTCCTTGAAACAACCACACTATCTTTTTCCAGAGCAGCCTGTATTTCTCTTGAGGTTACCTGTGGGTTTTTCTTTGTATCCTGAACAATTCTTCTGGCAGTTGTGGCTGAAATCTTTCTTGGTCTACCTGACCTTGGCTTGGTGTCAAGAGATCTCCAAATTTTCCACTTCTTAATAAGTGATTGAACAGCACTGACTGGCATTTACAAGGCTTCATTTTATATCCTTTTCCATCTTTATAGAGTTCCACTACCTTGTTACACAGGTATTTTGACAGTTCTTTTCTGCTCCCCATGGCTCAGTATCTAGCCTGCTCGGTGTATCCATGTGAGAGCTAACAAACTCATTGACTATTTATACAGACACACTAATTGCAATTTAAAAAGCCACGGGTGTGGGAAATTAACCTTTAATTGCCCTTTAAACCGGTGTGTGTGTCACCTTGTGTGTCTGTAACAAGGCTAAACATTCAAGGGTATGTAAACTTTTGATAAGGTCATTATGATTTAAAAAGGAGCCAAACAATTATGTGATAATAAATGACTTCATATGATCACTATCCTTAAATAAAAGACAGTTTTTTTGCATGATCAGTCATATTTTCAAAATCAATGCCAAGATTTCACAATTTCTGCCAGGGTAGGCAAACTTTTGAGCACAACTGTATGTGCTTCCCATTCCCAGCTACAGCACACAAAGACATTCTATACAATTGTGTGCTTCCAACTTTGTGCCAACAGTTTGGGTGTGATGGTCAGGTGTGCACAAACATTTGGCCACTACCGTATCTAGCCACAAATCAAACTTGCTACTGCAAATGGCACAAAGGTTATGAACGTGCAAATGAAAAAAAAATAATAATCCAGAAGATCCAAAAGACAAATAAACAATCAGCATGATTCGATTCTGACAATGTTGGTGACTACGTTTAGATGCAAAAATTTTCATCAGAGCAAATTCTCTCTGGACGCAGAAGGCAAACAAACGCAGACCTGCCGACCCTGATGAGGAATAATTCATAGATTTACATTACTCAGTTCTACCTGGTTCACAGGAATATAAAGTTCAATCAGACTGACTGGTTTACTCTATCCTGACTGAGTTACAAATATGAATATTTGAATAGATGATCATTGAGAAAGATCTTGAGAACATTTTACAATGTAGAATTGTGTCCATCTTCATTTCCCAGAATTTCACACATCTCGAGTTTGCCCTTTACGTACACAATAAAATTTAGTCTGCAGACCTGCTCTACCCTGTCTCCAGTGCTGGGAACACAGCTGTGTTATGCTGTTAGTAAAAGTTATATTGTTAGTAAAAGTTTCAGGTCTATGCCTTAACTGAAACGCCAGCTCCCTTTAGAACACTAACCTGGATCTAATCGGTCAATGCTGTCCTCCAGTGGGCTGCTGTTCTCCTCCTCTGGCGAGCCGTGAGCATCCAGAGCAAACGGAGCAGAGGAATCATCAGAGACCGGCCCCATTCCTCTCCCTTCTTCAGACTCTTCTTCAGCTGTCGCTCTTGCAGCTATGGCACTCTCACACTTGGACTCAGATTCACCTGATCATGCAAACAGCACAAGGAATGATTAGTTTCTAGAGGAAATTAACACATTTTCTCCCAATGTAGTCCCAAGTCAGAAGTCCTCAGCATGTGTGGGAAAAATAATGGTTCTACTGTTATTAAAAAGCTACACTAATACAAGCAAAATCTCTAGATCTAAACACGCTCAAAAATACATAACTACTAGGCATGAGAGAGAATTTTGCTCTCCCGAATACTGCGATACAAAATACTGGCAAGACGGATTTTGTTTCCCTGAGGTGTACCGTGATAATAATAACAACAATAATAATATTAATAATTTAATATTCACTATACGCGCTAACTCTTCTTGCACACTAGGAGGCAGCAGCAGAGGTAGTAGCATACAGAGCACAAAGTTTGCGAGTGGGAACCTAACTGCCCTGAAGCATGCTTAATTAATAGTCCAAAAAGTTATGCTAATCAGAAGAAAGTGTAATGCCGCATGTGTGTCAAACACAAGCCTCACAGCCTTCATTTGTCCCACATGAACTACTGCTCAACTTTTTCCACACTATCCAGAATGCAGTCTGGTTTCTATCGCAGCTGGCTTGACCATGGCGTGAAATTCAGGTTAAAATCAACACCTGTGTGCTGTGCTTGATGTAAATCACACTCACACCTAAAACGATTCAGAAGCATGTTGCGTGTTCCGGCAGTGGCGTAACCAGAAAATAACTTTGGGGAGATATACAAAATAAAATCACGATTGTAATTGTACAGATGAGAAAAACCATCAGTAAGTGTGACGTGCTTGTGCATTTCAGGTGGATGTCAGACAGAAGTAGTGGTGGGGATGACGCTAATTTGTTATGTAGCCTAATCATTCAGGCACAATCTACCATCAAACAATCTTCCCATATTAATAACGTCGCCAGGAAATACATTTATGACACTGAAAAAGATTAAAATAACATGTTAATAATAAGGGGAAATTACACTTTATATTATAAATCCTGATCTACTTTTACTTACAACACAATGTACTGATATTGCAGTGGTTAGATTTGTTGTCATTACAAAATCTATGTATTAAAATGTAATATTTTATTTGTGTCGATACTGTCTCGTGTCAGTATCGCCGCGGGAAGCCTGTATCAGCATGTGTCTCGTATCGTGGCTTTAGTGTATTGTCTCATGCCTACTAACTACACAGTAGACCTGCCCAATACTGTAACACTGTAAGTGCTGTGGAAGATATTAAAAATACACTGTTCGATCCTTGACGTCACATATATTCACACGTATTACTTTGACCAAAATTCAGTGGTCGCTGAAATGACGTGATTCATCAAAACGTCCACAGAAGCGCTCGTCGAAAATGTCTGAGATTAGACAGAATGCTCAGTGCACTAAATAAATAAATAAATAAAAATACTCTGTCATATGCACATTACAGCCTATGCAATAATAATACAGCAAAGGCCAATATCATGTTCCAAATATACATATAAAGCAGGATGAAATATCATGTCTCCAGGACTGCAGTGCAACGTAACGTACAATACAGCAGATCACAGAACTACATAAAGTGCAGTAAAGGGACAGTGTAACACCTGACAGCCAACACCTGATACTGATTCTATGGCTGCAACGATTACTCTGAATAATCGATAATGTCAGTTATAAAAAAGAATTACTGACATGGATTTTTATATTCGCTTACTTAACCAATAATAAAAATGTTAGCGCACACAGGTCTCTATTTCTGTGTAGAATATAATAATAATAATAATAATAATAATAATAATAATATAAAATCATAGTGAAGCTGCTGTGAGTGGCAGTGCTGACTGCTGCACCGCACTGCACCGTGCGCAAAGCTGTGTTCAGGTCCAACACTGAAGCAGTTTTAAAGAACACAAAAACAGATCAAATGATTTCACTTGCAACATATCGGCTTCTCGCTTAGGTTAAAAAGCGGACGAATGAAAGGTTTAATGTCATTTTGCGCCGAGTTTGTGACCAAAAAAAAAACAAAAAAAAAACAAAAACAAATGTGAGCGCGCACGAAACACACTAAATGGTTGACGTTATACCATCAAATTAAATTTCATTTAAGGGAACTGATTTTTTTTTTTTATGTAGTGATTAATGTGTGTGTATCAATTTCATAGGTTAATGAGGCCAGCAAAGTTAAATTTTTAGCCTGTTTATTCTTGGATTGTTAAGATTAATGATGTGATTTAGTATTGTTTAGATAAAGAGGTAGAGAGAGATCCATTTAAATCCACAAATTTCAAGCTTATTGTGCTATTATTTGAAACTATTCCTTATCAAATTCCTTATTTGCAATTAAATGTGCTGTTATTGTAACAGTGAATAATCATCCGAATGCTCTAGAGGAGAAATTCGGATAGAAAAGAGACGTTACATGTTAAGTTGTCTCACACATTCCTCACGTTATATTATTGAAGTTGTTCCAATTAGCCTCCATGGGAAAAAAAAACAAACATGTACCAAATGATATCCATTTAGCATATGTTAGAGTCATTCTCATTTGCAACATTTAAGTGATTAACTGATTATTTGTTGGTTAATTCACACAAATAATCATACGCATGATCTGTGATTTGTCAATAAACAATGTGCTTATGGCACAAAATCGGATACGAAATGTTGAATGTGATCTGATAGCAATACTAGCGGTGTAGGCCAGACGCTTATATTCAAGAGAACAATGACAATGACAATTACAGGTCAGTGCAAATAACAATATAAATATAATATGCAGCTGGTATTAATGTACTAAACAGTTCGAGCTGCAAATTAAGGATTTATTAGACAGAACAAGCGTGCTTTTCTGAGCAAACTGACTTTAAAATAAGTATTAAATCAACATTGTATTGTTACACCAGGAATAGAATTCTGAACATTTAATCAAGAGTAGTAAAACCATTAGATCATTTCCCTGCAGAAAATCCATTTTTCGATCATTTCCTGGGTGGAAAAGCATGCGGTCCGGACAACATCCCTGGACGTGTGCTAAAAGTCTGTGCTAACCAACTAGCACCAGGCTTTACCACCATTTTTAACCTCTCCCTCAACCAGCGTGTTGTTTCCACATGTCCAAGTCCTCTACCATTATTCCTGTCACCAAAACCCCCTGTCCTGCGTCCCTGAATGACTACCGTCCTGTAGCACTCACTTCTACAGTGATGAAGTGCCTTGAAAAACTGGTCAGAGACTATGTCTGCTCCTCCCTTCATACCTCCTCCACGCACACCTTCAGCACTGGAGCCCCTCAGGGCTGCGCCCTCACCCCCTTGCTGTACTCCCTCTACACCAGTGACTGCACGGCCACACACAGCTCCAACAAGTTGGTGAAGTTCGCCGATGACACTGTGGTGGTAGGCCTCATAACTAACAACGACGAGAAGACCTACTTACATGGCTTCACAATAACAATCTCTCCCTGAAAGTCAACAAGACTAAGGAGATGATTACTGATTACAAGAAGGAGCAGGGGAGCAACTACATCACCACCTGGTTCGGACGCACCGTGGCCAAGGACCGGAATGTGCTGTCCAGAGTGGCGAGGGCAGCGGAGAAGGCCATCAGGACTTCTCTCCCCGGCATCACATACATCTACAACCAGCGATGCAAGACCAGGGCCAGGAACCACCCCAGACACAGTATCTTCTCAGTGCTCCCACCAGGGAAGTGCTACCGGATCCTGAGGACCAACACAGAGAGACTCAGGAGGGGTTTCTACCCTCAGGCAATCCGGCTACTGAACGAGGACACTTGAGAGAGTCTGCCTATTCCTACCTCACACACAGACCCACATACACAAACAGTTTGCATTACAGAAAAAACAATCTCTCTATAAGTATCTTTATACACTTTACAGCTCTGTATATTTGCTTTTTCAACATATTCTATTTATATATTCATATTCCTACATACATTATGAGTCCCTGGAGGAATAGTGCGGCCCAGGTCCGATTCCTGGCCAGGAAACCAACCCCAGTGTGCAACAGTGTGCTCTCAGTGCCGGTCCCAAGCCCGGATAAAACCGGGGAGGGTTGGGTCAGGAAGGGCATCTGGCGTAAAAACTGTACTAAATCAAATATGTGGACCAATGATCCGCTGTGACGACCCCTAACGGGAGCCGAAAGAGGAACAACAATGTTCAATATACATTACATTCCTCTATAGGCTGCTAAATTTTTTATAATATAGTCTACTAGAGTTTATTATATTCTGTTTTATTGTGTGTGTGTATATCTAGTTCACTGTTGCACTGTGGGACGTCGAACTAAGGAAAAACATTTCACTACATCACATGTATGTAATTATGCATGTGACAAAGAATCCTTGAATCTCTGGTTATTTCTCTTCTGCTGCAACTTTCCTGTTATAAATCAGGCTTAGCAGTTGTGTTACTTAATCAATATTTGACTCATCCTCAGTTAATGACCATGCTCAGTGTTTTGTAATTAGGGTTGCTACGGTGTCACGGTTAGTCATGATGTATGATTGGACAGTTACATCACCACTGCATTTTTCAAAATACTGATTAAAATGCAGTTGTTTCTCTCCTTGTTTGGCTCAGAGGGCCACTTTTCCTTACAGCCACTCTCACTTATCTCACTTGATGCTCAAGCTCAAGTTCCGGTTAACACAGTTAGCACTATTTGATTATACAGTTATAGAACAGAAATGATTTATAACCACACTATCCGGTTTCACCCGGAAGAGGACAGCCGGTGGAGTTTTTCCTCACCACTGTCACCTCTGGCGTATTAAGGGATCAGTTTTAAAATTTGATTTGCATTTTTTTTGTAAAGCTGCTTTGTGACAATGTCCATTGTTAAAAGCGCTATATAAATAAAATATAGAAATGGAATTGAATTCAGTTCTTAAAGAAATGTCAACATGTCAATTTCTGATCTTGTTTTAATTTGTATCTGTAGATGAAAGTGATGTAATGGTATGTAAACAACAAAAAAAATCACTTTGTTTTCACTTATTAAACAAAAGAAATCAACAAAAATGAGTATTTCAACTGAGAAAAAAGTTAGGACACCCCATGCCCTAATAGCTAGTGTTTCCCCCTTTGGCTGAAATAACCTCAATGAGATGTTTCTTGTAGCCATCTACCAGATTCTGACATCGACTGGAAGAAAGTTTCCCCCACTCCTCCATGCAGAATTCTTTCAGCTGTGTGATGTTTGAGGGGTTTCTTGCATGCACAGTCCGTTTCAAATCACCCCACAGGATCTCAGTAGGATTTAGATCTGGGCTTTGACTTGGCCACTCCAGAACTCTCCATTTTTTACTTTTCAGCCCGTCCTTGGTGGATTTACTGCTATGTTTTGGGTCACTGTCATGTTGCAAGGTCCAGTTCCGCTTCAGCTTCAGTGTTTTGACAGATGGTCTCACATGTTCCTCAAGCACCTTCTGATACAATGTAGAATTCATAGTGGATTCTATGATGGTGAGCTGGCCAGGTCCTGCTGCAGCAAAGCCCCAAACCATAACACTTCCACCTCCATGTTTCACAGTTGGTATGAGGTTCTTTTGCTGAAATGCTGTATTTGGTTTACACCAAACATGCCCTCTGTTATGGTGTCCACATAATTCAGTTTTAGACTCATCTGTCCAAAGCACATTATTCCAGAAGTCTTGGCCCTTGTCTATGTGTTCTTTGGCAAACTTCAGTCTTGCCCTCATGTTTTTCTTAGACAGCAAAGGCTTCCTCCTTGCACACCTCCCATGATGATTAAAGTTGTGCAGTCTCTTTCTGATTGTAGATTCATGCACTTTGACATCAACTGTAGCAAGAGCTTGCTGTAGGCCCCGTGATGATATTTTAGGGTTTTTGGAGACTTCTTTAAGCATCTTGCGGTCTGCTCTTGGGCTGAATTTGCTTGGACGGCCTGACCTGGCCATGGTGGCAGCTGTTTTAAATGTTCTCCACTTGTAAATGACTTTCCGGACAGTGGAAAGGCTGATTACAAATGCTTCCGAGATCTTCTTATATCCCTTACCAGACTCATAAGCATCAACAATCTTCTTTCTGAAGGCCTCAGAGAGCTCTTTGGATCTCACCATGGTGATACCTCTCACTTCAACAATTAAGAGCAAACCAAACTAAATGTCTGAGGTTTAAATAAGGCAAGCCTCCTTCAAAATGCTCTGTAACGATATTCTAATAATTTCCACCTGATGTGATATACCTGTTGGGGTGTCCTTACTTTTTCCTCACAAGAAATTGGATTTTTTGTTTTTTAAAATACATTTTACAGATCATTTTAAAAAGACTTTTCTTTGGTTTTATTTGTTATATTACTTGAATCTCCCAATATTGTTAAAATGAAGATCACATGTCCATATGCTTAACTCCATATGTTTAAAAAAAAAAAAAAAAAAAAAAAAAGGCTTTCATGGGGTGTCCTAATGTTTTCACATGACATACATTTTTATATATATTATATATATACACACACCTCATTGGTTAAGATGTTGGACTTCTGATCGGAAGGCTGTGAGTTCAAACCCCAGCACCACCAAGCTGCCAATGTTGGGCCCCTGAGCAAGGCCCTTAACCCTCAACTGCTCAGATGTATAAAATAAATGAGATGAATGGAAGTCACTCTGGATTAGGGTGTCTGCCAAATGCATAAATCTTATATATATATATATATATATATATATATATATATATATATATATATATATATATATATATATATATAAGATGTACAAAGAGACTTGTGTACAAGGATTTCATCCTTTAATTTTCAGCACTGGCTAGTGTTTTTAATGCTGATTAAAACCGTGAAACCGCGATACTTTAAGACCAGGCTATCATACCGTGTGAATATCGTACCGTAACAGCCCTAGATGTATCTGAGGGGAGTGTTAGCTCCTGAGTGATGTCCACAGCTGCTCTCTCGTTACCTTTATAGTCAGAGGTGGAGTTGAGCTCCACTCCAGACATCCACTCATAATCGTAGAGTCTCTTGCTGGCGGAGGGCAACATGCTGAAGATGTCCTCGCTCTCTGTCCAGGGGCTGAGTGAGGCCTGGTGCTGCCGCTCGCTCTCCACATCAGCTCCTCCGCGAGAGTTCTTGTCCTTCATCAGATAATCGCAGATGGCGTCGATGTTCTCCTTTTTGACAGCGGGAGCGGCCGCTTTGGCTTTCTTTGGCTCCGTGTTGCTGCTCTTCTGTGGCGCCTGGAGGAAGTCGGCTTTCCTGGCCGGTTCGCTGGCTACACACTCCAGCCGGGCTTTGAGCAGCTCGATCTCATCTGTCTTCTCTCTCAGCTCCATTTTCAGGAGCCTGGTTCGTGCGCTCACTACTTTGCGGATTTCGGACAGGGCCTCCTCCAGCGCCACGGTGATGTTCCTGCCGAGGTGCTCGGTGATCTCACTGACTGAACACACCAGCTCCTCATCGAGCTCCAGCTCGCACAAGCTCTCCTCCGCTCGGGCAGAGGGCCCTGTGCCGTCCATCAGCGCGGCCTGAGAGTCAGCCAACTGCCCCGTTTCAATCAAACTGTGATTTCTTTTACGGCTCATAGCGTCAAAATAATGCACTGTTTTGAACGTTCGATGCTCCAACACCGTAGAGTTTTGACAACTTCCGCTTGCGTTATGACGTAACTTTACTAACAGCGCCCTCTGGAGGATTGGCGGCTCATTTCATCTTCTCATCTATACTGTCTCACTGTCTCTGCTGGAGTGTAGAGCATCATCACCTTCACAAGACAATCACCCTTTATGTACGACGAGTAAAAGATCATATATACCATCTGTACCATATATATACATACATACATACATACATACATACATACACCATCCAATCAGCTATATCATTAAAACCACTGACAAGTGAAATGAATAACACTGATTATCTCGTTACAGTGGCACCTGTCAAGATATTTTAGACAGCAAGTGAACAGCCACTTCTCAAAGTTGATGTGTTGGAAGCAGGAAAAATAGGCAAGTGTAAGAATCTGAGCGACTTTGACAATGGCCAAATTGTGATGGCTAGAAGACTGGGTCAGAGCATCTCCAAAACAGCAGGTCTTGTGAGGTGTTCCTGGTATGCAGTGGTTAGTATCTACCAAAAGTGATCCAAGGAAGGACAACCGGTGAACTAGTGACAGGGTCATGCACGTGGGGAGTGAAGGCTAGTCCGTCTGGTCCAATCCCACAGAAGAGCTACTGTAGCACAAACTGCTGAAAAAGTCAAAAACAAAAAAAAGTGGGGCTGCGTAGCTGCAGACCGGTCAGAGTGCCCATGCTGACCCCTGTCCAACACCGAAAGCACCTGCAGTGGGCACGTGAGCATCATACCATGGAGCAGTGGAAGAAGGTGGCCTGGACTGATGAATCACATTTTCTTTTACATCATGTGGACAGCCAGGTGTGTGTGTCGCTTACGTGGGGAAGAGATGGCACCAGGATGCACTATGCACTACTTCGACACGTACCACCTACCTAAACATTGTTGTAGACCACATACACCCTTTCATGGAAGCGGTGTTCCCTAATGGCAGTGGCCTCTTTCAGCAGGATAACATAACTGCAAAAAATCGTTCAGGAATGGTTTGAGGAACATGACAAAGAGTTCAAGGTGTTGACTTGATCTCAGTCTGATTGAGCATCTGTGGGATGTGCTGGACAAACAAGTCTGATCCATGGAGGCCCCACCTCGCTACTTACAGGATTTAAAGGATCTGCTGCTAACATCTTGGTGCCAGATACCACAGCACACCTTCAGAGGTCTTGTGGAGTCCATGCCTCGACGGGTCAGAGCGGTTTTGGTGGCAGAAGGGGGACCTACACAATATTAGGCAGGTGGTTTTAATGTTATGGCTGATCTGTATATATTTTAGCAACAGCTTGCTTACCCTTAGGGCAAGTGTTCTTATGTTCTTACATAAAAAGGATATGAATAATGAAAATAAAATGACTGTATATCAACTCACAAGTCTGAGTATCCCTTTTTGAATGTTCCATAAATATTCTATAATAACAATCATAATATATTATATTATATAATATGGATAGGCTCCAGGCTCCCCACAATCTTGTGTAGGATAAGCGGTATAGAAAATTGATGGATGAATTATATTATATTATATTATATTTTGGGGAAACATTGCCATGAACCCTAATTCAATCCTGAGCTCAGATTACTGTCTATGTGCAATTTCTGTGCATGTTCTCCCCGTGTCTGGGTGGGTTTCCTGCAGTTTCTCTGGTTTTCCTTCCACCTCCAAAAAACATACCAGTAGGTGGATGTATGTAAATATTCTTCTGTAATTCTATATTATGTTCATCATGTTTCCAGCATATTTGCATAAACCTCTGAGCTTTCTTTGGATTTGGATTCTATGACGATGACTCCACCCAGCACCCTGTCCTTCTTTACATATCATTTCTAACTTTCTAACATTTCTACATGTCATTTCGCTTGGCTGGTCTTTGACCATTCTCTTGGGCAGTTCTGCCTGATAGCATACACTTAATAACTTAAATCAGGTATTGATATATTTTTTTTTTCAAACTATTGTTTTTGATTCAGGATGCATCCTATTCTATACATGTTTCCACACTTCCTCTTCATTACACAATTCCTGCCAGATTGTAGTCACAGCATGTACTCAGCTGAGCACAATAGAAGTCTTTGCAAAGGTTTATTCAGAAATAGCTCTACAGCGCTGTCTTCAAACGAGGACTGAAGACCTACCTCTTCACCAAGCACTTGAATGAACACTTCTATTCCAAATCTCGTATTATGTGTTTTTTCATGTTTTAGTAACCTCAGCCAGCAGGGTTTTAGCTTGATTCGTAGTCTCTGACCTACTGAACTAGCGTGAGGATGTGTTTTTCATAGAGAAAACAAACATTTCTGTAGGTGTCTGAGTAAAGTCATTTGCTCAGTGATCTAAATGCAAATGTAAATATAAGCTCTATCAAATCTGACCTTTATTCAGGTTATTTTTAGTGTGTAAGTGATCTGAATTTTCCTGCAGTCTAGAATGTAAAACCTGCATTTCTGTGAATCTCAAGTTACATGATCTGGTTATTTTTGCAAAACTAACTAAAATCTGGAACAAATGAAAGACTATTTAATTATTTTATATCTGAAATATGACTAGAAAACACTGAAGGGTGATTGTGCATAGTGAATGTCATTCATTCAGTCAGCAGTAGAGAGCAGCAGTGTACAGCACTGGATTACTTGGTACGGGCCCTTGCATATTTCAAGATCTCTGGTTTTGGTACATTTTCACAAGATTGTTCTGCCACTGTCTCCCTCAGCATTGCTCTCTTATAAGGTACCATGATCTCCTACACACAAAATGTTTCGACATTCACTTTATCTCCCACATACACAAATGGCACCCAGTAGATTTACCTCTTCTGTATTTTTCAGTATTCTTACTTTACTTTACTTTTACCTCTCACATACTCTGGATTCAAATTTTCAAATTTTATCAAAAAAAAAAAAATTCAGTTCATATGGCATTTTCTCCTATTTTTCTTGGAATAGTCCTGCCAAATCCACTGTTCAGATTGTGCTGTTAACCCCACACAATGTGTCAGAAAGTAAGACCGAATTGTCGGGTGCCAGTTTAGTTTTTTATCAGGATCAAAACACAAATTAAATTTATTCTCTCATAACTAGACTATATTACTTTCTCATCATTTTTTAGAGGTATATATTGATGAAGTATTTCTGGAAAAAAAAAAAGAGCTTTGACATGATGTGATGTGTTTGGGCTTATACCATTATTCAAAAAATAAATAAATAAAGGCTTATAAAAATGGGATGTTTTAAAAATATGAGATATATACATGTATAAAGATTAATGTAAAAACAGAATATCAAGGAAATTATAATCTGTACAATGCAGTACGGTATTTTAGTAGTATTGTGTTTAAGAGTACAATGGCTTTTTTTTTTCCACTGAAAGTATGAAACAGTGGTTGCCTTTGTGGTTTTTCTGTTGATGCAGCAGTCTTACTCAGAGGTTGGAAAGGCTTAGCTCAAAGACGGCTAAAGTCCTTCCCACCTTGCTCGCTCAGTGTGGGGTTTTTTTTGACCTGCTTTTTTATGCTTATGCTGCTGATGTGACCTTTTTACAGGAACCCTGCCTCTCGCAAGAAAACGTGGAGGACACGTGTCCAAAAGATTGTAAGATGGGTCACAGCCTGTGTTGTGCTAAATATGGAATCCTAGTTCTTAACAGACATTTATAAAGCTATAATCAAACAATAGGTATTACATAATTATTGCAAAAACCAACATTTATAAAATCATCAGTACAATGAATGAATAATATAGTATGCATATGGGATGCTATGACATTCTCTATTAGCTATATACTTATGAAGGTATTATTAAACATACTGATGAAAAGTAGTGGTTTGGGAGCTAAACAGGAGCTTGAAGTTCTCAAATCCACCATTCACAAAGAGTCATAATGAATGTGAAATTATCCAAGACCTCTTTGCTAAAGAAGTCTGATAGAAGTTACAGGGTTCACCGAACATTACCTGTCCGATTTCTGCTCAGTTATCCTGAACTAACCAACAACACTAAATGCTTTACACAGGTTAGAAGAAGGAAGCAATATTTGTACAATTCTGGTTGAAGTATTTTGTTGAAGGCTACAGTTTAATACTGTTAAGTTGATATTTAAATTTTTCATTATTTTAAAGCAGAAAGATTTCAAAAAGAAATTTCGATTGAGTTTCACTTACTACATTTAGGGCTCCAACAGTGGAGGTAACTGTCTGAATGAAGGATTACAAGCCAGCAACCAAATTGGAAAGGAGTGAGAATTTTCTCAGCAAGTGAGTCACTCTCCTGGACTTCAGCGGATACCCCATTGAGTGACGGAGCCATAAATTTAGAAAGTGAAACTATTCCTTGGTTTGCTCAAGTAGAATATTTTAAAGAGGGTCAAGGGACCTGCAGTAAATGAGGTTTACTGTTAAGTTGCATAGAGTTATAAATGTCAAGGATGTGTACTGAGTTTAGAACTTAGTATTTAACTGCAACCCTCTTAGTAGACGTACTAATTTGTAAAGAGTGAAAGTGCACAGACCTGAGAAATTATTTCCTTTTCATTTTTTCTGTGATATAATTGAGTTGAGGCATTCATTTTTTCCTTTCATCTATTTATCTTTTCATCTAATAGTTAGGAGTTCTGATTTAAAATGGGATCTTCTGGTAGCAAGAGACCTTCTGGTCCAATTAGAATAATGGAGAACGTTTTGGGTGGTATAGCTCAAAATCAGGTTCAATTATGGTATAAATTAACCAAAGTGAAATTTCCAGAGAACGGCACCCTAAGCGTGACCAGACTAGAGGAGTGTAGGAAAGGTTTAGAATTGAAGAATACTAGGGGTGGAGTTAACTGGGGTAACTTAGAGTTTAAAAAATGGGAGAGGGAAGCAAAGCGTAGGCAGGACATCGGTGAGGAACAAAGTAAAGGCAGAATGACAGGACAGGCATTTATTACAAATTAAAGAAAGATGACTTTGATGCTGCTGTGAGTTTGTTTTTGTATTTGCAGACGCCTGGACTTCCTCCCTATCCAGGCCCAGTTCCAGAAGGCCAACAAGAGGAGCTGGCCCGTTTCCCTCAACCATCTGCTCAATGCTCTGCACCAGCAGAAGAAGAGCAACATGGTGCTGTATAAGGACCAGATGAAGGAGATGTAAGTAAGTACATGAAAGTAAGCCATGAAGAGTCTCTAAGGAAGACCAACAAGGATCTGGAAAGTATGGAGGCTCAAAAAGTGGGAGTGAGTGAACACAAGTCTAAATAGAAACTTTCTTTCTTTTTTTTCTTAATAAACTCCTGCATACATTGCTTGTGTACACATTACTGTGTTCAATATATATATATATATATATATATATATATATATATATATATATATATATATATATATTGCCAAAAGTATTGGGACACCCCTCCAAATCATTGAATTCAGGTGTTCAAATCACTTCCATGGCCACAGGTGTATAAAATCAAGCACCTAGGCATGCAGACTGCTTCTACAAACATTTGTGAAAGAATGGGTC
>CM040978.1:18710842-18725191 GCA_022985145.1 Pangasius djambal
CAGGAGCTCAGTGAATTCAAGCGTGGTACCGTGATAGGTTGCCACCTGTTCAATTTTCTCGCTCCTAAATATTCCACGGTCAACTGTCAGCTTTATCATAACAAAGTGGAAGCAATTGGGAACAACAGCAACTCAGCCACAAAGTGGTAGGTCACGTAAAATCACAGAGCGGGGTCAGCGCATGCTGAGGGGCACAGTGCGTAGAAGTCGCCAACTTTCTGCAGAGTCAATAGCTACAGACCTCCAAACTTCGTGTGACCTTCAGATTAGCTCAAGAACAGTGCGTAGAGAGCTTCATGGAATGGGTTTCCATGGCCGAGCAGCTGCATCCAAGCCACACATCGCCAAGTGCAATGCAAAGCGTCGGATGCAGTGGTGTAAAGCACGCCGCCACTGGACTCTAGAGCAGTGGAGACGCGTTCTCTGGAGTGACGAATCACACTTCCCTGTCGGACTTGCGGCCCAAAGGTGAACCCGAAGGCTGTGGGTTCGAGTCTCAGGTCCGGCAGGGATTGTAGGTGGGGGGAGTGAATGATCAGCGCTTTCTTCCACCCTCAATACCACGACTGAGGTGAGACCCTTGAGCAAGGCACCGATCCCCCAACTGCTCCCTGGGCACCACAGCAAAAAAGGCTGCCCACTGCTCTGTGTGTGTGTTCACGGTGTGTGTGTGCATAGGATGGGTTAAATGCAGAGCACAAATTCCGAGTATGGGTCACCACACTACAATTCACTTCACTTTCACTTTTCACTTTTCACTTTCATAATCAAGTGTTGGTAGTCATTTCTTATTTGGCAGGTGAATTTCCACCACTACTGCAGGCCATGTTGCCATGTGCCACTAAAGCAGTTTCATGACAGATCAGGACGTGACCATGCTTCCTGAGCATGATTTTCTTTCAGTGAATCTTATTCTGAAAATACTCGGTCGCTTACAATTTCAATGTCAACCTTCACCAAAAACAGTAGACCAATGCAAACTGTCTATACTGACTGCAGGGGTACAATCACTACTAAGTAAATGGCTAATAGAGATAATACATTGTCCAGATCACCTAGCTAGTTTCCTTTCAAGATATTTTGGGGCCTAAAAAAAGGACGTAGAATCCATTTAAGAAACTTACATAGCTTCTTAGAACTGCTACAGTTTCATATGCTACGCATATCATATGTGAAGAAAGTGATTTACAAACATGATTGGTTTGTGACTAGAGACCTTAAAAATGCATTTTCCAGTTGTTGTGGAACACAGATGATTCCTTTGCTTTCACATCAGTAGAGTGAAATGTCTGTTTGTGAATACACAGTAGTTGTGACAAGGGCATGTGCATTCATCGTGAGGCATTAGTACAGTCCATGTATCTCCCTGCAAAGAGGAAAACTGTAATGTCAGATACCTCCTATCCCAACAAGGCTCCAACACATTGCCATTCTCTACATGCAAGCCAAAACATTTTCACCAAGAGGGGAAGATCATAACCAACTAGTGTAGACCAATAACACCACAGTGCATTTTTATGTCAACCACTCAGGGACCACAAAATCACAAGTAATACTGAGGTTGGAAAGCAAGCTCTGGAAGTGGGCAGATGCACACCTTGTTTTCATATTTGCAATCAAAAACATTGTACACACTGTCTCTCTCGGTACCTATGGATTGGCAAATTCACAACAAGGTAGTTGAGCTAATCTGGAGCTCCTGCAAAAGACTGGAAGTCAATCTGAAGTTAGTCACAGTTTAATGTTTAATGTTAAAGACAGGGCACAGACAGACACTTTGGAACATATTTGAACTCCACGCAAAACAACAATCTTACAATGGATTGATAAGCAGTTTGTGCAACTTGCCACATAAACCAGCAGAACATGCCTACATAAAGTGAATTTTACTTAAGACAGCTTATTTACTGGCCATCTTTATAACCAGTTGTAGCTCTGGAGTTCATACATGTCACTACATTGTGGCTGAATCCAGTATTCCTGCCAAAGGAAACAAGTGCACAGCAAAACTCCAGGAACCCACCCTAGAAGTCCTCCACTTAGTCAAAGAACCATGGTAACATACATAACCTTCCATTTTAACATGCAATATTTAAATGACAATTTTACTACAAAAACAAGTCTACAGCACTTTATTTTCTGTGGTATCTTGAATTTGGACCTTAAACATTTTACATGTTTTACATGTTCAAGAAGTATGGTTCCACAGTCAAATAGTAACAGCTTTATTTCTGAAGATTTCTTCTGTCCAGAAGAGAATGCCACTCTGAAGTGTGAGAGTATAGAACAGAAGCCACATACTGTAATGTACACACATTCAGATATGGCTTGCTTCCACCTGAATCATATTCATTCATTCATTCCTTCATTCATTAATCTTCTGTAACCACTTTATCCTGGTCAGGGTCACAGTGGATCCGGAGTCTATCCTGGGAACATGAGGCAGGAATATGCCCTGAATGGGATGCCTGTCCATCACAGGGCACCACACACACACTTACATGATCTTTCACACCTAGGGACAATTTAGATAAGGCGATCCACCTACTGGCATGTTTTGAGAGGTAGGAAACAGGAGAACATGTGAAACATTGCACAGTAACCCAAACTCAACAAACTGGAGTTGAATTGTAGTTTGACATTTGTTATATTTTACTTCTCTATTTCCCAGTGTTTTTACATATGGATAATGGACCATGCTCAGGTAGTTAGCATGCAGTAAAACAAAAAAGATTAAAAACGATATTTAAATCTCAGGTCAAATATTATGAACAAAGCTGAAATTTTGAAGTTAGTCCACCGTTAGTCCATTAAATGAAGTCCATTGTTTATACCGCAGTATTCCCTCCCACCCCAATTAAATGTAATAATTTCTACATGGATTCATTTTGTTCCTAGCAACATACTGAAAAGATTTAGCGTATTTATTGTAATATGTATCCAGATGGATATCAATAAACAAAAGATTTGGTATAATTGGAAATAATAAATCATACTTTGGCGTGTTTGTATTCGTATATTACAAAAAAACATTTAAATCATTGTATTTAAATCATTGAATAGAAATCATGTTACATTTACATTTGTCTGATGCTTTAATCTAAACTGCTTACAAGTGAGGCAAGTACAGTCATGTTCTCAGCACTGAATTTCAGTATAATTATAATTAGGAGTACTATGTTTCCAGGTAGAGAGGGTGAATCCTAAAACTATATTAATGCAGAAATCTTTTTATCCATATACATTTTAATACATGAGCAGCAAAACTACAAATCCGGTTCCAGGTATTTTCCAGCTGACACCACAACCCAAACAGATTAACCCAGGTTTAGGGGGGAAAAAACAAAGAAAAGTGCTAATTACAGCCATTTTTGCAGACATTTATGCTGGCCGAGACATATATGAACTCGTCCACGCTGACATAGATGGAGTGGCAAAACAGGGGATGTGGCATTCAAAATTTGCTGGCACAGTGGTAATGACAAACCCACATTGGTCAGAAAAGTTTGCTTACACTGTGCCTCAATGCTTAACAAGGCCAAATTGGCATTTTACTGACTTCAAATTAAGGCTGACACATATTGAATATATTCAGAGGAATTCAATAGCCTTGTAAAATGTCCGTACAGATATTACTCATAAGATGCATACCAATGTGTTCAAATGTGAAGAATTCCCCAATCAAAATCTCACTGAAATCTTTTTTAAGAGCGGTTTCATTAAGCGTAAGAGTGACAGTTTTGTCAATCTACTGTACGTCTTTGTCAGAATAACAAAGTTCATGTTCTTTGACTACATAAGCAAACATTCAATACAGCACTGTTAATTACTAGATTTAGCAATAGAATTAACATATTACACAGCAGTTAATGATGGCCATGTATTAATGTATACAAACAATCTCCAGTCACAGTAGCTGGCAAACGTTAGCATACCTACTGAACCTGATATCCATGCTGGCGTTTCATCCAGGGTGTATTCCTGCCTCCCGTCCAGAGTTCCCAGGATAGACATCAGAGCCACTGCCACACTGACCAGGATAAAATGATTACTGAAGATGAATGAATGAATGAATGAATGAACATGATATGTGCATTAGAGATACGAGAAGTAAAAAAAAAAAATATCCAGCCATAATATAAAATCCTGTTTGAAAAGTTCTGATTGCTGAATGAAGCTAATATATCGTTTTTTTAATTTAAAATTGGCATACATCTTAAAAGAACTACTATGCATCTCTCTCTATGCATCTCTAGAGCCAAGTCTAACAGTAAAAGCACAAATAAAGCACATACAAGAAGAATATTCATCAAGACAGCAAATTATGTTGGTGTTCTGACATCCGTATTAAACTAGTTCCCCAGTGATCTGACATTTGAATATTTCTTTGGATTTTTTTTTTTATTGAACATCAAAGATTTTTAACTGCAAATATTCCAGCTTCATTCTTAAAATATATCAGCTTAATACTTAAAATGTTTCAGCTTATTTACAAAACCAGATTTTTTTTCCCCCTAATATACCTTTCAGCATAAGCATTTCGTAGGTGTTATAGGCTGGTAACATTTTATATGAGGCCCAAATTTAGATGTTAGACATTTTTATTACTTTTAATCTCTATTGTGTAGAAATTGTTAATAGTTAGCATAAATGTGTACCACTTTATTTACTGATTGCAGTAATTAGGTGTATGTTCATGTACATTATCTTTTTCTAAAAGGTAAAGTATATAATGCTTCAGTCATGATGAATAAGGAATAAAGTACGTATCAGTCATTTTACTTACAGCATGTTTTTTATTTTTTTCCTTACGAAATATTAAACACACTTTATAATTATACACAGGTCATTAAGAGTGTGCAGTAATAAACGGTGTAATAACAAAATAGAGGAAATTATGTAGCAAGATCATTTAAGCAATATCGTATAAGCAAGTGAGCTCTTGTACTGAATATCAGAACGGCTGTGATTCGGCCGTAGGTAATCATAGCCGTGCTGATCTTCAGGACAGAAGCATGATTGTGAATGTGGCATTGATTTTATACAACAGTTCTATAAACAACAACAACAAAAAAATTTAATATCGAGTCACTGACATTGCAGATACAATTAGGCCAAATATTTTGTTTATTTTTGCTCCGTCAACAAAAATATTTCCCAGTTAATCCTCAGGTGGATAGAGGCAGACTGACTGACAGCCCATAGTAAGTGTAGTAACGGTTTCAGTGTAATACAACACACACGAGCGGAGAGATACAAACATTGAAATGTACCAGTGCGGCTATAATAAATATCAGCACTCTTTAAAAGTCACTTGTCCAATCAAATTAGTGGACCAGAACTAACTGTTGTATATCATGGAAATAATGTTAATACTTTTTTGAACTTTATGAGTTTTTTTAAAGAAAAGAAAAAAAAAAAACAAACTTAGAAGTCAACGTAATCTTACAATTAATTGTAAATAATCATCAGCATAGTCATGAAGCTTTCCAAATACAGTCTGTTAGCAAAAGTCCTTTACAAAGAAAAATGTTTACAGCTTTGGTTAATGACGTGTACAGTTATAGAGTAGACAAATAATAAAAATGACAAGAAGCACAGCCGATCTTATGATGGAGAGAAGGACTAAAACATGAATCTGAGAACGAGTATCTGCAAAAAGAAAGACAAAAAAACAAAAAATAATTAGCGAACAAGTCTTGTTTGCATAGTTCAAATGATTGAAATAGTCAGTGTTTGAGACTTAAAGAAGTGCTTTACCTTTGATATCCAGCTCAGTTCCATTCCCAAACAGTATCTCTCCACATGCAGCCACAGCACAGTAGTACGTTCCAGCATTAGAGAGGCTGAGGTTCTTGGGGAGACTGTAAACACATGTCTGTGTCTGTGTAGGCGAACCAGCAATGATGCTCTTCTTACACTGACCACTGCTTTGTCCTTGAGTGTAAATGATTCCTGAATGAGATTCTCCTGAGCCATGTCTGAACCAGTACACGCTGTGTTTTCCTGCACAGCGATCAGTGACGACTGTACACCGAGTCATAGAGTCTCCTGACTCAACCATCTGAACCTTCTCTTGCTGGATAAGTGTGCTGCTTTTTAATGACTGATCTTAAGAAAGACAAATGAACTAAATTCAGTTAACAGGACAGTATATAGTTTCTTCATAATACATCAACATAAATGGCTAAATGATTATTAAATGATAAATCTCTCCAAATATTTTATTACAACAGTAGCATACTATTATAAATATCTTTCAGACTGGGCAGTTGCATTTATAAATGAGAGGCAGCACAGTAAAGCAGTGTATCTTTCTCTGAACATGTCCTCCATGACTGAGCTTGTTAAAGCTTCTTACCTTTCACGATTAGAACAGTGCCTTGTCCAAATGTAATGTCATAAAGAAATGTGACAGCGCAGTAGTAAGTGGCTGAGTCTGACAGTTTTATGTTTGAGATGCTCAGATTAAAACCCAAAGGTCCTATTTCTGCATCAAATCGGACACTCTTTTCAAATTCATTATAAAACTTTGCAGGTTGAAGCTGATATGATGTAGCAATTACACGGGGCTTCTCTCCAAGCTTTTGCCTGAGCCATATTATAGTGGTTATTCTCTGTTTTGTACATAGGCACGCGAGGTTAATGCTGCCACCAACTTCAGCAGTTCTCAATGGCTCCTGCAATGCATCAGCTTCGTTGTATGAAAGATCTGGAGTAAAATCCCCTAAAAAAACCAAGTAAATAAAATCATTAATCACTACCAAGACACTGAGCTCTTCTCCTACATGTTATGAAATACCTATAACAACTGCAGTTGTACATGTTTGACAATGAAATCTAATATCTAAATCTATTTACCGATAGATGAGCAGAGCAGGAGGAGAAAATATAAAATCATTTTCTACAAGCTTGACCCGTACATAGTACAAATGCCCTCTGAAAAGAAAAAAGGGAGAAGGGTGAAGTGAAAAAAAAAGCCAAAACCATCATATACTAATACGGTGAGACCAAAATTATACACAAGAAATCATTCACGAAGCAAGATTTTTACTCACAGAAACAACTAACGCCAGTAACTGAACACCCAGCGTCTTCTTTCACAGGTGTGAAAAGCTGCAGAAAACCCCCCTCCCTAAAGAATAACGCCTTCATGATGTTGTGCAGGAAGAGATTGGCTGACAGAAAAATGTTTAAAATAGGCTGGCTGCACACCAGGGGGTGGCATAACATATTCATCTAGATTTTTTTTTTTGGACCAGTTTGGAAGAGGTTAATCTGGATATAAACTCTCACCTTGCACTTTTCTTGGTCAGTCTGTTTAGGGCTAATCTATTATACTGAATTTTTTTTTTTTTTAAGTTTTAATGTTATTAAATACAGATAATGGATATGAAACAAATGAACACAAACTTAAGTAGAATTAATAACAGTGCTTGTATTAATGCTGCCATAGTTGTTTTATATATATACAGCTATAGTATAGTATATATAGTATAGTGGCACAGCAGGTAGCATTGCTCCAGCTCACAGCTCCAGGGTCTGCGCTTTGATCCAGAGCTCAGGTTACTGTCTGTGTGGAGTTTCATGTTCTCCCCATGTGTGTGTGGGCTTCTTCTGGGTTTTCTGGTTTCCTCCCACCGCATAATAAACTTTCATATAAGTCGATTGACTACTCTAAATTGTCCCTAGGTGTGAACGAGTGTGTGACTGTGTGTGTATTGTGCTCTGCAATAGACTAGCCTCTGATCCAGTGTGCCTCGTACACACTGTTCCTGCAATAAGCTGTCAGTGGAATAGGATAAATGGGATAAGCTTATTGAAGATGAAGGAATGAAGGAATGAATAACTGTCATGAGTAGAATCCTTGAATCTTTTTTTAATCATATGCTCTATTTTCACCCAGAAAATCCTAGAATGATCATTTTAGGAGTGTAAGGCACTCACGCCTTCTCAACTCCAGTCTTGGGAACCAATACAATGTTCCTACTACCAGTACAACTAATCAAATAATGTAGTCATCTAATTAGATGTTCCTGTTTTTAATTTGGCACAACGTTCAAGGTGTCATAAAGAGCTCAGTGAAGAGGATGGACAGTAACACAATGTCTCACACGGTACACATCACTGACAACCACATGATCTCCGTGAGAACAGAGAAGCTGCTAGAATATGTAGCTAGATCCTGCACAGCCCAGACCAGAGAAGTAAAATAACAGATTTTAAAAAACTAGAGAAGACAACGGACATTCCGTCCATTGGCGATAACAAATGAAGAAAGTTAGAGTGAGACACGAGATAGGCCTCCTATCTTAAGACAGGCTTAATCTTGTATTATTTAAGCTTTCTGTTAGAATAATGCTCCTGTGCACTAACGTATATTGATTGCTGTTGTATGTCTTTAAGTGCAAGACCACGCGTCTCGAATGTGTATAGTAGAGGTGATTTGACTACTGATTTAAATAACTGTACTCAATTTCTTCACTGCCCGGTTGATTGCAATGTTCATAATAAACAACTTAGTACATAGCTTATTATTAATTTATTCAGCACTAGAGCATGCAAAGAGGTAATATGATATAGACATAATTAATAGCCTTTTGCTAATTAATAATTAATTAATATTATTAGCATGTAAGTTACGGTATAGGATGTTGGGTAAATGTATCATTTGTTAGTACAAACCAACTCATTTAATTTATTACAGTTTAATTAGTGCAGGTAAAAAATACGAAATATTCAACATACCATGTATTTGGTTTGAAAGTGGCTTAAAAACATAACAGATTAGTGCCTTCTGTTTGTTCTTCTGGAATTGTTACAATATAGTACAACAGCACAATTTATGCAAACTGGATTAATGAGGATGTCCATTCATTATAAAAGACTAAAGGTGTTGTATTAACATAGGCCTAATGGTTAAATGTATTAACTTGTATTAAATGGAAAAGCAAGGATACCGTGTTCGAATTGGAAAAGTACCATGCCGACTTTCTGAAGCTCTACTCTTTTTCAAAGATTTAATCAAACAATAACAGCTGGATCTAGGAATATTTCATCTTTTCATTAGATTCCTGTTGTTTGGTTTGGTTTTGGCTAATCGGTGTTAGTTGGAAATCGCACAACACACTACAGTCTTTAGCTTTTTTATTATCTGCTGCAGTTTTATTTCAAGTATCCACTCAGAAGCTACCTCTGATATTCACAAGCACTTGGACAGCCACTCATGAAAAAAAGAAAGAAAAGATATTTTATTGGGTTACATAGGATTGTGATATGTTGCATTAAAAGGGGCTTAAGACAGATCACAGAGAAACAATATCATTGCTATTAAAGTCACCACAATGGAAAAAGTAGTTAGGTATCTTTTAACGCTGATCAGTTTTGTTGACATCGTATTGACAAGACCAAATACACATGAACATAGAACATATTTTTATAAACTGTGCTTTAGAGATTAAAGTGCTTTAAAGTTTATTTTTTAAAAAATTTCACTAAGCAATTAATCTGCAGATATTCTATTTTTCTAACTTGGCTAGATAGCTTTTTTTCTGGGTGGTCTTTCTAACGGAAGACTTTGCTTTTTTGTGCCTACAAACGTATATCATAATTATGAGAAAACAACACAAAAGAACAGCAGCTCTTAAGATAGAAAAAAGCACCAAGGTGTGCATGTGTTCAGAGCAACCCCGACCTGAAAGAGTGTTGGAGAAACAAAAAACAGGTTTTCATTTAAAATGAAAATTTGTAAGTCAATTCTGAGGAGGAAAAAAGCACAGAAAACCCACCTGTAAAGTTTATATCCAGCTTAGTTCCATTCCCAAACAGTATCTGTCCACATGCAGCTACAGCACAGTAATACGTTCCAGCATCAGAGGAACTGAGGTTCGTCTTGGACAGACTGTAAACACACTTCTGTGTAGGAGAACCAGCTTTAGGGTTCTTCTTACACCAACCATTGCTGTCTACATGAGCGAAAATGATTCCTGGATGAGATTCTCTGGAGTTATGTCTTAACCAGTACACGCTGTATTCTCCTAAACGGTGATCAGTGATGACTGTACAGTGCAGGGTAAGAGAGTCTCCGGGATGAGCCAGTTCTAGCACAGGCTGCTGGTGCACAGAAAGACTATGCAACTGTTTAGCTAAAAATAAGTGTGAAATGATTTTGTCAGTATTCAGTTTCAGTGAAATAATGGGCAGAAAAATTATAACCATTGCGGGAAAAATGTGAAAATAACACGTCTTTTTTTTAAAGTGATTTCACATGGTTCACACAATTTTCACACGTGGACTTTTCACACATAATTCATGTGTTTTAATTTTATCACATGCAAACTGTACACACTGTTCATTTATTCCCACATGTGAATTATTTTACTTACTTATATCACATACTTGAGTTTATAGGGTTTTCTCCTGAAAGAGAATAATTACAAATGCATCTAACATGAATCAACATCATAATTACCTTGTACTATCAGCTGAGTTCCTTCCCCAAACTCCACTATGTTGGAATGAGCACTTCCACAGTAATAAATGGCCGAGTCAGAGAGCTGTAACTCTTTTATTTCCAGATGAGTTTTGTCTCTATCAGTCACCATGTTAAAACGAGCATTATCCTTGAATTCATGATGGAATGTGGCCTTTTTATCATATTTGTAGAAATTGGAGATGAGTTTAGGCTTCTGACCAAATTTGTGTTTGTACCATGAGAAGTGCATGGCCATATTACTTTGGTAAATGCAAGTAATGTTCACGCTGTCTCCTTCCTTAACAAAAAGCAGACTCTCGTAGGACCGATCTGTTTGTGTTTTGACAAGATCTGAAAAAAAAAAAAACACACACACATATAAAACAAGCGACTTGTTAACTAAATCTTATGATATTATATGATAGCTTTTGAATAATTCAACTTACGAACTGGACAAAGGAGTAAAATGAATCCAACAGTCAGCATTTTCTTTCAATTTCTTCACACAGTTTGTGTGACTTCTGAAGAATTGAAGAAAATGTGCTGGATAAACAGAAAGTTATAGGAGGGTGTGCCAAAAGTGAGTGTGTCTTAAGCAGAGGTACTCTTTGTGCTGGTTGTGGTTACTGCCCTTCATATATGTGGTAATTTGACCTTCTTGTGTTCCAAGTAACTTTCACACATGTGCAAAACATGCATCAGTGCAGATATAAGAAAATGAAGATGTGATCATGCATGTGTGAAACTGATTTGCGTCAGACATGTCTGTCGTGCTTCTTGTTCCAGCTGTGTTGTTCTTTTTTTTTCTTTTTCTTATGAACAACCTTTTTTCTCAGTTACATTTTATGGTGTGCATTTTGTCATAGGCCTTTGGTTTAAAGAAGATTGTTACTACATGTGGCATCTTTTGAAAACTGCAAACAAGCAGGAACAATATAAATAAATTTATAAATAAATAAATACATGAATGAATGAATGAATTCTTATGCACACCATTATTTTCCACAGTCCCTCTTTCATTATCACATACAGTACATCTAGCACAGTTTGGGGGATTTAAGGACCTCTCTGGTAGAAAAATATTACTGCACTTAACCTTAACATTTAACATTTTATAAGGATATTTGTCCATAATTTTCAAGTTTCCAAACATAATTACTGGTTAATGTAAGCATGTTGTAATTTAGGTTGTGCTCAGCCAATTTGCACTTCTCACAAGGTCATATCTCCTCTTGCAAATTTTAGGCACACTTTCACTTTTGTATAATCTAATTTTGATGCTATTTCGATTATTTCAACATCAAGATGCAGGCGGCACATCCTGCCCTGTTCTCTATTTTCATCTCTGCCATACTTCACCTCACAGGCCAGGCCCTGCCACAAAGGAATTCCAATACTGTCTAAAATAGATGCCGAGCTCAGCAATATCAATCAGTTCAGAGCCAAGAGCAAAGTAAGCACCAGTATCATCAGGGAGCTTCAGTATGTGGACAATAATGCCATACCTGTCTGCAGAGGACCTTCATACTGAATACCTTTGCCAAGGTATTCATGGCCTTGGGATCAGCTCTAAATATCGTAAAACACAGGTCCTACATCTGTCCTCACCAAAACTGCCAACCATCCAGCCTACTGTAATGGTCGGCAATACCGTCCTTGAAAATGTTGATCGCTTCACCTACCCTGGCAACTTTCTCTCCATGATAGCAAATATCGATGCAGAGTTTACCCAGCATGCGAGCTGTGCAAGTGGGGCTTTTGCAAGGCTGAAGAACAGAATCTTTTAAGATTGTGATCTGCAGATCCAAACCAAAGTCCTGCTTCAAAAAGTAATCATCCTCCCTACTCTGCTGCATGGAGCTGAATTATAGACCATATACAGTGGGCAAATATAAGAACAATTCCATCAAACATTCCTGTGTACATTCTGAGGATTAGCTGGAAGGATGATGTACCAACACCAGCATCTTGGAAGAGGTCAATACTCCAATACTGAACTGCTTAACCACTATAATAATGATGCAGCACCAACTCCGATGGTCTGGCTACATTATCCAGATGCTGAGTACACTCATCTCTAAGCAGATTCTGTATGCGCATTTGAAGGAAGAACAGTGTAAGGGCTTCAAAGACAAACTCAAAAATAACCTGAGGAAATTCAACATCAATCTTATTGTTGTTTGCCTCAAACAGAAATACCTGGAAGAATAGCTTATTTAGCACAGGCTAGCTAGCAAGTAGCAGGGCTACATTAACAGCTGTCTATGCTAGCTAATGTTACAGTAGCAAAAATGTACAAGTGACATTTTGCCATACAAACCATGACACAAAGCATCCTACCTCCTGTATTTGGTCTCCGTGCCTCTAGAGGCCCCCTGTGTTCCCCTCTGCCTTAGTTCTTCCTTGTGTGTCCTTGTTAGCATTATCCAGGTCACTTGTGCCTTGTTTTCCCTAGGGTATTTTAGTTGTGTTTTTTTCCCCTTGTTCCTCACTTGGTTTTTGAGTCTTGGCTGTGAGTTTCCTGCTTTGTTTCACCAAGTCTTCCAAGTTACCTCAAGTAAGGGGTTCTTAGTTATTGTTTGTTAATGTTCTCTAGTTTTGTTTTCTCCCCTCGTGGAGTTTTTATTTTCCCATGTGGTATTAATACCTCTGTCTGAGAAGAACCTTTGTTGGATTCTTTTTTTTTCTTCTTGCAAAGACCTTTATTATTATTATTATTATTATTATTATTATTATTATTAAATCTACATTGCCTGGAGTACTTTCTGTTTGCCTGGAGTGTTTCGTTTGGGTCCAACATTACCACCTCTGTGGCTAAGTGGTAGAACTCTCAAAGCACCCGCAGGGGCCAGTCATGTATAGCTGACACGCAGTGCCAGCCAATCAAATTGAAGCTTTTCTGCTGCTGTACCAGGCGCTGAAATGACGTCACAGCCAATCAGATTTTTTTCATATTTTATTTTAAATGTTTGTTTGGACCGGGGTTCGAATCCCACTCAGTGCGACTCTGAAATATTGTTTCACACTAATTTGTGCATTATAAGCACAAACACTGACATGTACCACACAATTCTGAAATCATAACAATGCAGTAATATTGCAACGTGGTTTAAAATGTTTTCTGTGTTTGATGGCCAACATATTGTTATTAATTGATTAATGCTGACTTGCATATAGAGTTCAAATATTTATTCATCAAATGTGCAACACAGAATAAATCTCTGACCACTGTCAAGATTAACCCATTACAAATATAACAGCAGTTTTATACTGTTATTACTTTTTAATTTACAAAATGTGAAAATACATTAGTAAAAATAAAAAAGTAATACTATAAAACTCTTAAGTTGCAATGCAAATGAGAATTTTAAACAAGGTTTTACTCTAATATAATGAATTCCACTGTTGAATGCATATGGTTTATTGAGTGATGGGAGTCTTAAGTTAACATACCAGTTAAATGTCGGCAATATAATAGTAAATAATGAATCCTGCAAACAGAGACACACTACACCAAGCAATTAGTGTTTTTTTTTATTTTATTATTTGCATTTTAAACACATCAATAGCGCATTGAAAACCAAAAAGCAATAATAGTGAAGAAACACATACATACACAAGTCTGTTCATATTATATATATATATATATATATATATATATATATATATATATATATATATATATATATATATATATATATATATATGATGATTATATATACACACACACATAAAAATGTATATATCAAATCACACATACATATTAATATAAACTTAATTACACTGTAAAATAAAGTAAAAATATATATCTACATTAGTTAAATATTCACCACAAGTGAAAGATATAAGCAAAAGATATATCTCACAGGAGACGA
>CM040978.1:18734967-18770683 GCA_022985145.1 Pangasius djambal
CACACAAACACACACTTGATGCCTCAGGAGAGAGATAGTTCAAAGGCCCTTACACTAGGGGAGTTTTCTTCTCTCTAATAGCCCAAGAGTAATTCTGCAACTCTCCATCTCCTCCAGTCCCAAAAAAGGACATAAATAAAAGCCAGGCCAGCAGGAGCCTCTGTCAGAGAAGGGAAGTTTAAAGAAGAGAGAGAGAGAGAGAGAGAGAGAGAGAGGAAAAAGTATAGAGAGGCAGAGATAACGTGTTTTATTGGAGACACTGTGCTATCTGTGCAGCACTGATATGAAACTTCAGCATGGGGTGAGTCAAAAAATGCGATTGCTACAGATTTGTTTTGGGTACCTGATAGTGACAAGTGTGTGTGTGTGTGTGTGTGTGTGTGTGTGTGTGTGTATGTGTGTGTGTGTGTGTGTTTATGTCAATGTGACTTACATGAAGAAAAATTATATTTGTATCTGCAAAGGAAATCCAAAGAATATGAAAAATAATCTTTCCGAAGGTCACAGTGACTTTTACTCACACGAGCTATGACAAATAAAAAACACTAAGTTGAGTTCTCCTGACCTGCTTCAACCGCAGCCTGCTGGTTCAACTCTCAAGTTGTTTCAGCATAATTTCCGATTTTAACACTTAGAACTCTTTGGTTCTTGTGTGTGAGTGCTAACATGGGAGAGCATTTGTGAATATTTGCACACATCATAAAAAAGGAGCATTCCAAGCTCCCACGATAGCCAGCTTCACTCTAGGGAGGTCTAGGTCGTGAGAGTGTTTACGTCTGACTTAGAAGAACATTCGTTCTAGTCTATTGCACTAGTTTGGCACATGTTAGCTTTGAGTATACACTACACTACTGCCAGAGCTTGTTATGCTTCAGATGCTTGCCTGCATAAGAGCCTATGTATGACACAGTGTGCATGACCTTGAATTTCCATGAGACATGGGAGGAAAGGTCTTTCATTAGTGACTGGATGAATATATTGATTTTTACTCGAAACATCAGGACGTCACAAGCAAATGGGCATAAATTTACTCGCTAACTGAATGCCTCTTCTGCGTAAGGCTTTGACCAGCATTCGATATGTTGTGTGCTGGAGTTTGTACTTAGCTTTGATTTTCTACAGAGAGTTAATAATCTGGCTACAAGACTGTAGAATATCAACAGCAGATCTATTGATGGATTGCTTGCATTTCCCTTCTATGGTAACCTTATTAGATTGGGTAGGATGTAGGTGATGAAAGCAATGAATCAACGTCAGCTGATGTGCTCTCGTTGTTTATGTGTTGAATAGTTTGAAGGCTGAAACAGGTGGTATTGTTTAGTTTGTGCCCAGGGCAAGGAACACACATTATGAAGTATGAGGAATGGAGATCACTCTGGATTGTGCTTGACTTAAGTAAGAATGTGAATATTGTTAAACTTTAAAATAACCTAGTTTATTAACATAAGAGCTTTTCTTTTAAACATATCAGGTTTTAGATATGCACACGAAATTCTTATAATCTGACGAGCAACATTTTGAGTAATGCAGAAGTATGGTATCTATAGGGATTTTCCAAATCTACTGCATATCCAACCATTTGATCATTTAGATGGATATAAAAGGACTTTATTAAACTAAATATTTTCAGTAGAATCCGAAGCCTCATTCTATTTCTGTCACCACAGCAGATTTTGAAGTTATTGCCAAAGTCATATGCTTTTCATCATCCAGGAGAGAGAACTGTCCAGAAAGACAGCAAAAGTGAGGATGATGCATATCTCACTCCCCTTAAGAGGATCTTGTGGTTCCTTGTATTAGTATCTGGAGGTACTTTTATGATAATAGTGGACATCTGAGGCTTTCATTCTTTTTTTTTTCTGAGTCATTAATTCCCTTAAGGGGAAATAGCTGCAAAGTCAAGTTGATCTTTAATTTCCATTTCAGGATGTAAGCTATTCCAAGACCTTGTTTCTAAAAATAACAGTGAGAATGAGATGTGTAAAAAAAAATGAAAAGACAGACCTGGAAAAAAAAAATCACAATTCTAAGATTTATATTCATTACTCTCAGTGTGCAGGGTAGATACATATTATGTTTTTTTTTTATATTTGTGTTTAAAGCAACAGGATAATAATACCCAGAATGCCTGAAGTCAGTGTGGTAAGTACAGAACCACATTTATAGGGTGGTAGTAAACAAGGTTATTCTGTAAGAAGGCAATTAGTGCAATGTACTGACACAGAGTAATACACTACATTTAAAATTGCCTTTTAAAATTGAATAGACAAGAATAATTTGGGTTGAGGTCTGTCAAAGTCAGCATGAACGAGATCCAACAACAATATGCTAAATATTGGAAAAATATTGTTGTAGGTTGTTCTGCGTAGTTTAGAGAGAAATGTGCATAATAATGAGGTGGGTTTTTTTTTTTCACCACTACTACCCGGAAGGCTGGTGGTTTGTCTGAGCTAATCCTAGAAATAATAGACTCGAGAAAAGAAAAACAAAAACTGAATTTACTGATTTGCTTAACCTTCTACTGTTTTTATTATTATTATTATTATTATTATTATTATTAATAATAATGCTTTTAGATCTATATATTACATTATAAGTCTATTAACATCGAGCACCAAGGAACAGGTACAAGTCGATGTTGAGATTTCAAATGATTTGTGATTTCACTAGATGTTAGGATTTCGAGAATCTGATGTAGACGACAGCATTAATAGTAAATCAGTAAAAGAGACACAGGTCTGCCATGGCCGATCCCCTTCAGCCTGTACGCATTTCCTGCTTGGAATCTGTTGTTCATTTATCACCTAATCGGCGGCACAACAAATCAGCCTCCAGACTCAATCTCCACCACCAGATGCGCTACCACTGCAAAGAAATGTGTGGACAGGTATTGTTTACAATCCATCAGAACTGGAATGAATCAAGTAGGAATGAATAGAAGGATGGCTGAGCAGTCTGAGGTACTGCGTTCAGGTCATAGTCTCCCCTGGACGTGTGGGTTCGAATCCCACTTCTGAGAGAGCTTTGCGGGGTAGTCATGGCCTAAAGGTTAGAGAGTTGGACTTGTAACCTGAAGGTTGTGGGTTTGAGTCTCAGGCAGGGTTTGTAAGTGGGGGGAGTGAATGACCAGCGCTCTCTTCCATCCTCAATACCATGACTGAGGTGAGGCCCTCGAGCAAGGCACTGAACCCCCAACTGCTCCCTGGGTGCTACAGCAAAAAAGGCTGCCCACTGCTCTGGGTGTGTGTCCACTTGAATGGGATAAATTACCATACTTGGCTGCAAGTCACTTCTGTAATGGCTAGAATATTAGTTGTGTTGCTTTCAGTTGTAAGATTTGTTTTCTCTTGATGCTGGTGTAACTAAGAACTGAAGGTGTCTGGAAGTCAAAAAACACCTTTTCACATAAACCATACATAGTACTAGAACAGCCTGAGCACTTGTACCAATCATTCATTGGGAATGGTACATTATTAATGAGTGTATTCTAGTATATAACTAATATGTATATTCTATGTGTGTGTTTAAATGTGTTAAGTATATTTTGCACCCATAATATTTATCTGGAAGTTTCACCATCTGATTGCAGTTTTCCATGCCTGACTATTATGTTGTACTATTATGGGTTTTAAAATATTTCTTGCTAATAGTTTTGATTTGCATTGTCTTGCATAAGTATTCACACCTTTGTTTTTTCCCCCACATTTTGTAGTGATAAAGCTGGAATTGAATTTGACTTACTTGGATTTTTTAACATTTGAATTACACAATATATACCGAGAGTAAGAAATAAATTTTGTAGTGACACAAAGGTTATTTAAACAAACAAAAAATGCAGACATTTTTTGGTTGCATAAGTATTTCCCATCCAGGTCAATACTTGGTAGAACCAACTTTCACTACAATTACAGCTGGAGGTCTTCTGGAATATGTCTCTTTCAGCTTTACACATCTCATAATTCTCCTGGCAAAATTGAAATTGTGTGAAATTGCATGAAAACAGTTGGTGAGCCTTGTGACAGATTCTCAAATGGATTGAGTTTTGGGCTTTGATTTGTCCATTCCAACACATTCAGATTTTTGGTTTTGGGCCACTCCAGTGTAGCTTTGGAAGTATGCTAAGGGTTGTTGTCCTGTTGGAAGGTGAACAGCCACAGCAGGCTCAAGTCCCATGCAAACTGGAACTGATTTTCTTGTATGATTCCTGTATTTGGCTCCATCCATCTTGCTACTCTGACTAGTTTCCCAGTCCTGCTGATGAAAAGCATCCCCACAACATGATGCCACCACCACGCTTCAATGTGGAGATTGTGTTCTCAGGGCGTTGAGCAGTGTTGGGTTTTTGACAAACATAGTGTATTGTGCAAAGGCTAATTTGTTCAATGTTGTTCTCATTAGACAAGATAACCTTTTTGCTTATGTTTGCTGAGTCTCCAAAATGGCTTTTTGCAAACTCCAAATGCGATTTGGAATTCAGCTTTGTAGCTTAGCTTTGTAGAATGTCGGTGCTATGATTGTCCTGTGAACAGCTTCTCCCATTTGATCTGTGAATCTCTCCAGCTCTATCAGCATTACCTTTGGCTTCTTGGATGCTTCTCTGACTAATGCCCTCCTTACCCAGTCACTAACTATTTGTGGACAATCTCCACTAGGCAGAGATGCCTCTGTGCCATATTCTTTCCATTTTATCTGATGGATATCCAAAACGTTCTGTGTCATGACACCTAACTGATACTTTGTCCCAGAGTTGTTTTGATAGTTTCTTGGACTTCATGATGCTGCTTGTTTAAGTATGTTCTCTGACACACTCTGGGGCCTTTCAGGAACATGTATATTTATATCGGGATTATGTGACATTTTAATTGCATGCAGGTGGACTCCAACTATTTGTGTGACTTCTGATGGCAATTGGTAGCATCAGAAATAATTTGGGGGTTTCACAGCAACAGGGGTGAATACTTATGCAAGGCACGCTAATTAGTATTTGTGATAGGGACTGAGTGTATTCTACTGACAGCCCTATAATATCACTGCAATTTCACTTGGAAATCTGGGATAAATAAGCAAACGCTTGAATTTCTATGGTTGGAAGGAATGTTCCAGAGATATACTGTAGCATTTAGGGTAGCTTGTGTCTAGATAAATCCTGTATCACGGCCAATTCTAATCCTAAATCACACCTGTTACCTTGAGTGATAAATGACATGAGGGAAAGTGAGCGGTAACGTGGCAAAGGCATATACATACAATACAGTCTTACAACATACTGTAAATACAATACAATACATTTTGCATATACTGTACACTCAGTGGCTACTTTATTAGGTACACCTACTATGTGGCTACACTGATTAGCCAATTTATCAGGTACATAAATACATATGTGCATTTCGCAGCCATACAATTACTGACTGTAGGTAACATCATTTGTTGTTATGAACAAATTGTCAGGTTCCCTCTACCCCATCCATCACTAATGCAGTCACTAATGATCATATTCCTAATGACTTGTTGCTTTGAGGTCACTGATAGGACTCATAAAATTATAACTGTTATAACCTCAGGGTCATGTTTGTACCTATTTTTTTTTTTTTTTTTTTTTTTAATGAATTACATAATTTCACTCATATAATATTTTTTTAAAAAGAGTTTGCAGCTATCATATGAATGGTAGTTTTCATATGACAAATTAATATTCATTCATCATTAATAAAGCAAATGTTCAGTGTGCTTTTACATGATTCTGCATCAGTCGTGAGAGTTTGATCTAAATTACAGCCATAAACACCTGACACTCTCAAACACAATGGGTTATTGACAACTGGGAAACCCTCCTGATTATGAAATGTTGTGTGTTTTCTTTTGTCACATTACTCTGATGCATTCTGCACTCTTGTGTTGTCATGGCACTACAAATTGTACAAAGTGTGAAGTTTCCTCTTTTGTGTGTGTGTGTGTGTGTGTGTGTGTGTGACTAAAGAACATGGTGTGACAAAGCGATCAGGTTGCCTGAGGGAAATCAAGGCTGTTCTTACACACACACACACACACACACACACACACACACACACACACACACAAAATGAGCGTCTCTGTTTGTTCCACTGACTACACAGTTGGACTACTTTCACTGTGTGACCAGGTTGCTCTGAGGAATACTCAATAAGCCACTAGAGCTGGAATACAAAGCAATCATCATCATATGGTATATTGAGATAAGGACAAAGAGGGAATGAGGGACAGGAGTGCATTATTGCCAGAATAAGACTGCTATGTTGCTATCAATGCTAATTTTGACTAAAAGCAAATTTTATGCCTGACTTCTAAAAGCATCCAATAATCTGAGGGATAAGTGGTGGATAAAAGGCTCCAGAACTAAATTGCATTTAAAATACCTCATGAATGCATATTAACTCAAAGTCGGATCAGTAATGGAAACTATAATACATAACGCATAATTGATGGACCATTTTGTGTTCACTGGACGAAAAAATGGAGTTCAAGCTCCGGTAACTAACAATATACTCAGTCAGCTGAGTGACTGAAAATAGCTGCAGTTATTACCTTTGGCTGAGAGATGAGTTCCAGATGGACTTCCATTATGAGCATGAAGCTGTTTATCCTGAATTACATCTCTTGTTATATCTGTGAATATGGCTATAAATCCTGGGGGTCACAGAGAGGCTGACAAGCATCTTTAATAAAAGGCAGATTAGATGGATTGTGCATTGAGCTAGATTTGATACAACAGTAAGTCCACTGCCATAGATAACATCTGCAGCGCACGCAAGGAAGGCGTGCCTGTGAGTTATGTCTATGTCGCTTTTGTTATGTAACAGCAGAAATGTATTTCTGGACTTTGCAACAGCTTATGTGTTTTACCTCTGTATAGTACTTCTTTAATAATGTTTTACAACCTTCGAGATACTTCAGCATGTGGCACCAAGTACAGCGTGTGTATGCAGGAGGTCATGGGGAGGTAAATAACAAATAGAGGAAGTGGATCTGTGGATTTTACTACACCTATGGTTAACAGAAAGTTATGAACGCTATGTCAAATGTAATCTTAGCGGTCTGCTAACAAGTACACAAAAACTATTTCGATGACTGTATACGCATCAGTGTTTATTCAGCTGCAGGTCAGTTTATTTATATTAGATTTATATTTACTTAGAATTAGCAGTTTGCAAAGCTTTACCATAGTTACAGCAACCCGCAACAGTGACAGTGTCCTGGTTTCCAAGATTAGCCCAAAGGTAAACAGTGGTGCGTATTATTTCAACTATTTCACAGTAACGAAATCTCTCACATAGCAACCCACTGCACAATACACTAGTATGCACAGACAGCTTGATAAGATAAAATAACTATTAAAGCATCACATAAAATGCCTCTAGTCACTAGTTTCTAACATAATTTCTGAAAGGAGACTCCTTTCGTTTCTTTCATAAAGTGAAAATTATATTCAAGCTGCAAATTCTATATCTAACAGGTCAAATGTCTAAGGAGTCTTCTACTAGGTTCACAAAAACCTCTGTACATCATGTTCATCTATTAGACCTGAAAATATCATGGATATCACTAATGGTCATTAGTGGCTTTTCTTAACAACTATAATGTTGGTCATTTTACTCAGTATTTTGTATTAGGTATGTGCTGATATTAAATTTCCATATCAGGTTTATCTGACATTTAAAATACTAAATGTAAATGTTAGGCAATTATTAATATATTGTATGCATACAGTACTGTGTAAATGTCTTAGGCAACCAAAATTCCTTTTTAATACTAACTTTGTGTTAGATGTTTATTTTATGACTTCTGGATTATAAAAAGAAATTCGATTTCCAAACATTACTTTTCCAACCAAAATGAAATGTTACAGGAAAATGTTTCTATGTCAGTATAAAGAAGTTAATATATTATGCAAAAGACAAAAAAAGTGGACTGTCAGGGATTACTTGCAAAAACAGAAGCAAGCATGACAGTCAAAGTTTCCAGAAGAACTGTGGGAGATGCTTAGAAAAACCTACCAACTAATTTTCTTATAAACATGCACTAAATATACCTGAGACTACTGACGCATTCTAAAGACAAATATTGACTTCCTTTAGTTTAGTGCTGTTTACTGTTTTTTATAGAAGTTTTTCGTGTGAATAACATCTACACTTTCTTTACAGGTGCATAAGACTTTTGCACAGTACCGTACATTTCGATATCTAAAACACGTTAGTCATATTTGAATCATGTGATTCACATAGAGATTGAAGGTTTTTAGACACTTCATATGTTGTGCTTCAGACATTCGATGGATTTTCTCATGTTGTGCATGTGTATTTATTTAATTTTACATTTTTCACCCTGATTAATTTTATTTCACACATCTTTTTTTTTTTTTACACAATTCATTTATTTCAGTTATTCACACGTATGGTATGTGGCCACAGTTTTTCCATGTGCTTTTTCTCACATGGATAATTCTTTTTGATATGTGATCACATATTGTTTGCAGAATCTTATGATAAACTTATGATCATGTGTGTAATGCATGTGATTTTTTTTTTTTTTCAATAATGTCTGGTTCTTTGGCATTAGTACACGTTAGATTCCTCATAAAATATTTCATCCTACATTCAATATTCAGATAATCCAAACATGTCCTAGCAAAAACAGGCCTGCGCTAAATTTATGCAGGAAATGACACAGAGGAACACTGTGAGGACATTAAAGGAAACGTAGTGTTTTCAGTTTTGCTGCAGGTGCGCAGAGAAATGCAGATATCTACCACCCCATGATCACATCAAACGAGCTCATTTGCTCAGTGATCATTTGCATCGCGCTTTTTAAGTCCTAATCGCCGATGCAAATGTATTCCAATCAATTTTGCATCAGAGCTTTTCCTGCCAAGAAAAAGCTGCCTTGTGTTTGTAATCTATCATCCTTGGAGATGACAAAGTAAAAGTGCCTAAAAGTATACAAGGCCCACGTTTGTACATGGACACACTCACATACACATGCGCTGTCACAGTCTGAGGAAAAATGGTTCTTTAAGGGCCCATTAGATAATTACAGGTTCTTCCTTACAGCTTCCTTAGCTTCCCTTTTTGTTACTGGTGAACACTCTGTTGTAGGAGTCTACATAGTATTTAAGGGTTCTCCAGAGGGACAACTGAAGAACCTGTAATTATCCAATGAACCAATGAATTCTATGTAGAATCCTACAACAGAGTGCCAGATAGGGTTCCTTAGAAAGCTAAGAAACCATAATTATCCAACGAATTTTAAAGAACCCTGTTTTCTGAAAGTTATCAGTGCATGTGAGTGTATTTTCCTCCTTTCTATATAGAACCTTTAAGCGTTCCCCAGTGGGAAAACTAAAGAACCGTTAAGGGTGCCATGGGTGGAACATACTTGAGTAATTGTACTTCTTTACTGTACTTAAGTACTATCTTGAAAGATTTGTACTCAATATTATTAAAATTGAATACTTGTACTCTTACTCGAGTAAATTTACAAGAGAAAAGCATATTTTACATTTACATTTTCATTTTGCCCTTCAGAGTACTCATTAAAAAATCTCAAATAGCATTTTCTATTTTTCTGTTTTGTCTATCTTTTGCTGGATTCACCAACGATTTGTATAGAATGACATGTCTCCTTCACCTCTGGCAATTTGTCAGCAAATTGGAAGGATATAACTACATTTTTTTATCAGTTAAAAATATTTACTTTTACTCTTGAATACTTGACTATGTTTAAATGTAGATACTTCTCAACTTACATTCAAGTACATTTTTGGCTGTATTGTTCTACTTTAAATTGAATAGGATTTTGACACAGTACCAATACTTTTGCTGAAGGGTAGATGGGCTGTTTGGGCTCAGCAATCAGCTAAAAGTTGAAAGGTGGTAACAACAGAGACTGTTATCACTTTCGATAGGACAGTCACTACCTTCCTACCCTTCCTATCCTTAAGCCTTAAAATGTAAACATCTCTGCACTTGAGGCAGTTTTATGATGGTACTGCAGAGGCCCTTCACAACAGGGCAAGAAAGTTCAGACTTGAAGGTGGAGTAGAGCTGGAGTTTCCTTGCTGTACAGAAATGTGAATACAGGAGCTCCATATATTCTCCCACCAGTTCTGCCCCACCCCCTGGTCTAAATTTGTATTTATTTCAAGTCATGCTGGACCTTCTGAAGCTCAGCAGGGATGGCTCTGTGTTTTCTCAAGTTCTGAGAGAAAAAGAAAGAGATAGAGTGAAAGAGGGGAAGGGTGAGAGCACAGAAGTGTTTGTTACCCCCTCCCACAGCAACCTCAACCTCCTTCTCTACTTCTCTACCACCAAACACTACAGCATATCAACCACGCTGGCAAGCTGCTCGCTCAGGACACTGTCTTCTGTAGCATATTTTCTCCAGAAAACGCAGCTTGTGACCTCTGTGACCATTTCCAAGGAGACATGATGCTACGGAGAATGAGGTGCCTGCTGGAGGTAACTGTGCCTGAAAAGCATGCTTGAGGTTGGGGTATGCATGTCACGTTTCAGAACAGTAAACAGTCCATGCATGTGAAGTAGTGCACGTTAACTGCGCACAATTATCCATTTTAATAACTGGGAGGAAAGACTTCATATATTTCAATTCTAATTCATTTACCACTAAATTATATTTAAGGTTAAGTTTACAGTCTGACTATGTACTATCCTTATCTTGTTTCACTTCAGCGGCTTCAGGAAAACCTTTCAATATTACACTTTTTGAAGATTCTCTGCCACTTTAACGCAAGATTATTATCTCTTTGTGGCACAGGAGTTCATTGTGTAGTTTTAAAAATATTAAAAGTCCCTTGTAGGCCTGCATGTTTATTGAAGGGTTACTTTCGGAAAATGGCTAGAGGGCAGAGGGCCTGACCGAGGGTGTAAGAGCAGGCAGGGGTTAGTCTGTGCTTAAGAAACTTCTTCAGTGGAGCAGTGTTTGCATACGAGTGTGCATTAGATCGTGGATCTTTCCGAATCATTCAAATACTAATAAGTGAAGCCGCGCATCTGGTTTGGAGAGGACACACATATTTCAGAAACAGCATGCTATTTTATCATATGGAATATCTTGCATTATATTCACTTTTACAGTGCATTTTTACTTCATGTAAACCCATTATGTTCGTACCTTTAATCTTCCTTCCAGCCTAATCTTTATGTAAATAGTTTCTCCTGTAAAATGACCTTGTTGAATAATGCTCATTGCTGAACACTGAGTGCACAAGATTTTTCCATTGAAGCGTTGTGTATAGGGACTTCTCCTTTGCTGTTATCTTCCCTGGCTATGCCTCAAGACAGGGTTTACAATAGCGCGTTGAAATGTTTAATGTAGTCCAGGGGGAATTATACAACAGAAAAGAGCGTTGTTTGATTTGTGACTGAAAGGCGAAGCAGAGAAGTTTAGCTCAGGCTAAAATGAGTGACTGTATCTGGACTGTGTTCCACTGCAGCACCATGACTTTTGTGTGCTCACATATGCAAGCAAATGTATCAGGTGACACCTTAAAAGATGCTGCTTGGATGCTGTGGCCATCAACTCTGGTGGCAAGAGAGGAGACGGATGGAAGGAGCAGATGGGGAGGAGAGAAGGAGAGAGAGAGAGAGAGAGAGAGGGAAACCCCACCTTTATCCCCAACATGTCCTAACTAGTTTCTCACACAGTCAGTAATCAGCAAATGAACCAGTTCGGAGCTGTGTAATACATCCTTAAATATAAAAGTTTACACACCTTACTGAACATTACTCCACCAATCAAATCACATTACCTAGATGTTGCCTATATTCCCAAGGGGCCACAATTATCTCACTCCAGTCAAGGACATGTGGAATCACATTTGTGCCCAGGAGAGCACATATGTCTCCAAAGTTTCCCTTGTTCCCTCTGGACTCTGGAGAAAAGGAGGCACCATCTGCTTGTAAGGCTACACCACTGTCTATAGACACTAGAGGTGGGGTAGGCAGCATAGTGTTACTGAACACACTCACAGATAGCAAATGTCACTGATTTGGTTCACTATTTTGTTTTCTTTTTTATTGCATGCTTTTATTTCAGTCTGAGAACAATGTAATAATCAAATATTCATTGAGAAAATAATTCTTGGCTGCATCACTGTCTAAAAACCTTGGAACAATATAAATCTCTTAAATGGGGACTGAAATGAGTTAGTTTAGCAGGCTTCAAATACACCTATATAGACCTAGCCTGCATAGAGATTGTAACAGGAGCACAGTTGTAATTAAAAAATTAAAGAATTGTTTTGCAACATAAGCTTGTGGCTAGTCTCCACGTGGAAACCTTTTTTTTATTTTTTTTATTTTTTTATTTTATTAAGAAAACTAAAAAGAGCCACATGTTTCCTTTTGGTTACTGAGGTTAAGGCTAGGCTTGGGGTTAGGTGTAGGCGTTGTTAATTCACTAATAATTATGTCAGTGGAAGGTCCTCACAAGGATAGGAAGACAAACGTGTGTGAGAGAGAGAGAGAGAGAGAGAGAGTTGGAGGGAGGCGCGTGCGCGTAGAGGTCAGTCTCCTTGTGTCGAGGAGGCGGCCGCGTGCGCGCCCGCGCGCGGTGTCGTCAAGTGCCAACGGTCATTCTGCGGCTTCTTAGCGTGTTTAGCTTCGCCATTCACATGAAACCGTTTTTGTCGGAGTTTCGGAGAAGTCGCGTCCATGCTATTTAGCGGCTGATTTTAGCGCGACATGGAGGCTTTTCCTTCTGAAAGCGAAAGGATGGAGGCTTGGCTCGACGATAACCTGGATTTCGCTCACTCGTACTTCGTGAGAAAAGCGAACCGGTGAGTGAAGCAGCACCGGGAAGTGTGTGTGTGTGAAAAACACCGAGAGAATAAAGTGAGAAATGTCGGGTGTTAGTTTGTAAAGTTTTGTGGCACGGTTCCTAATTTGTAGGTTTTAGCGACGCGCCACTCAGGGAGTTTTTCCTATTAAACACAGCACTCTGAATAGGATGAAGTGAAGACACCTCTTAGACACCTGTGCTAATAGTGTTTGTGTTATGTTTATGTTTATGTTTATGTTTATGTTTGTTTTGGTTCCTTTCACCGTGTAGCAGACATGAGGTTTGTATTAGACAACACCTACAAAACAGAGAGAAATCCTTAATTAACCCCCTGCCGGCTTTAGAGCTGGGTTTCTACACTCTCAGAACTGTGTGGCTCAGGTGGCACCTTTATCATTTCTTTTCTTTTTTAACAACCATTAAAATGTATCTTTCATCTGGAAATGTGAATATAGTGTATCCTTAAAAAAATTGATGGTACACAATTGTCTTTTAAAGCTTTAAAATTACACCATATGCACTTTTCTAGGTAAAAGATAGACACTAAATGTAGAAAAGATGTACACTTGGTGGTTCCACCCCAGCAACAAGCAAATGTTCAGGTTAGTCATTTGTGCACAAATGAACACTTTTAACACCACATCTGTCGATTCAGCGCTGGGTTTCGTCGCTGTGGTTATGAATTATTTGTTGTGTTATGGTTGGCAAAGCTGTCTGCATCACACCACAGTAAAAGTGACTCTTCACTATCAGCCTCTAATGTCCACTCATGTCCTATATTTGACTTTTTTTTAAATCCTTGTATAATTTGCATGATTATAACTAGCATCATCTAACTAACCTACATCATCTTGCTATGATGATATAAGAGTGAAAAGAGTGAACACAGTTTACAGATAGAAAACACTGAGTCACTGGATTTGTGCAAATCTTTTTCATATTTGTGTACGCAAATCCATGTAAACTCTCGAACTGGTCCAGAGTGTACGCGAAATACTCACTCCGATCTCTGGCCTCGGCTCATATCACCCTCTCTTCTGTCCAAATTAACAGCTTTGCCCATATGGGCTACTGTTATGCTTTTTGCTTTACTGGATATCAAATGGTGAGACGCAAATACTGGATCAAGCCCAAGAACGAATGCATGGCCAGTCAGCCTCAGTGAATCAACATGTTTTATGCATGGAGGGGACGGGTGATGCTCTTCTAAGTGAGTGCTATCGATTTAGCTATACAGACTGAGGACACTTCGGAGTCCACGGAGGTTTCACTCGCTCTCTCACTCTCTCTCTCTCTCTCTCTCTCTCTCTCGCGCTCTCTCTCTCTCTCTCGCTCGCTCCCTCTCTATCTCTCTCTCTCTGGATAACCTACTCATGCCATCATTTGTAGTTTGCTGTAAGCCAGGTTTATGTACACAGAATTAGAAGATTAACTGCCAGCAGATTTACAGCATTGAGTTTTATAGCCATAGGGGTTTTCCAGTTGACTTGTAGAAGTCAAGGCTTCATTCAGTTTTATATGAAAGCAAAGGGACTTTGGACTTTGAGCACTTGGACGTATGGGTGTTTCTCTGTGAAAAACGGAACAAACTGATCTCTTCAGGTTCTCCTCATTTTATCAACACATAGCAAATGTCATTATATAATTATGCATGCAGTAGTATTGTAGGCTGGCTGTTCTAGGTATCATGTTAAAATGGCAAATCTGTATTGCTGAATACTGCAACCAGTTTCACATGAAGCCATACTGTTCAAGTTTTCAGGAAGCTTGACCTACATAATGACCGAGCTTAAGAACCCTTTAGAACTGCTTACGCTTTTCCCATTGTATCATTAATTCAGTGTTTTAGAGTAACTTGAAAGAGTGTGTCTATACACATACATAAAGTAGATCCAAGGAGCTCTCCATCCTTCTTATGAAATGTTTTTGGTTGTCTTCAGGGAAATGGTCAATGCTTGGTTCGCTGAGCGTGTGCATTCCATCCAGCCATCCCGCGAAGTGTCCAAGACACTTACAGACGGCTCGAAAGCTCATCCGGAAGCAAGCGCCCTGACCGCTTCAGGCTCCACAGAGACTCCTTCACCCAGTCCGGTTCCTTCTACACCCACACGCAAGATCTCTGCATCCGAGTTTGATCGGCCGCTACGGCCTATCGTGGTGAAGGACGCCGAGGGCTCGCTCACGTTCCTCAGCGACGCAGAACGGGTGCCCATGCCACCTCCGGCTCCTTCTCACAAGCTGGAGCGGACAGGGGGGGACCGTTGCGCCCGTCTTCTCGAGCTTGTCCGTGATGTGTCCAGCCACTTAGACCTGACAGCGCTCTGCCACCGCATCTTTTTACACACACACGAGCTAATTGCAGCTGACCGCTATTCGCTGTTCTTGGTGTGTGAGGACAGCTCCAACCGAAAGTTCCTGGTCAGCCGGCTGTTTGATGTTGCTGAAGGCTCTACGCTCGAGGAAGCATCCAACAGTGGCATCCGCCTGGAGTGGAACAAAGGCATTGTGGGACACGTGGCAGCCACGGGCCAGCCGCTGAATATTAAGAATGCCTACGAGGTAAGGCCACTGCGTACTTCTATATGAATTTTTTTTTTATTGCCATTTTTGAGGATTGATGAAAGGACATTATTGTATTACAATTCATTATAATTTAATCACGATCACAGTATTTGCCTTATACAGTCAAATAATTTTAACTGACTGCGATATTGATTCTGTGAAAATCAAGCTACTCGTTTGATGTTATGCATCAGATTCTATTGACTCTAGTGCTTTAAAGTCTCTGGGAACCATGATTGCTTTCTAATTTGGTTAACATTGATCCTGTGGGCAAATAAAATATAGCATATGTAGCAGGGGTTCTCAGACTTTTTGCAAGTAGGTACCCTTTTAACTCTAAATACATTTATCAGTAACACTAATACAACTATTCAAATATTAGGGTCATTTGTAGAATAATATTCTGGCTATTTATTGGTGCCATAGAGCTGAATATTCCTGGACTTTCCAGCAATACATTAGGTACAATTTTACATTTATTTAAAGGTCAAATTGTTTTTGAGTTATTTAGATCTAGATTAAACCCGTTCAATTCAGGTAACCAGTCAAATATACTAATAAATATAAGAACTCAGTCATAAATCTAGCAGCTCTGATAGTAGCGGGCTGTGATTTTCACAGCACTAATAAACCCACTGGATATTCTTTACATACCTCACTTTGAGAAACACTGACGTACAAAGTATGATTAATTGATGATATTCCAAAGTCTACATTTACTCTATATTATATTTACAGTATTTCTCACCTCTCGGTGTTAATTGAGCAGTCCTATTCTGGTCCAGTGAGTGAGTTGTGCTGTTGTGTTTAGTTCTGTTACACTCCAGCCAGCATGTTGTGAGGGTCTAGTGGGAAAAGGCTGTGACTAAACTAGCAGTGTACATAGATTAATGCACAAACATATGCACTGTTGCTATCAGACATATAGAAGTACCTTGATAATTCTGGTCTCTTGGTAATTGCTTATTTACATTTTTTTTTCTCACAGTAAAGGTTCTTGGGAAGCACATAAATTCTGACACGTTAACCATTTTTAGCGTTCAGCTTTTTACTTGTGCTACACATTCTCAGTTTTTACACACTGACATCATATATTGCATAATGATAACGTATTGCTTTCTTGTTTACTCAGTTAATGTTACAGTGCTGTACATGCAAAAAAAAAAATTGCTGTTTAATATTTTGCCATATTTCTGTTTCTTACTGTTCTGCTGGAGCAGCACAGCAGGCTCGGAGTCTTAGACGAGAGATAAATGTGCTCAGAAGAATATTAAGCCAAGACTTAAAGTTCTCAGATCAGTCAAATAGAGTTTGTTGGATGTTTACCACAGTGTCCAAACATTTTAATATTCTACACCCAGCTATTCATTCCTATGTCCTAAATCTTTGATTGTAAATAGTGGTGGTGTATTTATTTCAATGCTCAGTTGATGTGGAGTAGTTTTTATCATGATCAAATGGTCATGGAATGTATACTTACAGTACATAACATGGAAAAACTGTTTTTCGTTTATTTTAAATAATTTATTTAAAACTAAACCCCGGTAGTTTAGAGCAGTTCTTAAATTGCCTGAATAATTGTGTGCTAAATAATCATGATTATCATTTTAGTCATTGTTGTACAGCACTACCTTGAATGTTTGATTTTATTTATTTGTCAGTTTAAGGTAATTTATTTACTCCGATTTATTTTTGCAAGCCATTTTGTAAAACCTAATAAAGAAAGATGCCATGTCTGTTTAGGCCTGAATATCTGATTACTGTACCATTTTCAAAAACAAGTAAACATTCTTCCAGCACTGTCTGAAACATTTACACGTGATGTTTGCTTTAATTCATTCATTAATTCAATAATCAATTAAGCAATCAATTAATTAATTAATTTTCAGGCCATCTTTACAAAATGTGTATAAAATATGTAATTGCATATCTCCACTGTTATTCTTAAATGATCAATTATCAACTACCCTAATTTTTTTTTTTCCTTTTTATAACCTATCAAAAGGACATTTCAGTGGTAGTACATTTCTGGAGAATTGCAAGTAGGTGTTGTATGGAATAAGAGACAAATTAACATGTAACCTGACGTTTTAATCATGCAACACTCTACTGTTATTCTTAAAGTATCAGCTGTAATGCTCGGAAACCAGACGGGTGTACAGTGGTTCTGTATGAGTGTGTTGACGGTAAAGCAAGCCACTCCTATCTGTCTTGTATTTTGGTCTATTCTATATCTGCTAAAGATATCCGCTGATGATAACTGATATCTGATTGTCGACTGGTCTTGTTGTTATATCATCTATGTTGTATGTCTGTCTCGTTATAGTGCCACCTGCTCTCTATTAACCTTTGACCCCTCTAACGTCTCACTGTATCATACTACTCAAAACAGCTATATTCAATTCCATGTGTTCCCCAAATGGTCTGTAATTGCTGTATAAATGGCTTTCTTAACTCCTAAATATATTCTGTGGTTACTATTACTGCAAACACATTGGCTTCTTGGGTCTGAAAGCAAATGTGCACTGTGTATAATAGTGTTATAGATATCATGCTCCTGGAATAATATAAACATTATCTGTCTTGTTTACTTTATATATTGGTAGATACACAAGCCAGTTGCTAGCCAACAGTTTAAATGAGCTCATAGCTGATATTTTTAGGCATTCTTAATTTAGATAAATAGTGGCTCTCCCAACAACAAGTCTATGTAGAAATCATATGAGAGAGAGAGAGAGAGAGAGAGAGAGAAAGAGAGAGAGATGAGTAATGAGTACCTACATTATTAATGTTAATTAGGGAGTTGTTTGTTTGAGACAGCCCGGCTTGGAAGCACTAATCTTTTGCCTTAAAATTAAAGTTATGCTTTGTATTGACAGGAAAGCATTTTATATGCAAAAGCAATATTACAGACATCTGTAGATGGTTTTTATACAAGCCACTGAGCCAACTAGTGTAGATAAAAAAAAAAAGTCATTTTTGGTTTTGCGTCTCTGGTTGTTCCCAAAGTATTTAAAAGCTACTTTTTGTCTCTAGGATCCTCGATTCAATGCAGAGGTGGACCAGATCACAGGCTACAAGACACAGAGCATCCTGTGTATGCCCATAAAAAATCACAGAGATGAGGTGAGATACAAAAAGCAAGAGTAATGTAGTAGTTTTTGAGGCTGAAGTATTTCTTATTGCTTAAATTGCTCAAATAGTGAATCATCTTCCCAAAGGTTGTTGGTGTGGCACAAGCAATCAATAAGAGGTGTGGTGAGAGCAGCACCTTCACAGAACAAGACGAGAAGGTAAAAATTATTATTTATAGTCACATCTTGACTTAAAACGTGTAGATGGTTACTTAATTAGTTCTGTAATATTTTTAGGAAATGTCCCAAAAGATTAGGACTGCAGTCTTTGCTGTCCTCGTCGTACATGCCACTTAACCCTAAACCCGTTCTTATTATATTTTTTATGCACGCACAGGACTTTTCCTCCTACTTGGCTTTCTCTGGGATTGTTCTGCACAATGCACAACTCTATGAGACATCACAGCTTGAGAACAGGAGGAATCGGGTATCCTAATTTTTATTTTTTTTTTTAGCTCCTGATAAATAATCTGAATTATTCTTTAAAAGGTAGCTTTTAAAAGCTTTCTGTCTTATGTTGCAACCTGTCCCTTTCACCTTGTGGTTTAGGTGTTGTTAGATCTGGCCAGTCTTATTTTCGAAGAACAACAGTCTTTGGAAGTCCTGCTGAGGAAGATCGCAGCCACCATCTTGTCTTTCATGCAGGCTCAGGAATGCACTATATTCATTTCTGATGCTGAAACATCGGTAAATGCAAAAACAAATATTTTCCTTTTTATAACCTATCAAAAGGACATTTCAATGATAGTATATTTCTGGAGATTTGCTAATAGAAATCATATGGAACAAGAGACAAATTAACAACAAATTACCACAGTTTTAGATGTTGGGCAGGCCTCCGCAGGCCTTTCTTGCTTCTTAAGCTTCAAGCCTTAAGCAAAAATGTCAAATGTCACAGCTGTCAGTGTCACAAAAAGCTCGTCAAATGTCACAGCTGATGAAATTACTGTATGACAATTATAGTACTATATAAGAAAGTACTATTTTACACATGATTCACTCAGAGGTCAATGACCAGATTCAACAGGTACATTTGAGGAAGAACTCTCAATTGCTGGACTCTAGATCAATTTAAATGCACCGTACTCTAAAATGTGTCGTTCTTACACGCACACATCCTGGTACATTTCACCTGATGCAGTGATTAAATTTATTATTATAATCTAATACCTCTGCTGAAAACCTTTATACCGAATGAGCTCCATATTCTATTAAATACATTAATGTTACTGCCGTCTGATGTAGAAAATATTCAGAATAACAACACACAGTTGAGAGAAAACCAGTGTCCAGTTCTGTTTCATGACGAGAGGCAGTGCTGGGTATTTGGGTTGAGCATGCTGAGTGGGAGAGTGGCAGGCCAGTCTGTAGGCAACACTGGTTTCATTTATAGTAGAACCACAAGCAGAAAACAGCCTGAATTGCTTCCTTATTCAACACTGCCAAAGAAGCAATTACAACGTACACGCAAACACACACACACACACACACACACACACACACACACACACACACACACACACCCCAGTTGTAGCTATTCAAAAACAAATTAAAAGGTAAAGGTATTGCTGAAACACTCTATTTACCAGCAATAAGCACAGTTGGTGATGGCCATGCATTACATCAAAAGCTTTTAGAAAGGAAACCTTTCTAAAAGTACCTTTGAGTAGGTAAGTCCCTGTACAGAATACAGTAGGTTACTCGTGTAATATGCAGCATCGTGAAAATTCTTTTTGACCTGCTTCTTAAGGAAAGCACTTTCAACTTTTGATTGTGTGTTCTGGATAATATGGCCAAAAACGGTCATAATACTCATCTTTACAAAAGTCTGGATATTATGAAGGATAACACGATTAGAAAAAAGTAGAAGTCAAAGTTACCTGAAGAGTATTTCTCACTTGTAGAGGTATTGGTATTCTCTGTGTTGGCGAGTTATTGGGGTGCTGCCAGAGTAATGACTTGAAGCAGTCATGAAGACCTCAGCAGACCTGAAGCAGGTAATGTCTGTTGGTGGTTGTGGTTAGAGACGTGACCTAAAGCCAGACTTTCTGGGTGGTTGGAATAGAAGACAGGATTTTCTGGATTTGGGCTATAGAACATGATTTCTTTTGATTATAGAAGTAGACAAGTGTCTCAGTTGTGTGGGTAGATGTGGTATAATGTACAGATATATTTCTTATTCATGCAAAACAAATAGTGTTCCATGGACCACAGTGTGCTCTGCTTTTAAAATGATTGGCTCTGAAGGTTTAACAGAAAGGAACTGGGCTTTTATTAGCTGAAACAGAAAGTATTAGTGTACTCATGTACTCTCTTTTTACAAGGAAATGTCTTAATGTTTATGAAATCATGCAAGTCAATGTGGAGGGCCACTTTTAGCGTAATATCTGATCAAAGTTGACATTTTCCGTCCTCTGTGGGAGGTCTGTGTTCCTCTACGGTGGTCTCCTGCAGGGTCAACCCACTTGCTGAGAGAGATGTGTGTTAGTGGTCCTGGAAGCTATGTGTTGGTAAGAAACCCACTTACACTAATCAGACTGATGCCCCCAAGCCCAACAAGAGCTCTGTGGTTTGTCAGATTGACACAGAGTTTTTGTAGGCCAATGGTACAGTACCATTGTGCAGTTTAAAAGAGGAAAGCCTAGCTTACATTTGGTCTTCTCGTTGGACAGTGAGTTATAGCGAGTGTTTTAAATAGAGGTCAACATTTGCTAAAATGGAGACGTTAGAAAATGAATTAATGTAGGTTACTTCCTCTTAAATTGAATTGGGATGGCACCCTGGTTTGTTTTATCCGGCCTTCATGGTCTCTTTAAATTTGGTAAAGGCAGCTTTTTAGAAGGGAGTTCAGGTTTGCAGACAAGTCCCTATAAGGTAGTAACCGTGTGTCAAGGAATGTTGAAATAAACTCAACTTCTGGCAGAGCTGTTAGATAGTATATTACATTTGTTCTCTGTTTATTGTGGAGAGTCATTACAGGTTCTTCCGATGTGCCTGCTTGACTAAAGCCATTTGTCCACAGCCGTGCTACATAATGATTTAAATGTTGAAAGCGGGAAATTTAAACCCCTCATTAAACCACATGGCTGCTTTGATTCTATGGTAGATTTACACAGGTAGTCAGTAGGGCCTATTTTAATAGCCTTTAAAAAAAAAAAAAAAAAAAGCCACAGAGACCAGTGTCTTCCCTTCTGTAAATGTTTGCCCAAGTTCACCTCAGCAAACAGAGCTGTGATTGAATTCTGTCTGTTCTTGATGTCTCACAGAATGCTTTCTCCAGTGTGTTCCATATGGAGTATGAAGAGCTAGCTGGATCTGTGGACTTCCCTAACAGGTAAAAAGTTCAAATACAAGGCAGTTGTTTTCTTGTGTTCTTATTGCCAGTGCAAAATCTCAGGACAAAAGGTTAAAAAAATATATTTTAACCAACAAGACAATTTTATCAGTTGAGATTCACAAATCTTCCTTAATAATTTTTGCAAAAATGATTAAATATCCAATGGTCAAACCTGTATCTCATAAGTAGTACAATACAGAGTATCATTTTGTTTTTATATAAGCTTTTGATTTGAAACGTCTGCACATCGAGCAATACATTCAATAGACTGCATAATAAAGTAGGCTATTTGGCATAAAATACTGCTTATAGTACCTGAAGTGAAATAAACATTTAAACTTAATTACATTTTTAAAAACTCTCCTCTGAAAAAAGTAACTTCTACTGTAGCATGCTGAATCTGCCAAATATGTGTACAATACATCAGCACTAATACTGCAAACATATGGCGCACACACGGGCCAAACTCTCTGCTGCCTTCAGGCAGGCTTTCCTTGCTTCAGTCCAGGATAAAGAATTCAGAGTCTGAACTGATCACAAGTCACTGAACTGATGATTAAGTTTCAATTATTGTGCTTTTATAATGCTGAATGTTTTAAAAAGCTGAAAATGGAACCTTTAGGCAGATATTCAGACAATGCTTATTTTTGCTTTATTGAAAATAATATTGACTTGAAACACCGCCATGTTGTATCATATCACATGGAATTAGAATTTTGTGTATCCTTTCACTTCCAGTCATAAGATATTAATAGGGAAAATCTAAGTATCGGTGTAAATTTCTCTTTAGGAATGTGATAAAAATTGTTTCTAAAACAAAGGTGCGCTTTTCTTTTTTCACTCAGAAACCATGGGGACTTTGCTGTTTTTCCAAACCATGGTCTTGATATTTTTGACTTTTGTTTTAGAGAAAATGTTCTGTGCAGAAACGTTTCATGACAGAACGGTATTAGCCTGGTTAAAGTACATGAGTTCTTTCTAAGTGCCTTTGACAGGTGCTTAATCAAATCTGTTTAGACGAACCTGTCTCAGTGGAAGGATTTTCTTTCTTTTGGAAACCTTCAGAGGATTTTAGCGAAGCATGGAACATGTTCATGCTTAAAAACTGCACGTTGATGGCTTTTGTTTTTTATGTTGGCACTCCATTAAAGCCACAAGCCTATTTTGACAGATATTACTCACACAAGTGGCTAGTGATCATTCAGTAAGTCACAGAGTATAAAAACTCAAATATTGTTTCACAATGAACAGGAACAGAATCATTTTTAATGAAAATTTTATGATAGCAGAATACAATGTTTGTATGTATGAGACAACATACCATTGTATTGCTGTCATTAAGTTTTTATTTAAAATTTTTATATCTGAAACACAAAATTTTTGGTTACCTTTATAGAGAAACAAAGAAGCAGGTTTAAATATCTATCTTGCATTTGTTTCTAGTCATGTTCTTTATAAATTGGCTAATTGCCAATAGACTTTTTTTTTTTTTTTTTTACATTGACAGATGAAGCGCAGATACAGTGGCTATAAAAAGTCTGCAAACCCCTGTTAATAGTGCAGGTTTTTGTGATGTAAAAAAATGAAACCAAGATAAATCAACATCACATCTTTTCCAACCAACCAACCAACAGAATTCAAGAGAAAAACAAATAAAAACTTTCAGGGGGAAAAAAAGACAAAAAACCTGGTTGCACAAGTGTGCACGCCCCGTAATACAGCACTTGAAATGCTTGTAATTGTCCTTTTGCGTAAGCACATAGTACATCTTGTTTTGGCAATTGTATTGCACTCTTCCTTGCAAAATGCTCCAGTTCTGTTAAATTGTGAGGAGATCTCCTTTGCACAGTGCTCTTCAAGTCATTCCACAGGTTTTTGATTTGGGACTTTGACTGGGCCATTCCACAAAGTTGATCTTCTTCTGAAGCCATTCCTCTGTTGGCTTGGATTTTTTTTGCTTTGGTCATTGTCTTGGTGGAAGGTGAAATTTCTCTTCATCTTCAGCTATGTAACTGCACTGTGCCAAAATAAAGCTATTCATGATTCCCTCTCTCTTGACTAGAGCCCCAGTCCCAGCTGAAGAGAAGTAGTCCCACAGTATGATGCTGCCATCACCATGCTTCACCATGGGTATGGTATTCTTTGGGTGATGAGCTGTCTTGTTTTTCTTCCAAACATTTTAGAATTAAAAGAAAAACGTTCTACCTTGGTCTCATCAAACCATTACACATGGTTTTGGCAGAATTTAGATGGCCTTGGATGTTTTCTTTTTTTTTTTTTTTTTTTTTAAGTTGTGAGAAAGGGCTTCCTTCTAGCCACCCTACCCTGTAGCCCAGACATGTGAAGAATATGACTTTATGGCACATGCAGGGAGCGATCAGTACTTGCCAGATATTCCTTTAATGTTGCCATCGGTCTCTTGGCAGCCTTGCCGATAACTTTTCAGCTTGTATTTTCGTCTTGTTCTTGGTACTGTCACTGTGGTGCCTCATTTTCTCCACTTGTTGTTGATGATCTTCACAGTGTTCCATGGTACATGTAATGTTTCGGAAATTCTTTTGTACGCCTCTCCTGATTGATATCTTTTGACAGTGAGATTCCATACATGCTTTGTAAGCTCTTGGCAGACCATGGCTTCAGCAGTCAGACGAAACCAAGAAGATTTCAAGAAAATTGCAGAGAAAGAGCTGATCTCTATTTGGGGATAATCAGAATAATTTTATTGATGACAGGTTTATGAGGGAGACGAGGTGTCTTAGTGGGTCGCACTGTTGCCTCGCACCTTCGGGGTTGGGGGTTCGATTTCCACCTCGGCCCTGTGTGTGTGGAGTTTGCATGTTCTCCCTGTGCCTAAGGGGTTTCTTCCTGGTACTCCGGTTACCCCAGTCCGACGACATGCGTTGTAGGCTGATTGGCGTTTCCACCTTGTCCGTAGTGGGTGAATGGGTGTGTGCAATTGTGCCCTGCGATGGGTTGGCGCCCTGTCCAGGGTGTCTCCCACCTTGTGCCCTGGGCCACCTGGGATAGGCTCCAGGCTCCCCACGACCCTGTGTAGAATAAGCGGTACAGAGGATGGATGGATGGATGGATAGGTGTATGATAATTGTTTGAATGTCATTGGTTAATTCTGAGCAGTCACATGACCCATTATAAAAGGATGTGCACATGTAGCCAGGGCATTGCAAGTTTTTTCTGTAAATTCTTTTTTCCCCTTAAATGTTCTATTTGTTTTTCACTTGAATTTTGTTGTTTGCTATATCCCATTAAAAGTGGAAAATGATCTGACATGATTTATCTTGGTTCAATTTTAACAGGGGTGTGTGGGTTTCTTCTTGTGGGCACTTGCACTGGAAATAAACAATTTATTGCATCAATTTATTGTACTTATCTGTCAAAAAACAGCAAGCTTATATTCTTAGAGGATCTGTGGTTTCAAATATCTACAGTCACTTAAGTGTCAGGAAATCATTATATTTCACCTTTAGTGAAAAATGTTGAATGGTAACTGGGTTGCCTCCTCTTTTAGGATTTTAAGTCTTTTAAAGAAGTGCCCAGTTAGAATACTAATCTTATGAAAGAATGTTTGTGTTAGATCTTCAGTTATTTTGAGAACGGTCTGTATTTCTGATTGGAATGCTTCAGGGAAGTGTTCTCATTAAGAATTCCAGTAGCATAACAAGAACACATTTCATCCATCTGCTTTCTTTTGGCTGCGCTGACTTCCTGACTACATCATTAATCAGGATTTTTTATTCGCTAATCAGACCTCTTCATGTCTTCTGAACTTTCATGGTATATGTATGTTAGTCTGTTGTCAGGAATTGCAAGAATATAATTCTTTCTTAGCAGATCAGTATAGCTGTTTCAGTAAACTATGTTTTGACGAGAAGTCTCCATTCTAAACCGATGCTGTGCTCCACAAGGCTGTGTCAAAGCTGCTCAAGTTGAAATATGATGAAAATATTATTTTTTCCACTACAGAGACAGTGATGTAAGTAAGATCAACTATATGTATGCTCAGTATGTGAAGAACACCATGGAGCCACTGAACATTCCTGATGTCACAAACCTGATGTCTGATCAGAGATTCCCGTGGACTGTGAGTAATCACAAGAAAAATTCCTCTGGAAACTGTTATATGAGATTTCTCGGGTCAAGAATTTTCCCACAATCACAGTGCTCTCATGAATCTCTCTTCTTTGTACTCTTTGTGCCCATCTTAAAAATCTCTTATCTTGCGGCAGAGTATAAATCACTGCTTAATGAAAATGAACGAATGATTCACTCTCTAAAATCTCTTTCCAGAGTGAGAACCCAGACTCCCCAACCTACCATGTAAAGAGTTTGTTGTGCACACCAATCAGGAATGGAAAGAAGGATAAAGTTATAGGTAAGTCTGATTTTTGTGGTCGTATTTAATTTTCTTTCACACAGCTGTAATGTCTAATGGAGGCTGGTTACTAGGACTATTAATAATACAAACATACTTTATGCATTTGTGTGTTGTGTCATACAATTAAACACCATATGTCCTTTAAGAACCTTACAGCCTAGCCAAATTCAAATACTAAAATTAAAACAAAGTTCTCAAATGATTATTACCTTCCTTCCTTTAATTATTCAAAATATTATTACCTTCCTTCCTTAAGTTATTCAAATTATTATTACCTTCCTTGCTTACCTTATTACCACTTCCACAGTGTTCCTCATGCTTTTTCAAGTGACATCATTAGCAAGCTTGAAAGACACCACCATATTGTTGTGTGCATCAAATGAAACACGCTTCCTGCTGTGGTCAGTCCTGAGCAATACAGCTCCTTTTGTAAACCACTGAATAGATTTTAATAGCCATCATTAGCAATCATTTCCATTTCCTTGGAAATTCTATTTCCATGGCTGCATCTGTCATGAAGGATCTGTCTACTGCATTTACTGCATTGCTTTGTGTGTGTGTGTGTGTGTGTGTGTGTGATGATAAACTAGATAATTGGACCAACCAACACTGATGGGCATGCGCAGTGAAGCCCATGAACAATAAATAAATAAATGCTGAATCAGCTTTTCCAGGGTGTGAATTATGTCACATATCAATTTATAAATGCATCATTTAATATGTAAGGAATAAAACATGACATGGTGGTGCATTACCACCCTGAAGTTGATCATTTTCAATAACAGCACATCCCAAAGTGTTTTTTTTTTTTTTTTCCTCCTATACCACAGCAATTTGTCAATGATTACATTTTTTTTTTTAATTTACTAAATAACAGCATACACATTTAAATGTTTATAGTTACATTTAATGTTTTGGAACATCTGCGAGTTATCACTTATCACGTTACTGCAGCTATAAACAGTCATTCACTCACCAGCTTCTCCTTTTTTCCTCTCTCTGTTGGCGTTAATGAAAATAACACATCATGAAGTCCTCTGTCCTGAAGACTTTGCCATGGAGCAAAGCTTGCTGACTGTTACCTCTCGCTGCCACGAGATTCCTACCATAAATGTTAAATAAACTCTTCCTTACAGACAGTCTTACCATATCAATGATTAAACATTTTTCTCTGTTAAATACTAACACGTTTCTTAATCCATTTAGTATTTAGCCTTAGCATTAGATTATGTAGAGCTCCTGACCATAAAAGTCCCTGTGAATAAGTTGCTACAATAGAAACAAAAGCATTGTAGAATAAGTGCATTAATATAAACATATCTTCTGAATTATATTCGACGCCATGGTCAGGGCCATGCTGGTATAGAATACTAATCATCACCTTCTGACTAATTTGAGAATTGTAGTATAAATGGTGTAAATGTAAATAAGAAGCAGTGGATGAATGTATAATCTAATGTACTCTATAATTACCTGAAGTCCCTTATCACTAAACATTAGATACAAAATATACCTGTCTGATTTATTCACACAAAGGTGTTTGCCAGTTGGTCAACAAGATGGATGAATCTACGGGTGAGGTGAAGGCCTTTAATCGGAACGATGAGCAGTTTCTAGAGGCCTTTGCCATCTTTTGCGGGCTTGGCATCCAGAACACTCAGATGTACGAGACTGTGGAGAGGGCCATGGCCAAGCAGGAAGTCACCCTTGAGGTCAGTGCAATTTTTGTTATTAGTTTGCCTTAAAAAAAGAAAAAAATGGAAACATTTAAGCAATGAAACCCAAACAATGTCCCATTAGGGGTTAAAGGGGGAATATTATAAATAGCTCCTTACATTCCTGGTTTTTTGTTCATCTTAAAGTCTATTATTGAGTAACAGAGCATTTCGTTTTACAGAGAAGACTGCATCCACCAACTGTATACTAATCTAATCTGATCATATACTCCCAATCACACTCAGCCCACTTAATGCTCTATCCCTCCTTCTTCTCTTATTGCTCTGCACTCCTCCTCTGATCCCTCCATTCTGGAGCTGTCACAGTCAGAGGTACCCTGGTGACAAGCGCTCGCCTGCAGCTGACAGAATGGTGGGGCTTAACTTCAGACCTTCCCCTTTCAGTCCCTCCATCACACCATTCCTCTCATGGTGTTTCTCCATTACTAATGATCCTCACAGCAGCAGTTCGGAAAAAATAAATCATGGTTGGTGTCAACAGACAAAGAGCAGAGGAAGCTGGGTTATCTACACTTTGACAGTTTTGTCAGACTGAGCTTGTTAGTCAGGATAGTCAAGGACAAACATGCTGTGACTCAAAAGGCAGCTGGTCCAGTGTCACACAGTGAAGAGGGTTATGTTGAGTTAGGAAACAGTTATATAAATAGATAGCCTTTTCATGTAAATAAAATCAAATAAAATTTTACATAAATGAAATTAAATCGGGTAAAGAGAAATATGGAAATATGTGTGTGTTTCTGTGTGCATTGCTTTGTGTATGTTTCTCAGGTTCTCTCTTATCATGCCTCCGCTGGGGAGGAGGAGACGCGGGCGCTCGAGGTAACTGCGGTAAATTACAATTTATTAATTTATCATTTCCTTGTACCTTTTTCCATCTATAGCTTTTAAAACAAACCAAGCAGCAAAACCTCGGCATTTATTCTTCAGAAATGCAAATGTTCTGATGATTATCATCACAGAGAATGATGTTTTCTGCAATTTCAAAACAAAGTCTCATTTCTGATGGCCATATGTCAATTTGAAGAATCACAGAGTGGCATGGGCCTCTCTACTCGCTGATTACTTCACAGCCAACCAGCACCCGTCTCCCAAAGTAAAACCTGAGAGTCTGGATCTGCACAGCTTGTGTCCTATGGGGAACTGTTGAAAATGAAATGTTTTTGTATTATTTTCTGCTAGAGCAGAGGTCCATCCCGAAAGCGGCATTTGCTGGTTCGCCTGGTTATAATGTCAACTGAGAGTCACCAAAATCCATCCAAATACAAGAATTAGATAAAATGAAGATCAGTTTCCTTGACAATTTATGCTCTAAAACTAACCTGCAAAATGTTAGGTTTGAAAAAAAAAAATTAAGCTTGAACCTGGCAGCAGTATTTAAAACACAGAGAAGCAGAGCATAGTTTTAATCAAATCATGCCATTAATCTTTTTTGTACTTACATGTGATTTTAGTGATTTGCTAAAAAAAAAAGTTATTAAAAAATAAATATAATAATATCTCACATCTTTAATGCATAGCAAGTTTGCATTAATACATGCATATTTTGTGCAGCACTTTTTTTTACTCCATATTTATATATGTCGAACATCTCTGGAAAGATTTGGTACACTCTGTTGCACAGCGCTGTAAATTTAACACAGTTTGGTTTGTGCTTATATGCTAAATTAGACTGAAGTTTATTGTACACATCATTAATAAAATGGAAAACTACCGGCCATAGACACGTTGGAATATTTGTTAAACATATTTAATTTACAAATGCATCTACCATATTAGGCAAAAGTCATCTACTGGTAACTTTTTATTGCTGCTTTCTACTATGTTTTTTACATATTGAGCACAAGATAAATAGGCTGCAGAACATAATAATCTTATGCATTAACTTTCAGCAGTTTGCTGCCATTGTCCTTTCTTTTGCTGTGGTCCCAAGCATTATTTATTTAGTAATTTTAAATAAAATAAAGTATTATATTATTAGTCTTCATAAGAAATCACAAAACCTCTTGTTCTGTGACTGGAGCGAGCTTAAGGTTTGCTATGAATGTGCACAATTATGACTCAGCACATGTAGAGCTGAGTTAACGAATTGCAGTGTTTATTTATTTCTTTTTTAATTGACATATTCACAGGCCTCAATTTTGGCTAATTCAATTCAGAACTTGAGATTGAGTTTTTCGAGCCCTCTTCCTGGAATGGACATCAGAATGCTAGAGTAAAATGTTCATTAAAAGCGTCATTCAGTGTATCTACACTCATTGTTTATTAATGCCTGATAAACAGAATGTTTGAGATGGATAGTCTCTAACTAATCTCACAACTAATCTCAAATGAGTTTGTGTGCTGGTAGCATCGCAAACTAAAAAATAATGTTAGTCGCAATGTACTTTATTCTTAAAAGCATTCACGTGTATACATTTGTGTTAATATGCATCTCTGTGTACTTTTTTTCCAAAGGCAGCCATTATTCCCTCAGCTCAGTCTCTGAGGCTACAAGAGTTCAGCTTCAGTGACTTTGACCTGTCTGACGCTGAGACCACCCAGGCCACTATCCGCATGTTTGTGGACCTCAAGCTTGTGCAGAACTTTCAGATGAAGCACAAGGTACATGTTCACACAGAGCTTTAATGCAAACCACAGAATAAGAGACAAATAATAATAAATCTACTAATACATCAATCTTGTACAAAATTCAGCACTCTGAGGAATCAGTTTGTTAGTCATATTCAGATATGAATGGCACATATAACTAGCACTTTAAATGTTTCTGAAATCCTGAAAATGTAGTAGGTTTAACAAGGTGAAACTAGTTTACTGGGCATTTCCAATGTTGGGCGTATCAGGTACAAAGTATTTTTTGTGGTCAAGTATTAAAAGAATGCTCTTCATTCATTAAATGTCAGTACTGCAAAATAACTGCTCTGGCTCAGAACAAAGTCCTTGCTAAATTTAAAAACATAACCGTCTCCTTTGATTTAGTTCATCGTTGCCAGATGAAGTCCATACCTCTGGCTATCTGAGCATAGGTACAGTAAAAACGGCTGTGTACTCGGCTCTCTAGAACAAACTCCTTTTATGGCGCTTGATGTCAGCAGAGACGGCATACAGATGGGGCACAAAGACAGGCTTTTTATTGATTTCCTAGGCAGCGCGTACTCTGAGCTGCATGAGTCTAAGCAGGTGCTCTTTAACCACTCTGGTATAGACTCCAGATCAATCACAAAAACTCTGCCAGCTGTGACTGACCACCCGCCGAGAGCCAAAAACAACATGTAGTTTACAGACACCAAGTGATCTAAAAAACTATGCATAATTGTGATGTACTGACATTTTACTGAGGCACTGAAATTAGCAGCAAGCAGCCAACTCTCCTTCTGTCTATTTTGTATGCACTGCTCTTTTGTTTTGGATTTTTTTTTCCCCATTCTGTCTCTAATTTGATCACCTGCCAGTTCCCACCCTCCAACCAGCTCTCCATTATCACACGACAGCTACACCGTCGTATGACAGCTACCAACTGGGGAGGGTTAATGCTAACACATGCTTCATCTGAGACATGTAATAGCCAGCCAACTGCATCTTTTCAAACTGCTGCATCTGGGTTTTTTCCTCACACATTGTGTATAATATAGGGCATGTCTCATGTTTCTTAAATTAGAATTAAATTAGTCATTTTTGCCTCCTTCAGGAGGCAGTGCCAGAAATTTCTGGTGTTTTGGAATGCATCTCTGTGGCTTGAGGTTAAATGGCAGTTAGAAATCTTCATAGCAGCAAGGCTGCAGGGGTGGATGAGATTTGGTCATAGATGTTGAAAGCACTGGACAAGGTTGGGGTTGTGTGGTTAAAACTCCTCTGCACAGAGGTCTTGGGCAGTGATTTGAGACTGGCAATCTAGGATGGTGGTCCCTATTTTTTTTTTAAAAAAGTGGAGCCACAAAAAAAAAAAAAGGAGAATCGCACTCCTCGGCCTCCCAGGGTGCTGGAGAGGAGACTTTGTCTGATAGTTGAACCTAGGAGTCAGGAGGAACAGTGTGGGTTCTGCCAGGCCATGGAACAGTGGGCCAGTCTCCATGTTTTGTGGATTTGGAGAAGGCCTATGATCTCATGATTTGATATTTGTTGTGGGAGGCACTGTGGGAGTATGGGGTTTCTGGGTTGCTACTTTGTGTGATCCGGTCTCTATGATGTTCAGCGAAAGTGTATGTAGTTTTCATGGATAGGATATCAAGACCCAGCCAAGGTTGTAGAGGTGTCCAGTATGTGAGGCTAACGGTAACATCACTGTTATTTGCAGATGATGATGATGTTCTCTTGGCACTATCCGAACAAGACCCCCGAAATGGACTTTAACATATTTAGTAGTGTGGGTGGGATGAGACTCAGCATCTCCAAATTCACCTGAGGTCTACCTTGTCTATACTCGTGTATGTAGTTTTCATGAATAGGATATCAAGACACAACCAAAGTTGGAGTGGTGTCCAGTTTGGAAGGCAAGAGGTAACATCACTGTTATTTGCAGATGATGTGCTCTTGGCCCAAGTCTGAAGAGGACCTCTGACATGCACTTACTCTTACTGCCGAATGTAATATGGGTGGGATGAGACTCAACACCTCCAATTCTGAGGCCATTGTTCTCTCCTGGAAGAGAGTAGGATGTTCTCTCAATGAAGGTAGAGAACGTGCCCCTGCTGGAAGAGTTTAAGTACCTTGGGATCTTATTCAAAAGAGAGGGCGAGTTGAGGTGGTCTGGGCACTTTCTAAAGATGCTCTATGGCCCCTAGAGCCCGGGGCAGACCCAGGACCGTGTAGCTGGAGTGTTTATACATCACAGTTGGCTTGGGAAAGTCTGGGGATCCCCAGGACGAGCTGAAATCTGTGGTCAGGGATAGAGTACCCTGGACTGATTTTATCCCATTGCCACTGTGACTCCCACCAGGAAAAGTGTGAGGAAAATGTAAGGATGAATTTATGTATTTTGCTATGAATCTAAGGCATGACACAGAATACTGTATACAGCCAACGTTTTCCTTTTAGCTAATCAGATATCTACCCAACTGGGATTCATGAAAGATAAAAGGATTATCAAATATTTAACAAAATTAAATTTTAAGGGCTACCCTACAAGATTGTGTAAACATTAGTAATGTGCCAAAAAAGTTCTTCAGTGGATGGCAAAGCTGTTTACTTCATTGATCTGGAAAATAAGACTAGATAAATATTACATATATTAAATTTATTTATAAGAATGGAGGATAAAACAACCACAAGTACTTGTGTGTGTTTAATAATCAAACTCCACTGCTCCATTGGAACAACATATTTTAATCTAGTTGGATGTCTACACAACAAATACGCCAGTCACAGAGTAAAGCACAAGTAAAAGCTGAACTGGTTAAAGCTCACTCATATAACAATAAACCGACACGTATGTAACCACAGAATAACCATAACCCTTAAACCTTTCTAATCCTAGATTCTCAGAATAAATAACTCATATCCTTATTAATGAACTCAGGACAGATTACCTGATGTCTGCTTTGTTTTCTTTAACTACTGTTTAATTCATACTAAAAGGAGTTGACCCAATTCATTGTGAAATGCACCCATGCTTGTTGTACTTTGGTCTAATTTAGGCTACATTCTCTTATTGTCCTTCATGGTTAAGACAAGCACATGATGTATGAAGGAAAAATAATTTGATCTGCAATTTTCTTGACAATTGAATTATAAGAACTAGCAAATTAAATTTGTCTTATTCCGTTAAGGATGCGCAGATGATCCAAGATCTGTTGCCATCATTTATTTGTTACTGAATTTTTGTTCTCGTTTTGTCTCGTGTCTGGGCCCTATCCATTACTTATTTCTGTTTTCAGAGCTTGTGTCAATGGATCCTGAGTGTGAAGAAGAACTACAGAAAGAATGTGGCCTACCATAACTGGCGGCATGCCTTCAACACGTCTCAGTGCATGTTTGCCATACTCAAATCTGGGAGGTTACAGGTCAGTGCAGTTAATTGATGACCCAAACAAAAGGCCACGGGTAATTTCCTACTGAAGTTTAACCTAGCATGAAACAGATCAGTTACTGTCTGACACCTATTAACACGAGTGTTTGTTTATAAGTAGGACCTGGGATGCACCTACGTCCATCAAGTGTAATACAGACACAGAACTGTACTTTTAAATGTCTGCACCACAGAACCCCCATGGAAAATGAGCCACACTAAAATGCTTACTAGAGCTTGTGAATAATACGTACAATTCTATGAAAAAAATTTTCATTTTTTTATTATTTTAAATATTTTTTGCAATTATTTTTATTTTATCAAAATTATTTTTAGTTTATGATGTACAGGCCTAATTAAAATGTGATACAAATTATGAAATGTATTATTATGAAATGTATTAACTATTTAAAAAAAAAAAAAAAAAAAAAAGAAATAATGGAAAATATCGCAATTTATGTTCATTCAGCCATGCATTCTAATTTAGAAACTGTGTTTAGTGAATTTAGAAAACTCTCATGGCAATAATGAATTGGGTTTAGTCCTCAGGAAAAAAAAAGTCCCTAGGGTTAGGGTTAGGAAATGACTGATCTCATGACCGGAAAAGGTAATTCTTCTATTTTAAAACTCAGAACAATCTAAGTGATTTGGAGATACTGGCCCTGATGATTGCGACCCTGTGTCATGATTTGGACCATAGAGGTGTCAACAACTCGTACATCAAGAGGTTTGTTTGTGTTATTTTTATTAACGTCCAATTTGTAATAAGCAGGACAGACTGGGAAAAGGAATGGAAATTCTGTTCTTGTGAGTGTTGTTGAGTGGTTCACTTGGGGAAAAAGCAGAAACAGCACAAGTAAGACAGAAAACGAAAGCACTCTGTCTGTTCATTATTTCGATAGGAGTGACCATCCTCTAGCTCAGCTCTACTGCCACTCCATTATGGAGCATCACCACTTCGACCAGTGCCTCATGATCCTCAACAGTCCAGTAAGTACAGTTGTATTATATATTACTATACAGTTACATTTATTATCTGATACCTTTATCTGAATTTAATGCTGTAGTGCTGTAGAAATAAGAACATAGTCCATCATTGCAGAACATTTGGTTTGAGTGTATTATAAACCACAAGATTAAGAAGTGCTCTACTGACATTTAGACATGTATTTTTAAAAGCTAAAGAGGGGTGACAGATGAAAGGAAAAGATATTCCCTCAGTGTTTTGATGCCAGTGGTGGAGAATGCTGTGTAACATGACAGTCCAAAGTCTCCCTTAGGTGTGCAATTGGGTTGAAATCTCATGACTGCGTAGACCAAAGAATATGATTTACATCATTTTCATCCTCATCAAACAAATTCAGTGAGCCCTCCTGCCTGGATTGGTGGACCACACCCATCAGAATAGAAATGTTTAATTATAGGATAAAGGTGATTGACTAGAATAACTTAACAGTGCCAAAAAAAAATCCCGCATAAAAGAGCCACCATTTTAATTTATCATCTGTTTGTATTTTAGTGCATATGTACACTGCCCTCCAAAAGTTTGGAAACGCCTGAACAAAATAGGGTTTTTGGGCAATATCAGCATAAATCCTCTTTAGTTAGTGACCATTTTGCATTGATAATAAGGGACAACACAAACTATGAAAACATATTTTATTAAATAAAAAGTTTATGAACATAAACATGAACATAACATAGAAAAATACTCAAATT
>CM040978.1:18770783-18802943 GCA_022985145.1 Pangasius djambal
CATCTTTGGGCAATCCTCCAGGAGGCTTGGAGTAATATATCAAGTCAATGTTTGAATAAACTGACTGCTCGGATGCCTAGTGTTGTCCCTTATTATCAATGCAAAATGGTCACTAACTAAAGAGGATTTATGCTGATATTGCCCAAAAACCCTATTTTGTTCAGGCGTTTCCAAACTTTTGGAGGGCAGTGTATATAAACCTGAGAAACATGAAAAGTACATGCAAACAGTCACAGTCATTCAGATAAATTCAGTTCAGGGGGAAAAAAAAGCTTTTATTCTGAAGAGTTTTCTAAAAATTCTTACTAGTTTTTTATTAGGTTAGCAACTGTAAAGATCTTAATTCTTAATCATGAATACTTCAATGGGTTATCATTACAGATTCACTGGAGCAATCTTTCAGAGCTGTTGTGCTGTTACTTGCTTTGACTGAGTGGCCTTTATGTTTTGACATTCTGTGAAATGAGTAATACAATTAGGTTAAAATGCATGAATACAAAATACATTCTGTGAAATTAGGTTCTATCTAGGTTAAGAGAGAATGAGAGCCTTATAGTATTTGTCATGATTCCGTGTTTTGTTCCTTTATTTGGACACTAATATTTATCCATTCTGCTTTCTCAGGGCAGTCAAATTCTAAGCAGTCTTTCACTGGATGAGTATAAAACTACACTGAAGATGATTGAAAAAGCGATCTTGGCAACTGACCTGGCCCTATACATGAAGTAGGTACCAGGCGTCAGAGAGAATAAAATTAAACCCTCATTAGTAATCAACACAGTAGTTAAAAGCCATTTGTTTACTTACAGTAAAATGTACTGTACAGTGTAAATGTAAAGGATTAAATATCAGAGACTACCTGTTTGTACCCATTTCTGTGTCATAATTATACATTTTAAGTACATATCTTATCTGGTTTAGTCCATTAACTTGTTATAGGATTCTGAACAATCCAGTAGATACCACACCAAAGTAATGGCAGCTAAACAACTTGAATGAAGATCGCCAGTGTTTCTTTTGTTTCTTTTGCCCTCATTTCCAGCAGTGAAAGGTTTAGTTTAGCTGTGGGCTGATAAGAATGCAATAACTGAGGGCTTTTCTTTACTACTCCAGGAAACGAACAGAGTTCTTTGAACTAGCAAAGAACAACCAGTTTAATTGGGAGGACGATTGTCACAGAGACTTGCTAAGGTGATTTCTATGCATACCTCTCAGAACAAATTATATATATATATATATATGCCATATTCTAAAGAGTAATTATTTTAAAAACTGTCACACAGTGTTTTTTGTTTTTTTGTTTTTTGGTCCACTGCAGGTCCATGCTGATGACTGCATGTGATATCTCTGCCATTACCAAACCCTGGCCTGTACAAAAGAGGGTAAGACCTAAATGAGTCAGTAAAGTCATGGGCACTGACTGCATATCCCTTTCAAATGTGTATATGGTATTATAATACATCATGTCTAACACAGCAACATTGTAACTGACATTTAGTCACTTTCTATCTTTCTTTTCCTCTCCTTTCTTTGTTCAGCAATCAGCAGGCTAGGATGCTCATTAGAGGAGCTTTGCTTCTGTCAGCTATATTTACACACACACACACACACACACATGCACAAACACACACACACTCACTCACATGCACATGTACGCACAAACCCACAAGTGGACTGAAGGACAAGGTTTCATGACCTTAAAATGTGTGTAGACATACTTCAAACTGACACATACAGCAGGAACTGAAAGACAGAAAAGGACAGTTCATACAAAAAATGTAATATATTAAATATATTTTAGAGTATATGCTCTTTATTTTTTGCACTGTATTGTCAATATATTTTTCTTGCATTGTATTGCCAACACATATTTTTTTTTATTTCATATGATCATTTTCATGACAATTTAAAAATATTTTAATAATTAAAATTTTAAATAATAAGATTCTGCAGGAGTCACAAACAATGACTCATCACAAATATGTAATGCAGCATTGACTGTATTTGACTGATTGTATTACGAGTCTGATGTCATTATGTGAACATGATGCTCTTATTGCTGCCTCATAGCCTAATACATGCGCACTAGTCTGTCAGTATCTAAAATACAAATTTGGACTCTCACATACATTTAGACTGAATATGAAACAATATGGAAACAACTTAGTCTGTAGTTTAGTGACCAGCTTAGAATAACTACATAAATAACATTCTCTATATAAGAGTTTGTGTGTGTGTCATTAATACGGAGGTTGGGGTTTGAATTTGTACAAGAATAGCAACAAAACATGTACAATATACTGTATACAGTGTGACTTTTATATTTTGTATAAGTAAGGACTAAATCATTTTGGGACATGCTGTTTTAGAAAAATATTCAATGACCGGGTGCTGTGATGCATCTTGAAATGAAGCAGAGCTACTGTTACCACCCCAAAGTTGATTGTTTTCCAATAAGAGCATGCCCTGAAGCGTTTTGTTCCTCTTATTTAACAGGAATTTGCCAACCTTACCAATTATTATTTATTAAGGTATGACATGTCATATGCTTTATCTTTTTATAGTTACATTTAATGTTGTGGAACATCTGCAAAACAAGTTCCTGCTATCACTTTATGATATATTATAGCTATAAACAGTCATTCCCTCACCAACTGCTTTCTCTTTCTAAAGGAGCAGCTTTATCTCTGACTCATGTTTTTTTTTAGGTGTTTATGTGGAGCATCCACTGTTGTTACTATAGAACGCATAACTCATAAGAATGAGTGCATTAATATGAACCTTGCAGCCATAATTATTGTCAAAGCCATGCAGTTATAGACAGTTAATGAACACTCCTCTGGGATAGGTAACTCTGTAGTACGAGGTAATTGTAGAAAGCTGATGGTCAATCGAAGGGTATTTTCATACAAACAGAATTTTGTGGGAGAGAAAAAAAATGCACCAGGAAGAGCTAGAATCTGTGTTCACATAAATTTGGTGCTGTTGCAAAAAAAGTGACCTAAAAACATTCTAAAATGGTTTATATGCTGTACTAAAACAGTGTGAATCTCTGTAAAACACTTACAGCATATTGACTGTGTAACGTGTGAATGTGTCTTAAGTGGAGCCTTTGTGCAGGAAGTGTCGAGCTGTTTGTTCAGACAGTGTGTACTCGTAGAAGGATTGTAAATCAGTGAAGAGGGAGAGAAGCACGGAGAGAAACGAGGGCTGGAATCTCGGTGCTATAAGAGAGAGAAAAAAGAAGGGAAGGGATATTAGTATGAAGGTGAAGGTTTCTCCCAAGTGTTGACGTCCTGTTTTCCATCGCTTTTTATCGCTTTTATCTGCTTGTATTCGCAGATAGCTGAGCTTGTTGCCACAGAATTCTTTGAGCAAGGGGACAAGGAAAGAGAAGAGCTGAACATTGAACCTATTGTAAGTTCACTTCCTGCGCATTACATCACACTGTCCGAACAGCAGGGCCATGTCAGGAACGGCATCAGATTTCACAACTTTTAAAGAGTGCCGTTGTCTCTAATAGGATCTGATGAACAGAGAGAAGCGTGATAAGATTCCCAGCATGCAAGTGTCTTTCATCGATGCCATTTGCACACAGCTGTATGAGGTAAAAGGCTCAGTCATTTATCAGATAGTCTTTATCTAAATGTATAGTGCTATCGTAAATAAGCTGTGTTAGAATAATAGCTTGTAACAAAATGTATGGTAATGATGTATTCTTTTGTTTTGTTTTTTTTTAAATATCCACCCCATGTACCTGTGTTTTCTAGACACTGGCCAGTATGTCGGATTTCTGCTCCCCCCTACTGGAAGGCTGCAGGAAGAACAGGCAGAATTGGAAGCTGCTTGCTGAACAGGCTGAGGAGGCGAGTTTACTGAATGGAGGACTTTAAAAGGCTCATCCCAGTCAGCACAAGATAAAGTTTACCCCTTTCCCTTACCCCCAGGTCCTTCTTTATACCACATACCACACACTGAAGCTTTAAGCAACAAATTATTTCCAGTCATGCTATGAAGAGTTCACCAACCACTATGGAGTGAAATGTAATTTTACCTTTGGGATGTAGCTGAATCATATTGGTTCCATGTAGCTTGGGGGGTGAGGGAACACAACACTAAAGCAATATGGTCTAAAGTACAGACATATTCTGAGTCACCTATATGAGTTTGTTACTTACAAAAAAATCACACAAGCTCTTGTTTCCTGTAAAGAAGAGGAGTGGTAACAGTTATGCTTTATGTTTGTATCAGCTTTGGAAGTTAGTAGTTTCTGCCTGTCTAGTCACTGAAACCCATGCTTTCAGGAAGGAGTCTAGTTAGGCATTTAACAGCGAATGCTTCACTGATTGCGTAGGTGTGAATAAAATAGCTATTACTTGCTTAGACCTTTTCAGGTAATCTTAGAGTAAGGGAGCTGGTGGGGAAAAAAAGATTATGATCTTTTTATAGTCACTCCAAACCCTGCATAGCGTCTATGCGAGGACATTTATACAAAGTTTTATTTATTGTTTTAATCCCATGTCAGGGTTTTCTGTAGCTCACTCACTGAAATGAAGAAGCAGAGGCATAAAAGAGAATAATTTATTCATCACTATAGTGCACAGTACAATTAAGCTAATATACTCAGCTTCAAAGGAACACACCCACTTCAGATATTTAGAAGAATGTCATTTTTCCCCCCACATTGTGTTTACTGTTTTCACCCGTCTTTTGTATATTTATTAACTTTATATCATGTTGTGAGAACTTGATTACTTATGTGTAACTCCTGCATAAAAGTAAGGAAGGAAAAAATATATATATATTTAATTGTTCACAAAAATGTGTGTCCTTTTATTTGAGTTTTCAGATGTATTGGGAATATAATTGGCAAACGTGTTTACTGACTGCTGAAAGTAATACATTTTATTCTAAGGTATTATCTGTCCAAAAGATGGCATATTCATTTGAAACCACCTTTAAATCTTTTCCTTAGCTTTATGTGTGTCAGGAACATGCATAGGTCAGTGGGTATTTTACTATCTGCCATTGTTATGCAATGCATTTTGTCCACATGCATTTCATCTTTTCAGGGGCTGTGATAAACCTAGTGAACGTGACCTCTGTACCTTTTTTCAGCTTTGTAGTTTTTACTCTTGCTCCAAAACTAATGTTCTTAACGTGTTCAAGCTTGTGGTCGACTGATTGATTGGCCAGGCCAATTAATTAGGCTAATATCATTAATAAAAGTGCTTGAGCTCCTCATTTTGTCCACTTAGCAATTGCATACTGCCTTCAGTACACAATGAAATGCCTCAGAGAAAGCACTGGTATTGGAACTGAACACCTTTGGGATGAATTGGCAGAAATTCCCATAGCCACGTTCAAGAATCTAGAGGAAGTCTTCCAAGAAGAGTGGAGGCTGTTATAACAGCAAACCTTTGGCCATATACTGTATTTTATATTTGTCACAGAAGCATGCGCAGATCAGTGGGTATTTCACTTAGTGAATGTGAGCTCTTGGGGTTGTTTTTGGCTTTGTAGTTTGGTTTTGCTCCAAAACTGATGTTCTTAATACCCAGTAATAGTCAAATGCAAAAAAAGTCTTTAAAGCTGAGTCAGACGCTCCAGTATTATCAATTCAAACCAGAGCATACTAAACAAGAGTGAAATTCATAAGTGCTCCTACCAGTTTTGTACACTTGAAGTAAAGCGGCCAATCTATTAGTGTAGACCTTGAATGGCTTGATGTGTTTTGTAACCCTGCCAGATTGATGTCTATTCAGAAGCTTCACAATACGAGCAGCACTCTCATTCTTTCTCATGCTGATCAGGTCAGCAGGTGTCAGGGGACACGGGCTTTGATGTGCATAGAATGAACAGTTCAGAGAGGAATACGTCAAGTCTGTCAGGCAAACAACGCTATTTCTCTAAGGCCTAATGCAGACATAATCACAGCAAATCAGACTGCATTTGCATGGACCTTATATACTGTTCCATATGATATTTTCTATTAGCTCTGCCTTCATGTAGATGAATCAAAAATATGCTAACTTAATATGTGCACTATTTCAATTTCAATCCCATAGGTTAACAGGAATTCATGACCTTGCACAGGGAAGTATTAGGTTTGCAATGCATAAACCACGGACTCTTCATCATGAGTTTGTTGCAAAATTTTGATGAATTATCTAGAATTTTCATACATACAAAGTTCTTTCATACATATTCTTGTAATCAGTTCTGTGTAACATTTAGTGTAGATGACGACGTTTTGCTGTCATCTCAAGTTTGGTTGTGGAGTGTCAGTCTTTTGAGGTCATTATCTGTACTGTCACAGGAAAATGTTTCTGTTGAAGCTTTGTGGGTAAAAACAGACAATCCAATTCTTCTAGAGAAGACTGGAGATTATAGCATCTTTATTTTGATTAACCCAAAACAGAAGTCAATAGGAAGTGTACTGGACACAGTGCATTTGCTGGAGGAATGACGGCCCTTTGTGGACTCTTAATATCCTGCTTGCTTTGATGTGGTACTGAGGGACTGGCGCCACCTATTGGCCATCTCCAGTCATCACATTGAAGATAACGGCAATGGTAAAGATAACGGCAATGGTAAAGAAGACAGAACACTGTGTTAAACCAGGACGTTTTTTTTTTTTTTTTTTAATTTTCAGAGATACAGATATAAAAACCTCAGCAAAGGAGAGATCTGTTTGGGGGGGGAGACATGAAAACTATGTACAGAAAACAAACAGAGAGAGAGAGAGAAAGACAGAGACAGAGAACATAGTAAATGGTTACATGGAGTTTGTCCTTTTGTAGGCCACCATACTGTTGACCTTGTGGATGGTAGTGGTGAACGAGCGAAGCCGAACCTCTTCTGATTGGTCAATAAGCTGAGGCCCAGACTCCTCCCACTGCTCAGGGACCTCCAGATCCTTATCTGTGTAGATCAGGAGGTCGAATGCACCTGTCCCAAGACAGAGGGTGAAAAACATGAGCAGTAGCTTGATATTTATTTATTTAAAAAAAAAAAAAAAATGAAAATTGCAAGGGAGAAAGTCAAGATATTACATAAATATTTATTTATTTAGGAAGAAAAGACACCCACAGTATGACCCCATGAAATATTTGTAGTTTATCACACATTTAAGGATTAGTCAGATTACATTTACATGATGCTGAAAGGATTTAGTACTTAAAATCCTGCTGCAATGCAGTTTGATCGGATTTTAGTCGAAGCGTTTACACCAGAAATGCCATAATCTTTACATCAATTTCCAAGCCCTATAACTATAATGTCAAGCTGCATTATGGGATGAAAGAGATTGCTGTTACTTTATTGTGGTGTTTTTTTTTTTTGTTTTTTTTTTTTAAAAGACTTTATGCTTCAAAGAGATTCACAGACAAATGAGTTGTGTTGCCAAAAAAATCCAGAGGTATGCCAAGTTGCGATATGTGGGGAATCATTTTATTCACTGTGTGAATCCATACGAAACACCTAAACAAAGTGGAGTAATGATCTGGTTATGCTACCTCCTCTTTCATTTCTATACATCTTTTCATCTCAGGTATAGTAAAGTTTGTGAACATCTGACCATCACACCCATATGTGGTTCTTCCCTAAACTGCTGCTACAAAGTTGGAAGCACATAATTGTATAGAATGTCTTTGTATGCCGTAGTATTAAGATTTCCCTTCACTGGAACTAAGAAGCCCAAACGTGTTCCAGCATGACAATGCCACTGTGCACAAAGCGAGGTCCATGAAGACATGACATGCCAAGGTTGGAGTGGAAGAACTCAAGTGTCCTGCACAGAGCCCTGACCTCAACCCCACTGAACAGCTTTGAGATGAACTGGAACATGGACTGCACCCCAGGCCTCCTCACCCGACATCAGTGCCTAACTTCACTAATGCTGTTGTGGCTGAATCATTAAATCCCCAAACCGTGCTCCAAAATCTAGTGGAAAGCCTTCCCAGAAGAGTGGAGGTCATTATAGCAGCAAAGGAGAGACTAAATCTGGAATGGGATGTTCAAAAAGCACATACAGGTGTGATGGTCAGGTGTCCACAAACTTTTGGCCATATAGTGTATTTGCTTTATGAAACATTACTAGTTTACTTGTGTTTGTGATTATTATTATTATTATTATTATTATTATTTCATAAACATAAGCTAGAAATCAGCACTTACTCTTAAGTAGAGTTCTAAGACTATTTTTGAGTGGCTCACATGGAAAACTGTGGGATCTGACAGTTTCCATGAACCTACAAGCTTTTCAGCAGTGGAGTACTTACAGGCTGTTTCCAGTAAAGGTAAGAAGGTGACTGTAGCTGTGATCTGTCTGATAACTGAGCGAATTTCTTCCTGGATGGCTTTCATCGACTTCTCCCTGGGAGCACTGTGACACACACAACACAACTTACTTCATATAAGCACGTGCACACATGCAGGAACTATAATTCAATGCAGGGCAACTCAATGAAGCAATTTCTTTCATTTCAAGCTTATTTTACACCAGAAGCCATATAGCCATATGCACATTGCTTTAGTGTGCTGATGCAACCAACACACTAATGCAGACACACTATGAAATACATTATTTATGCTATATTGTGCACTCTAGGCTCAGCAAACTTCGTAAAAGTGCTATATTTGTGTACATGTGGTAACAGATGTTTATCTTACGGCCAATACAGACATTTGCATTATATTTATAATTATAAACTATATTTACTTTTCCATAGAAAGAAAGCAGTGAAATGAGCTTGACATTTCTCCTACATGACCCTTACAAGTTTTGCCAAGTGTGAAGTGCATTCATGGGGGGGGGTCAGTGGTTGTAAAATGGGTTTTATTAGTTACCATGTTTACAGATCCACCCTTTTATGAGAATACCTGCTCTCCTTAGCTGTCTTGTCACACTCTATGTCAAACTGCCATCTCTCCAGGACTTCATTTGTCTCAAGGCACGTGATCACCACCACCAGCTTCTGCACTGTACAGTCAAACAGCCACTCTGCCAGGGGAAAAAAAAACAAAAAAAAACACATGCAGCAGTGGATGATGTGCATGAATAATCAGAACACCAACAAAAGAAGGAAAAAAAGTCAGCAGACTTAAATGATGACATAACTGATCAGATTATATAATAACAGAGGACTGATGAAGGAAAGCCACAGAAACCTTGAGTTCTACATGACAACTACTAGAACGGCTGTCTAATATCTGCAGTTTGTGTAAAACATGCAAACCTTTGAGCTGTGTCACCACGTTGGTGAGGTAGTTCTTCAGTTTGGGGTCTGTGGTGAGCTGGAGACTCATGTCATACTTGGTGACTCTGGTGAAGGTTTCTGCAGGATAGATGCCTCGCTGGTATAAAATGCTGTTGATCCCAAATGCTGCAAAATGATAGTCACAATTCAGTCACAGCAGAATATATGAACCAAATCTGCTTCAGATTTAAAAAAAAAAGTCCTAATTCAATGCCTTGGCAAAAACAAGATCTAAAAGTGAGATTTACTTTATACCAAACAGGAAGTGAATGTGAATAACTAGAAACATGGGTATGTCTAGCTCTCACAGCCACGTTGCCCAGGTTTCATCATCACAACTGCATCAATCCAACTAATCCAAGAAATGTAGCTGCGTCGGATAATAATCAGTAAAACAACCTGTACATTTGGCTAAACCGATGATCGTCAGTATGCTGTATACACGCTGCTTTACATGCTTAGCTAATGCTAATTACCATGGGCCAGCTGGCTAACTGGGTGAATAAAGGCGCTATAGAAGCTATGTTTTTGCCATGCCAGGTTTAAATGTTAGTATACAAAAAAGCTGCACGAAGCATCACATTTTCTGAAGCGGATAAAGTAAATGTAGTTAAATATAAGCGGGTCAAAAAGGCACATTCCGGATTTCTGACGCAAACTAGGCAGCTAGCTAACTCTCCAAACTGCGACTCGTTCAGCTCAAAAATGAGAACTAACACAATACTTTCACTTACAGAAGAACTCAGCAACGAGTTCGGCACTTCCTTTCAAAGTAATTCCCTGCAAGGTTTTGGACATTTTGTCGTGTTTTAGCTCTCTTCAGGTACACGTATGCCGTCATGCAGCAGCTCCCTTGTTTTCTTTTTTACCCGCCACCCAGTTTGAATTCAGACCGCGTTTGAACTTTTGCGCATGCGCACAATCAAAACAACGGCGCCGTGCTGATGACGTCACGTGCCTCGCTCACGTTCAACCCTTTTTGAATTTTTTTTTTTTTCATGCAAAGTTTCAACATGGGACGTCTCTACCCTCATTTAAACCGGCAGAATCTATTATATGTCTTATACGAGTGCTGAGTGTAAAAATGAAAAAAAGACATGTATTTAAACATTAATAGACATTTAATTTTAGGTTTATTGAAATATTTGTGATATTTGTGGCACTCTCAGGCATGAAATTTTCTGACCAAAAATATCTTATTTGTTTCAAAATATCACATTCATTCATCTTTAGTAAGTACTTATCTTGGTCAGGGCCATGGTGGATCCAGAGCCTACCCTAGAAATACTGGACATGAGATGAGAATACACCCTGGATGGGATGCCAGTCCATCTCAGGGCACCATGCACACGCGCACACACATTCACACACTCATTAATACCTAGGGGCAATTTAATGAAGCCAGTCCACCTATTGGTATGTTCTGGCAGAAGGGAGGAAACTGGAGAACCCAGAGGTAACCCACATGGACATGGGGAGCAGTTGTGAAACTCCACACAGACAGTAAGCTGAGCTCGGGGTCATACCAGCAACCGTGGAGCTGTGATGTGGTAACACGATCCTCCTCGAGAAGGGTCTAGAACTCATTTGCGAGACCTACGGAACATCTCAGGTCCCAGAGAAGAGATGTTTCTGTTACTATTATTGCCATCTACTGTGCTGAGGTGGAATTGCAACTAGAAGTGGAAATTAAGCATCCTTTGTGCAAGAATGTTATAGAATTTTTCTTGTTTACATGGTTATTTAGAGCTTTTCGTGGAGTGATAACTAGTCATTTATTGATGGAAATGATATCACACTCCAAAAATAAATAGTCCATTATACAATTAAAATAATATATTGCCATGTTTGTATTTTTCTTGACAAATCATTTAGAAAAATTAAAGAAGTTATTTTACTTTGTTTGAAAGCTTACATATTTTACAAACATTCAAAGCTAAATCGCTACCTAATCATGTTGGAATTCTTTCTGCAAATAAATATGTAAATGCGTTGTACTTCTAAATGCACTTCCAAACTATACACATTTATTTTATTTCAGACCCATTTCATGTGCCATAGCTATGTACAATGGCTAGATAGACTTTTCGAGTGTACACTGTCATCCATGTTGAATTTCCTCAACCTCAACCAAAATGGATTTGGGAAGGAGGTAGGTCTCAGAGATATTTCTCATGTTAGGCTAAATTGGCCCTAGGTGTGAAAGGTGTGAATGTGTACGTGCATGCTGCCCTGCAGTGGACTGGGTGTATTCCCTCCTCATGCCCAGTGTTCTCAGGATAGACTCTGGATCAAGGCGTTTACGGAAGATGAATGAATTAAAATTTCTGCAAACGAAAAACATATTTCAGGTTTAAAAATTTAGTGTTTGGGCATATGAGGTCTCAATATAAATAAAAAATATGTGTGTGTATCATTTAAAATTCCCACCCAATGGTCCAAGGATAGGCTCTGGTTACTGAAGATGATTGAAGATTAGAATGAATGAATTCGTAAGACTTTTTCTATTTAGTTATTTATAGGTGCTGAAAGATGTGAATGTGCTTTATAGCTTATATATCTTTCCACGGTGAAAAAAGACTGATGAGTTTATTTACTTTAGTATTTATTGTAAGCATAAACATGAGCAATGCAGTAGAGTTATCAGATGTCCCTGTCCACCATTTTCTATACACAAGTTAATCGTGAATACGCACCACACATGGCAATTCATTTCCACTGTGTTACTTCTGTTGTCCTGTCACCAGCTGGTCTAGGTGTGCATCAGGCTATTACATGATACTCCTTAATTCGTACTATATATGCTCAGTAATCTTTGGAACTTCAATTATATTTAAACCCAACTAGAGTTTAGCACTTGGTATCCGTTCCATCACATTTACAGCCGGATGTTTACTCATGGTAAACATCATAACCCCCACTGAAACATGATCCTATTCATCTGCAGGCGAAACGCTACACATCATCTGGCTGCCTTTTGTCATTGATCATTTTCCTGCTTGTCACAGCTGCACTTTCATAAAAGTCAGGGAACAGAGCATCTGGCTGCAGTCTCCATAACCATCTTTATAGCTTGTGTAGAATTTCCCTGAGGTCTACAGGTCCTCTGACTAGCCATAATAGGTCTATAAACTTTCTAGAAATTACAGGTCTTACAACAAGTTTCTAGAAAGTCTTTTGTTTTACAGTAATTCCCTTTCATTGTTTAGAGTTGTGCTTAGTCAGGATCTTTTTATCCATTACTTAGCCATTACCAGAGAATCACATTATATTAAAAAAAAACCCTCCTATTTCAGGCACTTTAATGAATCATGAACATATAGAGTGTCATATCTAATTGGCAAAATGATTAATTTTGAGAGTTTATCAGAGGACATGGACACACTACCTTGGCCCCAGTTTGTTGTTTCCATATGTTTCCATTCTGTGTAGGTTTATATTATTCCTGGAAGGGTCTAAGTGACGGTGTCATAAAATGCTAATGGTTTTTACAAACACATCTGTTATGCTCTAGGGGTACAAACTGAGGGGTGTTAAGGAGAATTTTCCTCTTCTCCACCATATGTGCTGTTCTATCATTTATTAATGATATAAACTGATATTTTAAAGCTGGATCACTTTTGTTCTGCACAAACCAGAGCCAAGTACAAATTAATTTTTAAGCAACAGCTGTAAGAAAGCTTACTTTTTTTGAATGAGTCTTTTGTTTTGAATGAATCAATAAATAGCTGGGAAATGATTTAATGGTTCCTAGATGTTTTTTTTTTTTTTTTTAATAAAATAAAATCAAGAACCATTTTAAATTTCCACATTTTTGATCAATAGTAAAATATATCATTTATATGAACTATAAGCTAAAAGTTATCAGTCTGTTTGAATGAGCGCCAGTATAGTCAATAACAGTATTTTGTAATGATGTAGCATCTGACTTTTTTTTTTAAACAAGTCTTTGACAGAGTCTATAATCCAGCAGGCAATGGGCAGTGAGGTAGAAGTGATCTTTTCATTGACTCTATGTATAGTGAAAGAGAGCTAGTGTGCAGCTAAAATGGCATTCATTCATCTGATGTCAGAGGTGTATAGCTAAGCATTGCTGATTACTGAGCTTACTCAGTGTACCCCCACTCGCCATGCCCCAGAAGACACTAGTCAGCAATATAAATAGCATATACATGGCAAATAGACGGGTTTGTGTGTACAGGCTTAGCAGGTAAAATCAACAGAGAGTTAATTTGGGAAAAGAGGCTGAGGGCTGCTTACTGCACAGTCCTTTTTTTAAATCACAAATACAAGATATACAGCACATGCTGCACACAGAAACCTATATTGCAGTGAGTATCCTTCTTTTCGCCTTTCTGTCTTTGCACGTGCACCTACAATCACACTGGCTCACCAGCTCAGGAAAAACAACAGGGTTCCTGTGTAGCTGAAAGCAGAAAAAAAGTGAGGAGGGGGGAAATAGATTCCTCCCTCAGGGCTTTGCTGGGTCCTCAAGTACTACTGACCACAGGAGCATGATGTGCTGACTAAAATCCCAGATGGACACCTAGTAGAATTCAGTAGCAGACCCCAGGCATTTTAGATCTAGGCCTTCATTGCATTCTGCTCTGCTTAAACAAAAAAAAAAATAAGTGGAAAGTATTCAGACTTCTTCAGTTTTTACACACATTATTGTGTTATAGATTTCATTTAAAATGTGTTAAATGGACCTTTTTTTGGTAATTAATCTAGTAATTAATAAGGTCACACAATTCCCAGTGCATGCATGTCAAACCAAAAACAAAGTCCTGAAATCCAAGGAATTTTCCGCATACATCTGCCATCTAATTGTGTCATGACATAGATCTGGGCAAGGGTATAAATCCATTTCTAAAGCTTTGAATGCTCCCAGGAGCACAGTAAACTCCATCATTGTGAAATGTAAGAACATTGGAACCACCAAGACTCTGCTACAGCTGGCCATCCTGCCAAATTCAGTAACCAGGCTAGAAGGGTTTTGGTCAGGGGGGTGACCAACAGCCCACTGGGCACTCTAACAGAGCTTTAGACGCCTCCACAGAGATATAAGAACATGCCACATGTCACTATTGTAAGTCGCTCTGGATAAGGGCGTCTGCCAAATGCCGTAAATGTAAATGTAAATGCCACAAGGACAACCACCTCAGAAATATTCAGCAAAAAATAGATAGACTGTTTTTACGGCAACATTTGCTAAATTGGATCCTTATTTAGACTTTCCCTATTTGATCTCTGCATGCAGAGACCACAGGCGAGGCTATAAGGTAATTTTTTATTCATCATATTTATGTTTTCTGAAGGTTGAGGTCTCAACGCATGTTATATGAGGGGAAAAAAAACAGTTTTGTTCAAAAATATTGTTTACCATTTTTGACTGTTTGCCAAAATTCAGCCACTGTTTTTCCCAAATTGCCACAAAAAGTATTACACAGCTTTAACATCCAAATGCCTATAGAGGAGTTTAAATGCCATTGGGGTGAAAAACTGTATATGATGGTATCTATCTTGCATCTTTTCTTTCTTTCTTTCTTTCCTTAATAAAATGGGCTTTGGAGAAAACTCACAATAACTAATGTGCTAATGGTGGTGATGGGTCAATCCTAATCCTATTTTTTCCTCCATTGACAGCAAATCCATGCCAAATCCACTTTCCATTTGGTCATTTGCCAATTCCCATCAACTAACTTGTTCCTTTTGCACACTATCACCCAAGGATGTATGCTTCATGACTGAATGTTGTCAACTCTCAACTGCCCATTATCAGGATTACTCTAAAAATTCATTACATAGTAGTCAATTGTATAAGATAAGTATGGTAATCTCTGAGATTAATTTTATGGCTATGTCGTTATGCCCCAACGTGGTCATGGGCCACTGCTGGCCATCACAGAGAGAAGGAATTAGCCTATAAAAACTCTCTGGCCTAGACTAGGTCAACAAAGTTGTTGGTTTATGTATTATGACAAACATAAAGGTAGGTAAAAAGCAAGAAACCCTGATATGGAGGAGCAAGGTTTAAGAGCTTTCCTGAACCTGACTAGAGCCATATGTCACATTGACCTGTGAGTGCTCCCATCTGGCAGAGAAGCTTTGTGCTTTTAAATTAGTCATCTGGACATCATGCAGAAACTCTAAGCTTCAGAATACACTGAATACTAGATTTATATACTGTGTGTGTGTGTGTGTGTGTGTGTGTGTGTGTGTGTGTGTGTGTGTGTGTGTGTGTGTGTGTGCGAATGGCAGCATGTGACATAGTTTCTTTATGTAGTAATCATGCTCTTGACTGCACCTATTGCTATGCCTGAGTGGAAAAAAAACTTTTGACTTAGAACTTGGCTTTTATAGGAACTTCAGCTCCTCATACAAAAAAAAAAACATACCAAAATAAATGATGAAAAATGGAAAAGGGAACTTTTGTGCCTTGACATAAACCTTGGCATGGGAAGCTTTACAGAATGGCCATGAGAGCTGGCACTATATTAGGATTAATTTTATGTTTTGTTAGGCAGACACTGAGGTTCAGGACAGCTTGAGTGAAACACTACACTTATACACATATAAATATTTAGCTAACATATTCTTAGAAAACATACATATAAACTATATGGCCAAATGTTTGTGGACACCTGACCATCACACCCAAACAGTTTCCACAAAGCTGGAAGCACACAATTGTATAGGATATCTTTGTATGTTGTATTATTAAGATTTCCCTTCACTGGAACTAAGAGGCCCAAACCTGTTCCAGCATGACAACACCCCTGTGCACAAAAAAGAGGTCCATAAAGACATGGTTTGCCAAGGTTGGTGTGGTAGAACTCGAGTGGTCTACACCACTGAACACCATTCGGATGAACTAGAATGCCTACTCCATCCTTAGACCTCCTCACCCGACATCTGTGCCTGACTTCACTAATGCTCTTGTGGGTGAATGGGCAAATCTCCATATTAAAGTTACAGAATCTAGTGGAAAACCTTCCCAGAAGAGTAAAGATTAAATCTGGAACGAAATGTTAAAAAAAAAAAAACATACAAGTGTTATGGGCAGGTGTCCACAAACATTTGGCCATAAAGTGTATTTACAATATGATTTTAATGCAATCTGCATCAGTTCTTTGGTACTCCAAAATGAGTTTATGCTCACAGCTATAACAAAAATGCTGACTGGAGAAGGAAGAGAAAGAAACAGGGGGATTCAAGTGTATTAAAATGAGTGATGAATGACCATCACTTTGGTAATTCTTACTTGACTCTCCTTTTCTCTCCATCTCGACCTCTAAGCAGCTTGTCAGAATTGTCAGTTGTCAGTTACTTTATTTTCAGTTACTTCTCTTTCACTGTGTTAGCCAACCCACTTAGAATATGGCACAGGTCCATTTTTCAAATAGATTGACAGGGTTAAGAGGCGAACAGATGCCAAAGTCTAACCTACTCAGAATCCAAGGTTCAGGTCCAGCACAGTCACTTAAGATTATTAGTTTAGGGTCAGAAGGGTATAGTGGTTTTTCTCCTCTACTACGTCCTGTACAAGTATGCTAAAAATGACCAGACACATCTAAAAAAAAAAGCCCTATGTCAATAAATTTATTTGGTGTACATAAATGTGCATACATGTGCAGTGCTCTCAGTTATCGTACGTGAACGGTAAAGCAAGGGGTCCTGTTAATTCAGGGGGCATGCTAGCAAAACATGCTGTTGTTGATTCAAGCCATTCGAGCCACCTGGATAACACATTAAGCGGTCGCAGTGCACAGGCACAAGAGTGGCTCTCAAGCAGCTGCGCACGTGGCTGCAAAAAACCACAGTGGGAAGAAAAAAAGACACAATCACTAATTGATCGCATATAACGCCAGGGGACAAAAATAGTTTATCAATTTGGAGTAGAAGCAGATGGAGTCAGATTTCAGCTTTCTGGTTCACAGAAGCCTACGCATATACTGTAATAGCTGTCCAATAATGACGGATCAGGCCACTTGAGATGCTTTGTTGGAACTTCAGCTGATGAGTTAAGTGGATTTCTGTCAGTGAGCACAAAGACCACAGTGACACAAATCATTTTATAGTGATTAAAAAGCAGTTGTACATACTGTCAGTAACAGTACTTAGTGAAACCACTGCTAATAGGATGCAAGAATGTCCTTGGAACAATAAAATGTATCTATATGTTTCCTTGTGTGTTTCCCATTGGCTAACTATGATAAATATTCGAAGAATGTGTCAAATACGCACATTCTGTTTTGTTCTGTATGCTGCCTTGTTACAACTTGCCTTTGAGTTGATATAATACATTTGGAAGGAAATCAAGAGTCTGGCTATATTTACCGTCATTTAATGTCCAAATGCAGCACTGTACCTCATGACTTTACAGCTGAGCTCAGGCATGAATATGAATTCAATTACCTCTGCATGGATCCTTTTTTTTTTTTTGGAAGAATATACACTCACATTCCAGAGTCACATTCCTTGTAACTGGCAGGTGTAACAGACTTTTATGTGTCCTGCTCATTCACTCATTCAAAAGGCCAGGCATGAAAAGCCACATACCTTACAGTGCTAAAAAACATGCAAACAAAACCTTTTCTTTAAGCCGCTAAGAAGAGAGTCCATCCTGCCCAGACATGTTGGACATCTAGATTGTTATAGTGGTGGTTGCAGTAGTTGTTACTGGATGTGGCTTTCAGAAGTTATTAAGTTATTATTAGCCACTGATGTCTACATTGACACATGGTGTGCTTGGTTGAAAGGCATTAGTAACAACAATTACACCTAGAGGTAAAACATAACTAGAGGATATTATATTATACGGCAGCTTCCGTAAACACATTTTGTACATCCACATGCTCTGCAGTGTTAAGCTGTTTCATGTCAGAAGTGAATTATCAGCCTACACTTAAACCCTAAATGGCATAGACGGAAACACATCATTGTCTTAGCGAGAGAAGCCCAGTGCCAAGTTTGCATGTTGTACTGGTTGTGGTTCTCCCTGGCAGAGCTAAACAGCCTGCTGGGACAAGATTTTCTGCCCCATATCTGGCCTCACCACCCATTATATGCTTTTCCTCCTCTACTGTTGATTGCTCCCATGTTGCACAGAAGTCAGCATAGTCTCAGGACTCATGGCTCTGAGATGGCCAGCAAGACCTTGGTTTCCCCTACTGTTTTCACTCATGTTTTCCTAGATTTACGCCTGATATGTTTGTTCTTAAAAGTACCCCTGAACCTTGTTGAGAAATAAATTCTTTAATATCTTTTTAAAGTCTAAGAAATGTCTAAAATGGCTGATGAACATCTCTTTATCTTTACCCTCCTAAACACACACAAAGATCTATGAATATGAAAATTAAACCCCCTCCCTTGTCCTTCTGCCAATCCAACTCCATGACTTCCCCCTACTACACTGGTTACTCCATGCTATTAGTCATAGGTCATTACACTCTTACAAAAAGCGGAGACATCTGCTCACCAAAATCAGGGAATAATTGACATATCCATATGGCACCTTTAGTTATTGTCTTGAGTTTATTGTCATCAGCATGCAAGGTCTATACATTTGTAACTTTCCAGTTACATCATCATTGTGATCACAATCTACACTCATATTTAACGTTCATCAAATGAGTTCTTTTAGGGAATTTGGAAATGTGAAATTTGCAAATTCTGACCCATGTACCAATCCATATAATATGAATCAGTCATCCAAGAGCAAATAACCGTTTCTAACTCATTTCTTTTGTGTGCAGAGATACTTTACAAGATGTTTTAAAAAAAATCCTGTAGGAAATTTTAATGGACACACTATATCTGAAGCTAATTGCGTAAATATGTCATATTGCCTTATATTATCCTAGGAGTTTATTATCATACTCCTAGTCCCATAAAAATTTAATCTCATATAAAGTTGAAAAATTTCACAAGACTTTACCACTGATTCCATACAGCTGATATATGACCTTCAAGTCCAGCTCCAGTAACGGCTGGTAATGCTTGTGAAGTGACTCACCAGATAATGGGTTGCAGAATGCTGGTAAAATTTGCTCATTGTTCTGTTTTGCCTTAAGGTCAAAAACCTGCAGGGGATGGTGAAATCAGATCAACGGAAAAGGGAAATTCTGGTCTTGAGCATGACAGAACAGCGGGATAGCCTGCATGAATGTGCCGAGAGGCCATCTGGCAACCAGTACAGTACTGAATAAGTCAGGCAATAGAGGGAGGATGCCTGAAATGTCTTATATTACGGCTTATAGAAACAAAGCTATGCCTGAGGTTCACTGTGGCCCATGTTTGCTCCTTCACTTTAACTGCACGTTGCAAAGATACCGGATATGAAAAGTCTTCGCTTTGGTCAGCAATCCTCAAAATGAAGAGGATGTGTTTGAATGGAAGACACATTAAGCACATAATGTTGTAGGTGGTACAGAGGAGGCATACAGACTAGGGAAAGATTTTATTGTTTTAGCATGGATATGGAAAAATCCAATATGGAACAGATACAACTGAATCCATGTAACATTACAAAACACACTGGTGTGCTGTAGACAGAGAAAAAAATCAAGGTTTTTTTTGTGCTTGGAGTGTTTGTGCATGAATTTATATCAAAACACTTTATTTTATACATAAATGGTTTTTAAAATTGCATGCTACCTATAAGCTATTATAAAAATTCACAATGAATTGATTGTTCTTTTAGAGTTATCAGATCTATGTGGTTAGAGTTAAGGAAAAACACAAGTTTAATGTAAGAGCTTTTAGTTACTAATCACCTGTAGCCTGATCTATCAGTCCAGTAGTACATTATACACCTTAATCCCAACTTGAACGGGTTTCAGTTGCTTATATGGTAAATGCCAAGCCTCCGTTTCTTCTCGAGTTTTCATGAGAAAGGTATAAGTAAGCAAATGTATCCGGTGTTCTCACATTCATTTGGCAGCACTAGCTGATTCCTTGTTGTGAGTCACACAGAAAATGCAAGACAGAGACAAAGTGGCAGGACTGTGTAGAATATTATTTCCAGTTGAATTTTTCTTGGATCATATTAAGTGATACCCCCTTTGTTCACCCTATCATCCCTCAACCACCATCCCCCCAAGTCCCCAACCACCCAACCGCCCACGCCCCCCCACAAACACACACCAAAAAAAAAAACTCCAACCACCCACTCCCAATCCTCGCTGACATCATGACAACTGATCATGAGGATGGATTGGAGGGCTAAAATCTATCAATAGCTCTCAACTATTCAGGCTGAGCAATGCTACAATTATGAGGTCCTGAAGACATAATATGAATTTGAGGCAGACAGACAACCACCTTAATGTTTTTTTTTTTTTTTTTTGTGCTTCAAGTCAATAATGCTGGTTTCATGCTGTGTTTCCTCTGAACACCAAACATGGTATACAGAAAAAGTTTAACACTTTCGTTTAAACCAAAACAACACTAAACTTATGTTCTGCTGTCTGTCCTTTTGTGTACCTTGTACTTTGTCCGGACAGTGTGTGTGTATGTGTGTGTGTAGTCTATGTGTGCACAGTCTTCTTTACAAGGCATTTTGGAGGAAAAGGATGATAAAGGATGATAAAGTAAATAATCCACCATGTTCACACCCATGACTGTGTTTCGCATACAGCTTCTCAATCACTGCTGTTTTAATATCAGCCCAAATGGAAATCAAATCTAGAGGGCATTTCACTCGGTGTAATCACCTGACATGACTCACTGACAGGCTGCATGAATTTACAGTCTGAGCTAGAAAGACATGAGCCCCAGCTTCACTTCTTCAAGCCATTCTGTGTATGTTTCTTATGACCAATTGTGGTGCTGTGTCTGTGGTTCCACAAAAGTCCAAAACAATCTGTATAATTTGTCAACAGCAAGCACTCTGAAGTGTATGCTAAAAATGAACCCTTGGAGTCTAGTCCATTTGTACTGTATGCCCCGGTTTCCAACAAAGTTCAGTGCATGGAATATATACTGACTTATCGCAGCCAGCTTCAAGAGCTCTTAGATTCCAACAGTGGCTTGTAAAATGCCTTGTTTTTCTAAATAATTCACAGCTGATATTGAACAGAACTCAAACATTGATTGTGAGGAAACATCTCAGATCAGGGAGTGGCCACAGGGGTGGCAGCTGCACAGCTGATCAGTTGATCCTCCTAGTCAGCTTGAGTAAACAAATTACATAAGAGTAACAGATCTGGCAAATATGTGATTTAAGGTAGATCCACAAGGAGGATCAATTGATTGTACAGCTGCCACCCAGTTCTACCTTAAATCACAGTTTTGCCACTTCTGTTATTCTTATTCTATTTGTGCAGACTTAATGTGTCTAGCAATTTGATTGTAGGCTTGTAGGTACATTAGTATTACAGCAGCTGGGAAGCTAACACAGTTGGGGAGTTAAACTGCCCACTGTTTCTCAGAAAAATCCTCCAGGTCCTGGACATTCGCTGCTTTTAAAGCATCTTCTGCATATTTGACCCCGTTCCAACAGCGGGTATATGATTTTGAGGTCCATCTTTTCACACTGAGGACAAGTGAGGGACTCATACACAACTATTACAAAAGGTGCAAACATTCACTGATGCTCAAGAAGGCAACACACTACATTAAGAGCCAGGGGATGTAAACATTTGAACAGGATGATTGGTGTAAATTGTTATAATTCTGTTTAAAGATAGCTCAGTTGTCCTCAGTGTGAAAAGATGCTGGAAAAGCAAAGAATGTGCAGGACCTGAATGATTTTTCTGAGGAACAGTGGGAAGTTTAACTGCTCAGGACAAACAAGACACTCATGAAACATAAACATAAAACATAAATCATTGATCATCCAGGTAACAACACAGTATTAAGAATCAAGCCTATGTAAACCTCTGAACTGGTTCATTTGTGTAAATTCAGTTATTATTGTGTCTTATGGACTATATGTAAACATCTGCTGTGTGAACTAGCTTATTCAGGGCAGTACTAAATAAAAAACAAAATGCAGTTTTTATCATCCCTATTTTTCTATTATTAACATTTTGCAGATTCGGGAAGGCGAATATAAATGAGAAGTTTAAATGCTTGCATTTCGATGTGTGTTCGTGTTTTCTCAAAAAAAAAAAAAAAAAAAACATTAAGTCGCTATACCTAATTGCCAAGCGCTTCTGCTCCACCCGCTGGCGCGCGCCGCCTCAAGCTGAAACACATACACGCACGCACGCACGCACGCACGCGCACACACACATACACGCACGCACGCGCGCGCGCGCTCCGACCTTGTCGTGCAGACAGACACCGCGCTGTGAATGAGGCAGCAGTATGTAGCCCTTCATGAGCCACTTGGACTTCCACAGTGAAGGCGCATGGTGTGAGCGGCGAGGCGCTGAAGAGGCGGCCATGTTGGTGCTCGGGGTTCTGGCCGGATTCTGCCTCTGCAGCGCGGCCGCCTCCGGATACGGGAGATGGACGAAGAACTTTCGCACCAGCTCGAATGAAGTGGACAAGCCCGGCTCGCAGCCGCACATCATTTTCGTTATGGTGGACGACCAGGGCTTCAGGGACGTGGGATATCACGGGTCCGAAATCAAGACGCCGACACTGGACTGGCTCGCGGCTAACGGAGTGAAACTGGAGAATTACTACGTGCAGCCGCTGTGCAGCCCGTCCCGCAGTCAGCTCATGACCGGCAGGTGAGCACGTTACAGCCACTCACAGTCCTGTCAGCTCCTACAGCACGACCTGCTGTGCTTTCTAAGTTAACTGCATGTTGTATTAGGCAATATGCATGATGACAGTACCTCTGTAGATGCCGGGACACTTCCCTCTGCACCTGTACAATAAAAGTAAACCACAGCACATAGCAGTGCTCTTACTGGCAGTACTTTACTGCAACATGCTGGTGCAGTAAAGCCCACAAACTTGCATAAAGCATGCCAATTTTGCTCTCATATTTGAAAATAAAGCACTCTTGTCTTCAGTAATGGGCTCAAATCTACACGGCAGTATGTTCAGTTTACAATAAAGTCCTCATTTCTGCACTATAGTACTGAAATCTACGCTACAGTGTGTACATTTTACAATAAAGTCCTCATTGCTGCACGATAGTACTGAAATCTGCACTAATGCATGTATATTTTACAGCTAAGACATAATTTCTGCACTGTGGTACTAAAATAAGCACTATAAGTATAATAAGAATGTATATTTTTGCAGTAAAGCTCTCATGTCTCCAATAAAAAACGAAATTATTAAAATCATCAAAGTGTACACATTTTGCGATAAAGAACTCTGAAATAAATTCTGAACTAAAGCATGTACATGTTGTAACAAAGTGCTGCAGTCTGTTACAGTGATAGCTCACATATCATAACGCTACACATGTTGTTCATTTCCACATCTAAAGAATCTAAAGAAATGCTGGCATGCATACTGTCATAATTAACTAATTTCAGATTACATCTGCATGCCTGCATTCAGGATATCATTTACGCAGGATGTCACACTTCTTTGACATCACTGGTGAACTGTTGTGGACAAAATAAATGTGGCCATTAGAGAAACAATACACAACATGCCACAATGTAAATCATGCAAAACACCATGCACAACCCTTGATGTTACATTTAACACCTTAGATTCTCTCATCAGAGTCTGCACAGACATTGTACTGCATGGTAATGGAAATCAACCCAACTGTTAACTCATTCTGCAATGCACATTTCCAAGCTTGTGTGCCTTCAGGTCAAATACATTCATTAAGCAAGGAATAAAATGACAGGCTGATAGGCTGGCAGGCTGTGCTGTTGTAGGAAAATAATCCACCAGGGGGTGATGTGATATAGCTTGAAGTTGAGTATTTTCCAATAACAGCTTGGCCTGAAGTGTTTTATTCATCTCATGCCACAGCAATTTGCCAACTATTACAATTTTTTTTAATGAATAAGGCATCATCCTTTTAACCATTTATACTCAATCATGCACTTTTAATAACCACTTTATCCAGGGACACAGTGGATCCAGAGACTATCTGAGAACACTCGGCATGAGGCAGGACCACACCCTGTCCATTACAGGGCACCATGCGTGCACACACACAAATGCACACAAATTCACAATTAGGGGCACTCTATCTTTGCCAGTCCACCTCTGGGCTTGTTTTTAGGAGGTGGGATGAAAACAGAAAACCCGAAGGAAATACACACATATATAAGATAAGATATATTTTACATCATGTGGACATGGGGGAGCATGCACAGAAACTCCACACAATCACCATAACGGTTTATGATTACAGTTAATGTTGTGGAGTGTCCATGAGACAATTAAATTAGTTCTTGTTATCACTTATGTTCTAACAGATATAAGCAGTTCCCTCACCAGCCCCCTTTTCTCTCTCTCTTGAACAGCTTGACATGACAGCTTGTCATGTTTCTGGAAAGCGCACAGTCTCCGTCCTGACTTACTGACCATTACAGCGTGCTAACACCCGAGACTCTTTCCATAAATGTTAAATAAACATTTTCAACCGAAAGCTTCTCTGTAATAACAATATAGGTTTCTCTTTGTTAAATAACAACTCTTTTTTAATCCATTTATTAGGCTCCCATGTGACCCTGTGTAGGATAAGTAGTACAGAGGATGGATGGATGGATTATTAGGCTTAGGTTATAAAGGGTGGCCTCCATACAGGTCTCTGTGATTTAGTTCTTACTATAGGAATTAGAGAGCTAGCATGGTGATATAAACACATCATTTGAATTACAGCTATTGCACTACTAGCACTATTGTCAGAGTTATGCGGTTCTAGAAAATGAATCAACACCTTCTGATCCATCAGATTTGAGAATTCATCAACAATGTGGTATAAAAAAAACTTTAAAGTAGAGTAGCATGGTTGAGTGAATTCTTTAAAGCCCTGCACAGGACAGGAAACTTGCCAGACTCCTGCTTTGAAGGTAATGAAAAAGAGTCTCCACTTTGGCAAACTTTAGTCACTACAGAATAATCAGGGTCTAGTGCCCATGTTGAAAGCTCTTTCTGACTTTAATAAAGTCTCCTCTTAGATAAAAGAATGTAACGAGGCTGCAGGGTACAAGATATTTCGAATAAGGGGTGCTATTGTTTGGGTGTGTTTGCTTTCTGCTCAGGAATATTTGAAGAGATCTTTGCATTGTGAACCAACAAGCGAAACCTTCATCTTATTTATATGTATAATAAATCAGTGCAGGATAAACTATGGTGTTGACTTTATATCCAGGGCAACAGTATCAGCAGGTAGTCAAACTACATTGTGGGCAATGTAGGAAACCATAAACCAAAGTGAAAGTACATGAAAGAAGTTTAAACCAAAAAATGTCAACTCAGAATTTAATTACAAAAGAAATCTTGGATGCAAATGAAGATCACATTATAAAAATCTATTTATGGTTTTCCTTTAAGCTTTAAATCGAGAGTTGTGAAATGTCTCAGCATGACTGGAATAACAAGAAAAAGGAGCGCTGTATCTAAGAGGAGTTAGATCCTCTTATTGAGAGAAGTCAGTGGATGGAAGGATTAACATTTTTGTCATCTACTTGACCTAAATAATAAGGTGCTTGTAGATCTGACATGGCTGATGTTGAAAGAATTCTGAAATACCTAAGAATGTCTTTCACCTTGTCTGATGAAGAAGCAGAGGGTCCAAGGCAGTCTGTGTCATAAATCAGATTAGAGTGTTGGGCCAAAAGAGTCAATTCAAACCTTTCTAGATAAACTGTGAATTCTTGTCAGCCTCTTGGTGATTAATGTACATTTTGACAAGAGGTTTCTGTCATGACTGTGTTGATTAATTAGAACTAGACTGGGTACAATGGCCAAAAAAGCAAGAGAATCCTCTTCACATGTGCCGTGGCCTCCTAGAATTTCTGTTTAAGCCAGGTCCACACTTGACAACCTGCCCATGCCAGACAAGTAAAGTCAAAGTTTAAATTGTCCCTCTCATAACAGACAACGTCATGTTAATTAGGGATGTGATGAAAAAAAGTTTTTTTTTTTAACTGTCGGGGGGGTTTCGCTCATGATCCAATTTGATTTTGATTCAATGTGATTCATTAAAATCCAGTTGGTTGAGAAATGTGTTTATATTTTTGTAATTTTATATATAGATTGCATTGTCAAGTTTAAATACACTGCATGGACAAAAGCACATTATGTAGACACTGTCCATCACACCCATATTTGGACATTCCCCCAACTTTTGCCACAAAGCTGTAAGCAAAATAATTTTGAGAATGTCTTTGTATACTGTAGCTTTAAGATTTCCCTTCACTGGAACTAAGGGGCCCACACCTGTTCCAGTATCACAGTGCACCTGTGCACCAAAGCGAGCTCCATAAAGACATGGTTTGACAAGTTTGGAGTGGAAGAACTCAAGTTGCCTGCACAGAGCCCTGACCTCAACCCCACTGAACAGCTTTGGGATGAACTGAAATGTCGACTGCGCGCCGGGCCTCCTCACCTGGCTTCAGTGCCTGACCTCACTAATGCCCTTGTGTCTGAGTGGGCACAAATCCCCACAACCATGCTCCAAAATTTAAGGGAAAACAGAGGAATTACTACAGCAGCGGAGGGGCTAAATCCATATGGTTTTGAAATGGGATGTTCAACAAGCACATATGGGTGCGATGTTCATGTGTCCACATACTTTTGGCCATATAGTGTTTCATATTGATTTCAATTGGATGCACAAACTTTGTGAAAATGTCATTTGTTCATTTATTTATAGAACGCAATCCAAAGAAAATCCATAAATTAAGACACATAATTCTAGCTATTCAACTACAATAAAAGAAATGCTGCATATAAAAGGGTGAAGAGTTAGTGTGTGTGTGTGTGTGTGTGTGTGTGTGTGTGTGTGTGTGTGTGTGTGTGTGCGTGGCCTGCACAGAGTCCTGACCTCAACCCCACTGAATAGCTTTATTACATGGTATTAACTTTATGATAACATTAAGGTGCAATGTTTTTGCAATTTTCTCAGTTTCACTACACTGGCACTTAAATACTTTAATTCAATAACTAAACACTTTAAAAAGAGCAAAATGCTTGCATGTCTTAGTTTTCATTTTGTAGTAATCATGTGGTACATTAGATCGCATAGTTCATGGAGTGGAAAAACAGAGAGGTTTAAAAAGGAGGAACCAGGCAGATTGAAGGATCTGTTAGGAAGACTCAGGAACTAGAAGAAGGTGTGACTGAATGAATGTTAGTGTGAGGGAAAGCCTGAGAGAGCAGCTTTTGTTGATTCAGGGTCTGTATGTAATTAACTGTAGAGTGGAGTCTAATATGTTTATTTAGACCAGATGTAGGAGGAACACTGTAGTGGGGAAGAACACAGGGCTGGCAGAGCTTCCAGCACAGATTGGGTAAGGATTTGTAGAGCCAGTGGCTGTGGTGGTCAAAAGACTTATGTCTTGTGGATTATTTTGATTGCATACAAGGAGAGACTTTTGGTTTTACAGGGTGTGTGATAGGTTGGAAGTATGCTCCAGCGGTTACGTCAGTATGATTGGAGACCATGACAGGATTTTGACAGCAGCTTTTAGCAGTCGAAAGAGATCTTGGATCGGTTTCCACTCGTCTGTGGTGTCCCTCGACCACAGTCATAACTCCATAAAAAAAACTATTAGCTATAAAATTTACTCATTTTTACCTTAGCTCAGTATTTTTTGTGTTTAACGACACATTTTCAGCCCTTTTTCAAAACACATAAAGACATAGCTAAATCTGATTAATCTATATTGCTACAGCTATGTTGGTCAGTGACCCTAACATTCTACCCGTGACTTAGGGGCTGTTGCTGCAGATTTATGACATTGTAAATTTGAGCTAATGGAGCATAACACAGTGGAGTTTATATGTCTGGTGTTCTGTTTTCTTTTTTTATGCTTCTTTAAAGCATCAAAATTTGTTCATTCATACTATATAACCTTTCTTTTTCACTGTGCTGAAACACCCACTAATGTGTACCTTCATCCCTTTAAGCAAGGTGTTACAAAAATCCTACAATGTGCAACAAGATTTAATGTAAAAAAAACACTTGAGTGTTTAATTAATTACCAAAGATGAAGAGGAAATGCTTTACCGTTTTTATTATATTTATTAACTCACTGTCACGTTATTACCAGGACACTTTATTTCATTTGATATTTTATCCCACATGATATTATATGCATATACCTTACTTAGTGACTTACAGATAAGGGTGCCTTGTTAGTGTTTGGTGTCTGTAATGTCATATGTTATGTCTGTAATTGTCTGCTGGTATAACAAAACAGTTTCCCTCAGGGATCACTAAAATTCTCTCTCTCTCTCTCTCTCTCTCTCTCTCTCTGTCTATCTAGCTTTCCTTTCACAAGCCCATTAAAAGATTTCTAGCTTGTACCCCAGTATTTGGCCTGCCCCATTAGCGATATGATATATACCTTTTCCCATCATATATGGTTCACCAAGTGGATATGGCTCAACAGTGGGTAGGTTCAACAAACCGGACTTCATGTGAAAACTGTAATGAATTTACTGGTTGCACAATTGCACTATTTGTCCATGTAGTGCACAGTTATAGAAGGGATTTATTTATAATTGCACTATCCGTTAGCACCCAGATGAGGACAGGTTCCCTTTTGAGTCTGTTTCCTCTCAAGGTTTCTTCCTCATATCGTCTCAGGGAGTCTTTCCTTGCCACCGTTGCCTCTGGCTTGCTCATTAGGGATAAATTCACATATTTACAATTTATTTTGATTTAATTTAATTTGAATGTATTTATTTCTGTAAAGCCGCTTTGTGACTATGTCCGTTGTTAAAAGTGTTAGACAAATAAAATTGAATTGAATTGAAATATATATATATATATATATATATGGTTTACAGTTTGCTTATGTAGTGAGCAATGTATTAATCTGAGACTATTGGAAAAAGCTATAAAAAATAAAGAAGCTCTGAGGGTGCTTTATATGCAGGATTGTATATAAAATGCCAAAAGTTTGCCAGAAAGGCTTCACAAAGGGCTAAATGTACCTTTATTGGATTTTTTTTGTTAACAAACATGAGCTGAAACACAAATGCAATTAAAAAGTTTACTTCATGTTTCTAGTACACAAAACAAATTATTATAAGGCAATGAGTTTTACATCGCACACACTATCTCTGTGGATGACCACCAGAAACCTAAGTGGATAAGAATCTTTTTGTCTTCCAAGCCCAGCTATGTCGCTGTTGTTCAGTTCATTTCACTTTAATGAAAAAGCATAAACAGATTCTGTAACTGTATTTAAACATGCATTTACAGGCATAGCAAGTAGTGTTGCTGTCTCACAGCTCCACGCTCCCTGACTTGATCCTGACCTTGGGTTATTGACTGTGTGGGGTTTTTGTGGTTTATGTTCTCCCCGTGTTCGAGTGGGATTCCTCTGGGTCCTCTGGTTTCCTCACTCCTCCCAAAAACATGCTTGTGGATGGATTGGCTAAGATAAATTGCCCCTACATATGAATGTGTGTGTGCATTATGCCCTGCAATGGACTAGCATCCCATCTAGGGTGTATTCCCACCTCGTGCCTAGTGTTCCTGAGCTCTGGATCCACCGCAACCCTGTCCAGGATGAAATGGTTAAAGAGGATGAATTGATTGATTGATTGATTGATTGATTGGAGATGTTCAAGTCCACACTGGGCCACTCAAGGACATTCACAAACTTGTGCCAAAGTTATCCTGACTGTGTTACTTGAGTCAGTGTTTTATTAGACAGTAAACCATTGCCCTACATTGTACCTTTGAGCATGTTTTCCTTTTTCCCTCAATTCTGACAAGCCTGTCAGTTCTTGCTGCTGAAAAACATTCCCATAGAATGATGCTGCTCCTTTTCAGCTAAACAGCACTTTGCCAACAAGTACTTAATCATGACTCAAAAAAAAAAAAAAAAAAAAAATCTATCTCGGTTATTTCAGGACATATATGAATGAAATATTCTGGTATGTGTTAGTAATGTTGATATTACCTCTCTTCATTTGCCTGCCACTCTACATTTCACATTCACATTCACACACTGAATCTCGCATTCTCACACATGCTAGAGACCCACCCAATTTTTTGAAGCATGTTTTCAAAATTGCAGGAAGGGCAGGGACTGATTATGTATATACTCTTGAGAAGGTAGGAAGCCACTGTCTTCTTCCAGATCTCCAAAGCTGTAAACATTTTTGATTCCTTTCTCCAGATGTGTGCCTCAACACAATCCTGTTCCCAAAGACTACGGGCAATTCTGTTGAAATTGGGCTTGTTTTTCTTTTTTTGCTCTGGCATGCAACATGCTCTGATAGAGATATGTCTTTCTGAATCACGTCCAGTCAGTTGAATTGACCACAGGATAACTTTAATGATGCACTTTTTGTTATACATTTTAGCTCAGTGTCAAGTGTTATAGCATATAGCTATACATTTCATAGAGTATTTATCTTTACCTTTCATTATGGAGTATTTATGTAGATTGTTGAATTTAATTCATTTTGGAGTAAAGCTATAATATAAAGGAATTAGGGAAAAGGTGAAGAGATGATGAGGAGTACATGATGATAAGAAAACCTGAAATAGTTGTAGTCCATTAACAATATGAGCAATTCCACATTTATGACTGTGCCATTTCAACACCTATTATTGTGAAGTGTCTCACAGCCTGTACAAGCTAAGTATCAAGGAGACAGTCTGCATATCTTGTGTTATCATCGCCCCTACTCACACTGTTTTAGTTTGAGCTAATCTTGTATGGGCTTACTGTATGGATAGTTTAGAGCTAAGCAGAAAACCAGCCAAGTGTGTTGGCAGGATTTCTATTATAGCAGCCCAAGTTTAAACACATCCATGGCCAGGATGCGTTTTTTTGTAGCTAAGAGTGTAAGAACCTCTGTGGATAGGTCTACATGTAGTCACAAACATGCACCTTTTTTAATCTCTCAGTATGTCTTGTGTTCTATATTAGCTCATTAAATATATAGGACCTAAAATACACCATGATTGTTAATAACATTTTATGATCAATTTATGTTTGCAGTCATATAGTGTATATATATAATATATTGTACAGTAGAGTTTAGATGCACATCTCTACCATGTACCACTCCCAAACATTTTATATTCTCTCCAAAGCTCATGGTGTAGGGACTCTATAAATTAACTGAACAGTGGGATGGTAGCCAGCACAGCTGTGTGTGTGTGTGTGTGTGTGTGTGTGAGAGAGAGAGAGAGAGAGAGAGAGAGAGAGAGAGAGAGAGAGAGAGATGTTTGCGCAGTAAAAGAACAGCAACCCCTTACTTGTGTCTTGACAAATTCATAGTATGTGTGGCTCCAAAAATACATTATTAAATGAAAAATAATTGCAGGCGTTTTGTTAAATTATTTGAAATTTGAATTTGATTGGTCGTAGATTGTAAGCATTTTAAGCTATTCTTTATCTGGTGTCAAACTGGCGCCCATCTGCTTGTCCAGTCTTACATTCCTCACTCCTCTAATAGCTACATACCTTTCCTGTTAGTTTCACTGTAGATACTGAATAATTAATAGTAGTTACTGAATAATATGCTCTAAAAGAAATACCTTTAATACTTTAAGGGGTTAAACTGAGGTGAATGTTATCTACCTGCTGCTGAGCTAACACACAGAGACATAGATATGAGGAAATCTAACAGGAACAAACAGAATCAAAGAGTTGGAAGCAATTTTATATTTAGTGTACAAATACTGCAAACTAGGCCTTAAATAAGATTTTAAGTAGAATTCTTGAAGTCTTCAAAGCATTAAATTTAACCTTACTATACCTGTAGGCACTAGGGTGTTGAAGTAGATAAAGCACTGCTCTAGCCCCGTCACTGCTCTTTTCAT
>CM040978.1:18803043-18860789 GCA_022985145.1 Pangasius djambal
GTGTGTGTGTGTGTGTGTGTGTGTGTGTTGTGCTATTTTAGTGCCCAGGGTATATTCCCGCCTTGATCCCGAATGAATGAATGACTTGTGATTGTCTGTACAATAACATACATGCCTTTTAATTCAGTTTAAATGGTGCAATAAGAATGTTTCATATCTCTGACAGACATATACTTTCTGAACATCTCAAGCCCCTTTTCCCCTCCTCAGCAACCCTCACTCTGCAGATCTCACTACAACATGCATGCTTGTGGGTGTAATAATTACTGTTTGTGTTTTAACACCAGCATAGACACTAGAACATTGTGAAACTATGCCAATGTTTACAGGTTGTTCTTCAACCTGCATGTTACCACAAACCCTTCAAGACCAACTAGAGCTCTTATTCCACTCCTTACATTATGAGAGGATGCCTGTTTGTTGGGCACTGAAAGACAGGAGGAGGGGTGATGGAGAGAGGGATAGATGACAGAGATGAAGGGAAAGGAGAATGACTGAGAAAATAATGAGGGGAGCCTGGTTGTCTGGGCATTCAGAAAGGCAGACAAGAGGCACCAATATCTTTTTTTCTGTGTTTTCCAGAGGAAAGCAGTAAAAAATTGTTGAAGTAATTTAGAGGTTGTTCGCCAGCTTCATGTTAAATATTCACATTTTTTTTTTATTTACATGATAGATTAACACTCCACCCACCCCCCACCAGGCTGTAGAAAACAATATATATTAAGTTCTGATCATTAATTCTAATGTCATAATTAGATCATTTTATCAAATGTATTTACATTTTATGAGGGACTTTATGGGAGAGATACAGCATTGTTAGAGCTGTTGGCTAGGTGTTTAGTACTGTTTATGTTATATTCACCTTGATTCACCTTAGTTAAATTTCTTAATTTAGGTAATGTGTGAAGATAGGTAAGGTAAGTGTGAAGATAGGTAATTTTGGGGGTTGTAGTCAGATTTGTGTTTGTCTGATATATTTATCATGATTCTAGTTTTGACAGCTATGAGGCCATGTCTGTCACATTAGTTTTAGCCGAAATTATGTTACTTGACCAACTTACGATGAACATATTTTTTGTAAAAAGTAATCTGTAAATGTCTGTAATCTTACTGCTGATTGCTGATATATGAATAAATTGATTTGATATTTTCTGTCCAGCTGTTCTTTAGCCTGCATACATCTCCGTTTCCCAGAAATATATATTAACATTAACATCACATGCTATGTACCAAACTCTAGGATGTCTAACAAAGTATATTTGGTGACAGTTGTTTGAATATGACGTGAGTCACCGCTGGTTGTGAGCAGACCTGCATCTTTACATAGAGTAGTCCTGTCTTACAATATAAACCTGCCCCTCCCAACATGGCAAATATGTTGAGGTATAATACTAGCTCACAGCTTTGATCCATTCTAGATCAAACTGACAGTTTTTCTTAAATCTGTCAGTTTGATCTAGAATGGATTCTCCAATACTTACTTAGCAGACAAAACAAGTGTTAAAACTGTGTATTTACTGAGCGTCTTTGTGGACTTTTTTTTTTTTATTACTAAAAGACAAGTGATTTGGTACAGCAAATCTTTGTAAATCTCAATGTATACTAGATCCATTATTTTATGTAAGAACTAAGGCGGTGTGTAATTTTTGTCTGTGGTATTCATCTTAGTGTTTTGTCTTCTTACTAACTGAGGTGTGAATCAAACCATGCATTGCAAAAACATAGCAACTATTTCAAGACAAAACAAGACATGTTTACATGAACTTCAAAAGAAAGCTTAATCAAACAAAATTCCATGAAATTCTACAAAATACCAGCTGTTATAGTGATATGATATGTGTGCTATGTCTGTGGCTTTCAGTTTCTACCCATCATGTATAGATGCCTAGATATGACTGGTATAGATGATTTTATTTTAATGGTAAAGTAAAGCAGTACTTGTGCAATGTAATCCTAAAACATACATGATTCTTAAACTATAATATTCAAATTTGAATTATAATTTGCTTATATTTGTTTCTACCATAGGTATCAAATTCACACTGGGCTCCAACACTCCATAATCCGTCCAACCCAACCCAACTGCCTCCCGCTAGAAAACGTCACTCTCCCCCAAAAGCTGAAGAATGCAGGATATGCTACACACATGGTTGGCAAGTGGCACCTTGGTTTCTACAAGCGTAGCTGCATGCCTACACAGCGTGGCTTTGACACCTTTTTCGGCTCCCTTCTAGGGAGTGGTGACTACTACAGCCACTACAAATGTGACAGCCCTGGAATGTGTGGCTTTGACCTGCATGAAGGCGAGGAAGCTGCGTGGGAGCAAGACCGAGGCATCTATTCCACCCACATGTATACTCAAAAGGCAGTACGTATTCTAGCATCGCACAACCCCAGACAACCTATCTTCCTGTACTTGGCATACCAGGCAGTGCACTCGCCTCTGCAGGTTCCCGCTCGCTATCTGGAACGCTATAAATCCATCCCAAATCTGCAACGACGCAAGTACGCAGCCATGGTCAGTTGCTTAGACGAGGCTATGCGCAACTTAACTCTTGCACTCAAACGCTATGGCTACTATGACAACATGGTCTTGGTGTACTCTTCGGACAATGGGGGTCAACCTCTGGCAGGTGGCAGTAATTGGCCACTAAGAGGTAGTAAGGGAACTTACTGGGAGGGTGGTATACGGGCAGTTGGGTTTGTGCACAGTCCCCTACTTGTAAGGAGAGGTACTTGTAAGGCCCTTATCCACATTACTGACTGGTACCCTACCCTGGTAACACTTGGTGAAGGTACGCTTGATGAGAATCAGAACCTGGATGGCTATGACGTTTGGGAGTCGATCAGCGAAGGGCGTCCGTCTCCACGTCATGACATTCTACATAACATAGATCCTATCTTCGCCAAAGCTAAGAATGGATCCTGGAAGGCAGGATATGGAATCTGGAACACAGCAATCCAGGCAGCTCTCCGTGTTGGGGACTGGAAACTCCTGACAGGTGTTCCAGGCTACAGCGACTGGGTTCCACCACAAACCTTTTCCAAACAGATGTTGAGCAATCGCTGGCACAGTGAGCGTGTGCGCTGGGATCGAGGCAAGACGATTTGGCTGTTTAACATCACAGCTGACCCTTTTGAGCGTGTGGATCTGTCGAGGCGTTACCCACACATAGTGAAAAAGATGCTACTCAGACTTTTGCATTACAACAAGACAGCTGTGCCATGCCGCTACCCACCCAAGGACTATCGGTCCAATCCTCAGTACAACGGAGGGGTCTGGGGACCTTGGTACTCAGATGTTGATGAACAGGAGAATGAAAATAATAGCATTCTTGCCAATAATTTAAAGAAGATTAAAAAAGAGAAAAAAGTGAAACATAAAGGGAAGTTGAAAAGGAAAGCTGAAGACTTCTTGGTCCTTCATCTGCAGTGACTTATGTTTTCCCTTTAAAGACTCCAGTACTCAGGGACTGACAGGCAGACTTGATCTGTTCACACGATTTTTCACTGACAGAGTTTTATATTTAGACAGATTTACCTCTAGTTAGATATTTTAGATGTAAGCAACAGGAATTGGTTGTTATGCTTCTGATTCTTATGAAGAAACCCACTTAAACACTGCTGTTTTTCCAGCTTAGAATTGGACAATGTTTGTTAGAGCTTTAAGAAAAAGATATATATTTATTTTTAACATTTTATTGCATGCTCAACCTTCCTTGGCCTTCATATTGTTTTATGTCTTGTAGACTAATAATAGGTTCAAAAGAAATTACAATATATATAAATAAGAGGCATAATTGTTTGTCAAACTAATCAAACAAGGAAGAATATTACGTTCTATGTCTGAGCAGATGCAGTTTATTCCCAGAATCAAAACCACGTAAAAAAGTAGTTTTACTGATAAACCTTAATATAATTCACGTTTCACACTTAGAATTTTCCAGTACTGTGTTTGTCTTTTGCTTGTTCTTTTATGTTGTGTGGTCCAGTACCGGTTAAAGTTGAATGTAAAGCAATAAAACAAAAATGTGAACTCGTCATATCTTTCCTTCATCTTGTTCTCTGTCAGTCTTCATCCTGTTTAGACATGTCCCATCTGTTGGACCCTTGTGTGCTTATATTAAGGGATGTGAAAGTTTACCTTGTATACATTTAATCATGCAAAGCATGATAAAAATGTATCAGAGTTAAATTAACAGTCTTATGTCTACTTGCACAAGAAATTGAACTATTCTTTAAAATTAACTATCATTTTCTGTCACTTTGGAACAGAACAGAGACTGCTTTGTGGTAATCTGATTGCAGCCTCACAACTGCTAATAACTGATAATAATTCCTAACAGCATTATTTTTAGGTTTATGGCTGTCTGCATGCCATCAACATATGTTTTCTTTCAGATAAATTGATCCCATTACACAGGGAACACACACAAAATTTATTAATAGTGTTGGAGCTTTCAATAATAGTATGTACTTAAGATTATGAGACATTTTACTACCACATTACAAACAGCTGCATAGCACATTTTAGTGCTACAACTACATTTGTAAAATAACATTGTTGCCTGGTTACATTAATCACGTAATTCATCCAGAATAATCACCATTTTGGGTCATACTAAGCATCTGAATTTCTTCAGTAGACACACTGTCACTCAGCTTACTCACTGAGAACATGGGAAGTGTGTGTATTATTTTTCTTTCAGGCACTATCAATGTTTCTAGACCTCTGTAGTTTCTGTATGTCTGTAGGCTCTTGCAGAGGTTACAAGAAGAATATTCTAGCAGGCAGAGAGCAAAATGTGAACTTACAATTCAAAGTTCACCTAGATAAAGTCATCACAAAGGGAAAGTAACTGCTATCAGACGCAAATGCACACCTTTCTCAACCTTCAGTGAATAGACTTATCAGCCTAGTGAATGTTACTCATGTTTGCTCTGACCACTGCTTTATCTGAAAAAACAGAAAAGCATAGTTTTAAGGTGGCCCCCATATCCAAAATGTAAATGCTACAGCTAATCTGTAGATACTGGCACCTCTGCTCATGTATACAGAAAAGGGGCAGGAGTCCCTGTCCTCCACTTGTGTTCAGCTACCCTGTAACATTGTGTGAGTTAGCCTTCATCCTCCCAGGTTGGCAGCTGTGCAGTAGGAGAGAGGTGCAGTGTTTCTGTGTGAAAAAGTAGTCGGCTTTAAAAAAAATCTATTCTTACATTTTCCCTTAGCAAATAAGATAAATATTTGAACTAATGTTATAGTGTTATGTCATGTTATTTAATGCTGTCCTCTTGTAAAATATGGTAGGACAGCCTCATATTCCAATATTGTTTTGCACAATTATTATTGCTGTGAATTTTTCATACTGTTCCACTTCTGACACATGTTAGAGTATCATGTATTTCACCCACCTCTTAAATATATGTGTAAAGTCTGCAGGCAGGCATTACTCATGGTGAGCTTTTCCACAGGACCTCCCATTCAGGTGCAAAAGGTCTATAAAGCTTCTGAGGTTTTTGGATGACAGTTCACCCTCATGAACTAAGGGTTAGCACATTTATCATCCATTAGAAAGGCCAGATTAGTTTCAGAGGGAAAATATTAATGACAAATGTGGGTGTTGGTTGCAGAATATATGTGAAATGACGTAATGTTCCTGTTGTAGAACTATATCTGTTAACAGGCTCACTCACCCACAGAAGAATTGTGATCCTGATTACTAAGGAAAACCATGCCAAAGTTTTACAAAACTAACTAGAAACCATTTTTATGGGGTTGATTTAGAACTATCCATCATCAACCGTGACATTTCAGATGCATTAAATTAATGAAAAACAAACCAAATGACTTTGTAGAAGTAATAAACTTCTAAAGAGAATTGGTTCAAGAACTCATCATTATTTTCATAAGACTTCTCCTATCACCTTCCCAACCCCCTTCCCAAATAAAAAAATAAAGAAAAATTACCCCATCCTGCCAGCAACCATACTGTAAGGTTTTTTCTTTGATGAAACACTTTTAAATATAAAGCTACAGCATTACATCCAAATACAAACTTACAGCCAAAAAGCAGGGAAGACTTTTCCACAGGAAAATTCACAAGGTACTTTTGCCTCACAGCGAATCAAAGCCTGGCCACCTCCTATGGGTTAAATCATGGCAGACCGTAAACTGAGAGTAACTAGCGTAATTGTTTCTGGTAGGTATTCAACAGCATTACTTAATCCCCATCTGTTCAAAGTGAGAAATATTCTATAGTGAAAGGCCTGTGTGCTTTTTAATAAAATGGAAACATTCAATATTTAATGACATATCATCTATTCAGCATATAGCCTACTATTCTAATATATGTGTCTATAAGCTATAAAGTTAGAGAAAGTGGGTTAGGCAGTGTTTTTTATTATAAACATTACAAACTGAAATTGTGTTGCTGTGTTGTTTTGCATCGTATTGTATCTATATGTTCATCCTGTTTACATAAAATATGTTTTAGTAGCCTACAACAGTCTAATGGAGCTGTACGTCTATTATGAATAATTATCTACATGGATTTGTATATTCAATGAATTCTGTAAAAAAACATAAGTGTGTTTTAGTGTATAGGCCTTGTTATGGGCAGTAGTTGTAGCTGTTACTATTGCACCACATAACGTTAAAAAAACTGCGCAAAACTGTGCTATTTTTTTGATGTAGTAGTTAAATATCTGTAGCAATTTCATAGCTACATAGAGGAGAAAATGTCTATGCACAGTTTAGGTAAGTGGTACAAAGAAAGATCCACAAATGTGAAGTTTCTTGTGTTTTTGTTTAGAACAAATACCTTATCAAATTCCTTCTTTGTAATTTAAATTGGTTATTGTTACTGAAATGAGGAATGATCATTAGATCAGCCCTGGAAGAGTAACATGATGTTAAAAGTTGTCACTCTCAGTTTTGTTTTACATTTAGATTAGTGAGGGGGGAAAAACAATTAACACAAAAAGCTAAATGATGTGTTATAGCCATTCTAACTGATAAGTCACATTCAAGCCAATTAATTGAGTTTATCCATTTTTTGCAGCCATACTACAAAAGACAAAACATATTACAAAAGGCTCACAGAAATAGACTTAACAAGTTAGTTGGCTTCAGGAATTACTACAGTATTGAATCAGCACATCTGTCAAGAGCTTCAGAATCACTTGTATCCCAGGCATGAGAAATATCCTGGTGGTGTAATATAAAATTCCCCCTTTTCTACATCATGGTGGAATTACAGTTGAAGAAAACCAGCAGCTGCCTTTGACCCACAATGCATGCTGCCAAGTGTTATGCAAGGAGTTCAGACTTATTAGATTTGCTTATGCTGTACTCTTTTATAATGACTATGAAACATAAGCCCATTTCACAGGCTCTTCTGCCACGAACACTACTGCCTCCCTTACAAGATACTCCTATACACAAGGCTAAACAACCCGAGTGGTTTCCTGAACAGCTAAATGATGTCAAAAGCCTCGCCCAATCTCCATGTCTAAACATCACTGAGCTTTTATAGAATGTTTCACTTCTTATGTTCCTCAGAGATTTCCTTCTCCTTGATCTCTAAAAGAAATGGACCTTATGTAGTGGAAAAATGCACCAGAAAGGAATGGCTGCATTCCAGCAGGACTCAAGGCAGAGGTTGGCTATACTACTTACGAGGGACTTGGCATCTACTTATTGTTAGTATACATTACTATGTCAAGTCCTGTATATATATATATATGTATATATATCTGTGTGTGTGTATGTATATATATATATAAATGATTTAGAAAAAATGTTTTATACAAAATTATTAGCAATCAGACCAAATGTCTTCAGCTCTAACAAGCTTATACAACCATGCCTATGTAATCTTGCCAGTTTCCCTTCTAAAGATTTCACTGTAATTCACCACAGCTGTCTCCGAAATGCAAACCTCATGTGAAGCAACACTGGTATGTACTAAAGTTCCAACCACTTAATGCACGAAAAGACTTGCAGACTGACACACTACTGACCGTACATGGAACTGAGCCACGGAGCTTTCTTCAGTCTTTGATCTTTTCACTTTCTCATTGCATATCATAAGGTTGGTGGCATGGGAAAACCCTTCACTGGTGAACATTTGACATTTTCTATTATAGTATATAGAACTGAAATTGGAGTTTTATTTGTACATACATAACCAAAAGTAAAGTTATAGCATTTTAAAATCTGGTTATGCACAAAAGTGAAAAGCAAGAAAAGTCTTTGTTATCTCTTCACTCAACTGGTCTCTGTGAATGCATCCTTCTTTGTTTTGATGAGGTGACGACGCAAGTGCATCACAGACATTTTGACAGCTGGTATTTGATTTCAAACTAAATTGTTTGAAATTTACACATACACTATTTCACTGTGGCACATAACTATACAAAAAAAAAAAATACTGACAGCTTGACATTCATTGCCTGAGAAAAGCACACATCTAGCAACGTTTTTGACATCTGCACGCAGGCTAACTGCATTGTTAAACTGGCTCCTTACCTGATGAGATATTTGCAGGCATGCAGTCAAGGCAGGGTTACAAGGTAGCCTTGTTAATGCCTAAAATAAAAACATTTCAATGTCATTTTGGCAACATAGTTTAGTTTTTCTTAAATAGAGACATCAAAGTATATTATTGGAAGAAAATCCACTATTGGTCAAAACCTGATTTTTCATCTTTTTTGGCTTTTTTCTGAATTCAACCATAATGATGAATGAACTGATGATTTTGTACAGACTGCTACACATATAGTATTCATGTTTGAATACAAGCCTTTTTTTCAGGGCAGTTGCCTATTTAATAGTTGCCTTTGTTGTCATTGGACCTTTTGCACAGAAAAAGCCCTGGAGATGATGAGAATGTGATGTGAGAATGCCACACACGAATGTACAGGTGGTGGTTGAGAGTTTAATAGAATTACACTGTGTTATTATGATTACAGCTCCCATGGCCAAGCTTATGTTAGAACAAACCGATTAATTCTGATGTTTATGGCCTCCCATGAGAAGATATAGAAGATGTGTGGGCATGTATGAATGTCTATGTATATCTGTATGTGTGACAGAGGAGAGGAATCCTCCCAATTCACACTGAGCAAAACAGGATTTATGAGGGATACATTTTGCTGGATCACTCTTGTTTCAGTTCCAGAAGCACAGACATGGGAATATCCTGCAGTGAGCAATTTCCCCCATGCGTAACTGGAACTCTTGGCCAGTGGCCTCGATTCATTTCTTCCCACTCTACTTTCTCATGCTGTATCTGTCTCTCCCTTGCTCTCCCATTTTGTTCCATGGATTAAAATGAGTTTTAATCAATTTCACTAAATGCATACATCAATCTTAGACTCTTAGAAAGTCTTAGATTGTCTTACAGCAGGCATCCTCTCTTCTACTTAAAATATATTAGGAGAGAGAAAGAGAAAGAGAATGAAGGTGAGCCTGCTGCCAAATCAGCTGAGGTTCAATGCATAATGCCAAGAGGTGCATGTCTCATCACACTACTACAAATTTTGTACAGTCAATTACCACTGTTCTACTGCATAGACACAGACACAAGTAACATAGACAGGTTTCTCTAGTTAATCTACAAGTGTAGCTAGTTTCTAGCTAGATAGATAGTACTAGAATACGTCATCTACATTTGGTCAACCCTTACAGTAAAACACTTCCAAAAAGGTGAAAAATGGATACCAGGACCAAATTAATGAAGATGCTAAAAATGACTTAAATGTTTTCCAGTGGCTGAGTTCCGGGCAGTGGTAGCTCAGTGGTTATGCCTCGTTACTTCAAGACAAATGAAGCAGATAAAAGGTCTGGAGTTGATAGCAGGTATTGAGTTGGCATTTGGCAGCTGTTCGACTGGAGCTACCAATATGAAGAAAATCTCAGTGCAAGTGAAGTAGGCCATCAATAGGCTGAAAAAACAACATAAATCTATAAGAGAGATAGCAAAAACCTTAGGTGTGGCCAAATCAACAGTTGGGTACATTCTTAAAAAGAAAGAAAGCACTGGTGAGCTCAACAACATCGAAAGGCCTGGAAGACCACGAAAGACAACTAAAGTGGATGATCTCAGAATCCTTTCCTTGGTGGAGAAAAACCCATTCACAACATCAACAGAAGTCAAGAATACTCTGGAGAAGGTAGGCGTATCATTGTCAAAATCTACAATCAAGAGACGCCTTCATGAATGTAAATACAGAGGGTTTACAACAAGGTGCAAACCACTGGTAACATTCAAGAACAGGAAAGCCAGATTAGACTTTGCCAGACAACATCTAAAAAAGCCTCCCATATTCTGGAATAAGATTCTTTGGACTGATGAAACCAAGATTAACTTGTACCAGAATGATGGGAGAGAAAAGTATGGTGAAAGAAAGGAACAGCTCATGATCCAAAGTATACCACATCATGTGTCAAACATGGTGGAGGCAGTGTTATGGCATGGGCATGTATGGCTGCCAATGGAACGGGCTCACTGGTGTTTATTGATGATGTGACTGCTGACAGAAGTAGAAAGATGAATTCTGAGATGTATAGGGCTATACTCTCTGCTCACATTCAGCCAAATGCTACAAAACTGATAGGACGCCGCTTCAGAGTGCAGGTAGATAATGAACCTAAACACACTGCGAAAGCAACTCAAGACTTTTTGAAGGCAAAGAAATGGAATATTCTTCAATGGCCAAGTCAGTCGCCTGATCTCAACCCAATGGAGCTGCTTTTCACTTACTGAAGACAAGACTGAAGGCAGAAAAACCCACAAACAAGCAGCAACTGAAGGTGGCTGCAGTGAGGCCTGGCAAAGCATCTCCAGGGAGGAAACTCAGAATCTGAGTTTTGAGAACATGGGCTCCAGACTTCAGGCAGTCATTGACTGCAAAGGATTTTCATCCAAGTATTAAAATTATGGTTATATTTACAATTATGTCACTTACTAATACCTTTGAAGCCCCTGAAAATGGAGGTACTTTGCTGAAAATGGCTGTAATTCCTAAATGGTAAATGCTATATTTTTGTGGAACCTCTTAAAATAAAGCTGAAAGTCTACACTTCAATCACATCTTGATTGTTTTATTTCAAATCCAATATGGTGGTGTATAAAGGCAAAATCACAAAAACTCTGTCATTGTCCAAATACTTCCAGACCTGACTGTATATTAACAGCATGGGTGGTGCAATGGACTGCTCCCACCACAAACACACTGTCTTTTCATGCATGCTTTTCTTTTTTTGTAATACCTTCAAAAATGGGCTTATTTTAGCTAATGAGATAAGGATTTTTTTTTTTTATTAAACTAACATCTTGTCTCTATCCACTTCTGTTTCTCCAATCTCTTTTCCACCAAAATGTGTAAACCAGAATATTATCAAACGTTGGAAGGAGATTAGAACATTATCAGAATCCAGGTGCATAGCAACAGAACACAATCATTTAAACAATCATATTATAATGAAATGTACAAACAATGAATATATACTCCTAATATAAAGTGTGGGGGCTTTATGTTTTCTGGCTTAATCTAAATAAATCACACTTAGTGATTTACCTCCTTTTCTGTGGGAAAATTTTCATGAAACTATGATTCAGTCCATTAGAGAGGATCTGCCCAGCTGCTGACTTTTTGTGTATTTTTTACACACTTAATCAAGTGGAAAGGTTGTTACTTATAATCCTCTTTACAGGAAACACAGTGTGTCTTATGGGATGACGACATTCTGGAAGGTCGAATTTCAGGGAATTTTATGGTCTCTTATCAGCCTATGTATGAGATGTGGAACTAATGGAGCACACTGGAATGGATTGCTTATGGTGATCATTCAAAAACTGGTTTATGATGATATCTTGTACCATGTTGTATATATAAAATGTGAAATTAAATGTTGATATATATTTAAGCTCATATATTAAACCACAACTGACAGTGAGATATACATAACATATACTTTTATATGCTTTTTAGCTGATCGTATTCAAGCAAGACTAGCAAAAATATAATAATTAGGTAGGTATTAGGGCACTAAACAGCACAGAAAAATACTATGTAGATAAGCTTAGGCTCTTGTATAAGCTTAGGCTCCAGTCTGACATCTACAGTTGTTCTTGGCTGTCTGACTTTCCTTCAGCTGAAACCCCAGTAGAAAAAAAAAAGAGAGAATAGGAATGGTGGCTTTTTAAACAATGAACAACATGGGTGGTGCAAGAGGAAGGAACACCACCATTTGCTACTGATCCTCCAAACACTGTTATTTTACACGTTTAATTTTTTTTAGCAATACTTCAGTAAAGTTGCATATTTTAGCTAAAGGCTTATTCTTTTCAAAAGGTTATTTTAACTCTTATGCTCTAAATCGGGGGTTCTGAAACATTTTGCAACCAATCTCCTCCTTTAACTGTAAAATAAATTCCAAGAACCCAATCAGTACAGATTTAATTCATAAACATAATCAAACAATTCTAATATTAGGTATTTCTTCAGTCTCTATTCCTATAAAATGAGCAAACCAGAATTTAAAAACATCTATCTCCTCTGAGACCCTCACTGACCTGATTACTTGATGTAAAAATAAGTTATGACTTTAAGACTATTTTGAAACTGCTAATTGGTGCTACCATTAATTTTTTGTTCACAAACTCAAATGTAGTGGGAAAATATAAAATATAAATTTAGTAGTGTTTAAGTTGAACTGCCTCAACTTAAGGTCTGCATATAGTGAAAAAGAGATGTACCCAGTCATCCAGTTCACTGTTGCTACTAAGCATGAGTAACTCAGGGAAAGTCAGAGACCACCCTTTTGTTTTCAGTCAGTTTTTATTTTGTTTCAGTGGCAAACAATCAATAGGAATATGTACAGTACAAAAATTCCATTTTCAGTTAAACAGCCGTTACTTATTTATTACTTAGCCAGTACTTATTTATATTAATATGACGAACTATTCAACTGAGAAAAATAGTAAAAGAAAACGTTGCATGAAGATGAAATCTATCCGAATGTGCTGTTCACACCCAGTTTCCAAATAATCAAATAGTTAAATGCTAACACATCCTTTTAACACCCAATGTTAATTGTTGCTTCTAATAACTAACACATGATATTTATTCAGTTGCTATATGGTCCTTTATGCATTATAATATCAGTCCTTTAAGAAAATCAGAAACAATAATAAAGAATAATGTAGCTTGCATGAGAAATACACTATATGGTCAAAGGTTTGTGGACACCTGGCCATTCACACCCATATGCGCCTTCTGAGCATCCCATTCAAGAATTGTTGCCCCATTTTTGCTGTTATGAGAACCTCCACTCTTCTGGGAAGGTTTTCCACTAGATTTCGGAGCGTGCCTGTGGGGGTTTGTTCATTCACTCACAGGAGCATTAGTGAGGTCAGGCACTGATGTCAAGCAAGAAGGTCTTGGGTGCAGTCGGTGTTCTTAGGAGTTGAGGTCAGGGCTCTGTGCAGGACACCCCAGTTCTTCCACTCCAACCTTAGTAAATCATGCCTTCATGGAGATTGCTTTGTGCACAGGGGCCTTGGCATGCCGGAACATTTTGGGGCTTCTTAGTTCCAGTGAAGGGAAATCTTGATGCTTCAGCATACAAAGACATCCTATACAATTGTGTGCTTTCTACTTTGTAGCAACAGTTTGGGGAAGAACCACATATGGATGTGATGATTAGGTGTCCATAAACTTTTGGCCATAGAGTGTATATGTTGCTGACTTTTGTTGTGGTCATAAGATAAAATAACAGCAGTTTGTGATAGTGGACTGAGAATTTTGGCCTTGCCCTATATATTACCAAAGGTGCAACCCATACTTTTCTAGGCCACTAGATGGGGTATTTAAGCTCTGTACTGAGAGCACTGAACAATGCAATACATTATAAATTGATCTGTCTTGGTACATTTACATTTATGGCATTTAGCAGACACCCTTATCTAGAGCAACTTACATTTATCTCATTTATACAACTGAGCAGTTGAGGGTTAAGGGCCTTGCTCAAGGGCCCAGCAGTGGCAGCTTGGCGGTGCTGGGGATTGAACTCATGACCGTCTGATCATTAGTTCATTAGAGCAGTGGGTGTAAGGCAGGAATACACCTCAGATTGAACTCCATCGCAGTGCATCATGCATACAGAACATACACACATTCACTTCTAGCCAATCAACCTTCTGGCATGTTTTTGGGAGGAAAGTGGAGAATCTGGAGGAAACTCAGGGAAACACATAGAGAACATGCACAGAAACTCCACACAGAATCAGGATCGAACCCGGGAGCTGTGCAGCAGAAACGCTACCCACTGTGCCAATTTATTGTACCTTAAATTTGAAGCTATTTTAATAAAAATAAAACAGACAATGCTCTGTGACTCTGACCAGGTAGGGGGGCATGGTGGCTTAGTGTTTAGCATTGTTACCTCACACCTCCGGGGTTGGGAGTTCGAACCCCACCTCTGTCCTGTGTGCGTGGAGTTTACATGTTCTTCCTGTGCTTTGGGGGTTTTCTCCGTGTACTCTGGTTTCCTCCGCCAGCCCAGAGACATGCGTTGTAGACTAATTGGCATTTCCAAATTGTCTGTAGTGTGTGAATGGGTGTGTGTGTATGTGGTTGTGCCCTGCGATGGATTGGCGCCCAGTCCAGGGTGTCCCCTACTTTGTGCCCCGCGTTCCCTTGGATAGACTCCAGGCTACCCACGACCCTGTACAATAAGCGGTACAGAGAATGGATGGATGGATGGATGGCTGGACTGACTCTGACCAGATTACTGAAAGTGAGTTAGAGACTGAGAATAGTGCCTTTCTAAGGTTGAAGGCTCTCATGGGCACTTCCCGTGTTCGCCGCACGGGGACAGTGTTGTCTAAGCGGATATTCAGGCTGTCTCTAGCGAAGCAGGAAGAGGCGAAAGCGGATCATTGACGTCCGAGCAGCCGCAGGAGCAGAGGTGCGGTGTCGACGCTCTCAACTTCACTTACGAGCGATCCACCTGCAGAAGAGAGCCATAACACAGCTGCCTGCTCAGAGAGCTGCCCTGGAGCTGACACCCCGGACTTTTTCTTCTCTCCTCCTCACTGAGGCGTTTACTTTCATTTTGTGAAGCACAGCTGAGGAAGCGAGACTTTAGACCTGACTGCTGCTCAGATTTGTCCTGGCTGTCTCTCTCAGCATGGCTGCGACCACCTGTACCAGGTTCACCGACGAATACCAGCTCTATGAAGAACTGGGCAAGTAAGTTTACGAGGGCACTTTAAACAGCATGAAAAAACAACAACCCTGTGCTTGATTTTTTTTTTTTTTTTTTTAATGCTTTGCATAGTTTACTATCTAACTCCTGCTCTGAAATTTGCATTTTTATACTCTATACTTTATCATTTTTGAATTACAAAAATTAAAATTTTCTTGTGCATTTTAGTTTGCAAAAAACATACTTTTTAATTCTCGTTTTTTATACGAACTCCGACGCTAGAAACAGCTGCACTGTCTTAGTGTTTATTGGATTAATGCCTGAAGCACTAAACACCCCATTGCTCAATAAAACATCAAACCCAGGGCTTTTCCACACGTAGGCTACAGTGTGTATGAGCCGTCAACCAATCAGAGTCAAGCAAGCGGTGCTGTGCGGCATTCTCATTGGCCAGCACTGAATGAAGTGTAGGAAAGGTACTCTAACATCTTATATTAATGTGTACTGTAGCCTACATGAGCCGAGCTAAGCATGACCAGACAGTTTAAACTATTTGAATGTGGGGTTTTTTTTGGCAAAAAAAAGCACAAAACGTAGTAGCAATAAGTACTTTTACATGACAGTTCATCTTTCATACAATTCTAAATGAAGTACAGCAGGATATCTGAGTGGAAATTTTATGGCCTAACAGAAATGCTAGTTAGGTAGGTTACCTCTCCAAACCTGACCGGCTAAGCTTAGAGAAGCATACGGACTCTTTCCCTGTAAAATAGTTCAAATAAAAAGCATTGTTGGTCAGGCAGCACAGAGGCACCTTGAGGGTTTCCTCTGGGTTTTTCGGGTTCCTCCCACCTCCCAAACACAAGCCAGTAGATGGATTGGCAACTCTAAATTGCCCTTTTGTGTGTGTGTGTGTGGTGCCCTGTGATGAACTAGTGTCCCATCCAGGGTGTATTCCCTCCTCACACCCAGTGTTCCTGGGATAGACTCTGCATACACTGTGACCCTGAGCAGGATAAAGAGCTTACCTAACTAGGTGAATGAATATTGACAGTCACAATATTAACATTAGGTAAATCACTGATCTGAACGTTTCCGATTTTTGCTACGATACCCATATCAGTGCCTGATGAGTACTGGCTGATGCCTGATATCGATCTGATACTGACATCCTTACAGTAATTGACTGTCAGTGGGATGATGGTGATGTGCTTTAAGACAACTTGTGTCCAGTGTTTACATATAAGACTGGCAGTCAATATAAATTGTGTTCAGCACGTAAAATATGTCAGCTCTGATTTGATACCAGAGTTTCAGGCCTGTACTGGTCTTACTACTGATACATTATTGGTCTGGTGTATCTCTGCTTCTGTAAAACTCTCAAATAACTCTGTGCTTAGGTAACCTTAAACCTTAATGGTTCTACCATGTGCAGAAAAAATCACTGAGGGGGAATAAATAAAGAAAGATGTGGACAGAGACAAAAGTCCATGTACAATTTGCGCTACAAGAATAAATTAACTGAACTGCTCAGTTCAAGCTGACACTTTATTGATCCCGAGGGAACCTGTAGTCTTACTGCAGCAGCACAACACTTTACATGTCATAACTCTATTATATTAGAAGTGTTTTACAAGGCATGAGAATCTTTACAAAACTACCAAAGATTGCAGTTATTAAATAATCATTAAAAAAAATAGTGCTCTTTAAATTATTGCCTTGAAGCCGCGAATGTCTTCAGATCCTACTAATGGCTCCGGCTTGTGCATTAAAACTTATTTAAACCGCTTATCTGTTTGTGCATTAGACACAAAATTGCTTTTTGTTGCAAGTTTCTGCTTTCCATTATGAGAAGGGAGAATTGACCACTTCCGCTAGACTATTATAAGCCTATTTATCTATGCATTAAGCACTAGATGTGGATTTCCCCTTAATGCTAATCTTCATATTTGAGAAAAGTTGAAGGTGATGTTGCAAGGATGTAAAAAGGCAGATTTGGTGAAAGATCTAATGTGAGGTTCAAATTAAAGTGTAGAGTCAAGAAGAACACCGAACAACCTGCACATTTAACAGACACGCCATTAATGTCAACGGGAAATTCAGACAGTCAGGATATTTGGGTTTTGGAACCTTCTTTCCAAACATAGACTTATTCTCCAGCACTAAATTGTTCTAGTAATGTTGATTCTCCATTGAAAATACTTCACAACCCATATTCAGTTATGAATATGCAGTATATTAAATAACTATGATTATGAACCATGTATATAAGAATATTATTTGATATGGCTGAACATTTGATAAGGCAGTAGCCATATGTACTTTACCATAATTACTTATTTCACTGATTGTCTAATCATGGTGTTTAATGTTACGCTTATGGAAAAAAAAAACTTTTTTTGAGAAAAGGGGAATTCCTTTAGCTTTTATCATATCATATCTAATGCCATGTGCTTGCTTGTCCACGTGTTTCCTCACCCCTGATTGCTAGCTTTCAGTTTAGATAAATGAAGCATTTAATAAAAAATAATTTGAAGTGCCTGTGCTAATAAGATGGTGCTTTATGAATACCACAGCAGTGTTGAATTCTTGAATCTGATTGGTCAGGTGTTGATTAATTTTCTGTAACAGCACGGCTCTAACAGTAGTGCCAGCTGCAAGGCAAATTACAGATTTATACTGATGTGCTCAGTCTCATTAGGCATGTGCGATATAACGATTAAATCATCTCTACACAATAGTAGAGTGCCATGATGTCCGGTAACGTTTACTCCAATTATGTTATATTATATTATATTTCCCGACCTGCTAACCTTTACACATTTTGCGTAGGAGCCCCACAATTTAACATCAGAGTACAGTAGTGTGAGTTATCACTCAAAAATAGGCAGAAAGAGCTTCCCAGTAAAATAGGAGATGAGCCAATCAGCATATGAAATGATTTGCGCGGGTGTTTTGAACACTCTGATATTAACTGACGCCACCTCTAAGCCCCGCCCCCTTCCCCCCGTCTCACATGCTGTAGAATCACACTGGCTTTGAGTTCCTTTAATATGACATAAATCTATCTATAACTTTCCTAACTTTGGTCACATCCAACATCATATTTATATTTACATTATATTTATTAGGAATGCCATTGAAAAACTGATCTGTGATGTTTTATTTAGCATTTTTGGAAAGGGTCTGCAGTTTGTAAATGAATAAAAGTTATAACATGTCATTCTTTAATAAATAAAGAAATTGTAATAACGGGAAATTGGCAAATAAATCACTTTGTGATGTGGTGTTACTGGAAGATAATCATCTTTGGGATGGTTACGCTATCTGTGCTTTAGTCAGGCTTCATCAGACCACCCCACTGAGGATTATTTTCCTATGACCAAATATCTCTATATCACTCTATAATATGTTGTGTTCGCATATTTGTACTTGTGTTATTGTCATTAATACAAATGCCAATATTGCGATAATGTGTAACAGCTCCTAAATAAAGAATTCTTTAATTGGTAATGTGATATAAAAAAGAAAAAAGAAAAAAAGACACTTGTTTTTCTTACTTGTTTCCCTTAACGAGGCTGTATGGTGATTGCTGCTAATAAAAGATATAAGAGGAAGGCAGAATGCCACTTCTACACTAAACCTCATACATGTTATGAAGCAGGAAGAATGTCCCCTGACAACAGAGCAAGTGTTCCACTGATCTTTAACATGTTAACATGTGGCTGGTTCAAGCAAATGCAACTTCACTGTATCTTGTGCAGGCCTGAGTGAGTTGTTTACACTTTTTTTTTTTAATTAAATAGCTACATATATATATATTTTTTTTTAATATTAAGACCTCATATATTTGCACATCCTTTCAGTCTAGCTTCCCGAAGCCCCACATCAGCAACAAGGAGTAACATTTACACCTTATTCATTCTTGGTCGACTGCTTCTTTATAACACTATTTAGCAGCTCGTTGAGCTATTATAAATGTTTAAACTAGGTTTTGCCTTTGTCTTACAGAGGAGCCTTCTCAGTGGTGAGACGATGTATGAAAATCTCCACTGGACAGGAGTACGCTGCCAAAATTATCAACACCAAGAAGCTGTCTGCCAGGGGTGAGCTCTGAAGTCTGATTGTTTCAAGTGGTCCTTGTTTGGAGAGTAAAAAACTTGAAATTAAGCTTTTGGAGATTCATGAAGCACAGGTTTAACAAAAGGTGACAGAATGAAGTATGTGCTTAGACCAGTGTAAATATTGTTCGCTCACTATTAAAGAGCGGGACTAAATGATAAGTGCCTGTTGAAAGGTGTGTCTAGCGGTACAGTAGAACACGGATCACTTCAGGGGTTTTACTTTCATTAACATCTTTTCGGGGTATAATTCTATCATGATCATACTGTCTTTTTACCATAGCTGGAGCGTTTGGTCATGAGTATGCTGTACGTCTTTTCTTTAGTGTACACCTGAACAGTATGATCAGTGGTTTTTAATACAGTTGTCTTCTGTCATATATACCCGAAAAGAAACCTGAGGATGGGTGTATGGATTTTATATAATGTTCTCTTAATTACATTAGCCTAGCCTGATCAGTGATGATGTAATTATAAGCAAGAAATGCTGTAGTAAAATAAATCACACCTCAGACAGCATACAGAGACCCTATCTAAATAATATGTTTTAAAATGGGTCTGTTTTGTCTCACCAAGTCTTGGCCCACAACCCAGCACCCACTCTATGAGCTGTCTGGCGAGCTTCCTCACCTCTCTGGCACATTGTGACTCAGTTTGCCAATATCATGATGAGGCTGGGGACTGAATTTCTGTGTCTTTTCATGTGTGTCAGGGCTTTCACTGGCAGCTGTTTGCTGCCAGAGTATGAGTGTGTAAGAGTGTGGGACAGCTCTGATGTCTCTCTGTTGACTCATAGTGAATCCTTAATAGACCACTGAGAAATGGAGGTCCTGTGTGCAAAGGAAAAGGTGGCTTTGTCTGCTTGTTTTTTTGCACAAGAAGTGGGGTACAGTGAGAGGCGTGTGACAAGCGGAGAGGAGTGTGTGTGTGTGTGTGTGTGTGTGTGTGTGTGTGTGTGTGTGTGTGTGTGTGTGTGTCTGAGTGAAAACTGAAAGCTGTGATGTACAGTATGTTGATTTACTCTTGATTTATCGGTTGACGTTTCCCGGGGTTGAAATATCTGCAAGTAAGTGTAAGCGTGTGTGTGTGTGTGTGTGTGTCTGAGAAAGAGAGGGAGATGTAGAGAGAGAGGCAGAGGGAGATGGAGAGAGAGGCAGATGGAGAGAGGAAGAGGGAGAGATGGAGAGAGAGATGTAGAGAGAGCAATGCAGAGAGGGAGACAGAGAGTGATTGAGAGAAAGATATGGATAGAGGAAGACAGACAGAGGACGATGGAATATGGAGAGAGAGAGATGGAAAGTGATTGAGAGAGGTATGGAGAAGGAGACAAACCTCTTTCTCTGCCGTATGTTGAAGGTCAGCTCAGAGACTCGGAGGAGGGATTCCCCTCATTTCCCAGCTCTGTGCTCTGAATAGAAATGATGCTCAGGAACTGAACCCGGCTCTGCTGAGATCCATCAGTACTGAGCCACGGAGCCGAAGCTCTACCTGTTTTCAGACCCTGTGTGTGTGAGATTTAATGACATAACAGTAAATCAGTCTTAACTGTGCTATAGAAATTAAGGAATGGAGGAGTATTATTTTGGAAACCTTTGACTTTGATTGCATGTGTTTATTTCACAGGCACAAATTATAAGTGCAGCAAAATGCAGTTGCATCTTCGAGCTGAAGCTTGAGTATATGCACTCGCATCCTTCCAGACACCAGCGCAAAACACAGCTGTTATTTCCCAGAACATAGTTTTCCTTCATGAATTGACATCCCATCTGTTTAGAAAAGTAATTCCCGTGTTGGTGTTGATTTGTGCCATAAAAATGACTGTTTGTGGTTTTTGAGGTATTATAACAGCTAGGCTATATTACAATGCAAGGTCTCTGGCTGAGAGTTCCTTCCACACATACAGAGTTTTTTTTTTGTTTTTTGAAAAACATAGTTTTTCCTCTGAGTTTTGGCCTTTTGTCTCGGCTCACTGAAAACGAAGTCTTCAAAAGGAGACATTTTAAAATTCTCTTTTCATATGGTTGGGAAGAGCTTGCATGCATGCAGTGAATGAAAGTCTGTATAAAGTCTCCTCCTTATGTGCTTGTGTCTTAAAACACTTTAATAGTTATGAAACACTTTAAAATCCATAGACATTCCTCTTGCCTTCAGGGAGCCCAATTTGGGTCATCACCTGAGAATGGTGACTGGAATTGAGAGCAGCTCCAATCATTTTTGTTAGCCTTTAGGGTAAACCGACTCGCTAACCTAGACTACTTTTGAGTTCTTTGGTATAACTTAAGAAGATTAATCACTTTCCGTCCCTCGTGTGTTCCCTGGTCCTCAAAAGACACGTTGATGCCCCTGAGCTTCACTGGATTTGGTTTGTAACCAATTCCAGTTCCAGCAATCTTCACTGAATCTGTTGGCTTTGGTTTTAGCCTCAGGTTTGTGTGTGTGTGTGTGTGTGTGTGTGTGTGTGTGTGTGTGTGTGTGTGTGTGCGCGCCTATATTTCCTGAGCTCATCGTAGCAGTGCACTGCCCATTAGTGACGACAAAAAAAACCCTGACATTTTTTTCTGGTTAAATCATGAAAGTGATTTTGCTTGAGTTGGATGAGACTCTCAGTTCAGTTTCTGAGATCAAATTGCTTTATTCAAATCTGTTACCTAGAAGCCTTGCAACACTGTTTAAGATGTTTCATATACCAGAGATCAAAACATTTTGTTTGCCATAATAATCTATCCAGACACCTTGCAATGCATTTTCCATCTTTCTGATGGGGATTAGAGTTGCAGATGTTACTGTCAGCTCAGTATAGAAGTGTTCGTCAGTAAGCCTCAATCGGTGTTGATCCCAAACAGACTCAGGACTAATAATAAGAATGTGACTAAAATATACATTATTTGGAAGGTGTATGTATATTTAGAATCGGTATGGAGAGCTTCGGTCCATTTGAGGATCCTCTGGCTCTGCCCCCATCAGAAGAAGCTTATAGACTTGTTTACGTGATTAATACTGCTTAGAGTGATTTTCAGATTACCTCGCTTGGTCAGACTAGTTTTGTTGTATGTTGTATTGTTCAGCCCAATGACTGAAATTTCATCTGCTCTCTTGCCATTCACTAAATCTCAAACGCAGTTTCTGTCACTATCTGCTTGGCAGCTGCTTGGGAACAAGTTCATTTTCAAGAAAAGCAAGATCCTGCACCCAGTGTGGATTGTGAAATGCTTTCATTTCTTGACCTCTCCTGGCACAAAAAGACAACCAAAAAAAAAATTGTAGCAGCTCGCTGTCAGCCAGTGTACTTCACCCTGTGAAGAGTGTGGCTGGGAATGAAATTCACACATCTTACATTGCAGTGTATTCTCTGTGTTATTTTCTCCACACTGAGCTTTCCGGAGATTTATGCCATGCAATCTACTTAGTATTTAGCCTTTTACATTTCTTCCTCACTTCCTCAGTTAAATAGCTTGTGGTTGACTATCTATCTACAGTGTAGAGATTTCCGAGTGACAATCCCTAATTAGTAGAAAATGGAACATTTCCTGGTATGCTACTTTGTGCTTGATAAAACTATGGGTTCTCAATAATTCAGCAACATTTGTGATATTTTTCAATCTACTGACAAAGCTCAGAAGTTAATGGCCTTACGCAATAGTGCGTGTGGCATTCAGTCACGGCTGGAATTGTGTGAACTGAAGAGGACCAATATTAGCAGCTTCATAAAAGCAAATTTCCCTTTCACTGTTTTGTGGGAAATTACGCAAACCCTGCACCAGATTCCCTCGTTCTAATACATATAATGAGTGTTGTGTATTCTGTCCCCATTTTAACAGATTTTGTACTTGTACTGTTGTTTTTCTAAATAAAATGAAGTTTGCCCTTTTGTCCAAATCTCAATTATAGTCAATAAATTGGACAAAGGTACTGATATAAGGCTAATGCTCTAAAGGCACAGACAAGAAAATGGGCAAACGCCAATGATGGCTGTAGATGAAACAAGTATTAGTAATGCACATTGAGGGAATTGCACTGTCGTCATGGTAAACGAGATGTGTAGAGGGGCAGGTGACATTTTGACAGGTAGAAATAATATGTTTCTGTCTAATGCTGAATTCACACCTGCATGTCCCAAAGCTTTGTGGCTGCATCCTGAGAGTTGTCAGATCAATCCACAACATACATTCTACAGGCACGACAGCACACTTTATTTGTTTTTTTTAAAAAATAATGTCCAAATGTACAAACATGCCAGCGAAACATAAGGGATGGGGACAGCCGATTTTGGACTGGCTGTAATTACAACACAGCTCAATAAAAACATGACATGAGATGATGGGGTAGAGAATAAACAGCCTCTTTCCATGAATATCACTACTGTACAAACACTTTTCTATAAATCTGCAGGTTGCACAGTCAACACATCTTTGTAGATCATCACACCATCCTTTATGTATTTTGTGTAGTAGCTTCACATTTAAATGTCGGAATACCGTTATCATTCTAGAATATGCCAAGAGTTTTCTTTTTATCCAAAAAAAAAAAAAAAAAAAGGCAGGTGAGCCAAATCTACATGTGAATCTGGAATGACTGACAATTGCTCAGGGGTTTTGTGCTCTCTGATGGTAACTGACCTCATGAAAGCCCCGCCCCCTCTCCCTATCTCACATTAGTATCTAGTATGAGTATCGTTAGTATTAGTGTCTTGTCTCGACGCTGCACTGACGCGCCTCCCTCGCTTTCTGTCACAGTAAATAGAGGGTGTTTTGAGTTCATTAATGTGAAATAAAATCTATCAAGTGTGTTCGACTTGGATAAGTATATAGTTAACATCAGTGCCAAAATGAACACTGGACAAATAATTTTAATGGTAATGATAATTGGAACGTGTCGGTCAGCACAGACTCATTCAAACCCTGTCGTTTGCTGTAAAACCCTGTATATACGCACACTCCAGTTTCTACCTATGACAAGTGAGTTTGAGAAATAGAATAACATTTGTATAGAAAGTCTGATTTTAATGGATTTTTATGGATTTCTATGGTTTCCACTTTACTTACGTGTGTGAGTGGAAAAGGTGTAAAACAAAGGCTGCACAATAAACACAGCCTCATGTTTGTTTGTTTGTTTGTTTGTTTGTTTTAATTATGGAGTGCCTCTAATGCAGCTGGTGTGGATTGAAAAAAATGGAAGTGTAACTGCCATGTGTTTCTATTAAATCGTAAATTGTTTGTTAGCTGTTCGTTTGTTAGCTGTTCGCTAGCATGACATGCTCTACTGTATTTATACTACTACATTATGCAGCACAGTGTTATTAACTATAGGATGTTCAGTACATAACGACACAGCAGCTCTCTGATACACATTACTACCTACATGTGAGTTGTTCTTTTTTGTTACAGATAAAGTTGTACTTAGTTAATGATTGGGTGATGTAGCTTTTTGTATCAGGGTGATATAAAGGTTGGACATCCACAAAATTAGGCTGTAAGACATGGAACAGGACTTATAGGCCAGGAAAAGAGTACTTCAGCACTGTCTTTGTGCTAGGGCTCTTGGTAAATGGAAATGCAAGTTGAAAGGCCCCCAGCACGCTGTACTTGTCCCCAGCGCGCTGTACTTCTCCCCAGCACGCTGTACTGTTCCCCAGCGAGCTGTACTTCTCCCCAGCATGCTGTACTGTTCCCCAGCATGCTGTACTGTTCCCCAGCATGCTGTACTGTTCCCCAGCACGCTGTACTGTTCCCCAGCACGCTGTACTGTTCCCCAGCGCGCTGTACTTCTCCCCAGCGCGCTGTACTTCTCCCCAGCGCGCTGTACTGTTCCCCAGCGCGCTGTACTTCTCCCCAGCGAGCTGTACTTCTCCCCAGCGAGCTGTACTTGTCCCCAGCGCGCTGTACTTGTCCCCAGCGCGCTGTACTTGTCCCCAGCGCGCTGTACTTGTCCCCAGCGAGCTGTACTTCTCCCCAGCACGCTGTACTGCTCCCCGAGCGCGCTGTACTGCTCCCCAGCGCGCTGTACTGCTCTGCTTCCAAAGAAGGTGTGTTCATTTCTGTCACACAAAAACAGCTGAGTGAAAAAGCTGAATGTCTGCAGGACAGCAGAGCCAAATATTATTATTATTATTATTATTATTATTATATACATAATGGCATGATCAGATCAGGACTCACATTTTGGAGGGATTTGAGCAGAAACCCAGATACAGTTAAGGGGTTCGCAACTTTCCTTACATCTCAGCGTGCTATTTTATGTGGCATTGTACGTGCAGACACTTTGAGAAGGATGTGAGTTTGCTTTTGTAAGTGGCTCTTTCCCTCTGAATTCCTCTCTGGCTTTTTTCTCAGGCAGTAAGGTGAGTCATCTCAGCATGTCAAAAGGGATGGACCGATGAAGCTTTTTCAGTATCTGTCAGTCACATTCCTTTCACTTTTATTTCAGTACTGAAGTTTCTGGGAGTGTAAAACACATATGCACAGGAATTTATGAAGTCTGGTGATCACTTGGATGGGATGTTGTTTTTTCTGTGCACATCTGTGTTTATATGTAAATACACATCTTGAGATGCATGCTTTTATGCACGTTGTCTTAGGCGTTAGAGCTCAGTGGATAATCTCACCTGGATGCTGTAGACTTGTACCCAAGAACTGCTGCTGTAATCAGAAAGACTATGATGTTCATATTAAACATATTTTCAACCCACTTAGTACTGTTTAGCTTGATAGTGTACAGTTGTAGGAGAGTAATGATTTGACGTTCCTTTCTGTGTCTCAAGGTTTCTTCCTCTTGTCATCACAGGGGTTTTTTCCTTGCTACCGTCACCTCTGGCTTGCTCATTGAGGATCTAAATCTCCATCCAGATTTCTGTAAAGCTGCTTTGTGACAATATCTATTGTTAGAAGCGCTTTACAAGTAAAACTGAATGGAACTGACATTGCATCAATCACTCGGTGCAAGTAAATAAAATGTAATAAAATTTCATGCTTACTATTAAATTTGCACACACTGAGGTTTCCTGTTGACATTTTTTTGGTAGCGTTTCAAAGCTTATATTAAAAGAATTCAAACAGAGTTATAATAATAATCTGTCAATTATATGGCTGATCTCATGTGGCTCAACCACAAAAGCAAAACCATACATACATACTGACTTCTATGAGTGCTCTAAGTACACATCTCTTTATATAACATGCTCATTAGCCTTTTCTTAGCTCATTAGACAGGAAACCACAGCAGGACTCATGCATGAATGAATAAATGAATGAAAGGTGTGCACTTTTACACCAGTGGCAGGTGTGCTCATGAGATGTAGAGCTGCTCGTTTTGTTTCTCAGTGGAATTCGGTTCAAGAACAGCTTTGATTCTGCATTTTCACACAGGCAACCATTGCACAAAACCGCATGCCACTATTCCTCCTTATTAACTGTGACCAGCAACCTCACACGCACAAAGCTCAGCGAGTACACAGACGAAAAAAAGGAGAGAAACAAACGTTTAATTATTGGCATTTCCAATTACTAAACAAACTATGACTACATGTATGAACGTTGGTGAGTGAGTCATGTCTGCACATGCTCTGTTGCTCAAAACTCATCTGTGATGCATTACACATACGGCGCGTTTAGAGTAGTTTATGAGTCGCTCTTGGCAGAAGAACAGAAATAACGACTAATTATTTAACCAGCTGTTAATGATGTTGGTTTCCCTATAAATTTGCGAGGACACACTGTGGTCTCGACACTCTAATGTGAATAAAGCTTTATACTAAATAGGACTTTGGGCATTGCAGCCATAAATAATTCAAAATGCAGATGAGCTGTTTATTCACATAAGTCTACTAGGAGAATATAGCTACCACACTCTGCTACAGTAACGTACAAATTTAATACATATGCGTATCTTGAGTGAGAATCGTGATCGCAATTCTAAGACAAAAAAATGTCTTTCCTGGATTTCCTCAAGAATTGCGCAGCCCTAAAGTAATGCTAGTAAAACACTGTGTTTGCGATCTGTGACGATAAGACCTACCACAGAGCCCCCGTGGCTGAGCACAGCATGGGCTTGCTAAAAATAGCTCTTTTAAGGCTAGAGAGTGCAGTGAATTGAAAGACACTGATGAATATATACAGGGGTTTTACTTGAATTCTCTCTGAAGAAATCCTTCACGCCTTGTTTGAGTCGTTCTCCCTCCTCCTGCCTTTCTCAGTGGCAGATCACATCTGTGTGTGTGGGAGACTCGTATGTGACAAGACATCCTTCAAACAGTGAGAGCGTGACAAACATATTCCTATGTTCGCATTTTCTCATTTCCTTCCATCTTGAAGTATTTTTGCTGAATTCGAAGGTTCAATTTGTAATAAGAATCTGAAATGAAATGTTCCGATGCGACACCTAAAATATTAACAGAGGATTCGTACATTCATTTTAAGCCATGAAGCAGTACGGAAATAAATCTTATCGTCATTTGTCTCTGTTTAGTTTCTGCCTTTCTATATGTGGGTATTGAATCCATGGAGAGATCCACTTAGCCTGCCAGATGAGAGAGAGCGAGATGGATGGATGGATGTGTATTATATAACCAGAGATTTCTCTCATTCACAGATTCAGCAAAGCCAGAATACGAGCATGGACGCTGGTCTTTTTCGAGTCTTATGCTATTTGTGTTGCTCTCCTGTTCTGCTCTGTTCATGCCGGATACAAATCATAGAACATTTGCAGATTTGTGCAGTTTCGTGCATTTGCAGTTTTGTGCTTTGTATTTTTTTCTTGTGTTTGCTGATAGAAATGAATATACAGATAAGCTGGAGATAATAGAAAAGATCATCATAATGCCATCTGCTGAACATCATAATGACTTGTAAGTCTGTTTTCTTTTAACAAACTGTCTGGAAAGGGCCATAGAGTGTTTTCCCTAAGGAGCCATCTCAACTCCGTAATGAGCTACAAATTCTCTCTCTGATTATCTCACTGGCTGTTAGTAAGAGAGTAAATGCCTGGCAATTGTTGATTACATCAATTCTGCCATGTTTCTGCATTTAAAATGATGAAATGCTGGATGTGGACTATACAGTACTGTGCAAAAATTCAGAGACCACCTTTTCAGTTTTCAGTCAAATGAACATTCAGTATTTTGCTAATTATTTGGTGGAGGAAAATGTACAGTACATTAATTTCATTTTCAGTCAAACAGCCATACGTACTTATTTATGCAGGTCGATATTAAAGTTTAATATTATAAATAAAATATTTACAGATTTCAAACTGTTTTTGCTGTTAAAGACCTTTGTGTGATTTTCCGTTAAATACATTCTCCCAGCATTATTGTTCAATATTGTCATTGTTCATAAATCAAACATATGTCTAGCTAACAGCCTCACCATATGTTATTACATTATGGTAGCTACCACTTATTAGCCTATAGTCAATTCTGCTTCTGGGCAACCGGTACATGGGGCTGGTTAGCACACTGGAGCTTTTATTTGCCTAGTGGGCTTGGCAATTATGATTTTCCAACCCCTGAACAGGACATATGTTTGAGAATCTTTAAGGGAAATCCAGTAATTGTTGTCATAGCGTAGGTCAAGATATCAGACATGGGACACAGTTAACAAACACAGTTAATTGAGAAAACAGGCATGTAATCAAAAACCAGGCGAATGGACCTATAGAAGATGATGGTTCTGACCTGAAGGTACCAAAAAGCCCAAAACAGAAACTAAAAACTGGAAGCCAAGATGCAGAACAGTGAGTCCAAGATAGTAAACATATAGTAGAAATATTTGTACTATAAAATGACACCTTATTCTCTGTTCATGAGTTTAATAACATCCAGATGCGATTAGATCCTAGTCTGAGTTTGCTGGTTTGCTGAGTGTTTTTTTTTTTTTTTTTGACAATATCTGTCATCTATGTCAATATCTATGGATGAAATATGATATTTAGCAAGTTGTATCCGTAGTATAAACAATTCTGACTGCATTACCAACAGCGTTGCTTCATAAGGTTTTGATCAGAGATCATATTTTATTACCTGTCAAATGGATATTTGGGAGTGAATAGGTCCTTAGTCATGACATCTTCAAACGCATTTAGATTTAAAAAGTAACTTGTTAAATTGGTTGTCTAAAGCAAAAGTGCTGAAAGTAGGAATGTTGTTTATCTAATCACTATCGAATGATTTATCAGCACTATGTGATTGATGAGGAAGAAATTCCACAGCTATGGAGGAACCACAAGATGTCAACAAGTCAATAGTAAGTCTTTGATCATTTGTCACAGTCCACCAAAGCAGACCCCTCGAGCTGAAAATATGCAGGCATGAATCCATAAATATGTGGCCAGGTGTCTGTGTAATGGGCTTGTGTAAACCTGTTATAGTCAGAAATGTCGTAAGAAAGGTGAGGGACCCAAAATCTAAATAAAAAGTGACTCAGCAGGTAGATGAGGCTTTTGTGTCTTGTGCACCACTTAAGCACGCACCCGGATCACAAGCAAAGGGGGATTGATCCCTTGAGTGTTCGGTTGACATCCTAAATTACACAAGTAGGCCAGTGGCCCTGAGGAGAGTTCAGCTTGGCTTAATTAGAACCTTTTTTTCTTTCAGAGTATCAGTCTTCAGAGGTCCAGAGATGTCAATCCACTTTACAATAAACAATAATCTCTTCTCTAATTCAGGATTTCTCATGTAGAACGGTTAGATGTTTGTGATATTGGACACTGAACAGAATCCAACAGACATTCTTATTTTTTTCTTAAGACATGTCTAAATGCGTCATTGAAGCCCTGAAGTTCCATGAAAGAAGAATATCATTTCATGCCAAAAGACTGTAGGCTTGTTAATGAGTGACGTCTGTTTGACTGTAGGCTTTGCACTTTCTCAGTTAAATATTAATGCATATTTGACAGATGGTTCTTGTTGAGATGATGAACATTTGCTCCTCTTTCACTCAGAATGATCACAATGTAAACAAAAACCACCACAATGTTTTCATATAGGCTCACATTTATTATTACTGAACACATTATTGTAACATTTCAAACGCAGACATCTGTTTATTGGTGGTTGCTGCTTATTTTTGTTAATTAGCATATATATTATTGAAATTCAAAGAAAAGAGTGGACAAAAACAGAAATCCTGAGGTTATCTCAGTTCAAGGAGATGTAAGTAAGGGAAAGTGGACAGGTAGCGTCAGTGGTAGTATCTGGTTGTTTTTTTTTTTTTTTTTTTTTTTTTTTTAAAGAATCGCAGCAAGGGTTTTTGAATGAACTAATTCTGGTTTCATCACTTTGGGAGGAAATGAAATTTTGTTGAATTTCCATTTTATTCCCTGGAAGGCCTATAAATTCAGTAGCAGACCTAATAAAAAAAAAAAGTTTTAAGTTTATTAGAACTCGCTGCCTGAACTTTCTGTACTAATAAGATGTAGATGTATGATTATAAGGTTTAAGATTGGGATAGGAAAAGGTGCTTCTATGCAGCATATCATGATACAATTAGAAAACACAATCATGTATTGTCTGTATTTTAAACTGTAATTAGTTGCAGAAACTGATTATTAGTCACTTTGGACAGAACATGCTGGAAGCAGAACTTTGACTGTGTACACGAAGCCCCATCAAACTGCTTCTTCAGTCTCTGATCCATCCATCCTGACAGCTTGTCACTAAAATATTAGAGCAGCTTGTGCTTTACACTTCCTGTCAGCTGTCTTCTGGGATTTTTTTTTAAAGGATCTGACAGTGTAAAAAGCATGACAGTCTTTTTTTATGCACTAAAACCTGTCCAAGGTAAGCAAATATATAGTGCTTACATTGTTTTCTCTATTCCATTCCAGGTAATGCAGCTTCTACCAATAAACATTTTCAGATTAATCTTCTTTCTTGGGGCCAGATATAAATACACGCTTAAGAAATTACGAACGCTTAAAGGTTCTTTGGTCGTCCCTCTGGTGGAACCATTATTAGTGATATGGAACCCTTATTAGTGTAATGTTTGTCTGTCACTACAGGGAAAGGGTTCAAGCAGGTCCTTTCTGAAGACTACGAACTCTTAATTATCCAGTGAATCCTCACTTTTTGTTGTGGTTGTCTGTGGCTTCTGTAGCATTTAGAAAAAAATGTCACAAGAGTTTAATGTGTTGAAATTTTTGTTAGATGTGATCAATTTAATGGACATGTTTCTGTAAATTATCATGCCACTAATTTACACCTGGTATGTTCTATTACCCAATATTGTGGCAAATCTCACTCCTGGGAGCGAACACTGCCTACAGCTCTGAGATGCCAATTTGCCCCTGGTTTTGTGAGTCAGACATTATCACACCCAAAACTAGCTGCTATTAATTTCCCAAAGTACAACAAACAGAATATGTGATCATCCGCAATTTCTTACAAGTTCTCCACCCTTTTTTTGTGCAGACTTCCTACTTTTTGTGTGATCCTGCCTCAAATGCATATGTATTAAGAGGAAAATGGTGCTTAAATTTGTTATTTACTTGTACATCTTAGACGCAAAGTTTTCACACAGAATGCGGAATAATTACACCTGAAACAGGCAAAAAGAGCTTGTAAAACCTGGCTCACAAGACAGTGATGACCATTAGACAACAATTACAGTGTTGAATCAGCCTGAGAGCTGAGATCTGAGCGAGGAATGGAAAAACGAATGTCTCCTAGTAATTACACCTGTCTGAGTAGCTCTCTCAGAAAAATATCAGCCTGCTGGACAAGGAAGTACATAGAAAAGAAACAGAGATTTAAAGAGATTTTCAGGCTGTGCTTTTTCTACCATGTATGTTTGTGTCATTCAACTGTTCTTTTTTACCATTTTGTTAAATGGTAAAATGCAATTGTTGCCACATGGCAACAACGTGCGATAATGGAACTGTGGTACAGTGGATATAAAAAGTCTACACACCACTGTTAAAATGGCATTGTAAAGAAATTAAATCAAGATAAATCATGTAACTTGTCCACCCTCTATGTGAAATTGCGACATATAAAAATTAAGTGAAAAACATTCAGAAACATTTTAGGAAAAATAGGAAAAATAAAAAACTTGCAATAACCTGGTTGCATAAGTGTGCACATCCCTAAACTAATACATTGTTGAAGCACCTTTTGATTATATTACACCACTCAGTCTTTTGGCTAAGAGTCTATCAGTATGTCACATCTTGACTTGGCAATATTTTCTCACTCTTTCTTGCAAAATCATTCTAGATCCATGGCTAGGCCATTCAAAAACATTTATCTTCTTTTCATTAAGCCATTCCTTTGTTGATTTGGATGTATGCTTTGGGTCATTGTCGTGCTAAAAGGGGACATTCCTTTTCATCTTCAGCTTAGTAGCAGACACCTGAAGGTTTTGCACTAAAATCGACTGTTATCTGTAGCTATTCATGATTTCCTCCACCTTGATAAAAGCACCAGTTCCAGCTGAAGAAAGAATGGTTTAATTTTTTTTACATCACAGAAACCTGTCGCTTTAACAGGGGTGTGTTGACTTTTTATATCTGCTGTATGTGCATTCGTGAATTGAAACAGGCCTGCATAGCAGAAAAGACACTAGGCTTCTCTAATAGTATATTTACATTTTTCACACTCAATGTAAGAAAACCTGTTGTAATTTCAGACATTTTGATTTTAAATTAAAAAGATACATCATTCAAAATGTCTCTTGGATTAGCAATACTAAACTCTGCTAGTATGGCTACATAATGTTGGTGACTGATCGTTTTAAATGTTGACTCTTTTGAATATGGGAGAAGATTAGGAAGTCATCATTTCCTATGTCTTTATATCACGCAACCTGTTTCTATGTAAGCTGTGTAGATATACAGGCCTACATTTTCTCTGAAATAGCTGGTACATATAGCAAATCACTGAAAGGAAAAAAATTCACTGTGACTTGCATAACATGTGATCTTCAGTGCTGTCCAAGATTTATTTGTAATAAAATTCTGAGTTGACTTTTGTAATTTAAACTTTCATGGTTTTCACTTTGGTCACCAGTTTCCTACATGACCCTGAATACCTTTTGGCTATCTGCGTATAGTGGCACCAATGAACTTTGGCCCTCAGTTCATCCCTCCATAAAAGGACCAGTGCTGTAGTCCGTTCGTCTGTCCAGGTCTGTCACCTCCTCATCTGTACACTCCACCCAAACAGATAAGGTTCCAAATGTCAACTTTGATGCCAATACCACTCTCGGCACCATTGTGCTTGTTGTTACATACATAGATCACTAACTAGCTGGGCCAACTATTTGCCACAACTTGTTGTATAGCTGCATAGCCTTCTGGAGCTATAAGTCCAATGTTTGCGGTCTCAACTACTTCTACATTGGATTTCTCATTGATATGACGTTGAACGTTGCTGGAAAATGGCGAGTACAATAAGAAGCCCCTACTACTTTAGGAGCTAACAGCACAACCTGACTGTTATTCCTTCCTATTTGATATTGTTGAATTTTTTTTTCCTCCCATTAAATGTCATTGTAACTGCACTAGCAATGTCCCCTTGTGACATCATCGTGGGACACTGTGGCTGACTTCGCACAGGAATAAGAAAAATAAAGTACCAGTCAACAGATTAGCACCAGAATCTCTAAGCACACAACCATTCACAAATATTTAAATATGAAAATATTTCTTTCTCTCAGACTGGAGATTTCCTTTAAGAAGGGCACTGAATGTGGTCTCTCATGTTTATGACTTGTCTTATACATCATAGTTGAATCTAGCACACCTACAATCAACACCCCATTGGGGTGCTTAATTATTTAACCTGTTGACTGACAGGTTTGACTGTCACACAGCATGCAGGGAAGCCCCATAATTAGGTTATTAATATATTTGCAATGTTTAGATAGGTGATTACTGCCATTACTGGTGTAAATTAAAATCTAAGGTATACCAGACATTCACACCTGACAGATCTTCCTGTTTCTGATTTGCACTACATTTACTGATAGATGTTATGCCTTTGTTTAAGACAAAAGCTCTCTTTGGATGGGATAAGATTTCCATGCAGGGGTGATATTTGTGTAGTTTAGAATTGGAGTAAATTGTGTTTAATCATTTCATGTTTGATTGTTTAAAGCAAAATGTATTTATTCTGTTAGCATAAAATAATTATTACATCGTGTATCTTTGCCAGAAAAGAAGTTTGATATCACTTTGATAAGCTTAAACTTAAAGTCTGGCCAAATAATTGTGTTATTGTTAAAAATGTTACATTAGGCCTGTAACACAGATATACACATACCAGAACCTGCTTTAATTCCACTTTCATGATACTAATGAAAGAAGTAGGGCTTCCAGTGTAACCCCTGTGGATCTGATTGTAGTCTCCACCCAAAATAACCTGAGCTGATGCCAACAGTGCAGATCCACCTGGGCCAAAGTACACAAAGTGAACTCATACCAACCCCTGGGGTAAAATCATGTACTGAGGTGTGTCTGTGTACAAAGTGTATTTGTATAATTATACTGTACCTGTGAAAATGAAATCTCAGCTATAACTGATAACAACAAATATTTATTTCTTATTGCTGATCCTCACATGAACATACATGTCTTTATTTTATGGAAATGATTTGATCTAAGTGGTGTGTTGTTCTCAGTGCTACTTAAGTGTAGAATGGGGCAAGTTCATCAGTGCCTAGTTTAATTACCTCTGTATTTTTGGTTATACATGACTGGAAGTTCAGACTAGCATGATAATGAAAATTCTGAATATTAGGAGTCTTCATATATTCCAAAAATTATACATATTAAGTATGTTTATATTGAAACATTTGTGACTTGCTTAGTGAGCCTGTTCTTGGCTGGCAGGAGTAGAACCTGATGTGGTCTTTTGGTGTTGTAGCGCATCCACCTCAAGGTTTAACGTTTTTGCATTCTGAGATGCTTTTCTGTTCACCACGGTTGTACAGATTGGTTATTTGAATTACTGTGGTCTTCCTGTCAGCTTGAACCAGTCTGGCCATTCTCCTCTGACCTCTTTCATCAACAAGGCATTTCCTCTCACAGAACTACTGTTCAGTGGATGTTTTTCGCACCATTTGGGCTAAACGCTGTTGTGTGGGAAAATCCCAGGAGATCAGCAGTTTCTGAAATGCTCTAAACAGCCCATCTGGCACCAACATCCATGCCACGGAGATCACATTTTTTCACAGTTCTCATGTTTGACGTGAACATTAACTGATGCTCTTGACCTGTATCTGCATGATTTTATATAATGTGCTGCTGCCACATGATAATTGCATGAATGAGCAGGTGTACAGGTGTATATGGGGTGTGATGATTTTTGCAAGACCAAACTGCACAAGCAAACCTAAGGACACATTACATTTTCTTTTTTCTTGCCATCTGTTTGTCACAGACTTTGTACACTGATTTCAGCTGATAGCTGTCTCCTGACATTATGTTTAATACACTGGCACTATATCCTGCATTGTGATTCACTGCAGTGAAATCATCGCAGAAAGAGTCACAGCTCGTTTTGGAAGGAATCAGATTTGTTCGTTTTTATTTATTTATTTATTTTCAAATGCACTTTTGTTTCTTTTCTTTGGACTGCTGATTCAGACGCATTATTTATGATATTTTTTGTGGGATAGTCAGAGCTGAGCAGTGCTGAAAGTAAGCTGGGTGACTTTCAGTTGCACTTTAGTTAATGTTGCGCTGATGATCATAATCAAGTTTCACTTCACAGTGAAAAAAGCACCGTATTCACATCAACATGGGCATTTTTTCATGCTATGAATAGGTGGGTCAGCAATGCTGTCTTGAATTGAACTCCACTGTACCACTGCTGTGGAGCTGGTTTAAATTTTTTTTGGTTTGATTTGATGGTCTTTTACAGATATTTGCCTCTAAAAATGATACACAATGCATCTAAGTTTAGTGCATTTTCAATTCAGTGTCCAAAACATATTAACTGCAAATAATCTCAAGCAGAGAATCCTAAAATCGTTTTCATCATATTTTCATGCAGACCCTTTTTCATTAATGATTGATCTACCAACAGGTTTTTTAAATGTTCATTTTTTTCCAATGTTACTAGCTGCCACTGTTGGGCCCTTGAGCAAGGCCCTTAACCCTTTCTGCTCCAGGGGCACTGTAACTGTAACTTCCTAACAAGCTGGGATATGTGAATAAGAGAAATTCACTGTGCTATCATGTATATGTGACAAAACCTTCTTCGTCATCCACCACTGCTCATTTTGCATTTGGATTAGGTCAGAGGATCAAGATTGGCAGAGCTGGACTTGACTTCTGATGCAAATAAACCTCATGACTTTCTATGTTTTTTTTTCTTTTGTTTTGCATAGCAGGAACATCAAATTAGTCTTTCTTCCACATTAGATTTATTATGAGTGATTTTTAGATTGGTGGTTTCATGTAGTCTAAACTTAGTAATAGTGTACATCTTAGTAATATGTCTTCTTACATACAGTATGTGTTGTGGAAAGATGCTGCATAACCAAAAGAATCTGGCCTATTGCTTTAAAATAAGAGCCCAGGACTGTATGCAAATGATTTATTTAAATTTGGTGTGAGACGTTTACATACATGGAAATCTGCACTTTGAATACTGAAACTAGTCCATGGATGTGCTATTGCATTCTGTGCAAAACTCCTTCTTTACTCATTCTTACATTTTACCTTTTAAAAACAAGGGCACATTTTTAAACCTGTTTGTCATCTGAAGCAATCAGATGCTGTTTACTAAATACAGAACTTGTTCTTCAACTGAGCATAACAGCAGCTGCACAGACTTTTAGACAGTTCATTGGAGCAGAGGACCAAAACATGAAAGATAAAGAATGGAAGATGATAAAGCTAGACTAAAGAAGGCTTATGGTCGAAGATTAGAAAAGGAGAATCCGAATTAAGTAAGAAGTATTACACCAGCATATTGTGTTTTATCACTGTTCCTACGAAGCTAGCTGACTTTATTCATGCTTTAATAGTTGAAATAGTTATGATTTGTCCAAGATGGCTCATGACTGTGGTTGTAACAGTGCAAAATGGAAACGTCTAACCAGGGCTGATTCAAACTGTCTAAACCACCACAGTAGCAGGTCATATCAAGTGTGACTGTTAATCAAGCAGCACTAGTTTGAATGTGACTCACTGATGTTTGAGGGTTTTTTTTGCTGGGAGGGAGCAGGAAAGGTTAGAATGTGTACATGCATGTATGTGCGCATGTGTGTGTGTGTAATACCTACATTATGACTACCTATATTTTGTCAGTTTCAATGTCTGACCATAATACTGCAACCTGACAAAGTTCAGACTTTTAATAATTTTTTTTTTTTATTCAACTTTATATATATCATGGGAGTTTTAATTTCGTGTGTCTGATTTGTCAGTAAGTGTTCATTAAATTTTATTTATACCACACACAAGGTGACGAATAATTTTCTATAACAGCAGCTCTGACAGTAGCTGTAACATAAATGATAGGGTTACATTAATGCATTCGTTCTAATAATAGAAGAAGAAGCCTTTATTTGTCATATGTACATTACAGCACATTGAAATTCTTTTCTTCGCATATCCCAGCTTGTTAGGAAGCTGGGGTCAGAGCACAGCGTCAGTCATGACACAGCGCCCCTGGAGCAGAGCGGGTTAAGGGCCTTCCTCAAAAGCCCAACAGTGGCAGCTTGGTGGTACTGAGACTTGAACCCCCAGCCTTCTGTTATCATTTCTATAGAAACAGCTCTTTCACAGGGACTTGTATGGCAGACTTGTTCTGTATGTTCAACATAATTTTAGCCTAATTCTAAACAGAGTTTTTAAAAAATGAAATCTGTTATTTATCAGTGAAAAACATTTAATCATTGATTTTTGTTAGAATCCATTTATGTAACATTTAAGGGAAGAGTCTCAGGTGTCAGGGCTTGGTAACAGTACATTTTTTGCCAAAGGAAAGTTTTCAGCCTGGTGAATGAAAGATTGTTTAAAGCTTCTATAAAGTAAGTGATTGCAAGAACTTACTTACTAACTCATGGACAATCCATAACATTAAATGTAACTATAAAAGGTTAAAAATTTGTATTTTATTGTTCATTAAAATAAACTTTAAATTGTAATCATTCACAACTCAGTGTGGTATAAGTGGAACAATACACTTCCTTAATTTGTTTATGTGACAAAAAGCTCTGTTTAAGAGTTATGGAAGGAGACTCCAGTGCCAGTACTTTGTAACAGTTAAATGTATAATTGTTTCTTAAAAGTGTTTCTGGAGAGGGAAAGATTTGAATGAAAGACCAAAAGAGAGGTAATTTTTGGTGAGGGATTAACAGTTTATAGCTGCTCTAAGACAAGTGATAGCGAGGACTAGCTTGTTTTGAGTTTCACAACACTAAATGTAACAAGCAGAAAAAAATAGATAGAATATTACATGCTGTTCTTTAAGAAAGAAAAATGTATAATTTGCAAGTTGTTGCCATGGTATACGCAGAATAAAGCACTCTGGTTCGTGCAGCATCACCCCACACTGTTGTTCATTTTCCTATAACTGCACTCATTATTGCCTTTTATGAATTTATTATTTACTTTGTCCTAATGCATGGGTATTCGCCTGATCCACTGAAGCTCAGTACTGCTTCAAACATGTATCACAACACCTGATGACCTTTTTGTCAGGTTTTTTTATTTATTTTTTTTGCACTGACAACACAACAAGAATGTCAATGTCTCTAGCTATTGACCTAGCTGTAGTGAAGCTATCAGCCACCCACCGCCTTCCTGAATGTCTGCCAGCCTAATGTATTTACACCAATTATTGTAAAATGCCTTGTTTGCTTAGTGACTCATATTATGCCCACTTTCCCAGCTGACCCCGCCCTGAACAGGTCCACTGAAAACATGGTCTCGTCAACTCAACATATCACCAGTATCAGATTGCCCTATTTTGATTTCAGCACATTCATCTCATGCCAGACTCAGCCCACTTGGTCTCCATAAAATACTCAGCAATTTGATCTGGGACTTTTATGCAAATCGTGATGTTAGATAGGGTTCTGTAGGATTCTATATCTGTATCTGTATCTACCAACAAAGGATGTAACCAATTAAGAACACATTTCTACCTCTGGGTATTTTGTCCGGTGTTTTCCAGTGTTCCTGGGGGCATAGTGTTAGGGTACAAATTTAATAAAAAAAACAAAAACAAACAAATGAATGAACTAATGAACAAACAAACTCACATACTTGCATGCTTATGTACTTGCTTAGTAGTTACTTATTTATTACTGACATATTTATAATTTTCATACTTTCTTACTACTTATGTACTTAATATATATTCACTTATTACTTATGTACTTACATACATACATACATATTTACTTATGTACTTAGTTAGTTACATAGTTACCCACTTACTTATTTACTTACTTACAGCTTTAAATCTGCGTACACATACAAATATTTGGAGCACAAAACAGATACAGTTAGACTCATTGTGTTGCACCCATAATACCAACACCTCCTCTTAGCTGTACCACAAAGTAGTCATGTCTGTCTTTCATATTAACAGTCCACCATTTCATTTGGTTTTTACTTGTGTGAGAAACCATGCAAGAATGTGCAAACTCATTTGGGGCTTCAGGCAGTCCATGCAAAACCTCCACTGCTATCTGACTAATGACACCAGAACATCTGGTCCTGGTCTGGCTGCCTCAGAGATGGCCTCTACCCCCAGTCTGTGTATTTTTCCTTTGTGTGCTTATAACTTTTTGCCATCTACTGAGCGGTCTTTGCTTCATAGTCTTTAACTGAATGTTTTGAAGTTTCTCAGCATTATCTTGTTCCTGCCTGTAGAATCTGGGTGCACAAAGGGTGTGGTTAGTTTGCTCCATTGGGGTACTTATCACTGAGTCAGATTACTCTCTTCTCTTTCAGTTACTGTATACGTATATTTATGAAATGTCAGATTTCTCCTGTGGACCTTGAGGTCAGAAATCCTTACTCTGTAAGTACTATCCGGTTAAATCACTTAACAAAACACACTGTGGAGCCACACACACCACGATGACTCCGGCAAACCAGCCTCAAACATCTAAAATACAGCACACACCCCCACACACACTACTGGTCACTGAGTTTAGTCATATCCCAGTTTGAACCAAGCATGCAGTACTATTGCTTTATGAACAACTTGGCTGGTACCACGACTGTGTGGTATTTGTGAGTCAGACTGCCAACGCAAGTGTAAACGTGCCCTCCACTTTAACCCCCCTCCAACTTTCCTTTTTATTACACTCTTCAGATCTCTCCGGCTTTCTCTGTGCACACACACGCACACACACTTCTGCCCTTGTGAGCTTCCCCTCCAGACACACACACACACACACACACACACACACCAACTGTCATATGCACTCCCACCCTCCTGTGTCCCCACTTACACGCACACACCGCTACACCTCCGCTCTCTGGAAATCCCTTTAGAAAACAGTTATCCTTGTGTACACACATACTGTCCATATTGATTCCACATCTGGCCTTCCTCCTCTGTGAACACACACAGTCTGGTCCCTAATGGAGATGTCTGCAAACTCTGTAGTCTGTTTGCCAAGTCTGTAATCACTCTTAATGAAAGCTTAGTTTGTACGAAGATATCTGAGATAATAATGATATATAATAATAACATAATGCTACAGATAATATAATATATGATTATCAAATACTCAGTTAACATCTTAATACCAAAGAAAGCTGGGGGGGGTTAGTAAGCTGCAGGGGAGTTTGTTTATTTTCACATTTCTTCTAATTTTGCTATGTGGGAATTGGAACTGCATTTAGAAGGAACTGGTGAGGAACAAGAGCTGAATAAAATATGAATGCCTTCGATTCAAATTGCAGCATTGGGAAGACAAAGATTGCATTGCAGCACTGTTAATAAGCATAACTAAAGGTAATGGTCTTCATCACAGTTCCTCAGTGGTGTATTTATTAATTTGGTCATGGAGCTGGAATTCCATTGTGTGTATTTAACAGCCCTCTGTTTTCCATTTCCATGGAGCTAATGATGACAAATGTGTTTCCAAGTTCATTCTGTGTAACTTTGCCCAGAAACACGTCACACCATGTACGACGCTTGTGAAGGTTTTCTTAGTCCCCCATTTCCTACTGGCCCCCTCCCCATCCACCTTTTCCCATATACATACCAGACAGCAGTAAAGGCAGGTGTAGACTTGTGTGGAATCCAGGTGCAGTTGTCAAAAATACAGCATATTATAAAAACATACATTTCTGTGGTGTGCTTTATTCTTGACTTCGAGCCACAATGCATGGGACACTTCTGTTCGAAGTAGACATACAAGTTAACAAAGAGCCGTTATGGAGCTGACAGTGATACAAGATGAATGAAATTTCCACCAACTGACTCTAATGGTAAGGTTCTAGCAAGAACAGTGAGAGCTCCATGAAGGTAGGATCAAGTGAACAAGTGTTTGCAAGTGCAAAATTGCAAATTTCTTTTTTTTTTTTTCAAGCCAGTCGTGTGATTCAGACTCAGAGTTTCTAATTATCTAATTAAGAGTTTTTTTTTTTTTTTTTTTTTTTTTTTTTGTTAGAACAGGAAAAAAATGAGCTGTGCAGTACTGATGGAATTCCTCAGATTGTACAATTTTGTTGGCAACGTGAAATTTAATATCAATACACAATCACTGAAAGGGTTAGAATCTAACTATATACCGTGTATACTAATAGAATCTAACTACAAACTTAATGTATTCATCTTAAGCCCGGTTAGGGTCATAGTGGATCTGGAGCCTATCCTGGGAACACTGAGCAGGAGACAGGAATATACCCTTGACAGAACGCCAGTCCACTTCAGGGCACTATGAGCACACGTTCAAACCCAGGGCCAATTTAGAGTCACCAGTCCACCTAGTGACATATTTCTGGGAGGTGAGAGGAAACAGGAGAACCCGGATGAAACCCACGTTGACATGGAGAAGGAAAAAAAAAGGCAAATTTTAGAACATACGTAACTTGACCTCAAGCTCAAACTATGGACTAGCTATATACTCCAAACACTATTTATACAGAAAAGTATGGTATGTTTTGAAACAAATAACATGATGATAAACATTCTCTAAAATATAACACTCATTGTCCATTTTTAAAACACTGTTTCCTCTCTCTCACATACACACCCATAACCCAACACTGGAGTGGGTGAGGAATCGAGCACTCGCTCGTCTCGCAGCTGGACTTTGTAAACATGCCAGGATACACACACACACACACACGCCCACACCGGGATACACAGAGACGTGTATATATACAGAGAGAGGTTGGGGGATGAAAAGGGGACTTTTGGTATCCGTAGTGGAATAATCCTACGCCGTTGCTATAGTGACTGTCAGATGGTCCTTTGTGCCATTACATCATCCCACCTTCTTACAAGCAAACACACTCAAATCTCTGTTTTCTCTGCATACATTTGAATGCTTGCTCTGGTTAATCATGTTTGCATTAAACATGAATGACTAGGAATGGGAAAAATAAATGGATTATTATATATCTTGATTCTCTGTCAAGACTCAGCACCATAGCACAAAATGTGACCGACTTATACATAGCGTTAAAAAGCCAACATTGCAATGAGGCAGTGACATACTTTTATCAGAAACTTTATTGTTTTAGGTTTGTTTTTATTTATTTACCCTTACACAACTCGTATTACTCAGGATTCATGTAAAAATCTACCATCTTGAGCAGCTGTGTAAAATCTAACTTTAATCTAACCCTGACCCCCAACACCTAACCCCCAACACTTGACCCCCAACACAGTATAACATGGGGTTACAGAATCTATGTAGTACACAATATGTCTAACAAAATGATATTGGAGATTCAATTACAGAAACAGCATTGAACCTGAGTGCCTGTTCAAAAATGTTCTGCTTTCATATGCCAATTTGAACTTTGTTCAACATTTATACATTTAAACCTAGAAAAGTATGCTAGAGATCATGTGCTTTTTTTTTTTTTTAACCTTCCTTTCTACTTTGGCCAAAAAGTACATACTTGTTCTGACTTGTTTTTACTTGTTAGGCAACTAACAGTAGAACATGGGATGGAATGTTGAACGTTTCAGTTTGATTTTTTTTTTCTTCAAATAGATAAATATTCTAAAAAATGTTAATAGTATTTGAACACTGAAATTCCTTCTGACAGCCTTCATCGAAAGACAAGCCCAAGCCTAGTGCTTTTCATGCCAATGAAAATGATCATAATATGCTAGTGGCCAAATTCTAATGTAGGTTTTAGAAATAGAAGGCACAAAGAATTGTTTACTATTAACGTCATGGCTCACTAACTGGAATTCAAAAATCATGAGATCCCTAGAGATTTCCACTTCTCAGGGTGATTAGATTGAGAAAAGTGAAATAACTGATAAGAAGAAGTCTGGGTGTGGTTTTTATATAACACCTAGTAAATCTGTGCAGAGAAGTTGTAATTGATTCATTAGATGAATCTTTTTTGTGTGTGTCCTTGTGACATTTCTGTGGCATTATTTGGGCATATGTTTAGCTGACTGGTTATCTGAATATGGGAGAGAATATCTAGAGAGATCATTCCAAAATGTGTGATTATATGACATGCATTCATTTACCTATACTGTAAAATGAATATTACTGCATCTCAGGTTTGTGGGAAATCTTTCATTCCTGACAAAAACCATGAGGGGTGGACATTTCATAAATCCATTAACTAGCCCACCTGGCAAATTAAAGCCCCACTGTGCTTCCCAGTTTGGAGGCCCAATTAATTATGCTAAAAGGTAGTGACTAATGTAATTGAACTCAAAGGTATGACGAGCAAATTATGTGCATTAATATGGACTATGGAAAATGAGCGACTACTTGAATCCCTGGGAAGACTGGACTTATGTAACCAAAGTTTTTATCCTCTACAGATAATGTCTCTGGAGATGAAGCCTTGTGCCCTTGACAAAAAAGGCACAAAATTTTTGGATAACCTTAGGACTATGAGCTGTGGTGTTCCCTCATTGCACATAAAAAGTGTTATTTGAGTCTGACTAGCATCTTCATCTTTGCTTGATGACTTTTTTAGATGCGAGTAGTGTGTATAGTGCTAGTGTTAGAGTTATATAACAGTTTTTGTGCTTCACTGTTCTGTATTTTGCTCAGTTTAGTCACTGTTTCCACATTCCTTAGTATTTATTATTCTGGAAATATTGTCTAACATCTATTAAAAAGACTTGGAAAAGAGTGGCCCTTGCCACAGCATTGAGAAGCTCTGCACTACTGAGAATTACTCTATATGGCCAAAAGTTTGTGGACACCTGACCATCATACACGTGTGTGGTTCTTCCGCAAACTGTTGCCACAAAGTTGGAAGCACACAATAGATAGAGTATAGAATGTCTTACTATGGTGTAGCATTACAATTTCCTTTCACTGGAACTAAGGGGCCCAAACCTGTTCCAACATGACAATGCCCTTATGAGGTCTATGAAGACATGATAAGGTTGATCCCTGAGCCCTGACCTCAACCCCACTGAACACCTTTGGGGTGAACTGGAACAAATTGCACCGCAGGCCTCCTCACCCGACATCAGTTCCTGACTTCACTAATTCTCTTGTGGCTGAATGAGCACAAATCCCCAAACCACGCTCCAAAATCTAGTGGAAAGCCTTCCCAGAAGAATGGAGGTTATTATAACACTGAAGGGGGACTAAATCTAGAATGGGATCTTCAACAAGCACATACGAGTGTGATGGCCAGGTGTCCACAAACAGTGTTTGTGTTCCCTCAAATTACAGATCTGAAAGTGATACAATAATTTATCCAAAGAATATGAATTTAAATAACAAATCTACCTTACAGATCCTGCTTAAATAGTTGGGAACAATAGTGTTACATCTTTAAATTATGATATTTGTCCACTGTTCATATTTTCTAACTATGCTGTCTGTCAACACTGGGGGAAAAAATGCATCTACAGTATACAGGAATGACACCTAAACCAGGCTTAAATGTACATTATGAATATTTGTGATGCAGTTAAAGCTGGGTTTACACTGCTTTTTGTTTGTCACAGACAAAATCACATATTGTATAAGAATTCTTTGGTCTTGAGTTGAGATCACAGGTCTTAGAAGACACAATGAAAGGCACTCATCGGTGGCTAATTTAGTGCCACTGCACTAAATCCAAGTTCTTGTAATATCAGAAGTTTTAAAATGAAAATCTAAGTGTGACTAGCACAATGTGAAACATAAACGAAACATGGGATTTAAAATAAATCAGAGAGAATATCTCTGATTTCTGATCAGAGTTCTACCACAACAGACAAAAAGATGACGCAACGTGGAAAGAAATAGCGGGAGAATTACTGCTTCCTGTTTCCTTATTACATAAAGCACATGTTGAATTTGCATTCATGTTGTCCTCATGTTTTCCCTAGCCAGGAACAGCGCCTCCTCTTTGCCTTTTAAAAAAAAAACGTTTAGTCACTGTTACCCTAAGGATTTGTTTCTGTGTACATGAGTCCATTTTCTGCATAAGCCATCGTTGCACTGAACGGTTATGTAAGCAGAACGTAGTAATCGTTAATCACAGGTCTGTTGTTAGAGGATATTCATCGTACAGAATTCAGCCAAGGTTTTACTGGGATCATCTCATATAATGTGACATATAGTCATTTTATAAGACTGCTGAGATCACACAGTGTGAAACTGGTTTAAGAGAAACAGTCTAAAGGCTGGAGCAGCCATACAGAGAAAGATTCTGCTTAGTGGGGAAAACTGCTATTTATACGTTCAAGCAAATGATTGCAAACAACACTGCTGTGTATATATGATGAATCTCTGAATAATGATTACCATTAAGTGATTTTATAAGCAGACATTTCATAAATATTTATCAGGACTACTGATATGGCTCCTGGGTATGAAAATGTTTGTAAGGAAATTGTGTAGCCCTTTCCTTTTTCGTTCTGTTTTTGTGTGTAACCTGCATCATCAGGCTTTTCAAATGAATTTGTTTATTGGTGGGGAAAACAATGCATTGTGTGAGTCTGGAGCTCATTTGCATAGGCTTGGTGCTATCAGATGAGGATTTGCATGTTCAGATGTGGGGGAGGTAGCCAAAATTAGAGCAGTTAAAAAAAAAACAAAAAAAAAAAAACTCTTAATAAAACCCACAGAAAAATGAAGGGAAGTCGGCAGAATAGTAGCACCTCAGAGAGTCTCTGTAGACAACATTAACCATGAGCCTGAGAGAGAGAGAGAGAGAGAGAGAGAGACTGGAAACAGAGAAGTGGATTGATGCTACATTCTACACAAGTACATAAGATTCAGAGAGAAAATCAGACAGAAATAAGGATGACTGAGATAGAAGGATAAATAATGGAGATTTCATAACTCATAAGAAACCAGATTTTAATCAAAGTGTTTGGCAAGCATCCATCATCCTGTACAAAGAGTAAGACAATGAAGGGCCTGTGTTATAAAAAAAAGTTTACTTTTTTAAGCAAGGGCTTAGGAATGTCTGCAGGGGGTGAAATAGATATGTGTGTATACATCCTGCTGTTTAATAGGTCCTGGGTTTGATCACTGCTGCAGTAATTCTGTCATGTGTTTCCCAGTTTTCTTTCATTCTTTCTGCAGCGCCACTGAACGAGCAACTGCCTGTGGTCTGTTTGTGTGTGTGTGTGTGTGTGTGTGAGCTAACAGCAGGAGGTCTTTTCCTATTTATCATCATGCTGAGTGTTTTGCACACTTTTTTTTCCGTTTCTTACTTGCCCAGGCAGTCAGCCTCATTTCCATAGAGACACATACAAATCTAATATTTCTGTCTAATATTTCTGGACAATGATTAAAAGCTCCTATCGGTTTACAGTTCATTATTCGTTAGCGAGCCCACAGGGAAAGTGAACACTCCAGTATATACTTGCCCAGTTCTGTGTTTTTATATAGGCGACTCATATGGAGTCACGGTTATGAGGTTACAACTTAGTGTGAAAGGAGCACAGGGGAAATATCAACAGGAGTTCGCCCTGGGAACCCAGACGATAAGGAAGTAGAATTATTTCATGGCATTCATAATGAGGGCTTAGTGGTATTTAAATCATTCCCTCTTTCCCTTTCCCTCAAACTTCAGAGTTCAAAGTCATGTGATATATATCAAGTATAAGCTGAAACCGTACTGAATATCATCCTTAAAATTGATTCTGTACAATATTTCTTATATATCAGTTCATTATTCATTATTCAAGCTCCAGTGTACTTGCCCAGTTCCATGTTTTTGTTGCCTAGAAATATAACAGACTAGGCTAACCTAACGCAATGCAGTAACGTATGGCGAGCTAGCTATCGAGTTAAAAGTATTAATACAGATTAAGGCAAACAAACAAGTGTATGAATTCCTGGGGAGGGGACAACTGTGTAGCCATAGTCTCTATACCCTCCTGATAAAGTTTTTGATGTAGCACATCATGTTTGCACCCTCGACAAAAAGTTATCGTCACCAAGTTATTGTCAGATTTTTCAGCCGTGGTGTTTTCTCTTTGCATCTCTTGACATGTTTAAAATGACTGTGACTGTGTGTAATAAGCGGAGAGTAATATTTGATCTGCAATTTTTGCACAGCTGATTTTTCTGCCTGGCTAATCTCTCTTGTGTGTCTGTGTGTCTGTGTCTGTGTCTGTGTGTGTGTTCTGATGCCACACAATCCTATTAATAGAAACTTGTACATATACATGTAAACACGTACACGTTGCTCTTTTTATTCTTTATTCTTCACTTACCATTTTTGATTTTGTTTTTTTTCTTTCCTCTTTTCACTGTTCATTTGCTTATCATGCAAAAATACAGGTCTTCCTTTTTTTAAATTTTTTTTTTTTTTTTGAACAAAACATTTGGCTCCTTTTGCATACTTGCACCTTGTACTGCAATTGAATAAATGAATGATCTTGAATTACCTTGAGAGAATTTCCGGAGAATTATGAAACTTTTTTTTTTTTATTCATTGCACTGATGAATGACATTTAAAGCTCCATAAACCATAAAGATGAATCACACGTGTTTTTTTTTTTTTTTTTTTTGTGTGTGTGTGTGTGTGTTTCTTTGTCTTACAATTATCACACCAAATTGGGAGCTGACTCAGAAGCTCTCCTCAGGTATGCTTATGGGACCAAACATGTCAAGCCATTGTGTACTGAGTATAGAAAAATCCACCTGAATCTGTCTCACTGAAAGCAGTCTGAGAGAAAATTCCTCCTATTAAATCTGTGTAAAACACTTAGTTTTTTGTTTGAGGGATAGCTCAAACAAAACATATCTTTTTGTTGTTTGGGATCTGTATGAAGGAGCTATTGAGGGTTTTTGTGTTTTGCAGGCAATCCCTAATAAATCCATTATTACAAATATGGAAAGGATATGGTAGTCTCTTTCCATTTTTCAAGAAGGGTCTCTGCCTGGAGGAGGCCATCCACCAAAACTCAGGGACTGGTTAAAGAGGGAATTAATCAGAAAAGTAACCAGGAGGCCAGGGTAACGGTTAACATGATGCTACCACCACCATGCTTCACTGTGCAGATGGTAGTCTGAGGTCGATGATCAGAGCATTGTTTCTGCCAAGCATAGTGTTTTGTGCCAAGTTCAATTTTGATCTCATCAGACCAGAGAACTTTTTTCCACATGTTTGCTGAGTCTCCAAGATGTTTTTGGCAAACTCCAGATTGGATTTCTTATGACTAACCACTCTTCAATAAAACCCAGCTTTATAGAGTGTCTGGGCTATAAGGCTGTCCTGTGACCAGCTTTTCCCATCTGAGCTGTGGATTATTCCAACTTCTTCAGAGTTACTCATGGCCTCTTTTTTGCTTCTCTATATAACCAGACCCTGATTGATACCTTTCCAGAATGGGGCTTGTTTTCATGGCACCTTGGTCTTCATGATGTGTGTTCTCTAACAAACTCTTGAGACCATGTGGCTATATATATATATATGTGTGTATGTGTATGTATATGTATATATGTATACATGTGTGTGTGTGTGTGTGTGTGTGTGTGTGTATATATATATATATATATATATATATATATATATATATATATATATATATATATATATATATATATATATACACCGTGGTTTATTTTATTTATATCTCTTATGGATCTGCTGAACTGCTATATAAGTAAAGATCATTTATATAGCTAGTAATTATAGTTAGTAATTTAGTAATTTAATAATTGAAACTGAATTTGGAGTCTCATTTGAGAGCAGAGCGTGTCTCACTTTTGACTGCTCCTCTCTTTAAAAATGGGTGAACTGCATGAATAGTCATACAGCTGTTGATGTGTGCACACACACACACACACACACACACACACACACACACACAGACCATGCCTGAATGAGTTTGCAAAATGATGAATGGCACATTGCCATGGAAACCTTTGTCTATTTATAGTTCCTGTCAGAGTACAGTAATGATTGAAATCATTACCATATTCATGAACGCACGTCACCTTTTTAGGTCTTCTGATCTTCAGTGTCCGCTTTTAATTCTGCTCCTCCTGTAGTTAAGACGGCCTACATCAGGACTAGTTTCCCTCCTTCTTTCTTTCTTCCCTCCAGGCTAAGAGAGACAATCTTCATGGGAATGGCCACATTTATAGACCTTAAACTAGATAATCTTTAATATGATTTTTAATGAGGGAGACTCCTAGTTTCTGTGTGTTTTTCCGTTTTTAAATGGCTGCCTGTCCCTTTTTCAGCGAGGTCTTTTTTTTCTCTGCTTGAGTTGGAGACAATAATGAGGTTTATGGCATAGAAAAGTGATGGTGTGCGGGAGAACATGAATGTGTGTTTTTGTCCTGTATTGTAATGTAATTATATTTAGACAGCCCTGGGATTAGTGAATTTTTTTTTTCCATGGAAATCCATTCTTTTAAACTATCAGTCATAAATTTGGGGATGTCTAGCTTTTCACAATGTCTTTAATGAATTGTCATTGTCTGTTTGCAATAACATAACATATAATAAATTACCCAGGTTGGGAATAAGTGTCGCACATATAAGTATTTACAGTAAATAAACAAAAAACAAAAAAAAAAAAAAAAGAACCACTCCCCAAATCGTTCACAGAAAGGAACACTATCATTACGTCAAACACTGAGGAGGATCACTGATATTTTCGGATTGCATTGCTGCCTCAGGTCTTCACTCTGTGTTTTGGAGCGAAGCGTACAGCCCTGTGTCAGAAAGCTGTGTCTTAGTCACAGGCCATGGGTATTCCAGCAGGATAATGACTCAAAACATACCTTTTTAAAAGCACCCAAGTATGACTGAGAAGAAAATATGGCTGAGAAGAAAACATGGACTATCCTGAAGTGGCCTGCTAAGAATTCTCCAAGTGAACATCTGTGGAATAGTTGAAATTTGCAGAAAATTGGAGCTGTTTGTTCAAGAAGAGTGGGCTAAGCTACTGGTCGACGTGTAAGAATCTTTCTTAGAGCCACAGAAAGCACTTGACTGCAGTTATTGCCTCCAAAGCCTGTGCTATTTCAGGGTAATATAGCAAAGCCAGTATTTTCAGCATTTTCAGGCAGTTTACACAGCAATTAACCAAATAAAATTTTTAAGTGCTGAGCAAGTCGTCAGCCGTTTTTAAAGGAATGTCTACCCAGGCAATTTACTACAGGTCAACAACTCCAACACCAACTGTGAAAAGTACCTCAGATTAAATAAGGTACCTGATCTCATAGAAGCCTGGTGTTTTGAGATATGAAGGGTATGAATGGGTGTTACTGTTCAGTTTACAATAGACTCTTTACATTGTTTGTATTGTAGGTGTACAGGCACGGTGTTGCTCGTTGATGAGGCCCGTGTGACACGATTGAAAATAGCCGCTCCATTTCCCGCATTCTCTCTCTGTCATTTGGGATATTTGTGAACTGGGTCACTTTTAATATGTGGAAGATCTAGATCTCAATGATGCTCGTGGAGTCAGTAACAACTACTGAGAATAATGATGTGCCAACACTTTAGCGCGATCAAGAGATAATTATCAAAGTTAATATTCTCTAAGGCATCAAAGCATTGGTGTGAAAGGATGTACTCTAAACAGATGCATTTGCAACAAATAAACTTTCATTGCTGATATCATCGCTGTCTCACAAACAATCCCAATATTAAAAATGACCTGGTGAGCTGACATCGCAAGAATACAGAAGTATTATAACCGATTTTCTGTTTTAAATACACTACTAACACGTACTTATTGGCTTAAATTATTACATGTTTTTCTTATATTCATTACAAGACATTGGTATTCATCTTGACAAGTACATTACAAGCTGAAAGAAATAGCTATGCATTGTGGGTTTTTTAGTGTGTGTATAGGCTGTATTTTAGTGTGTATAGGAATTACAGTGCATTATGGGTAGTAATATAGTGGATTATACAGGACATACTGTATAAGGATATATATAATATACTATATACTGACAATGATACAAATTGGATGGTGCTCAAATAGTGCACTATATGGTAAATAAGGTACAAATGCAGACATAGCAGAAGACTTGTTTATTGTCCTTCTACAGTTTCTCTTACTCTAGGGCTTAATGTTCATGTTAAGTGCAATAGCGTGCAGTAAGGGTGAGAGATCTGAACATGGACAAGTGTGTGTAATCCGGTTATGACACAGATTACCCATCATCCCTTGTGAGGACAAAGATGACTTGGGCCAGCTGCACTGAAGTGGTTCAAACAGGATTATGACTGCTGAAGGGGACGTGATTGGGTAGAAAATATAGTGTTGTGAATCACATTTGATTCCATTGGTCAGGCTTATGGTTGAGGGAACTGGAAGAGTAATACCTCTGGGAGGAATTTGATTGGCTAAGGAAGTGTGGAAGTAAAACCTCACTGGTGTTTTATGCAGTACTCTAAATACTGTGATTATAATCTGGATTATGGGACTCCAGAGTTTAAGGTTCCCATCTGTGGCCTTCTTCTCTCTCCTGACAAAGTGACAGTAGGCCTGGAAATGGAAATGGTGCCCAACTTCCTAGTCCCCAAAAACGTTATAGTGAAGTATGGCTATTCTATACCTACTAGGGAACATTACTCAGTTAATTTCTCAACTGTGCTTTTGACTGTGTCTATAAAGTGTTCCCAAAATAGTGCACTCTATAGTGAATAGGGTGTGGTTTTGTTCACACTTTCAGGCACAACCTGTAGGCCTTTTTTTTTGAGCTTATTTGTGAAGAAGTGTTACCTAAGCAGCAGTTTGAAAATAGGGGTAGGAATTATGCAAGAACTAAATAGGAGGAAAACTGGATAAAACAAATCTGGATTTTGCTATTAAACTACACTGCTCAAAAAAATTAAAGGAACACTTTGAAAACACATCAGATCTCAATGGGGAAAAATATCATGCTGAATATCTATACTGGTATGGACTGGGTAATGTGTTAGGAACGAAAAGATGCCACATCGTTTGATGGAAATGAAAATTATCAACCTGCAGAGGGCTGAATTCAAAGACACCCCAAAAATCAAAGTGAAAAAATGATGCGGCAGGCTAGTCCATTTTGCTGAAATTTCATTGCAGCAATTCAAAATTCTCAGTAGTTTGTATGTGCTTGTATTCATGCCTGACAATGTCGGGACATGCTCCTAATGAGACGACGGATGGTGTCCTGGGGCATTTCCTCCCAGATCTGGACCAGGGCATCACTGACCTCCTGGACAGTTTGATGTGCAACCTGGTGGCGTCGGATGGACCGAAACATAATGTCCCAGAGGTGTTCTGTTGGATTTAGGTCAGGTGAGCGTGGGGGCCATTCAATGGTATCAGTTCCTTCATCCTCCATGAACTGCCTGCATGCTCTCGCCTCCAGGACCTACTGCACCAGCGTAGGGTCTGACAATGGGTCCAAGGATTTCATCCCGATACCTAATGGCAGTCAGGGTGTCATTGTCTAGCCTGTAGAGGTCTGTGCGTCCCTCCATGGATATGCCTTCCCAGACCATCACTGACCCACCACCAAACCGGTCATGCTGAAAGATGTTACAGGCAGCATAACGTTCTCCACAGCTTCTCCAGACCCTTTCACGTCTGTCACATGTGCTCAGGGTGAACCTGCTCTCATCTGTGAAAAGCACAGGGCGCTAGTGGCGGACCTGCCAATTCTGGTGTTCAATGGCAAATGCCAGTCGAACTCCACAGTGCCAGGCAGTGAGCACAGGGCCCACTAGAGGACGTCGGGCCCTCAGGCCACCCTCATGAAGTCTGTTTCACCAGTGGCCTGCTGGAGGTCATTTTGTAGGGCTCTGACAGTGCTCATCCTGTTCCTCCTTGCACAAAGTAGCAGATACCGGTCCTGCTGGTGGGTTAAGGACCTTCTACGGCCCTGTCCAGCTCTCCTAGAGTAACTGCCTGTCTCCTGGAATCTCCTCCATGCTCTTGAGACTGTGCTGAGAGACACAGCAAACCTTCTGGCAATGGCACGTATTGATGTGCCATCCTGTTGGACTGCCTGTGCAGCCTCTGTAGGGTCCAGGTATCGCCTCCTGCTACCAGTAGTGACACTGACCCTAGCCAAATGCAAAACTAGTGAAAAACAGTCAGAAGAGATGAGTAGGGAAAAATGTCAGTGGCCTCCACCTGTAAAGCCATTCCTGTTTTTGGGGTCGTCTCATTGTTGCCCATCTAGTGCACCTGTTGTTAATTTCATTAACACCAAAGCAGCTGAAACTCTGTTACTTAACTGACCAGATCAATTTCCCGGGAGTTTAATTGACTTGACGCTATACTCTGATTTAAAAATGTTCCTTTCATTTTTTTGAGCAGTGTATTTTAACTGAATACTCAATGTATTAGGGATGTAACCGAATACAAATACAGTCTTTGGAGTGTATTCTGAAGATACAAATACCGATACAAATAGGAGGGACATTTGTGTTGGTGTTTTTTTTATTTTTTATTTTTATTTTAAGAAACTTGCTGAAAAGGATCACAGGGCATCTGGTTGAGTTTGGGAGTTTGCATCAGGACTGGGATCTTGTGGGACACAGCAAAAAAGTCACACAATTGGGTTTTTTTCTCACTTGTGTGGGTACGACACAGGAAGCTCACAAGATAAACTTAAACCTTGTTTAGACTTTGTGCAAAATAAGTAAATTTGTTAGAACATATCGTGGCCAAAAACAAAAATAACAACTGCTGAAGTGGGATTAAAAAACACTCCTGCCCACATTTCTCGAGTGACAAAGCTGAGGCTGAGGAGCAGTCACTTTGAGTTTATACCCAAATACACATACAAATATTTGCAGAGGTTACAAATACAGATAATGACATTGTGCTACACCCCTTGTTACACCATTGTATCCCCATTGTATGTGCTCTGTCTGCATTCTGTCTATTTCTTTCTCTAACCTTCTTTCTCTAACAACCCATGATTCCATGTTGGACACTTTCTCTCTGAAGCTGAAAGTAATTTTCTTCACCACTCCCTTGCTCCTCAAATTTTAGTATATGACTCAGCTCAAATCAAGTAGCTGAAATAGTTATTAAACTTTACTAAATGGAACAAGTAAAGGATCCAGTGAGTTCATTTGGAAGGCAGTCACAGCAATCATGCAGTCAAGTGTAGGAGACTATTCTTGATCTTTAGTAGAATCCATTTGAAGTGCTGTAGTTAGTTTGTCTAACCTTGTGCTTATGTATTTAATATGGACATTCATCACATATAATGAGACCTTTAAACTGTCTCTGGCTTTTTAGAATAATAAAGAAATTCCCAATAAAATCAGGGTAATATATATATGTATATTTGGGGAAACATCTCCATGGCCTGTGACTAAGAAGCGCTGCTTTAGGGTAGATATTGGTGGTTTGTCTGTAGGGCAAACTAAGGCACTGTTTCTATTGTAAGACAGATATTGTCCTTGTTTTCCATGCAAAGACTGAGAGAAAGAAGAAAATGTGCCTCCCTTTTTCATGTCCTGAATTCTTTGGGCTAGGTTCAGGTGTTTTTTTTTTGTGGTTTTTCAGATGTAGTAGGAAAATTTGCCTGAAACCTGGCAACCCTGGTTAATTATATTAGCTCTTCTGTGTATGTCTCACACACTGGAAACACACCGGCTGTACTGAAAAAAGTTGAACAAAAGTGTGTCTAAAACTGCTCAAAATGAGCTTTTTTGGCTTTGGCAAAACCCTCACTGGGGCCTGTGTGTTGGGACTTGCTCATCAAGGGCACAGTTACAATCAAGAAAGAATGCAAAATAGTATGCATGCTAATAGTGCATGTTAAAGTGACTTGTCATTTATACAGTGTATTTGACATATAACATTTATGGCTTATTTTAATGTGCTGTTTCTATTTTCATAGATCACCAGAAGTTGGAACGTGAGGCTCGCATTTGTCGTCTGCTTAAACACCCCAACATTGGTGAGTGTCATCGTACACAGAATAAATTTACATGCAAACCTTCAAATCCAGCTCAGGGTAAAATGCATTTACCCTTTTCTTCATTTTCCCACTGAAAATGGACATGTTGGCTGGAAGCATAAAAAAATGTCAGTGCACATACTCATGATAAACTACATCAACAGATTTTAACGTCTTTATTAGAAGCGCAAGAATAAATTTCCTTTTAATGAAGAGGAGTAAATATGGTGTCAAAGCATAGATGAGTAAGATAGACACAGTATCCATCCTCACATACAGTTGCTCGGCGTAATGAAGCCTGTTGAGAATACCATGTTTTACACTATTCCAGGCTCCAAAATTTTTTACCTTATAAGAAAAGAAATCTAAACATGGCACTGATTAATGCTTTAATATGGTTTTCATTGTCGGAGTAGTAACAGTATACAGTCAATTGTTTTGAGTAAAAGAACACATGTTAGAAGTCATGCCTGGGAATATTGTTTTGTGGGTTGATCAATATTAAGCAGTCTGTAATTCTAGATTTATTGGAGGAAAAACTGAAGGCTTTACTGAGGTTATTTATTATTGCCTCGCTCTTGTTTGACATTTTTATGAGATTATATATGTATATATATTTTCCATTTTTTACTCCACACCACATAAACCCAGCTTTAATGAATTTGAATCAGGCCTAGACTAGACAGCATAATGTTCTACATCCTACCTCGGGATGTTTTATGTGAAATGAGTCTCACTAGTTCCACATTAAGCTTTGCAATCTAGAGCCAAATGATTTTCTATTATAGTTACTGTTAAAATTATTATTACAACATTACAGCAGTGTCCGTTCTCACATCGAGTCTCCCAAATTATAGTGGTTGCTCCTTTTTTTTCCCTTATAACAGTTGCTAGGAAAGCCTGTCTCCCACAGTTTCTATGGAAACAAGAGAGAGACATGGTGAATCACTGCTGAGAGGAAATGCCTGAGAGGAAATGCCTGAGAAATTGAGACTAAGGGGATTCCTCTTTCACTTTCTTGGTTTCTCTGGCTTGCTTTGTACACTCCTATCAAAAGTCAAACCACATACAGAATTCTTTTTGATCGAAAGCACCATACTATTCAAACCTTTTTAATGATTTTGCCATCTTCAGTAGATTGGTTTGTTGAAAAGGGGTGGGTGCAATTATAAGCAAAGACACTTGTCTTACCTGTATTTTGCATACAGTGGGTTCAAAAAGTATTCAGACCCCTTCATTTTTTCGCATTTAACTGTATTATGTATTTAATTTAAAATGGATTAAATTACTTTTCACTGGCCATTAATCTACACACAATAATACATATTGACAACATGAACATGTTATTAGAAATTATTGCAAATGTTATAAAAACAAAAAAAATGAAATCCTTCATTTGGTATTCAGACCCATGGCTAAGGCACTCCAAATTGAGCTCTGGTACATCCTGTTTGCTTTGGCCTATCGGGACCACCAAAAAGCTTATTTGAAGTCCATCAAAGAAGCACGGTCACAGTACTATTCAAATATTATTCACAATAGTTCTGGTAATTCCAGACAGTTGTTCTCCACCATAAATCAACTCCTTAAACCTCAAATTGCTCCACTCACAGGAGCTACAGAAGAACAATGCAACGATTTTATGACCTTTTTAAAACAAAAATTGACAAAATTCACTCCTCTTTTTATGTTCCTTTCTCCTTGTCTGCCCCAACTGCTGACCCGCAGTCTGATATTTCGATCCTGCTTTGCTGCTTCCCAGAAGTTACTCAACATGAGGTTGAAGACACCATCAGGCGGATGAGATCCTCCACATGTGCCCTCGACCCTTTTCCTACACCTCTGTTGAAAGCAAATATTTCTGCCATCAGTCCCCTTATCACCATGATAATAAACCAATCCCTTCAGACTGGCCATGTACCGTCTGCCTTGAAAACGGCCATAATCAGACCA
>CM040978.1:18877997-18924854 GCA_022985145.1 Pangasius djambal
GAGTAAAACTGAAGATTTTGTGATCTAAGTTAGATTATTAACCTTAATTTCATGTTATGGAGTTAAATAAGTGTTCAATAAAACTCAGCCTTGTGAAAACTTTGGAAATTGTTCTTTTGTTCATTGAGCTACTGATTAAATTCGTACTTTTTAAAGGGGGTGTACTCATTTATGCTGAGCACTGTATATATATATATATTTTTTTTTTCCATCTATATTCCACCAAGACTGCATAATTCATGGAATATGTGTGTTATGTGCAGTTTCCTTCTCCTGAGTGGGACACGGTGACCCCAGAGGCCAAAGATCTGATTAATAAGATGCTGACTATCAACCCTGCCAAACGCATTACTGCTGCAGAGGCCCTCAAACACCCATGGATCTGTGTATGTATTGTCTTTCCCTCTCTGTCTTCATTTCTCTCTCTGACACACACAAACACACACACAAAAGCTGCCTTTTATTAACAAGCTCAGTTTCAATCTTTAGACCTAATCTGATGGCTTATCCTTTCAGCCCTATTATTGCTCCTAATTCTCGCCTCTTCCCACACCTTGTTCTGATTTATTTTAATATTACGTTAAATGTCCTATTGTACAGCCTTTGTGTATTTTCATTCCCCTTAAAGTGTACTGGTAATTTTTCTTTACTGACGTACACATACCTCTGCATTATACACTAATCTATTATTACAGCTGCCTACATGCACTATGTATAAACATGTCTAGCAGTGTACTATCTATATATAGAAATGTTTTTAACTAATTCCTCTGTTTCTATAGCAACGTTCTACAGTGGCCTCCATGATGCACAGACAGGAGACTGTGGAATGCCTGAAGAAGTTCAACGCCAGGAGAAAGCTAAAGGTCACGCACATACACACGCTCACACACAAACACATACACACAGTGGGCCAGAGCCTTAATATTCAGCCTTAAGTTGTGTTAAGTTTGTTGTGTTAAGTGCACTTTTGGTGCAGCTGTACGAAATACTAGGGAAAAAATCAATCATCAAAAAATAGCAGGACTGCCACCTTCTTGGACTTAATCATTGCCTCCTTGACTAATGTTTCACACAGTCATGACCTAAGCCAGTTTAAAGTCTCTCACACTCATCTGCTCTATATTCACTCTTACAGGGAGCGATCCTGACCACCATGCTCGCCACAAAGACCTTCTCAAGTAAGACTCGACCCTGTTTTTTTTTTTTCTGTTTTCTTGTTTTAAATGCTTTTTGAGTTCTTCAGATATTGCTATTCTTCTCTAGATGCAATAGAAAAAGGTTAAATCTAATGCTCAAAAGGTTTAAGTTTGTAAAAAAAAAAAAAAAAAAAAATTTTGTGAAAGCCCATTTAGAAAGCTAGAATCATCAACCAATTAAAGACTCCTTGAGGAACCCTGTTTTCTAAGAGTATCATTACTGTGTCTAACCACTGTGGGAAGAATCATTACTATTAGCTTGGCAAGTACATAATGTCGTAATCAGCTATGCAAGCAGGAGTTAGCATTATTGTACTGATTTAGAAAACTGAACATACTTATGAAGTGAATTAAAAGGACTAAGAATGATTAAGGTTGTGCTTATCATGGAAAAGGAATTGAGAAGAGCTGAAGGCTTCAGCTCAGAAAACAATAAAGTGTAGGTCTAAGGTAACACCAACAAGATAACCAGTAAACTACACTCAGTAGACGATATTAAAATGATTTTCAGAAGTGCCATTTCCAGAGACACCGAAATTGTCCTGTAAGCGATTTGCATTTCTTCAGAATTAGTTTTATGGGACGATTACGGTTGTCAGTTAATGACTTCACCAGAGATCAACGATTCACCATCAAGTTCTCTTTTGTCAAGTACATGTAATATGTAGGGCAATGCAGTTCTACTTGCTAGTCTTAGTGAATGGGCTTCGGATCGAAATTTCTATATTTTATGTTCCCTCAATGATCAGTAGATGTATAATATTATAGGAGAATTGGTTTCATAATAATATATTTTATTATTCATTGTTTTGGTTCTAAAACTCTAATCAGCTAAGCTAAAATCCTCAAAATACACACACCTGTGATCACACCACAGTAATTGACTTCTGTAATAACACCACAGATTTTCCCCCAATTTGGTCCCACCAATTCCCACCCACTTGCCAGCTCTCCCTTATCACACGACATTGGGTGTCTCAAACGCGTGCTTCCTCTGACACACATGAAGTCAAAGTGTGCTTCTTTTTGAACTGCTCATGTTGCATCACAGGGCAGCAAAACACACTCGGAGGCAAACGCGCTGCCCTCGTCCACACACATGAGTTCACAGACATCCACAATTGGCTAGTGTTGCTTTGATTAACAGGGGAGAGAGTATACCATCACTCCCAACCAGATAGCACGACCAGTTGATTCCCGGCCATGGGTGGCTGTGGCATCGTCCGCATTCAAACTCGCAATCTCCCAATGATAGGGCAGTATCCCAATGGCTTTTCTGTTGCTCCACCCCAGAACATTGCACCAAGATTTAAAACTAATAAAACTGTTACGCTACAGCCATTGTTCTGTCCATAGAAGACCCTAATCTTTGTCCACTATGTCACTTAGCAACCAAAGCTTACTCTTGACAGACTACATTGCCTGGAGTAAGAATTGTTTACAGTGAATATTATCAACAATAAATTAATTTATTTATTTAAGCCTGGATTTTATCATATTGTTTTTGTCACCATTTTATAAAAGCCACTTTGCATCGTGCCCAGGAATGTGCTTACCTGTGATAAAATCAGTGTAACACATGCCCTCGAGTGACTTATTGCTTTAATAATTTGTTGTGCTGTTAGTGTGTTAATGCAGCTGTATTTCTGATACCACTGGCATAGCTCTCTGTAGCCTCTTACAAAACAAACATTTACTTGTCACTAAATAATCTGTATTCCTTTGTGATTTTCTTTTTTAAGTAAATGTAAATATTCAAGATCTCGTGTGTGTATGTGTGTGTGTATGTGTGTGTGTATGTGTGTGTGTATGTGTGTGTGTGTGTGTGTGTGTGTGTGTGTGTGTGTGTGTGTGTGTGTATGTGTGTGTGTGTGTGTGTGTGTGTGTGTGTGTGTGTGTGTGTGTGTGTGTGTGAGTGTGTGTGTGTGGGCACTACATGAAACTCAGATTTCCACAGATAATTACACAGTAGATTGAATAATTATAGTTACATTACCTTATAGGTACATTACATTACATGCATTACATAAATTACATTGTCAATCAAAAGCTATTTTTCTCTTTTTATAAGCGCTTTTGTCTCACTGTCACCACCTCCACTTACGCATGTGTGAGAAAATACACTCCTAGTTGGCCACCTGCTACAGAGGGAGCTGTGTGTGTATGTGTGCATGTGTGTTGGGGTCACTGAGATGAGAGGGTTGATAATGTTAATGATCCACTCTCTTACTTTAGTACTTACTGTTATATGACTCTTTTCTCTTATTCAGAAGGAAATCCATACAAGAAGCCTGATAGTGTTAAGGTAGGTTGAGTGCTCTTTCTATTAGTCATTTAAAATTTTATAAAGATGTAAAATAATGCATGGTGTTGAACCTTGAGGCTTCGGTTTATATCATTTTTCAAGCTTGATTGCAAAAGCCTACTTTCCTTTCTTTTCTTGCATTGCAATGCAGCACATTGCAACTGTTATGAATGCAACTGTACTCAGATCTCCATTTCACATGCGAAGCCCCAAAGTTAATGTAACCCCCTCAACCGTACACTTCCTCTCTGTCATCCCCTAACATTTGTCCTTCTTTGCTCTATACCAGGCAGCTATTTGAACTCCATTCATGGTGGGAAATGTACTTCTGACTCCACGTGCAATGTTGTGATGAGTATCAGAAGGTTGTACATCTGCTGTGTGAAAAATCCAGGCCTGTGCCATTCAGTGAGAGTAGTTTATGATGAGTGTGGAGGATCTGAAGCCTCTTTCCTCTAGTTTTCAGTTTGATTGGATAATGAAAGCATTTTAGACAAAATCAAGGGTATACCAGAGGGATGAAAGAATGTTTTCTCCATTTTCATATAGAATGAAGGATGGGAAAGTTGTGTTTATTTTAGTGCTATTTGTAAAGATGAAAAAGATCTGATGAGTATGTACACAAGAATCATTTCCTGATTACCGAATGAGCATGTTGTTTTTGTTTCTCAACTTCGTAACGCAGAAAAGGAAGTCTTTTGCAGTTTGCAGTGGTGAGAATTTTGAGGTGAACGTGTAAGGCACTGTACTTCCTATTAGCTTTAATATAGTTTTTAAAAAATAATTTGTAGTATAATGTCCTCCAATAGAAAACTTTATGCAGCAGTAGATTAATAAAATAAATTTATCTTCAGCTTCATTGTCACAGAGGATAGTTGTATTTGAAATTCCTGTAGAAATAAGTCTATGTATTTAGAACAATAAAACAAATGTGCAGTGGGTATCTTTAGACATATCTGTGCCTCAGTGATGAAATAATTAATTTTATCTTTCTGTTGACCAGGTTAACTGTAAGATGGCTGTCATGCTGAAATAGAGACTAGGCCCTTGCCCAGAACATGTGGCTTATCAGGGCTGAATAAAAAAAAATCACTTAAATTTCACTTACTGTCTTGACTTTTGTGTCTCACAGAACCCCATTTATTATTCTAATAGAAAGTGAATTTACCTGGGCTGAGACTGAAGTGAAGGATTCTGATATTTTGATATGGGATCATTATTTATTCTTTAAGAAGATGTACTTTATTATGTTCAATTCCAGTCTCTGTCTCTGTTCTGAAAGTCCTTTTTGTCAAAGAAAACGGATAAAATAATGAATACTGAATTACTTAAATAAGATCAGCGTTCATAATCTTTTGTGGTTTTCTTGGAACGATTCAGACTGACCTCATTCTACCTCAGCAGGAAACAGCAGCCTGGAAAATGGACTGTATTGTATCAAGAAAAAAATTATTCTAACAATAGTCAGGTTCTTTGCTTCCTTCAGGAAATAACTGAACAACTTACAAAAACATCTCTGCTGTCAATTTCATTTTAGTTAACAATAACCTTGTGTGACATCAAACCTGTAGTGCTAGTGCCAAGCTAACTTTTTGGACTCAGCTGGCTGAAACTTATATAAATGATACTTATCATAAATAGTCAACTTATGATAAATTGTTACTGTCCATTTGGCGACTTATTAATTTACATCACATTAGTAAAGGGATAATTAGCTGCAACAGTTTACAGTTTCTACTCAGCTAATGTACATACTGCTTATTGATCAATAGCTCCACACATTTAACATATGCAGAATGGGTCGCACCATTTCCTGTTTCCTCATTGGACAGCATTGCGTGTCTTGTTTCTGTCCATTCCCCCTTTCAGATCAACAACAAAGGCAACGTAGTCACCAGCCCTAAAGAGCCAGTCCCCTCTCCTGCTCTGGTACTCTTTGTCTGTGTGTCTCTGATCTCATTATGCCTCATGTTTTCTGCCTTTGTTTGAGCATTTCATCCCTTTCTTGTGTAATAATCAGTGGCACGACAGTCAGAGTAATTACTGAAACAAGAAGAACTAATTATTAAAACAGGAAGGCACGGTTAAAATATGAATTATGCTTGTGTGAATTATGCTTTTTAAGTATAATTTATATGGCGTTTAAACAGTATCATTAATAAAGAGCTAGCGATTGAAGATGAATTTTGAGACTTGAATATAAGCAAGCCTACGAACACTGTTCTGTGCTGCCCTCATGCTCTCTATTAATGATGGTGTTACTATGTACATTTTGTGCCACTGTTTACTCACTAACAAATTATTACACTTGAAGGTGGAACTGCTTTGTTGTGTGGATTAAATTACAGTGGGCCATAAGTGCATTAATAAACCTTAAAACACAACAGCGAATCAAAAAACGCAACAACAAAAACACAACGTCAACATTAACTGAAACAGAAAATTTAGGTCCTGATTGAACATCACATGCTCGTTGCAGACTGGACATGGCAAATGACTATGACAGGGAAAAAGAATTACAATTTTTCAGTCTGTTATCTAAGCTACTTATTTTATTATTGCATAAACAAAAGCATCGGTAGATACATTTAGGCTCATATTTCCTCTTACTGTAAACATCCTCAATCTTCACTTTTCCAGTGTCTCTCAGTAGCCAATCAGCAACGAGCATGTGATGTTCAATAATCTCCTCTTTGCATTTTGAGTTAATGTTGACGTTTGTCATTTTGCTGTGGCGTTTTCACATTTGTTGTGGCGTTTTTGGTTTTGCCGTTGTGTTTTTGGTTTTGCTGTTGTTGTTGCTGTTGTGTTGTTGTGATGTTTTCTGATTTGCTGTAGCTTTTTTTTGTTTGTCTGTTTTTTGTTTTGGCTGTATTTTGCGCTGTATTTTGGATAAGAGCTATAGCTCTACTAGAAACTGAACAAGTGTATGTTAATGCCGTTTACTTTAATTAATTTCAGGTATTTTTAGTCATCAGTTTGCATGTTTTCCATGCACACACACACACATCTTTTTGACCATGGTGTGGCTACACTCTTCCACTGTACAGTACTTACAGTCCAGTGTTTTTGGACAACCACACACAGAAGCTGTTCATGTGACCTTTATTTAGTGAGGTTCATTTAGGCTAAATATCTTCTGTCACTTTATGTGACACTTTTCTTCTTCCTACAGTGCTTTATGTGCTCCAGCTAGCACTACTGGCAATGTGCTCACTAAATGCCACAGTCTTTTTCAGTGCTGTGTTGTGTTACTTAATTCTAGTAAATAGGAGGTATGCCTGAGTTTTTGTTACAGATAAACAGAAGTGCACAGCAACTTTTCACACTCTTGGTGTGTTCCAGTTGTATGTTGTTTTATTGTAAACAGGATTTATACAGCTTGCGTCCTTGCTTATAATGCTTCCTCAAACCTCATAACTAACATTTAGAGAGAGGCTGTACTAAGGTTTAGATGTCATTTTGGGATGTTTAAATAAAACTCAGGTTCTGATCTGTAGTTCTTTAATATTGTTATCATGACTTAAACAGTGTCCTTGACTGCCATACATTGTAACCTTAAAGCCGAGCAAACATTGTACAATTGTAGAAATTGTATTTGATGACAGTTGGAACTGCATGTTTGAATTGCCTCTACTGGATGACATAAATCTACTAATTTTATGCTAACACTGTACGGTTAGCCTAAAACTTCAGACAATTCAATTTACTTGTCAGATAGCTCAGCAACGATCATTTGAGCAGTTCATTGGACGTTATGACTCCTTCACACTGCACGTCAGACAGCTTCTGATCATTGCACGGTGTCCACTAAATCAGGTTTAAAAAACTACCTTAAATCATACAGTGTCCATCTAGCTTCATTTTAGCATATTGTGGTCGTGACCTATACCTGCTTTCTTATCTGCTGTAGTCTTTTTTTTCCCCTAAAGACCATCAAGCATACTTGAATGTAATTTTGAGTTGGCAAAAAATGGTAATATATTTTTTTAAATGGCTATTAAATAGCTGCTAATGTATTTCTGGATAATGCTTTAATGGGTTTTATTTGTAATTAACATTTCAATTATATTAAGTATGTTTAAGATAAGATAAATGAAACATGTTTTTCCCAAGTTCAATGCAGAACAAAGCAATGCTTGGTGACCTTTACACTTTCACATTCTATGTACGAGAATGTAATTTCTCAGTCTGTCTCCCTGATCCTCTTGACTCTCTTCCTTTTCTCTCTGCACCTCTTGATCAGGAGCCTCAAACTACTGTTATCCACAATCCAACTGACGGAAACAAGGTATTATGTATATAAAAGGGTTTGCTAGGATCAAGCTTGCTCCATCATGAGTTTTACCTGAAAGGATCGCTGGTTCAATGACTTTAAAGGCTGGCAAGACTTGTTTCTGTCCTAAATCCATTAGCATTGCCTCATTAGAAGCTGCTGAGCAGAACAACAGATTTTGAACATAGGATTAGATGCCATCTTCCAAAGTATATCATTATCCACTAATGTATAGTGAATGCTCTGCATGCCTGTGTTGCAAATCTTTTCTTTTTTATTAAGTCTTATGTGGTACGCTGGAACTTTTCAGCACATTTCTTGCATGTTCTTATGCTTTTTTGTACATTTTGTGCGTTGTGCATGGGGTGTGTATTTTGTGGAATGCCTCATAGGGAAAACTTTTTTCCAGAAAGTGTGGAAACTGTTTAAAGGGGTTGTTAATAATTGTTTGTTTGGGGAAATTGCAGACTAATAAAACATGTCTCTCCAAGTTTCCTCATGATAAAACGACAAACAGCATCAAGAGCACTGAAGTATATTTGAACATGATATTTTGAAATGATCCTTACTATGCCTCTGAACCATAATTTTAATTTATATGTATCCATGTTAAATTCATATTAATATTCCTCCTCAGGAATCCTCAGAGAGTGCCAACACCACCATAGAAGATGAGGATGTGAAAGGTAAATTACACACATTACGCACTTTAGTTAGCAGTGTGGAGTTTCAGATTTAAATTCTGTTCACTCATGCTTCTGTTTGCTCCATTTAATAACCGTCACTGACAAGCATCTTCCTGTTCATCGGCTCAGTTTATTTCTTCATCAGGTTACCACTGACTTATTTTTGGCTGTGATCACAGCTGATCCTATTTAGCCACCTTTATGCAAAAATTAGTTAGACTGATTAAGTGAAGGTTACAAGTTGAGTATTACTATTTAAAGTTGTAGTATAAAATTTTAGTATTCAAGTTGATTTCAGTGTGTAACCTGATGTTTAACTGTCTACAAAGACAGTTGGTTGGTGGCTGGTTGGTGGATGCATTGTTTAACTTTTCATACACATTTAACCTTATAAATATAAAAGATTTTTTTAATTGAATTATTTGTGCCATGCTAAAAAAGTTATCTGTGTAGCTGTATTGTATAATGGCATGACCATGCGTGAAAAGCAGACGTACCGAAAACATACCACTGTTTCTCTTTATTGTGAAGTAGCCTATTATAGAAACGCCAGGCTTACTGGTGCTTATTAACAAGGAAGTGTTCCCTGTTCAGTCCTTATCTCACTCCCTGTCTGATACTTTTTGTTTTCCTTTCGCTGCTCCTGCAGTCATTATGAGACGGTGTATTGAAATCAGCCCCAAGCAGCAATTTTCTGTGCTGTGTGTGTGTGTGTGTGTGTGTGTGTGTGTGTGTGTGTAGGAGTGACTGATGTTCATAGGGTCTTAATCTCTGTCAGCTCATTAGTGAATTGTCTGTGCAATGTGCTGTCCAACAAAGCAATTACTGTCTACTGCTGGTTACAGCCTGATCCTTTCACAGGAGAGCCAAAAAAAAAAAAAAATTGGAATCATTTCTTTTTTCTTGCTTTTGTCTTTGGCAAAGCCGAGGTCAGTGAAATTAATCTTTGCTGGTGCACATATTTTTGAAAATGCTTTTGAAAAGGTTGCCTACCTATCTTTTTTTCTTGGGAAACTGTCTTTAGTCTTGGGATTGAGGTCTGCTGTGGTCTGTCGTCTGTTTTATTCTCAGTGGTGGATTGTCTGTTTAGTTTGGTGAATTGATTAAATAGTAATGCACTTAAATAGTTGAATAGTGAGTAGTACTTAAGACTGCAAACCTGCAACACTCATCCTTGGCCAAGAGTGTGAGAGAGCAAAAGCTGGCTATGCTCGCTGGGTGGGAGGAATGGCATTACTCTTTCCACTAACAATTACCCTGACACTAACTAATTGTGGCCATCAGTGAGCTTGTGTATGTGGAAGAGGGCAGATAGCAGTTTTCTCCAAGTGTGTTCAGCTGCCCTGAGTGGAAAAAAAGATGCTGTGGCTGGCTGGAAGCATGTGCTTGGGGTAATGGGGTAATAAGACAATATGGGGAGAGTTTGAACTTGATGCAGATTTAGCACTGTGTATCCTCTGGTTATTGCATCCCTTAATCATGGTCACAGATGTCCAGCAGGGTCCCAGAACAACACCATGCTAATATACCTGCAAATTACCTGGCTGTACATAAACAGTTAATCCAAGAGAAGTCACCAAACTAGGGTGCATGCAATACATTTACATGCAAAACAAACCATAATCCTCATGAAAAGCCTGAGTTAAAACTATAAATTTCCCTTTTTAATCCAAAATCACTGGAAACAGTCTAAGAGTTGGAAAGTCAGTCTTGATGCCAAAATGTTAGAAAAATCCCTTTAACTACATACAGATTCTAAAAGATAAAAGCTATGACTGAAATGATCATTGTAGGGAGCAAAGTATGCAAAACTACCACACTCTTTTTGCATTTTTCCACTGTACCTTCTGAGTTTCAAGGTTTTCAGCAAGTTCCTTGGAAGTAAACTATATTAATGATGATATAATGATACATTTCCACTTATACATATCCTTTTGTTTTTTCTTTTTCTTTCTCCTTACACTTTTACTTATCCCTTATACTTATACTTGTTTTATCCCTTCACCTTTATTCCATGTACAATTATATGCAAATATATCCACTGACCTATACACCTTTCTACCACAACCCCGTACTTCACCTTCTCATTCCTCATTTGTCTGACAAGTGCACCGCCTGCTGGATGTTACTAGAACCTACAAGCACACACGCTCTTTCTCCCGTTCCTCCTCTTCCTCTGTCTGGTGCCTCCCTGACACATTGCCAGGAGCAGAGGAGTGCTGCAGCTACACACTGAAACTGCTCCTGGTTGTTTATTTGTTAGTCTCCCTTTCTGCCTTTCTGGCATTTCTCAACATGAACTGCGTAGAAAGTTGTGGTCAGTGCTTTAACCTCGAGCCCCCTCTCAAACAGCCTCAGCCACTTCACAACCACATCGCCACCCAGTGTAAGTGTCGCAGGGATGAGTGAATCAATGTTTAGTAGCTTCACTTCTGGGGATGCATTTTGAGCATAACCTAAACAGCAAATGCGGTGACAGGAGATGAATGTGTTCTAGCACTGCTCTCTGCTGGTGGAAGTCAAAATCGCACCAGTCACAGTCTAGTGCACTGTGCAGTGTCACACTAATGAGCTCAGCGATATGTGTGGTGGGATTCAGAGATTTAGAGTAAATGCTAAGGGTAACTTAAAGCTTTATAGTACAAAAAATACATTTTTTGTAAATGTATTCATTTATTTTTGAATCTGTCTTTTTAACATTAAAGCCTGTAGAATACTGTAGAATACTTTACTGGTTCTTTTGTGATATAAGTACTGCTCATGAAAAGTTTTTTTTTTTTTTTTTTTTTTTTTTATAAAGAATTTACTGATGTGCTGTTATCTTTACATAGATTAGGCTTATCTTTTGTTGAAGCACATTTGTTTAAGATGCTTTTGCTTAGGATTTAAAGGACGTTTAAGGAAACTTCTGGAAACTCTTCAATTTGAATGCCCTCTGTTGGTTCTCCTGTGCATGAATGTGCATAGGCATGCATTTGCTTACTTAATCATTAATATTGATATAGTATTGAATAGCAAGCATTTTCCTACAAACTCGCTCTATTTGAGTGCTTCTGCAGTAGACATCTGTTGGTTGGTTTTGAATGTGCAAATTTGGGTCGTTTGCTTAGATTTAACTCATGCCCATATATGTGCTTAGGGCCTCCGTGGGCCAGGAAGCACAGCAGCCATTTGCTGCCAAATGTCATTATGAGGTTTCTCATTATAATCATTAGGACCTAATGACAAGCAGAATAAATATGAACATAGTAAGGCCACCATGTTGCGAGCTCCTGAACAGTCTTTTAGAATTTCAGTATCTTTTATCTTTTAGTAATTTACTTTTCCCTTTACCATTACTTTATCCTTAGTCTTACTCACCATAGATCACTCTTTGAATGTGTAGCGTTTATAGGAATGTTTTTCTTTTCCTAATACACTTTTGCGATCCACATTCATAATTATTTATAATGCTCTAGGAGTCTAACTAATACCTCATTTATATTAATAGCCTTATAATGAACATAAAAATCATGATTAATATATACAAAATTAATATATTCAGGAATTAAATACATAAAGCTCGTGTGTGTCTGAGTGTGTTTGTCTGTTTTGTAGAGCAATTACTCACATTGTTGTGTATGCAATTACATGATCCAACCTCACATGCATGGATATGTCTGATTTTTATTTAAACTCACGCCTAAAAGCCATTTTCACACCAACGTGTCACTTGTTTTCTCTTCAGCACGGAAGCAGGAGATTATCAAAGTGACTGAGCAGCTGATCGAGGCCATCAACAATGGAGATTTTGAAGCTTATACGTGAGTGCATTTTCTCTCCATCAGATCGCTGATATTACAGCTGTCTATTCATGTAGTAAAATGGTTTCTGTGCCCTGTTTATGTTTGACAGCAAGATCTGTGACCCTGGACTGACCTCTTTTGAACCTGAGGCTTTGGGGAACCTGGTGGAGGGAACAGACTTCCACAGGTTCTACTTCGAGAACTGTAAGCTATCACTGAATAGATTAAGTACAAAAGTAAAGTACAGTTGAGTGCAAAAGGTCACCTGTTGTAGTGTTTTGTTAAAAACAGTGACAGTATGTCCAACATAGCTATTTTGAGTTAGCAAGTCTTGGTTTGCAAGCTCAAGAGTTTGTATTCTCAGTAATATGCTGTAGTTAATTTTTATTATTATTGCAAATAATATCTGACTGTCTACTGACTATCAGCAGTAACTTGAGTGAAAAGGAAAATCTGACCTTTTGTACAAAGGAGTTAACATATAACAAATACTATCACTATAAAATCACTATAACAAATTTGTTTCATTTTAAATTGTGACCTAGAAACAGTGCAGATTTTTTTAATATTGAATATTCAAAATATTGAACATTTCGTTTCTTTGTTTTACTTTTTTTTTTTTCAAATTTCTAAACTCTTCTGCTTATTTGCTGTTTTTAATTTATTTAAAAACCCTGTTTTTTACTTTTAAGTTTTATATGTAATATGTTTTATCAGAGAGTTTACACACACAGTTACATCATGGTTTGCTGTGAACAGTCAGTGGAAATCAGGTAAACAGCCATCACAAGAAAAATGTCGACCTTTCCCAGAGCTGGAGAAGGAGTTAAAAAGCTGTCACTGTGTCCACCGATGGTGAAAACCATCATTAAGAAATACAATCATAAAGAATATTTCCAAAGAGTGAAAAACGTGCCGGGCTTAGAAAAGATGTTTAGAGGCAAATGGAGTAAAAGTTCACGGTTATATCACATTTTAAACTCTTACTAGGATAAACCAGTTACTAAAGATGAGTGAATGAAAATATCTTTATGACTGTTCTACTATTAGTATATTGCTTGTGATAATGAAGGATTAACCTGTTTAGCATTTAATGTCTTGTTGTTTCATCATTTTTGTAGTGCATAACCTAATGATAATAATTCAGCATGCTTTTTGTCTTTTTCTGTTTTCAGCTCTCTCCAAAAGCCACAGACGTACTATCCACACTATCTTGCTGAATCCTCACGTGCACCTGCTGGGAGAAGACGCTGCCTGCATAGCCTACATCAGACTAACACAGTACATCGATGCCAACAACATGCCTCGCACCATGCAGTCAGAGGAGACTCGGGTGTGGCATCGCCGTGATGGCAAGTGGCAGAACATTCACTTCCACCGCTCAGGCTCGCCAACTGTGCCCACCAAGTGAGTATGTGTGTGTGGGTGTGTATTGTTTATATATTTGTGTGTGCATGTGCGTACGGTTGCAAATGTTTGGACATCCCTCACCAAATTACCTCTGCAACAAACTATAAAAAAAAAAAAAGACATTTTCTGCAAATGAGTTTTGACACCCTTCTAAGTCAGTACTGAGTAACACCCCTTTGCTATCACATCTTGCAGATGCTTTTTGTAGTCAGCTATAAGTCTTTCTATTCTTGTTTTAGGAATTTATAGGGCAATTCTATTCTTGGGCCATCTTGCAGGCACAGAATATTTAAGATCTCTTACATGCACTATATGTGCCAAAAGTATATGGACACCCACAGCCATGTGGGCCTTCCCCAAACTGTTGCCTCAAAATTGGATGCATACAATTGTCTAGAATGTCTTTTCACTGGAACTAAAGGTCCTAGCCAAAACCTGTTCCAGCATGACAATACCCTTGTGCACAAAGCGAGGACCATGAAGACATGGTGTGCCAAGGCTGGTGTGGAAGACCTTGAGTGGCTTGCACAAAACCCTGACCTCAACCTCACTGAGCACCTTTGGGGCTGCGCACCAGGCCTTCTCACCCAGCATCAGTAACTGACATCACTGAAGCTCTTGTGACTGAATGACCACAAATCCCCACAGCCATGCTCCTTCTCAGATTGGAGAAACTCAATATTAATTACCATGGTATGTTTTGGATCATTGTTCTGTAGTATTTTTTCAGCTTCAGTTTCTTTACTGACAGTTGACATTTGTTTCTAGAATTTGCTGATATTTACTGGAATCCATTCTTTCATCTACCTGTGCAATGTTTCCTTCCACACAACCTCAATCAAATGCAGCTACTTTTTTTCTCCAAACATACCTCTGGTAATTGTGGCCAAAAATTTCCATTTTTACTAATTGCACTAATTGCCAAAACTCATTTCCAAACTTTTGTGCCTAATTACAGTTTATTTTTCTATTTTTTATATTTATGAAATATATAGGAACTCTACACTAATATTTGTTAAAATTTTTTATTTTTTTTTAAATAATTTGTTGCAGAGGTGTTTACATCTTCTCAAAAATCAACAAAATATGTCATTTGGCCAGGGGTGCCCAAACTTTTGCATACAGACATTGGGGTGTGCGTGTACATACATATATATATGTCTATGTATATGTATATGTATATATATATATAATGGTGTGTGTGTGTGTGTGTGTGTGTGTGTGTGTGTGTGTACAGTTAGGTCCGGAAGTATTTGGACAATGACAGAGTTTTAGTGATTTTTGCCTTTATTTTTATTTTTGCCTTTATATATTTGGACAAAATGACATAATTGTAAATATAACCATAATTTTAATACTTGGATGAAAATCCTTTGCAGTCAATGACTGCCTGAAGTTCCACTGAGTTTCCTCCCTGGAGATGCTTTGCCAGGCCTTCACTGTAGCCACCTTCAGTTGCTGCTTGCTTGTGGACAAATGCCAGCTCAATACCTGATATCAACTCCAGACCTTTTATCTGCTTCATTTGTCTTGAAGTAACAAGGGAATGGACTTCACCTGCTCAATTAACTTCTTGTCAGTCAATTGTCCATTTCCCGAAAATGGAAGTATTTTGCTTAAAATGGCTGTAATTGCTAAATGGTAAATGCCATATTTTTGTGGAACCTCTTAAAATAAAGCTGAAAGTCTACACTTCGATCACATCTTGATTGTTTTATTTCAAATCCATTGTGGTGGTGTATAAAGGCCAAATCACAAAAACTCTGTCATTGTCCAAATACTTCCGAACCTAACTGTATGTATGTGTGTGTATATATGTATGTATGTGTGTGTGTGTGTATATATGTATGTGTGTGTGTATATGTGTATATATTTGTGCACGTGTGTATGTGTGACAACAGTATGACTGTAACACATATTTCACTGTTTCACAGTTAACGAGGCGTCCTGAGCCACGCAGCTCAGTCTAAGGGACTTCATGTTAGATGGTCACTGAGTGTCTGCTTTATTCCCCACCTTTACAACTTCTCTACCCTGTCAGTCTTGTTTACATATCATCACTGCTGGACTTTAGCCTACATACAGGTGGGGAATTAATATCATTTTGTATTAGGACATGCGTGTATGTGTGCTACTCGCACACTCTCCTCATAAACCACTGATGTTGAAAACGTATAATTTTTTTTTTTTTTTTTTTTTTTTTTTTTTTTTTTTTTTTTTTTTTTTTTTTTTTTTTTTTTTTTTTTTTTTTTTTTTTTTTTTTTTTTTAATGTTTCCATTTTCTATAGTGTGAAAGTAGGGAGTCACACTTGCTGATATATCTTTGGGTGTGTGGGTACATCAGGAAATGAAATGTTTGATCTCTGTACACAATCAGATACAAAGTCAGACAGTACACAGACAAATCTGGGTGCACGTGTGACATGATCATGTTAGAGTGATTATTAATCTAGGCACTATATCCATCACTGATCTTGAGGATATGATTAGCAGCAAATCACAGCCACTTCAGTCTTGTTTCAGTGCTTTCTATCTTAAGTGCAATACGGCAGAAAAAAAAAAAATTATGAATATGACAAATGAGCTTGCTTTTGTTTTTTCGGTGATGTTTTTGTGAAGTTGTGTGAAGTGCTCTTCCTGCTTTATCTTTTAGAGAATTGACAGTTGACCGTAATCTTAGTTCTGTGAGCTTTGTTCTGTTTTAGGCTGCTATGGCCTAATGGGTTTAGCATCAGTAATGTGTAAAACTGACAAAGGAAGCACATTAGCCTACAGTTATTTTATTTTATTCTGATGCTTTCCACTTATCACATTAACACAGTAGAAAATTTGAAAAATTTCAGTTAAAGAATGTACTTTACCAATCAACACAAATAACCAGTAAATCAAACTATTTTATTTCATTCACTTATTGTGAGTTTTATGCTTCCGTTTTCATTTTTATATTGTTTACTAACACTTGATGGGGGTATTCTGAAAAAAAAAAATGTGTTTTCTGTATTTTTTCACTCCTACCTTAATTAGTTAGCATTAGCTGTTATCATGTAAAGTATGAAACATCTTTTACCAACTCATTTTACTTTTATGTACTTCTTTGTTCCTCAGTGTCATGTGTATGCTCTTGTGATGGTTCCCTGCTCAAGGGTGAAGTAGAATAAATGGTTTATCCTTTATATTCCAGACTGTCCATTTAAACTGAATGAGAGATGAGTAGTTAGTGCAGTAAAGTGGTTTCAAAATTATTTATATTTGCGAAACCTATCACAATTATCAATGCAAAAGTGCAAAAACAAAATGCAAAATAGGAAAATTTGTAAGTAGAAACATTTCACAGATTAATATAAGCACAGCTGATATTATTTGGTTTGATAAGTATTGGATTTAAATAAAGCTTGAGTTTGTTTACTCTTGATGAGACCTAATGCTTTATAACTTCAGTTTGTGAAACCCATAGGGAGAAAACTTGAATTTGAGACTGATTGTTAATCAATGTTAAATTTAGATTCAGTGTCTGAAATGCTGTCAGCGATTTGAGACATAAAGAAAATCAGTTGTTTTTTTGTTCCGTTTTATTTGCTTTATTTTTTAATTTTTGTTATTTTTGTTACTTTTTTTATTCTAGTCCAGTTCCCTTTGAGCTTTAATTGCTGTAACTAGAAAAGAATCCCCAGTTACACAAACCTGTACACTAAACAGAAGTACAAATTCTCAAGCAGTTAAAAAGGACACAATAAAGCAAATAAATAAACTGTGAAAACATCCTTGTTTTTGTCAGTTAATAAATATTCATTTTAAGATTAAGAACATTATGAGATGTAAATAGTTTGTATATGTGGATGCATAGAACAACATATTACTGTGCATAGAAAAACATATTACCACCACAATGCATGAATAAAATATTCCTGCCTATTTTTTTTTTTTTAATGTTAATCTTCAATTGGGTTAAAAGTCAGGTTTAATGAAAACCTGTTAGCAATTTTGTTGTTTCTGTACATAAAAAAGAATAAATAAATAAAGTAAGGCTTTTCTTTCTTTTTTTTTTGTGTAGACATTTTTATAAGGTGTGTCCCGTGTTAAATAAAAAGCCCCAGGCACCAGCACGTGATCTACATGATATCATTTATTATCCGTCATTTACACACTGCAGCTGCTGTTTTTTGTTTATTAGTCATGAACACATGCCTTTATAGATGTTCATCAGCCTAGAAACAAGCTTATTCATGAAACAGCCGTTGTTTTCAAACAGTAAATGTCCTGCGCTGCGTTAATTATTAATCAGATATTCAGAGTCTGGCTGCACCCCCCCAGATCTCCCAGATGAATTACACAGGATTTTCATTTGAAGCTTGAAATAAATTTCAAGTATAGCTTTATAGTACACATGCTAAATGTCCATTATAAAAAGATAACTTGCTACTCATAAAGACCACTGAAAATTTCACATACACACTTATACACACGTTCTCTATGGGCAATGAACAAAATGTAGGAGTTAAGAAGTCGAGTAAACAAAAATTTGTATCAGTTGCTATTATTTGTTACTCATGCCTTCTTAGTTGAGATAGGTTGTACCTTTGTGGCCATCAGAGCCAACATTTGTTGCCATTGTCACTGTAAATAGACCATCAAATTTGACAGATTCACAAAACATGATAAGAGAATAAAACTGCTACCACTGCATTCACTAAAACCGTTGTTTCTAGGCAAAAACAGGTATATTAAAGGATAAAGACTGACCACAACCCGAAGGCGAGAGATTGTAGTTTACAGTTCTTATAGTCTACGCCTTAGCCGTCTACCTATCAGTAATATTAAAACCTTTGCAGCGAGCAGAGTAGCTATGATCCTGATATGTGAGGCAAGAGAATTGGAAATATGAAACTATAAAAGTTGCTGACAAAGGATTTTCCCTTACTTTTTCATCACATTTCACGGTGTGTTTAAAACCATTTAGTTGTTTTTTTGCGTGACTGTGTGTGTGTGTGAGAAGTTTTAATCGTTTAAAGTCCTTAGGGATTTCTTTTTTTGTGATTTTATTAATGGATATTTCAATGTATTCAGAATTGAACATAGTTAGCTATAGGTTTGTAGGGTAATGTGATAGCCATAGCAGATTCAGTTGACTACAATCTAGAGAGGAGGTGGTGTATTTAAGGTTTGTTTGTTATTTAAGGTAGTTAATCTAAAAGCAGGTCAGCGTGTCTGCACTGCAGCTTATAATGTTCCTTTTTGTTGTTGCTGTTTTTTTCTGTTTTTGGAGTTGGATGGAAAATTTGCTGCACTTATAGTTGAGTCTCTTTATGCCATATGGACGCTTACGGGAGGCGCTTACTTAAGAAACAAACAAACAAAAAAAAAATGATGTGCAATGTGGTTAATTTAAGGGAAAATATTTCAGAATGTATGGTTTTGTGTGTGTTCTGTTCCTAAAGTCCATAGTATTTTTCATTTAAATGTCATGTACTTCATTTGAAATTGCCCTTTTTATTCTATACATTTTTGTCTTGACCAGTTATTATTTATACCACCCTCAGTTAGTATTTATTAGAAGAGAATCAATTTAGTGCTGGAGCCACAGTGAAATACTAAAGAATTTTTAGATGATCAATTTCTTTTATTTTACACCACTTGCAACATAACAAATGGAAAAAACATCCTTTTTGCCTTCCTTAATCTGCTATGCTTTTCACAGTGCTGTGAAACTCTCAAGGTTAATTTTGCGTGTGCCACTAGTGTGGAAGGGAGTGAGATCAAGTCTACGAACACATCAGGATTTTTTTGAGAGTCTTGATCATGAACTGAGTCATTAACAACTATCCTTTAAATATTAGTGAACATGTTGAAAAATTGGAGGGAGCAACAAAATTGATAAAGTTACCTTTAATCATTGCTAATTTCTTACGTGCAGACGAGGAGTAGCAGTGTTGTGACTGGAGATTAACATGGCGAAGAAACACACACACGCGCACACACACGCACACACAGAGTAAATAGGGCAGACTGAATCCACTGTGCCAAGCTGTTGTTGCCTTTTATAACAATATGTGAAGGACCAACAGAAAACGAGCAGGAACAATGTGCTAAGCTTTCATTCAATATGACTCCCAAAAAGCACATTAAAAGCTGGCATCTAGCATTTTTTTTTTGTGATTTTACATTTATATTGCATACAAATTACTCAAGCTCATTCTGGGTATCATGATGAACTATGACATTCGTTCTGTTTTTTTACATGATCTCAATACTGTCCAAATGTCTTGCATTTGTGGTGCACAGTAAACATGCCCCAGTAACAGACATTAAAAAGTCAGTTATCCAAAGCCTGTGGACAGAATTTGAGCTAATGAACCGTAACATGTGTAACCGCAGTAGTGCATTGGTGCAGTTTTACGGCATGTATGTAGACAGTGCTGCAGTGCATGTTTATGATATTTTTCCATTTCCATTCTAATATTTACACATCTTATTATTTCAGCTCTTAAAGAAAGGGGTTTGTGAAAGAGGGTAATGTCCAAGATGTTTAGTTGCCTTTTTCCATATTTAGGATTATTTTCTAGCCAAAATGTTAATTTAAAATAAGGTAAAGCTATCTTTGGTCACAAAGTAAGAAAAATAGGAAAACATCGCATCAACAAAAACATTCTAGCACACAAATCTTTCCTTTTTTTGAAACAGAGGAAAAAATTAAGATATAAATAAACAAAAAGAAGGGTCAGGAACACGGGAAGTTGCTGTCATGGTAATAGTGAGAGACAAAGTGACAAAAGAGGACAATCTGATCTATTCTGCCAAGGTTTTTGGGAGGCTTGCCACAGCGTAAATAAATGAAAAGGTAATAGAAATCAGTAGTCTGTGTCCTGCTTTTCCTCTCTCTCCTCCACCTCTTCTGCCTCCTCCTCCTCCACTTCTGGTGTGCAGTAGCGTTGGAGCAGTTGGTGTAGGTGCTGCTGCAGGTTGTCAGGTTGTAGGGACTCCGGAGTGTCCTCCAGTCGCTCGAGGTGGATGTGTTTGCTCTGGCCGTCCCTCACTACAGTCTTCTTTTGAGTGCGTGTCTTACGCATGCGGGTCCTGCAGATAGATCATCACAAAGAAAAGTGAATACTTACATGATAGTATTTAACCTCAACACCATTCCTCCACTCTCCATTTTGACCTTTTCCTGTATATATCTGAGAACATACAAAATATACTAGTGAAGTTAATAAGGCACGTCATTACATACACATTCGTAAGTTCACAAAAGCCAAGCAATATTAGATCGATTTTATCATGCTGGTGTTAATAGGTTACAAATATATTCGTTTATATTATCAGGGCTTTCACTTTATTTCTGATCTGAATTCTGATGTATAAGATCTACATTTACTAGGCTTTCTATTAGTTAATTTCTAATTTCTGAAGCTAATGCTGTTTCCTGAGTGAAGCTTTTAAAAAGTACTTTACTGACACATATGCAAGCATGTGTATGCTTAGCAGGTATTAAAGAGCTATAAGCTATTCTGAGGTCTGCAAACTGTTTTCACGCCACACTCTGCAAGTTTAAATTCATTCATTGTTATGTTATTCTCATAAATCACACCAAAGCACTATCCCAACCTTCTGATCATAGATCCATCCTCCTTCACGATCTCTTTCTCCACTAAATGAGGCAAGAGCACTTTGTCAAAGCCCCCTGCATAACTCAAAGCCTGGATATTATAGGACAAGTGTGAAAGAAAGCAGTTCAGAGGTAGGAGGATAAGTCAAAAAAAAGGCAAGTGTTTACATTGAAAATCTGGATTTTTTTTTTCAGTTAAAATTGGAAATAAACAGAAGGTTTTAGAATTTTGAAATATTTAAAAACAAAGAAAGTAAATGTTCAAGATCTTGAATCTTTTATATTCAAGATTCTGCACTATGTCTAGGTCCCTATAAATGTACACAAATTTGTGATATTGTCATTGTTAACTGCTTTTGTGCAAAAGGTCAGATTTTCCTCATTGGTAATCTCTTGTATTAAAGCATGTGTTCAAATGACATTCAGACGGATTTGGTCTAAAATCATAAGGTTTTACACAAACTTGTGGAGTCCATGCCAGCTCAAGTGCACACTGTCTTTAAAACAAAAAAGGAGACATACCAAATTCTACCAAAATCTGACATTCATGTACATATTTCAAAGGTTCTACTTTTTGCTCAAGTTGTTGTCAATAATAAAATTTGTAATGAAAATTGTTGCATTAAATTAGAAAAGAATGCAAAAGTAGAAGCATTTTCACTAGTGGTCTCACTAGACCCCACTCTATACAACAGAGTATAAAAAGAGTATAATGGTAACCTTTTACAATAAAAAAGTATATTTATTATAGATATGCTCTTGGATTAGAGGGATCCTCAAAGGATTTTTTAAGGCTGCTTTGCTTTCTGAAGGGTTTCATCCTGGAACCCTCTACATAGCATCTTTAAGGGTCCCTGAAGAGCGAGAACACTGGTCCTAGAGAACCCTCCTGTACTGTACATTTTAGTGTTTTCCCTGCTCAGCTAAAGCTAAACAGTTTTTAGTTTGGGGGGGAAATAAAATTATGCTAAATTATTGATGATTGAAATTATGAATCACAGAATTATTTCACATAGTGCGAATGTGTGTTGTTTTGACACATTTTACAGACTGCATCTGAATAAATGCCACAGAATTCAGCTGTGAACCTTTTCAAAGTCTTCTTTTGCCGAAGGGAGGTCTGCTGACAACGAGGAGTCGCCAGTTTGCTTTTCCATCCTCTCACCCTGCACCACCATGGTTTTGATGACCTTGCTTACTTTACGACCTTGGGCATTCTCTCCTTCAAATTCGGAGGCTGTTGCCTCGCCAACAGGTACGGGTTCAGAAAACGTCACCTGAAAACATATTTTATTTCAAATGGCAGACCTTATCACAGTCTAGGAATCTGCCCTTTCCAAAGACAGAAAATATGCTCTAAAAACACACACTTACCTCAGTCTGGTCTCCAGCACTCCTCACTACCGTCCTTTTCACCACTTTGGAAAAACCATCAGCATCATCTACAGTGATAGCTTCCTGCTGAGCTCCCTCCACCATCATTTCCTCTCGCTCTACTCCGTCTGCAGACACATACTTACGGATAATTTTCCTTGTGATCTGTGTGAATGCAACAATAGACATAACAGCATCAGTATAGACAAAGGAAAGATGGTACAGGAAAAAGAACAGACTGTATGCCCTATGGGACGGTACACTTTACATTACCATAGTGAAGTGAATAACAAAAAATACCGCCCTCAATACCAGAACTGATTTGATAGGACTAAGAAACATGGTAGGAAGTCTTACAGGTCAATACAAAAGCAAACTTAAAATGAAGGTTAGATCTTGGGGCAGAATTAGTGTTCCTATTTTTTACATATATGCAATACAATATATTTGTATATTGTATATTTTTGTATGATTGCACTTTATTCATGCATTAGTACATTGTAGTTTCACCAGAATAAAGGTGCTGTAATATTAAGCATTACCATTTTACTCCACCCTAAAATGAGAACTATTAATTTACCTTTTTGATGACTATGTTTCCATGCTCATCTGTGTATTGCTCCTCTGTCACTCTGTGAGGGGAAATTTCCGGCAATTCATCTCCCTAGATAAAAGCAAAACACCAAATATAAATAATACTAGACAGAACAGACAGAGTCTGTGTGTCGTTTGAAATGTTGTGTATGTTTGAAAAGCCCAGATTGCCTGATACACTATAAATTCACACAGTGAATTAGTATTAATTGTGAAGATGCTGAAAACACTGTAAGTCATTTGAGTCATAAAAAAAAACACTTAAAAAATGAGAATGTAACTAAAATTAAATATTTTATTGACATATGGTAAGTGTTAGTATTTACCACCTTCCAGTTTCTCTAATGTACTCTATTTGCACTAACCAGGTATACATCTATCTTATCTCAGTGTAAACCATGAGCAATATTATGCAAGAACACCAGATGCAGCTAACATACTGTAACAAAATGTGATGTCTTATGTGGCAAGCACACCAAAAACGAAGTGAGTGGCAAAGGTAGAGTGCAAAGCAGGTGTGACTCATGTTATCTCTAAACAAGTCAGAGTTTAATGCAAAATCAGTACATCCACAGTTAACAAAGATTATTTTCACTTGTGAGTAATATCACAATATTATATTTCGCACACCTAAATACCTGGATTATAACTCTGCGTCGTACCACTCGGGTGGTCAACACCTCTTCCTCTGAGCTATCAGACAGCAAGCCTAGCTCCTCTGTTATTTCCTGAGAACCCGACATGTGTAATTGTTATTTGGAAAAAAAAATTGTATATATTCTTAAATACTTGCATGTAACACCAAACCAAGCCAATGCACTACACAGCTTCTGTTTTACAACTTTTTGCATTTCATGTTAGCTGATTGCTCACACTGAGCCTCATTTATCAAGCTGTATACAGACACATTTATTCTTAAATCATTTGTTTCAATAGCACATTATTTATTTATGTATACAAAAGAAGTCTGGTATTCATGAAAATCCTGTAATTTCAGAAAAACATTCATATCCTACTCATGCTCCTAAGTGTGTGAATTTACATATAAGAAGACTAACTAATGTAAACCTTGATTAATTGCCTTGAAATCATATCATGTGAGATGAATTACTACACTTTTATATGCGGATTATGCTGTCAAGTTTAAATAGCTGTGTATTTCCGTTAATTCATTCGTTTCATGTTAATCGCATATTAATAAAGAAATGTTAAATATAAACGAAAAAAGAAAGGAAGTCAACATAAATCCATAAATTAAGAAAATCAAGACCAGTCATTCAAATAAGAATGCCTCTGAATAAAAGAATGACATGCTCTAATGGTATTTTCTTTTTATGTTGTGCAACACTTCAGTAGAACCAGCACTAAGCGACCAATAAATGACCAATCTGGTATGTCTCATGATACAATGTGCCGTATAATGCCTAGTATGCTGCGTGACTTCCTATGACATATAGGATACACACAGGCTGCATGACTACCCTCCTGCTATCCAAAAACAGCCTCAGGGAGGGCACATCGGTGTGTGAGAATTACTGAGAGTTACCAAGACAAATGGCTTTGACTAAAAAGAAACTGTTAAAATAGTAAAAAAAAAAATATATATATATATTAATAAAAAAGGTAATAGTTTCCCTACATGATGTGCTTGGTATCCATGATCACCTGGGTATATTATCTATTTATTTTGATGTTAAACCATTTTCTTTTTATCTCATTTCTTTCACACAATTTCTGTAATTCGGCTCCAGATTTTGGCCTTTTTAAGGGGTTGTTACACTGTTAAATAATATATATTTTTAATTGGCTTAGATCTGAGTTAAAATAACTTTCACTTCTACCTCTGTAAAAGTCTTTTTTGCTTTTTAATTATTGTTTCAGCACTGTTTGCTTTGCCTTTTATGGGGTTTTTGGGCATCACTAAATGGGTGATTGTTATTCATCAACATGATCAAACAAAATTGTCGTTTTTTTTTTTAACTTTTACAAATCCGGTGGAACTTTTTTGTTTGGTTTGGCTTAAATATTTACACGCAACTTTACTAAAAGATTGATAAATGAGGCCCATTTTTGTATTTTATCTTTTCATCAGCATTATTTTAGACAAAATACTGGATAAGGACTGTTTAAGGTTAATATACATTAAATGAAGATTTTCACTGTGGAATTTTAAGGTGTTAAGCAGAAAACAGGTAAAGAATAAAAAAGGCAGTAATCAAGTTCAGAAGGTGAGCTTGGTTAGAAAGTCATTCACACAATTTGCATTTAAAGTCCCCATGAAATCAAAATTGGTAGTTTTTTGTATGAGACACTTGCTGCTATAAACATCAGTAACACAGCATATATATTTATATATTTAAAAATGTGTTTGATAGATGTTCTTTTAATTTTATGGGTAATGATTTCTGAGGAAATTGTGGAAAATCATCTATGATTCACCCTGTACTCATCCAATTTGCACCCAATCAAATGCTCTCTAGAACACATATGTCCCGCCCCTTGTAAAAAAAAAAACCAAACAAACAAAAAAAAAAAAACGGGTGGGACAAGTTAGCATTAAACATTATAATTTTGTAACTGTGGTTGCACAGCCTCCTGCATGTTATTCTCCTTCCAAATAATCCCTTGCTGTTGTGAAAATATGGTTGGAGTTTACATGTTTGTGTGCCTGCACTCATTTGACTCTACAGTTAATATATAGATAATGAGTGTATGCGTTAAACAATGGTCTGTGTGAGAGAGAAAGAGAGTTGTCCAAAAAGCTTGTTTCTTAATACAGGTTTATTTTACCACCTATTGTCAAACAGCAGTCTTTTCCCTCTCCCTGTGGATAGCCTAATTCTCTCACTGCCACAGGAAAGCAATAAAACTGCTGTGGGCTAGTAACAAATGAGCCACAGCCAATCAGTCCGAGGCACTGTGGTAGGAATTCTATGCTCTACGGTACAGAATATGACAAAATCGCAGTGGGCAAATTGGCAGTGTGGCATCCTATGCAGTTGAAAACAAGCTTTATTTACACATGTGGGCTCTGATTTAGTTGCTTTGCTAAGCCACAGTTGAGTCTGTTTTGATTTGGCATGAGTTGTGGCATTTCTCTAATTGGCTGTTGTGGAAATCAGTCAACCTCTTCAACCCCGCTCCCTCTGTGACTTCCTGTTTCAAAAGGAAATACTTTGAATAATATGGAATAAAATCATGGATTTTCATGGGCACTTTATCTGTACTGAGTAGTTATGTGTCATCCATCAGTGTTGCACTACTCAGATGTCAAGTATCAGTATCAGGTCAGTATATTAGAGTCAGTCATGGAACAGCTACTCTCAACCTGGCAAGCAAGCTCTAGTTTCACTTATGCTCAAAGGCTTACCCTTCCTAGAGAATCATCATCTTCATCATATTGGCCTCCCTGCCTTGGAGGTAGCTCTTCAGCATAGGAGTGCTCATCTGCATACCCATAAGGATATGCTATCTCTTCATCATGTTCACCTACACACTCATCCTCTGGTTCAAGAACAATGGGCAAATCAGTTTCCTCACTTCCCCAGGATGCTGGGCATGGACTATCTTGACTATCTAACTCTGACTTTTCTGTTATTTTGGGCATGGCCAACAAACAGTCATAGGCTGGAGTGTTTGGTAAGGATGAGGATTCTTCAACGTGGTAAACAGTTTCAGAAACAAAAAGTTTTTCTGATCTCAGCTCTGGTTCAGATACATCTGAAAATGTTTGTTGACAATCAAAGAACTCAGTATCTGACTCTAAACTATCTGCTTGGACAGGCCTTCGGTTGGCTTTCAGGACAACATCCATCAAACTCTCATCTGTAGATTGAGATATCTCAGATGAACTAGGAGCCAAAGCAGTTTCCATGGGACATATTTCACTGGAGACTAAATTTGTCTCAGTTACATCAGTACTAAGTGCAGACACTGTTTTCTCAAATTTAGAAATTACATGAGGAAAAGTGTCAAAATACTGCTTCTCAGTGGATAATTGTGAATTAGTAGGCAGCTCTTGGTTAGAACATAATTCACTAGACACAGGTGTCACAGAACCCAGACCAGTGGGTACCACTCTACTGCCTAAAAATGATGTTCTCACAGAACTTGACATCACATCTCTGCCATCAGAAGAGGGAGAACTTGAAATGGATAAATTAGGAGTCACTGTCCTGTGAGACTGTCGGTGATTGAAGTGGAAAGGAGTTGCATGTATTTGACATAATCCAGATGTTTCCTTTGGCTGCTCGAGTGACTGCTTGAGTGGTATCATGGGACATCCAGTTTCCAGATTAGTACTAACAACTGTTCTTCCCTCAGTTATACAGTGTAGTGACTTTAGGTCACTTACACCTGGTTGTATGTTACCTTCACTGGTCAAATTAGATACAATTGCTTTTTGTTCTGAAATGGTCACATTGGCACTTTGATTTTGGATTTGTGAGGAGTCTTCCTCACTGCCACTGGTATTTTTAATTTTTATTTCTATATTATGTTTTTTTGACTTAATATCCTTTTCTGAAATGTTATCCTGCAGAGCCTGAAAGGGAGGATAAGCATGAATTCAGATATTTACTTTGCTGCATTATTTGCATCAGATTCATGCAGACATATGCACTCTCATGATAATTGCACTATTTATTGAGAACACCAAATCACACAAGACTTGTTTTACAATTGAGAATTGTTTCACATTTAACCATGCAGATATTATATATAAACCCTTCTGAAGGGTCGCAGGACATGTTAGATTGCATTCAAAGAATTCGCTCCTAAGGGTGAATTCACATTGTAAGTGAATTAGTGGATCAAGAAGAATCAAAAAGATCTTTCTGTCATGACAAACATTATCCAAACATTTCTCCAAGGTGTCATACACTGCAAATAAACCACTGTGGCATGCTAAGCTGCTTACCCTTGTTTTGAATTCCTGCTGGCCTATTTTGGAGGTAGGGCTGTCAGATCTTTCTTCAAGACCCTGCTTGTGCTGAAGCTCCAACCTCTGTTCAACTATCTTAATTCTCTGATGATATCCTTGGGTGCTTAAAATACTTCTACCATCTCCATCATCTGCAGATATTTTCTTTACTTTGTTCATCGCTGGAGGGGGTGCCTCTCTGGGTTCAATAAGCTTGGCCTCTTGTTCTGGTTCCAAGACAAATTCATGCCAGCAGGGCAGTGTTCTGCTACCACTGTTTAGGACATAATTGAAATTTCTCTGGCTCTGTGCTGATGTTGCCAAGTCTGATTCAGAAATCATCTCAATTTCTGGTCTACATTGTTCATCTGTCATAACAGGGAGCAATGCATCATCACTTGCCCAATGAGATGTGTTGTCTGGCATGGAGTCTTTACACTGTGTTTGAGATGTAACTGACTCAGGGGATTCTGGGCGGCAATCAATATCAAATATCAGAGAGTCAGGTGTAATAGATAAAGTGGGTTCTGCCTCTCTCAGTGCTTCAGGGGATGGACCTCTGCATGTAGACTCAAAGGAAAAAGTGGGGGATAACGATCTTGAGTCACATTCTGATAATTCATAACCAGGTGATACTGGCCTTTGCTCGGTCTCCGGCCAAAGTGATGCATATTCTGAAGACATCCAAGTCATATCACATTTTTGTAAATCAGACACTACTGGTGATATATGTATTAAATTTGTCACTGACAATTGCATAAATTGAACATTATGTTCATATGGAACTGGTGAAGGGGCTAAGAATTCGGGTATTGGAGAGTCTGGGGAAAGTCTCTGAAATTCATTTAGAGATGACACAGACTCTGGAGAAGGGGGTCGACTTCCATACTGAAAAATCATTGTATAAGGTAATAAAGGCGTATGCTCAGGTATAGGTGAATCAGGTGTGAGAGGTCTGAATTCATTTACAGATCTAACAGACTCTGGTGATGAAGCTCTGAGGTCATCTGAAATTTCCAGATATTCATGCTCCTCAGGTATATACCAAGATATAGAAATAGCAGAGTTTTCTTCAGGAAATTCAAAAGATTTCCTATCATATTTCCTTGACTGTGTTAAGGATGAAGTTGAGAATGCTGTTTGATTTTCAGAAAGAGGTATAGTCAAAATCTTGTGGGCTTGCTTAGAAATTTGAGAAGTCTCATGAGTAAGAGCTGGTATTTTATAACTGCCTTGATCAGTGATGCCATTAGACTCATCCATTTTGCAAGTCTGAACAATTTCCATTCTACAGCCAGTATACTCAAACACACCTGTTTTGGGACTGAACATTTCACCCTTGTAATGTGGGTCATGTATGTGAGATATAAGGTTCAAAGGAATAGTTTTGTATACGAGTTTGTATTGGGGCACCATTTTGATAGTCTCTTGAAATTGAGGATATGACGTAGGTCCAGATGAATCAAATGACTCTCTACTTTGTTCAGCGGTAAATAACTGTCCTTCATAACCTTTACATTCTATAGTTTCTGAATGTACTGATTCAGCTGAATATGTTTTATATCCACACACTGGCCAAGTACTGTCAAATAGTAATGTTTGAAAAAATTCTGGAATAGGTGAGTCAGGTGATAGTGGTCTATTTTCATCTGCTGATACTACTGAATCAGGTGAAGCTGGTCTATAGTCAGAAGGAACAGCAGTGAAAACATTAAACTCATAATCTTCAGGTGAAACCATAGATTCAGGAGAGGATGATCTATGTCCTGTTACTGACACTAAATCCACCAACACTGTTGAGTACTCTGGTATTGGTGAATCTGGAGAAAGTGGTCTACATGCAGTAACTGAATCTGGTGAAGATCCTCTAATCTCCGATGCCGAGATCATAGACTGTGGTGACATAGCCAATAATTCATATTGTATTGAATTAGTACATACTGATTCAGGTGAACATGTTCTAGATCCAGAAACTGGCACAGTACTCTCAAAGAAAGATGGTCTGAATGCTTGGATAGGCGAGTCAGGTGATAATCGTGCGTTCTCATCTATTGATGCCACTGAGTTAGGAGATGATGGTCTCTGATCAGAATCTGCAGTACTGACAATGTTAACTTCATAATCTTTATCTGAAACCACAGACTCAGGAGAGAACGATCTATGTCCTGTTGCTAACACTAAATCAACCAACATTGTTGAGTATTGTGGTATTGGTGAATCTGGAGACAGTGATCTACATGAGCTAATTGAATCTGGTGAGGATCCTCTAAAGTCTGAAGCTAAGATCATAGATTCAGGTGAAATAGGCCTGTACTCTGAGGCAGAGTCAGGGCTAAGGGGTCTAGCTTCAAATTCTGACTGAACTGAGTCAGGTGACCCTGGTCTTTGCTCAACAATAAAAAAGTCTCCAGCAAATGATTCATGTTCTGTTGAATTGGACCATACTGACTCAGGTGAACAGGATCTATACCCAGAAACTGGCAAACTACTCTCAGGAAAAAATGGTCTGAACTGCTGTATAGGTGAGTCAGGAGATAATGGTCTGTTCTCATCTGCTGATTTCATGGAATAAGGTGATGATGCCCTAGAAACTGTGACAGTAACAGCATTTGACTCATTATCATCATTTTCATCATAATTTTTATCTGAAGCCATAGACTCAGGAGAGGATGGTCTATGTCCTATTACTGGCATTAACTCACAGAACAATCCTGAATACTGTGGTACTGGTGAATCTGGAGACAGTGGTCCACATGCACTAAATGAATCGGGTGAAGATCCTCTAATGTCTGAATCTAAGTTCAAAGATTCAGGTAACATTGGTCTGTACTCAGGGATGGAGTCAGGGCTAAGGGGTCTATCTTCAAATTCTGATTGAATTGAGTCAGGTGACTCTGGCCTTTGCTCACCATCAAACAGGTCTCCAGAAAATGATTCATTTTCAATTGAATTAGAATATATTGATTCAGGTGAACATGATCTATACCCAAAACCTGGAAGTGCATGCTCAGGAAACAAAGATCTAAAATCTGGTATAGGTGAATCTGGGTATAAGCATTCATTAGCAACTAATGAAGCTACAGATTGAGGTGAGGTTCTACAATCAGAACTTATTGAACTCAAAATATTTAATTCATAATCTGGACCTGATGCTAAAGATTCAAGTGAGGATGATCTACATCCTGTTACTGGAACTAGTTCAAAGAATACTGCTGAGTACTGTGGTATTGGTGAATCTGGAGACAGCGGTCTACATGCACTAATTGAATCTGGTGAAGATCCTCTAATATCAGATTGTAATAACACTGACTCGGGTGACATAGGTCTGTATTCAGGTATAGAGTCAGGTGACACTGACCTCTGGTCAACTGCAAACAAGTCTCCAGGAAACAATTCATATTGTATAGAATTAGAAAATATTGATTCAGGTGAACATGGTCTATATCCAGAAATTAGCAGAGCACTCTCACAGAAAGTTGGTGTGAATGCTTCAACAGGTGAGTCAGGTGATAATCGTGTGTTCTCATCTACTGATGCAATTGAGTCAGGTGATGAAGGTCTATGATCAGAATCTGCAGCAGTGAGAACATTAAAATCATAATCTTCATCTGAAGCCATAGACTCAGGAGAGGGTGACCTATGTCCTGTTACTGTCAGTAACTCAGCCAACATTGATGAATACTGTGGTATTGGCGAATCTGGAGATAGTGAACTACATGCACTAATTGAATCTGGTGAAGATCGTCTAATGTCTGAATCTAAGATCATAGATTCAGGTGATATAGGCCTGTACTCTGGGATGGAGTCAGGGCTAAGGGGTCTAGCTTCACATTCTGATTGAATTGAGTCAGGTGACTCTGGTCTTTGCTCGATATCAAACAGGTCTCCAGAAAATGATTCATTTTCTACTGAATTAGAATATATTGATTCAGGCGAACATGATCTATACCCAAAACCTGGAAGTGCATGCTCAGGAAACAAAGATCTAAAATCTGGTATAGGTGAGTCTGGAGGTAAGCATTCATTAGCAGGTAATGATACTACAGACTGAGATGAGGTTCTGCAATCAGAATTTATGGAACTCAAAATATTTAATTCATAATCTGGACCTGACGCTAAAGATTCAAGTGAGGATGATCTACCTCCTGTTACTGGAAACAGTTCAAAGAACACTGCTGAGTACTGTGGTATTGGTGAATCTGGAGATAGTGGTCTACATGCACTAAATGAATCTGGTGAAGATCCTCTAATATCTGAATCTAAGATCATAGATTCAGGTGAAATAGGCCTGTACTCTGGGATGGAGTCAGGGCTAAGGGGTCTAGCTTCACATTCTGATTGAATTGAGTCAGGTGACTCTGGCCTTTGCTCGATATCAAACAGGTCTCCAGAAAATGATTCATTTTCTACTGAATTAGAATATATTGATTCAGGCGAACTTGATCTATACCCAAAACCTGGAAGTGCATGCTCAGGAAACAAAAATCTAAAATCTGGTATAGGTGAGTCTGGAGGTAAGCATTCATTATCAAGTAATGATGCTACAGATTGAGGTGAGGTTCTGCAATCAGAATTTATGGAACTCAAAATATTTAATTCATAATCTGGACCTGATGCTAAAGATTCAAGTGAGGACGATCTACCTCCTGTTACTGGAAACAGTTCAAAGAACACTGCTGAGTACTGTGGTATTGGTGAATCTGGAGATAGTGGTCTACATGCACTAAATGAATCTGGTGAAGATCCTCTAATATCTGAATCTAAGTTCATAGATTCAGGTGAAATAGGCCTGTACTCTGGGATGGAGTCAGGGCTAAGGGGTCTAGCTTCAAATTCTGATTGAATTGAGTCAGGTGACTCTGGCCTTTGCTCTGCACCAAACAGGTCTCCAGAACGTGAATCATTTTCTATTGAATAAGAACATATTGATTCAGGCGAACATGATCTATACCCAAAACCTGGAAGTGCATGCTCAGGAAACAAAGATCTAAAATCTGGTATAGGTGAGTCTGGGGCTGAGCATTCATTAGCAACTAATGATGCTACAGATTGAGGTGAGGTTCTACAATCAGAATTTATGGAACTCAAAATATTTAATTCATAATCTGGACCTGACGCTAAAGATTCAAGTGAGGATGATCTACCTCCTGTTACTGGAAACAGTTCAAAGAACACTGCTGAGTACTGTGGTATTGGTGAATCTGGAGATAGTGATCTACATGCACTAAATGAATCTGGTGAAGATCCTCTAATATCTGAATCTAAGATCATAGATTCAAGTGAAATAGGCCTGTACTCTGGGATGGAGTCAGGGCTAAGGGGTCTAGCTTCACATTCTGATTGAAATGAGTCAGGTGACTCTGGCCTTTGCTCAACATCAAACAAGTCTCCAGAAAATGATTCATTTTCTACTGAATTAGAATATATTGATTCAGGCGAACTTGATCTATACCTAAAACCTGGAAGTGCATGCTCAGGAAACAAAGATCTAAAATCCGGTATAGGTGAGTCTGGAGGTAAGCATTCATTATCAGGTAATGATGCTACAGATTGAGGTGAGGTTCTGCAATCAGAATTTATGGAACTCAAAATATTTAATTCATAATCTGGACCTGACGCTAAAGATTCAAGTGAGGATGATCTACCTCCTGTTACTGGAAACAGTTCAAAGAACACTGCTGAGTACTGTGGTATGGGTGAATCTGGAGATAGTGGTCTACATGCACTAAATGAATCTGGTGAAGATCCTCTAATATCTGAATCTAAGTTCATAGATTCAGGTGAAATAGGCCTGTACTCTGGAATGGAGTCAGGGCTAAGGCGTCTAGCTTCAAATTCTGATTGAATTGAGTCAGGTGACTCTTGCCTTTGCTCTGCACCAAACAGGTCTCCAGAACGTGAATCATATTCTATTGAATAAGAACATATTGATTCAGGCGAACATGATCTGTATGTAGAAACTGGCACACTACTCTCAGGAAAGAATGGTCTGAACTGCTGTATAGGCAAAACAGGTGATAATGGTCTATTCTCTTCTGTTCGCACATTGTATTCAAAAACAGTAGTGTTGGGGCAGAATGTTTGACCTTTGTACTGGGGATCATGTACTTTACTCATAAGATTATGAGCTTTTCTCTTAGTGGCTGCAAGTTCACTTTCCTTGGTCGAGACTGTTTTAAGATTAAATAGGTTTTGGATTTGCCCCGTTACACTAGGCCTACCTTCTGACAACCTGATTGTTTTTGGGTCACATGGATCTGTGGTTAAGGTTTGAGCATCTGCTCCTTTTAATAGCATACTTAATTTACAGTCTTTCTGACTACCAGGTCTATGTGTCAAAGTAGATTCAACCTGTTCAGGTAGCTGGGTATTCCCTTTTTCTTGTGTTTCATTTTTCGATACTTTTTTTATCTTTTGACATTTTTTAACAGGTACCTTAGCAGATAAATCTAAAGTCATTGGTTTTTTGATGTTTTCAGAGCCATTGGATGTTAACTCTTTTTCAGATTCCATGTGTGCTGTCTGTCTGCTTAAAAGTTTGGTAGAATCAGGAAGTAAGGGACGTTCTAAAGCATGGCTTTCTAACAACTTAGGTTCAGCTTCTGGTGTAAGAATATTTGCTAATTCTGTCTGTAACATTAAATCTGGTGAAAGTGGTCCAGGGATATTTAGTGATAATTCTGAATCTGTTGAAGATGGCCGATTCTCAAACAGTATTCTTTTGGGTGAGATCAACTTGTGTGCTTTGTCTGAAAGATCTGACTCAGGTGATACAGAGTCATATCCTAAAGATGTATACAATTCACAAATTGGTACTGAAAAGCTTGGTATTGTGGAATCAGGTGAAAGAGGTACGTGTTCATTTACAGATGAAAATGAATCAGGTGACAAAGGTCGACATTCCTCCGAAAATATTATAGGTGAAATAATCTCACATTCTTTGTCTGAAAGATCAGATACAGATAAAGATCTACATTCTTTTATAGGCATGAATTCATATACATTTTGAACAAATCTAGGTAGAGGTGAATCAGGGCAAAGGCGTTTCCATTCATTGACCGATGCTGCTGATTCAGGAGATGATGGTCGACCTTCAAACAACCATTCTGAAGACAATTCATACCCTAAATCTGAAATCTCAGATTGCGGTGATGATGATATAGATCCTTTCACTTGTGTAAGATAGTCTGATACTTCTGGTGTAAAACTGGGTATTGGTGAATCACAGGAAAGTGACTTGTACTCATTCCATGATACTGTTGATCCAGAGTCAGATGATCTTTCCACAAAGATATCAGAAATCCAAGGGTCATGCTCAGAGTCCAATTGAGTCTCAGGGGATAATTCTCTGTCTAACCTGTCAATGGTAAAGGACCCAGGAGAAAAAGATCCATTTGATTCAGGTGTAAATGATCTACATTCAGTCCATGATCCTGGTGAAACTGGTCTATCTACTTCATCAGTAACCATTAAAAAATATCTTTGTGGACTGAATTGAGTGCTTGACTCATGCACATCAAAAGAGTACAACTGATCCGAGTCAGCAGAAATCCTAGTTGTGTCCACTTGCATAGTAAATTCTGGTGCTGCGTATTCACAAACTGGTGGTAGAGGTGAATGTGGTCTAAAATCCGGTACAGGAGAATCAGGAGAGAGGAGTTTATGTTCAGTACCTGATGCTACAGATTCAGGTGAACATGCTCTTAATTCATCTCTCAGCATACATGAGTCTAGTGAACCTGATCTGTACTCAAATGGAATTGGTGAGTCTGGTGGTAGTGAAATGGCAGATTCAGGCGATAAGGATCTATATTCATGCAAAGATATTTCCAAGTCACCTTCATATCCAGATACAGAAACTGGTGATGATGGTCTACACTCAGTTGGAGACATCAAATAATCTTGCATGAAAGGTCTATAGTCTGAAACTGATTTAGAGAGGACACTAGAATATTTTGTTTTGTACTCTGAATTTGTTGCTCTAAGCTTAGACTGGGGTATGTGTACTTCAAATTCAGTACTGAACTTTAGAGATTCTGACTCATCCATGATAGGATTTGATAAAGAATTTGTCTGCCCAGTTGCTGAGTCAAGTGACATCTGAGTACATGTAGAGTCAATATTACTTGCTGCAATTTCACCCTCATGCCAAGGCAACAGCTGTTTTGGGGGTGAACTACAAACTGTCTTAACGTTTTGCAGTTGCTCCTTGGTGGAAATATTTGTGTCGGTTGTTTCTGACGATACAGAACCAACTTGATCAACATTTAAGGCCTCTGCTGCATCCACTTTGTTCTCAGTGAAGTCCTCATGTTCAGATGATTCATAACTCTCTGTAACTATGTTAATATCTTTGCCAAGAGTCTTTGCATAAACATAATCTTCACCAAAGAGGGCTCTGTAGAAATGATCAGAAATCTCCTCAACATGGTGCTTCATGTACTCATCACTTGGCTTCTGGTTACATGGCAGTTCACACACAGATTTTGCCTCGGCTTTTGGGATTGGTATTTCCATCTCACAATGTGGATTTTCTGTTATTGATGAAGCTTGTGCTAGTGTAGCTTTGTCAGAAACCATTTTGTTTGATGGCTGAAAGAATGGAAGTGACGTAGGAGACACATAATGGGAAACATAATCCTCAGGTGCTTGTTTGAGCTCTACAGAGAGCTCACTGAAATCTGCCTCACTATGCTCCGATTCCAACAAGGTCTCTTCAAAATCTGTCATTATTTCTTTTTGCTTTTGTCTACAGTCCCTGGGTAATTCAGTGGATGTAATGATCTCTCCAATGTACTCATTAATAGGGATGTGCTCAGATTGACCCCCAGCTGCTCCTAACTCTTGTAGTGCCTCATCATAAATGGGATTTAACTGCTGTGACAGAATTTTGGAATGCGATTTGAACTGCTGTGATGGTACTTTGGAAACAGCTCCCTCTTTGTAAACTGGGCCATATTGTTGAGACTGGAGCTTCCATGGTGCAGTTTTGTACAGGGTAAAGAAAGGACTTACTTTTTTGACAGTGCCAGGGAACTGCTGTCTTAGGCCAATCATCTCAAAACCAGACACTGTTGAGCCTGCAGCCATCCTGTAAATAAATATGATTTTAAAAATAAAGTAGTTTTAAAGCTAATGGTTTGATAAATGAATGAGTGAGTTCTTCAAATGACTCACTCTTCAGCTTTATCTATGTGCAGCTGCAACTTCTCTTTCTGGGTATCATTGAGTGAAGACACGCTAGAAGAGAGATCCTCGACAGATACTAATGGAGGTTGACGCCCAGACTTTGGCCTTCTTGAAGTGAGCTCTGTGTGGCGGACTGGCCTAGGGCTGTCAATGTCCTCGTGAAGAGCTGAGAAACCTGGATGGGGATATAACACTGTTGTAATTCTGGCTTTAAAAATTAAGGCAAGACACTGTGAGCTACAAATTGAGCAATAGTTCCTCATCCTAACCTCGGTGTTACAATTGCAATTATATCTGCTTAATCTTATCTTCTCTTCTTTTAAATTATACATTATTTACTTTCATATTTGTCAAAGTGGATTTTATGGTTACCTTCACTGTGGTCCAGTGATATAGACTGCTCCATTTCTGCATAGGTATGTGATGAGTGGTCCTGAGTGGACTGTACAATCTTTGCTTCAATGAGATGTACAATGTCCATACGGTTAATCTTTGTGAGCTTTGAGATTAAAATGCTTTCTGTGGAGAATTTGAAAAGATTCAACAAATTAAATACGCCTTTTGTTTATGATCCTTTTGACCATACAAATATGAGATTTAAGCTAAATAAAGATAGTTATGTCTGATCCCATAATGTCTAATAACAATATTATCCACTTTTTAGGACATATTATCTTGTGTTGATGACCTACAAGTCAAGTGGATATTTTTATTATGACATACAGTGCAATTTTACAATGTCTTGTTTTCCATTTGTGGCAAATAAAAAGTAGAACCAGTGAGCTAATCATTTAAATGATTGTTCAATACAATACTTGGAATAATTGTACCAAAGTGACATTGTTATTCATTTTTAGAACGTGATTAACAATCCTACCTGTGGCGTTTGTCCCATCTCTTTTTGTCCATAGTCGTATGAGTGCATGACTTTGGTCTTGTAATGAGTTTGGATTCTCTACTCTTATCTGATTGACCTGCTCTTCATCAAATTCAAGTTCACGAGCAAGCTCTAGATGAACAATAGAGAACAAAGCAATGTTTGAAAAAAAAGACAGTAGACAGTAGAGCAAATAATATTGTTTGAATTTTAAAGGGAGTAAGAGCTAATTTGACTTACAGATGTCAGATTTCGGTTTAAATTGTACATACAGAATTTATGAATACAAAGCCATCCGACCCACTGTGTGTTATCATATCTGCCAACTTACTGAAAGCAAGTAATAAACCCATCAGAGCACACACATAATGTGTGATTTTAAAAATCTGCTAGAGGTACACAGGACATGGGTGTTGTATGGATCTTTGGACCATGAATCTTTCTGTCAATGTTCCTTTGATATCACCAAATACTAATGCTGCTTTTACCTGTCCAGCTGAAACCAAGATGATCAGCCATTACAGCCAATCGTCCTTCCTTCCTGTCAAGCTCATCCTGTGGATCCACTGCAAATACCATGGTCAAGACACATAAGATGCCATCACCAAAACACATACTAAAGAACTAAGAAAAAAATGGTCCCTATAATTTTGAATAGAAGCAGTCACAAAAAACGATCATATCCACCAATAATGTACACAAAATGTAAATGAAATACAGGTAGGTGACAAATGAAAAGGGGAAAAAAATACTGACAAGTAGTACTACTGCAAGATGCCAGAATAGCTTTGATATGACTTGATACAAGTGTCTGGAACTGTACTGGAGGGATGGAGGAGCACTTTTTAAAAAGACAATTGCTTAGTTGGTCGTTTGATGATGGTGGTGTAAAGCCCTGTCTAACGCATTGAAATCTGGTGGCTGCAAAGGCCGAAGTATAATATTTATAATATTTAATTTTTAAAACATTCAGTGAGCCCTTGTGCCCTGTAGATGGGGCATTGCCATCCTGGAAGAGATCAATCTCATCCCATCCCACTCTACACTCTAAGGTGACAAGTGGACACAAACCATGCTAGCAAAATATCCCTCACAGAATAATACAGCTACCAGTTTTTCCTTTAATTTGTCACCCATCTGTATATAATCACTGGCTTTCTCTTGCTTTTACTTTTACTATATGTTTTTAAATGTGTTTGAATTATGTTTGAATTCTAACCAAAAATCATCAAACATTTAAATATCAGAGGTATTGTGATTAGCTAGATTAGCTGTGATTTGGCAGGATTTCCAGTATACATTTTCATGTCAGACATATTCTCTGAGAATACTGTAAAGGTTTTTTGTTCTGGTCTATACAATGAACTATAATGCACTGCAGGAAATTTCAGGGAAAATATTGTGATTTCCCAGTAAACTTATGTGTATCCCTAAATGTATAGATATATGGCAGCAGCCATTTCAGCATGCTGTGAAGTTTAATACTTTAACACAAATAGCATTTATAAAATCATTCTTGAAAATACTCTAACACATACAAGGAAAGGAGACAGACACAAACACAATTCAAACGTCACAAAAGCACCAGAAAGAGTTGAAGCTTAGCTACAAGACAGAGAGGCAGCACCTTCATTGCTAATGTGCTGAGGCAGATGAGAGAGAGAGAATGTGCCCCCTATGATGGGGATACCTTGACTTTGGACTTGGGCTTTATCTGCAGGGATTCTTTCCATCTGCGTCTCAACAGGGTCGTCCCATCGAGGCCTAATGACCAATGGGTCCTCAGGAAGAGGCATCTGCATGTCAGGGAAAGGCTCACTTTCTATTACTGAGACATCTATGGTGCTGCTTTCATCGTCCGACATGGCAGCTGCCTCCTCTTTCTCTTTTTCTGCTTGGGCCAACCTCTCCACTAGCTTAGCTGCCTCATCACTAATCTCCTCAAAAAAATCAATAGACTTCTTGCGCCTCTCGGATGGCTGATTTTTTTTGTCAGTTGTAGTGGTCTGAGTTGGTTGACCAGGCTTTCCCCTGACAGGTAGCTTCGATGGTAATGTCTTATACTTGTTGGGCAACTCAGTACCTGCTGGACAACCCTGGTCCTTTTTTGCTGGTTTCTTTGTAGAATCACTTTCACAGTAGCTCTTGGCTTTGATAGACCTTGTCACTCTGGAGCTTACAGAGGGACCTGTGTCTGTCTCAGATTTTCTCCTTGTTTCAGGTTTTACAGGCAATTTAGACTTTTTCTCCTTAGGAGATTTCACAGATAAATCATGTTCTGTCTCCAATTTGTGGGATATAGCTTTTATAGGGATTCTTGATTTTGGCTTCTCCTCGTCCTTAGAGAAGGACTTTTTCTGAGTAGATACAGTATTACCTTTAGAGTCAGGCTTTGGTTTTGATTTTGATATCATTTTCGAAGTTTGGTATGTCTTTTCAGGGGCTTTGGGTAGTTCTATCACTGAGTGCTCATCCTCTGGGGAGGAATCTGAGGACTCTTGGTCCTGCTGGGAATAAACTGATCTGGTTACTGTTGACACTGCTGTCTGGACATCAGTTATGATAGTGTCTGAAGAACCAAGATCAGTCCCTGAAGAACTATCTTCAGGTAACTTGTCTGTTTTTATTTCTACAGATTCTTTTGCAATGTGGTTTTTACTTGTTTTGGGTGAAGCAGAAACAACCAAGTTAAAGGGGATTGTAGACTGTGAGGCATCTGACTTAGAAGCTATACTTGACTGATCATCCTTAGCTGTGGAGTGAAGGGATATGTCTGTAGCCTCATTTAAAAATTCCTCAGTGTCTTTTGGTTTAATCTGCACAGTGAGGTTTATGGCAACCTCTCTTTCTGCTCTAGTAAATTCTGCACCAGATTCTTCCATAATATCCTCTATAAGTGCCTCTTCAATTGGTTGCTCTCCTATTTGAAAATAAGCAAAACCTTCCTCCTCATATCCCCTTTTGGTCATGTCTATTGCTCCACTTCTAGTCATTTCAAATAGTTTACCCTCTTGAAAAAGGAAGGGGTTTTGTTCACTTGTTGGCGTGCCTTCCTCGGTGGGTGTCCTTCCCGGTGTGGTGTCTGGAGTTGCACCTTGGGACTGTCGATCTACTGCCAGACCCAAAATCTTTTGCTCCTCTTCTTTGACTCTTGCTGCAAAGGCATCATCATCTTCCCGCATAGTATTCCAGTTGTCTGCCAGAGTTTTTGCAGTTACCCCTCTAGACTTTGTTTTAGGAAGTTCTTCCTCTAAATCATCTTCTTCAGTGTCATCATAAATACATATTTGTGGTTTAAATGTTTCCTTAGCTTGCCCAATAATACTAGAATCACTTTCAGCCCTTAAACTTTCCCTGATTAAACCTAGATCAGATGTCCCTGCAGGCCTTAAGTGATCACCTTTAACATCATCTGTTATATTACATTCTATCTGACTATGTGATTTGCTATAAACTCCCTGGTAGTCTGATGCATCTTTTTGCTTTTCACCCTTATCATCATATTTGCCTTCCCTTGACTTTCTATGGATTTCCTCTTTTAGTTCAGGAGGTATATTGACCATCCCTTCATTGCTTAATAATTGTTTGTTGGTCTGTTCTAATTCTTTCATACTAAGCGACTGCATTTCTTTTTGTAGAAGGATCTGATGGGCTTTTGCTGTGTGCTTTTCTGAGACAGACTGAGGTCCCTCCATTGCGGATTCATCTGTTGATGCTGCAGTGTGGGTCATGTCCTCAGATGTTTGAGGGATCTCATGCACACCTGCTGGAAAAGGAGAGGGAGGTTGTACTTTAATAGTAGGTTCAATAGACTGTGCTACCTCTGACCCTTGTTTTGTCTCAGTAGGCCCAAGGCCATCCACTGAGGCTGTTTCAACTTTGGATTCAGGCCCAATCAATATGATGCTTTCATGTCCTCTTTCAGACTCATTCATGGTCTGAGAGAAGATATCTTTGCTATTGCCCTTTCTGTCTTTTTCATCTTGCTCCATCTCATCAAATGTTTTTATTTTGGCAGCAATTTTAAACATCTCTTCCTCAGGGGTGAATTTCCTCTGGGTAATGACACACTCCAACACATCTCCCTCTGCATCCTCAGGTATGACAGATGGGATTAGGAAATCGGAAAGGACCATAGGGTCTGGGGTTTTGGGATTGAGCTCATAACTTACCTCTTCAGAACTTGGGGTGTCAGGGGAAAAAGGACTCTTACCCGAACTCGTCAGGTGAGATGTCTGCTTGCAACTGTCATCGTCGACACTACACTTCTGGTCTCTGGGGAGTCTATGCAAATTTTCTGGGGGTAACCCAGGAGCTTTGGAGAATGTCGGGTGCCCTGCAGTCACACTGGGTTGCTCTACTGTAGGAGGCAAGGCGATGATGTTTTTTTGTTCTATAGGGCTGCCTTCTAGAGAGTCACAGCATGGGGAGTCTTTAGTTGGACTAGGTTCAATTGAGTCTGGGGATTTATGGGAGGAGTTGTCTTCCATAAGGGGACTACCTTCTAATGAGTCCTTATGACTAATGGTTATCGAATCATCAGCTACTGGACTAATGCTCTCTGAATCTTGATGTCTAAGAGGCAATACTAAACCACTATGACCCTGTGTATCGGCCCTTGTAGCCAGGTAGTCATTTGAAGTTGATAGTTGTTGACCATCTGATGGTTCTTCATCACTCAAAAAACTGTCTATTGTTTCAGAACCCCTTTTCATTAGTTTTTGAGATTTTGGTGGTTTTGACGATGTCAAAAGAATGTCCTCATCAACAGAGAATTTTTCATCAACAAATTTAACAGTTTTGCCCTGAGAAGCAGACACAGACTCACTTTTTGAAGGATAATCCACTGCATTTTTCACAGATAAGCATCCAAGAGTTGCTGTAGATGCCTGATCATCAGCTGTCTTTGCACCAGTGGAAGAGGAGTTAGATAGTTTACTTGTCTCATCTTTGGCTGTAACTGTTTCTACTTTTGAGAGCTCTCCATCTATATATTGACCTGGCCGTTTGGGTGATGATGAAAGGCTTTCAGGACTTGTATCCAGAGTTTCTGCCATGCCTTCATGTTTGTCACTGTCCTCTGAGCTTATGTGAACTTCGCCTTCACCTATGCTGGCACAAGGGGAAACAGCTAGCCCTTCAATTTTGTGACTGTCAGAGCTGTCCTCAAGTGCATCTGGGCCACTATAAAGTTGAGACACTCTAGTATCCTTAGACAAATCTTGGGTTACTGGAGTAGCCAAATTTCTCTGGACTGTAGGCTCTGCTGATTGTAAGGCAGAAGTGACTTCATCTTGTGTTTTTGGCATTTTAAGTTCTTGATACTGAACACTGTCTTCTGGTTCTGCTCTTACATTGGAACTTATGTCTTGAGAATGGTGTATCTCTGTGCTAATCTGAAGTTGTTTTATTTTCTGTGGGTCAACACATTTTATAGTTTCAAGTGACACTTCTTGTCCAAGTGATGATGCTTGAGACTGGGACTGTGTGGACAGAGTCTCCTTTATATGAACTGTTTTTGAGTGCTTTGGTCCAGAGCTTGCTTTATGTTCAAAAAGTCCAGACTTTCCCTTTGAAGGGTCTTGTCCTGTCTGAAAAGCCCGCATGAGTTCCCTTACTGACATAGTCTCTTCTAGTCTCTCTGACTCAATTTTTGATGATTTTATGGGAGCTTGTGTTTTTTTCATGGTTGGTGTTTTTTGCTCTTTAATAACAGGAGATGATTTTTTTTCTGAAGACCCAGGAGAGGGTTTGCTGACAGTCTGCTTGCGGCCTCTTTGTTCCTCCTCCACCTTCTTTTGAAGAGCTTTAACTTTATCTTTAATTGAGCCAATGGGTGTTTCTTCAACTACTGGAGATACAGGTGACATTTTTTGGTTTGAGGGGGCATGTAAGAGGCCATCATCTCGATGTGTTTTTTCTGTTCTCTCAATAACAGAACCTGTTTTTGAAGTGGACACATAGTGTTCATCACTCTGTCCATGAGGCCCTTTTCTTCGAATGGGCTTTTTCACTTCAGCCACATGTATTTTTGTATCTTTGATCAGAGTTGGTACAATTTTTTTGCCACCTTTGCGCAAAACAACTTCAGTGAACTTTTCCTGTACCACACTCTTCTGCACTGTAGCTCCAGAAGTCACAGGTACATCTAGAAAGTATTCTTTATGGTCTCCATCACCCTTTTGTGTCTGTGAACCTCGGCTACCTCGAATATCCTTAAGAAGTGCCTCTTGGGTCTCAAAAGCTGCCATCATTTTGGCCTCCTCAATTTCACAGTCCGAAAGAAGAACCCACTCCTCATCCTTTCTATATGGATGACTTTCTGCTTCTGCTGATTCTTCAACAACCTTATCTTCATATGTCCCACTCCTTAGAATTTCATTAACTTTCTCCAAATCCTCTTTTACCTTTTCCATTATTTCAAAAGGCTCCCCTGACACCTCCTCCACCCCTTTCTCTAGACTACCCCCATGCATAGAGTTTGACTTCTCAGAGGGATCAGTGGTCAGAATGGCAGTCATTTTGATCAGATCTTGTTTCATCTCTGACACCTCAGAAAGTAAATCTGGGCTTGCAAGGGCAGGAGAATCTCGAATCAATTGAGTTTTCAGGATGGATGTCTCTGTAGAATTTTCAGTATCTTCATCATCTTCCATTTACAAGGAGGACATTTAAGGAGCAAATTAAACAAAAATTTAAATTAAAGGGAACAAAGATTTGAAAAAGAGATCAGGTTTGGATTGACACAAAGTTTCAAGGAACACAACAGGATTGAATGTTGTAAGAGTGAAGTAAAGACTAGAAGGACAGACAACAGACTTACAGGGATGAATAACAACTGCAAAGCAAATGGGCAAATCTTATAGACCTTAGGGGAATAAGCAGGAAATAACTTGCTTATCTGAAGTCCGCACAAAAGCACATTCACACATTCAAGACAATGGAAAAAAAATAAACTAAAATACCAATTTAAATAAATAAAACAAACATAGGTTCTCATACAGTGGAGGGCCAACACAGATAAACATTTGCTCAAGTAAACTCACAAATAAACTCAGATTTACTACAGAAATTATTTATGGTGAATGAGAGAAATAAACAATGTGTTCAAAAACTTTTTTACTTTCCAAAAGAAAGCCAGTGATATAATACTAGTGTTTGTTTTTCAGGAATAAAGTAATGGAAGTAATGATAAATTGCTTCTTATGTCTGTGAACTAGTCAAGCTTAAATTAAAACCTAATAAAAATAATAATAAATAAATAAAATATCAATAGATATAACTAGAACAAAATGCAATGCAGAAGGTAATGTAAAGCAAGCTGTCAAACATAAAGATGATCATACTGTTTGGACCCATTCCCAACAACATTCACACACACTTTATGTAAGTCAAGTTATTTCCATGCAAAGCTTATTAACTTCTAATAGGTAAGTATCTAGTAGGTACTGATTCCAGCCCATATAAACAATTAGACACTTCATTACATTAAATAGTGTGGTAACGTATTTTTGTGATCCTTACTGCACAAAATATAGTAAGTAATCTATTTAATGAAAGAGATCACATGCCTTAATCAATGCAATCTACACACATGGATGTAAATTAATTCCATATGAATTCAAGATCATGTCAGCATTTTTACTTTTTGTCAAGCATACACTGATGTGCACATACATGCATATTAATTACTTTAATTACATACTAATTTGATGTTAGTTCTATAGATATAGTTGAGGCCAAAGTTTACATACACCTTGGCTAATAACATTCAAAATCAACTGACTTAAAAAAAAAAACTCAACCGTAATTGACTTGCCAAATAAAATGTATGGTAACGTGAATTCAGTGGAGCTGTGAAAAACTGATATTTATTTTCTTTAGTCTAGGTATATATAGACATTTGGCCATAAATGGACAGATGGATGGATGGATAGATAGATCGATAAGAGATATTAAAACACAGGAAAGAGGAAACTACTTTGCTTTGCAGTTTGTTATAAAATTTGATGGCAGGTGGAAAGCTATTTAATGACACAAATATCACATTATGAATTGAATTTCATGTTGCATGTTCATACAGGGACAGTATCTTTTTTTTTAAACCTTGCCCAAGAATTGAGGGAACCAGGGATGTGGGAAGGCATTTTACAATGGAGGTGCTGGAATTTTAAGCAGCATACACACCATATAAAATATGATTAATTTTTTATAACAGCATGTATTTTATAATCAACAACTTCAGATTCGAGAATTCAACTGCTCTGTTGTATATAATATTTGACTACACTCGGATGTGAAGTCAAATATTATATACCACAGAGTGGTTGAATTCTCGAATCTGAAGGTGTTGATTAATTTTTTATAACAGCATGTATTTTATAACTGAATATTTGCAACTTTAATATAAAAGATGATATGTATATATTAATGCACTCTTTCTAGTACAACATATCATTCCTATAACAGCTCATTTACAGGGACTTTTATGACAGACACTCCAGATAATCAAAGCCTAATAAACATGTTTTTTATATATATATATATACACTATATTACCAAAAGTATTCGGTCACCTGCCTTGACTCACATATGAACTTAAGTGCCATCCCATTCCTAACCCATAGGGTTCAATATGATG
>CM040978.1:18924954-18979598 GCA_022985145.1 Pangasius djambal
TATATATATATATAAATTGTATACTCATTGATATGGTGAACCTTTCCATTAAGAGACAATTATTGAGCATTTATAGAAGGAGCCTTGGGTATCAGTCCTTTGTAAAATTCAGTAAATCTCCTGACACAGGAGTTAGTTCCTCTTAACACTTACAATATAGCAGCTTTATACAGTTATTCCCTATAAACATGCTACTTGTGATGTTGCTGAGAAATCAAAAAATGCAAACTCTTCTGTCCTGAAGACTCGAGTCTCATGGATGTAAATGTAACTATGAGCAGTTGAAAAGTGCAATGTGTCTTTTTCTTTAATAAATAAAAAATTGTAATCACTGGCAAATCTCTTTATAAATTATAAGAGGAATACTATATCCAACATACAAACTCAAAAGTACTCGAAATACTCAATTTTAAAGTTAGCATATTTCTTTATTCGTTTATCTACATATTATTATTATTTTAGCATTTGCAGTTAAAGGAATCCTAAAACACTGGGGTGCTGCATCACCCTGACCTCCCACATCCTTGGAGGGAACCTAATGAAAAATGAGCAAAAGCTTCAAAAGATTATACTGTGGATTAAATGGGATGCTGTGCAGCACCTCATTACCACTGTTATAATTGCTAAATTATAAATGCCAAATTATGCAGCACATTCTTTAGTAGTTAATCTATATGTGAGTTGGTTAAAAGCAAACTTGTTTAATGAATGACAGATTAGAACTAGAAAAGAGAAATGTCTTACATCTTCCAAGTGTTCGGATAGTCTGCAAAGATAAGCAAGTAAAATAATTGTGATTAGTTGTAAACTACTGACTGGAAACATCAATAAAGGAGAACAGAAACAGCCATGATCCTATTAGGGTTGGACAGGGAGGAACTTGTTGGGCAAAACAACAAACACATTTTGCTATAAATAAAATATGAATTCTGTATATATGTCACTACAAATATACTTTATACAGTATACAGTGGTATCTCAGTCTTTAAGGCTTCAGGCAACTCATCGGAAATTCTAGCATCACCAAGTTGCCACTGTTGTGCGCTTGAGCAAGGCCCATAATCCCTAAATTGCTCAGTTGTATCCTTTCTCAACTGTAAGTTGCTTTATATAAAAGCTTCATACAAATGACTAAAGTGTAAATATGCTCCTTTTTAAAGCTCAGTCACTGAAGATCCGGTGATCAACATATGCTCCGTTTTAGAAAAATATAATAATTTGACAATCTGCGAATATGTAAAACATTTTTTAACAATCCGAGCTTGAGGCAAAATGTATTATTTAATAGTTACAGTGGCAGACCTTAACTGTCTACAATTATAGAATTAAGCTATATAATAGCTACACACTATAAATTTCAATTATTCCTGAGGACTATGCATTTTTCACATGACAATTATTTGAATATAAAGTTAGGTCCAGGAGTATTTGGACAATGACAGAGTTTTTGTGATTTTGCCTTCATACACCACCACAATGGATTTAAAATAAAACAATCAAGAAGTATAGACTTTCAGCTTTATTTTAAGAGGTTCCACAAAAATATGGCTTTTACCATTTAGGAATTACAGCCGTTTTAAACAAAGTACCTCCATTTTCAGGGGCTCAAAGGTATTTGGACAAAGTGACATAATTGTAAACATAACCATAATTTTAATACTTGGATGAAAATCCTTTGCAGTCAATGACTGCCTGAAGTCTGGAGCCCATGTTCTCAAAACTCAAATTCTGAGTTTCCTCCCTGCAGATGCTTTGGCAGGCCTTCACTGCAGCCACCTTCAGTTGCTGCTTGTTTGTGGGTCTTTCTGCCTTCAGTCTTGTCTTCAGTAAGTGAAAAGCATGCTCTACTGGGTCAAGATCAGGCGACTGACTTGGCCATTGAAGAATATTCCATGTCTTGAGTTGCTTTTGCAGTATATTTAGGGTCATTATCCACCTGCACTGTGAAGCCGCGTCCTATCAGTTTTGTAGCATTTGGCTGAATGTGAGCAGATAGTATAGCAGAATTCATCTTGCTACTTCTGTCAGCAGTCACATCATCAATAAACACCAGTGAGCCCGTTCCATTGGCAGCCATACATGCTCATGCCATAACACTGCCTCCACCATGTTTGACACATGATGTGGTATACTTTGGATCATGAGCTGTTCCTTTCTTTCGCCATACTTTTCTCTTCCCATCATTCTGGTACAAGTTAATCTTGGTTTCATCAGTCCAAAGAATCTTATTCCAGAATATGGGAGGCTTTTTTAGATGTTTTCTGGCAAAGTCTAATCTGGCTTTCCTGTTCTTGAATGTTACCAGTGGTTTGCACCTTGTTGTAAACCCTCCGTATTTACATTCATGAAGGCGTCTCTTGATTGTAGATTTTGACAATGATACGCCTACCTTCTCCAGAGTATTCTTGACTTCTGTTGATGTTGTGAAGGGGTTTTTCTTCACCAAGGAAAGGATTCTGCGACCATCCACTTTAGTTGTCTTCCGTGGTCTTCCAGGCCTCTCGATGTTGTTGAGCTCACCAGTGCTTTCTTTCTTTTTAAGAATGTACCCAACTGTTGATTTGGCTACACCTAAGGTTTTTGCTATCTCTCTTATAGATTTATGGTGTTTTTTCAGCCTAATGATGGCCTCCTTCACTTGCATTGAGATCTCCTTGGACTTCATATTGGTAGCTCCAGTTGAACAGCTGCCAAATGCCAACTCAATACCTGATATCAACTCCAGACTTTTTATCTGCTTCATTTGTCTTGAAGTAATGAGGGAATGGACCGCACCTGGTCAAATTAGCTTCTTGTCAGTCAATTGTTCAAATACCTTTGAGCCCCTGAAAATGGAGGTACTTTGCTTGAAATGGCTGTAATTCCTAAATGGTAAATGCCATATTTTTGTGGAACCTCTTAAAATAAAGCTGAAAGTCTACACTTCGATCAAATCTTCAATCAATCAAATCCATTGTGGTCAAGTTCATTTCTCCTCTTATTCACAGAATCAAAGAGGTGTGTTTTCAGTTTTGGAAAAATTTGAGTTAGGTTCCAACTTTATTAATGTCATTAAACATCTTTATGCAGATTCTGTTGCTATTGTCAATACGAATGGTCTGATGTCCGAGGGGTTCCCAGTACGTAGAGGTTGCAGACAGGGGTGTCCCATATCACCGTTATTGTTTACATTATTTACTGAACCTTTGGCAGAATCTATCAGGATTAACCGCGATGTAACTGGGATCATAGTTAATGGGAAAAACCATGTCATCTCTTTGTTTGCAGACGATGTTCTTTTGTACTTGGAGAACCTACAGGCCATATTCCAGCAGTTTTGAATTCCTTAGCTTCGTTCAGTGCTGTGTCAGGTTATAAAGTTAATTTAGGAAAATCTGTTTCTATGTCTTTTAATTGCTCTTGCATCCCACCTATACAATCTCCTTTTCAGGTCTCAGATAGGGGTCTTAAATATTTGGGCATCTTTCTCACTCGCGACTTGAATAATTTATTTGAGACAAATTATTCTCCTTTAATTCAAAAAATTAAAAAAGATTGGGGAAAATGGACCTCCTTGCCCGACTTCCCTTTTTGGGAGAGTCAATGTTATAAAAATGATTACTCTTCCCCGTTTAAACCGTTTCAAAATCTTCGTGTTATTTAAATACATCCTTCTTTAAATCTCTGAATTCTCTCATATCTCGTTATATCTGGAATAATAAGCATCAGAGAGTTGGTCTTTCTAAACTTTGTAAACCAAAAGATCTATGGGGTCAATTTTCAGTTTTACTATTGGGCTGCCCAACTCAAAACTATAACAAGCTGGGTTATGAACAGGCAGGACGCTTTATGGATTGACTTTGAATCCTTATTTTGTTATCCTAGAAGATTAGAATCCCTTTGGTTTATTAATAACATCGACCAGATAAACTACCTCATTGATAATTGTTTATAATGCATTACTGGTTTGGAAAGATGTGAAAAAACATCTGAGCATTCCTCAGATTATTTCTGTTCAATCTCCCTTGGCTTTAAATCCTGATTTTCCAATTCAGATTTGGGGTACTGGACTGCTGGAGTGGGGTTCTAAGGGCTTTTCTGACTTTTCAGGCCTGTTGACAAGTCATTTGAACAAATCAGAACAGAGTTTAATATTCTCCCTGAAGATTTCTTCAAATACCTGCAAATCCGGCATTTTATAGAGTCTCTTTTAAGGCAGAGCAAATTTCGTACAAATTTATCAGAACTGGAAGAAACCATAATTTCAGCTAACGCTCTTAAAGAGATTATCTCAAAGTTTTATGCTCTATTGGTGTATTCCACCAATACTCCTCATCTTATGATTCTTTAAAACCGCGGTGGGAATGGGATTTGGGGGTATCATTTAATTCTGCAGATTGGACCAAAATTTGTAACAGCATATGTACTTCAATTTCTTTACATGAATAAAATTTCTAATTTTTTCATAGAATTTACTTTACACCTGTTCGTCTCCATAAAATGTTCCCAGGTTGTTCAAATCGTTGTTTTAAATGTAAGACATATAAGGGTACATATTTTCATGTATTCTGGTCCTGTGATCACATCCAATCATTCTGGAAAGGGGTTCATTCTGTAACTCAGGAGATAATAGGGAAACGTTTTATTTCATCTCCTTCACTGTTGAATGACACTCCTAGAGATCTTTTTGACTCAGACTCTAAGCCTTTGTTTACAACCCTTTCATTTTTGGCTAAAAATTGTATTCTGTTGAAGTGGTCTACACCCCAGGTTCCAACTGTCACTATGTGGATATCCTAGCTGTCATCCTTTCTTCCTATGACCTATGATCTCAATCACAAGTCGGATAAATTTTGGAGACTCTGGGAACCTCTCCATTCTTTTTTACAAAAACTCTGAACATTTATTTTAATAGAGCTTTTTTCCTTTTCTGTTCTGTTTTTTTTTTTTTTAACTTAAGCAGGTAGAGATATATTTTTTCAGGTACACTGTATATACACATTTAATTTTCAGCACTGTGGGTTTGTTTGTTTGTTTGTCTGTCTGATTGTTTTCATTGTCACTGTTTGTGTTTGTATTATTTGAAAACCCTTAATAAAAAAATAAATAAAAAAATAAAATAAAATCCATTGTGGTGGTGTATAAAGGCAAAATCACAAAAACTCTGTCATTGTCCAAATACTTCCGGACCTGACTGTATGTAGCATAATATAAGCGAAGTAATTGAAAATAATAATAATAATAATTGAATAAAAAAATAAAATAAAAAAAGGGCACTATTGTTCGATCTTTCAACTACAGAGGAAACAGAACATCCAAGAGTGTGGATGTTAAGAGAATAGAGGAAAATATCTCCACAGTTACCTCCTCATCAGGCTCTTGGTCTGAATCTGATTCCTTTGAGGAGCAAGAAGCAATAAAAGAGAAGGAGTAGAGAGAGAGAGGGGGAGAGATTGAAAGGGAGACAGAAGACAGGATCGAGAGAAGAAAAAAGAGAGAGCATGCAAAGCAGTTACCATAGCAACAGAACTCTTGAGCCAGCCTCTGAGGCATAGTATGAGAGGGGCTATTCGTGGAGGACATACACAGCCTAAAATGCTCTCACAGATACTGTTTTTGTTACCGTTACTGATTAGTGATTATTTGTAAAATGACTTAAAACAGTTATTCAACTAATCATAACTAAAACATACATTACATAATTATACTTAATATAATTTTAACCAAATCCTAAATCCCTAATCTAATCAGAATCCTAAACCTAGCATTACTGCATCTTAAAAGTGAAAGGTTGCATGACGCTGCATGACGTGTAATATTATATTTTAAAGTCTCCATTGTGTTAATTTCAGTTATACTAAACTGAAACATAGCTTAATGTAACACTGTGCAGTAGACATTCCAAAAGATTAACCTGTGAAATCAATATTTCATTTGATAGAAATAGTGAAGTACTAGCATAAATGTTATAAGAATTCATGCATTCGTTAAATGTAATAAAATAGAGAAGCCAGAAAGCATTCAAGAAACACCAGACATCAGATTTGTTGGGGCCACAGGTGTACATTTTGTTTTCATACAGTATCATTACCATGCGTTATAAAGTGAATGGTGGTTAAATTACCTTAGCATAAGCTGGTAGAGTAATATTTAGATTGCATATAGCATTGTGGGCCAAACTCCTATATGATCTTGGTTCTTTCAAGAAGGACAATCGACCACAAGGCTCTTGAGTGTTATCTCGTATCTGGAAGATTTCCAACAAATAACCAAAACATTTTAGCAACACAAGTGTTACTCAGAACAAAATACCTCTTAACTTGCTCATACAAGGAAGTAAATATTTTCCAAAAGAAATACACACAGCATGAATATGTTAGGGAGTTTACCTTTATAAAGAGGGCGAGTCGGTTTTCTTTGAAGGCAAAAAAGCTGAAGATATGATGTTGGCCGCTCTTGGTGAGGGGGACTAGATTTCCAAAGCAATCTGCATAGATGGGTTTTCCTTCTAATACCTTCAACAGAACATCACAAGGATTATACCATTAAGATTTAGCCCTTATTATACAGTCTTCAATAGCTTACTTAAACATTTAATTTTTCAGAAATGAAGACAATTTTAAAAGTGTTGCTAAAATGTAAAATGAGAGTTTTATGACATTTTAATTAGTTTTTTTTTTTATTGGGTATTAGTTTCTATTTCAGTAGAACAGACAGATAATGAATGAATGGATACATACAGTACTGTGAAGACCCAAAGTATTTTTAAAAGATGGTGAGCTCTATAATATACAACCAGTGAAATGTGGCAAAAATCCTCTTTATGCTCTACAATACTTGTAAAGAAAAAACAGCTAATTTTATTTAGAAAATTTGTGACTTTCCTTCTGGGATTAATAAAGTGATCTATCTATCTATCTGTCTGTCTGTCTGTTGGTCTCTCTGTCTACTTAATAAACTAAGACATAGTGAGTTTCATGTTACAGATCTTACAGAGAACACCTGGGATGAATTTCTAAAAGACCGAACACATAAATTAGCCTGGTGAACAATTTAGTAAATAGCATTTCATGTTACCAAGTACTTTTGATCACATGAACCTCTACCTTACCTCTACATCCCGACTTCGAGCCACCTCTGTGAAGTTCTCCTGCTGCTCCAGAGTTTTATCTATCTTGTCGTCAGTCATGCAGAAACAGCGCAGGCGTGCCTCTATTGGATCATGGGTTTTGGCAAAGATGACAAATTTGGCCATGTACGGCACACAGATTATCTCCCGATACACCTGTGTGGCGAAGTTGACTGACTCGTGGGCCTGTCGACAATCTATTAGCCAGAATCTAAATAGTGAGAGTTAGAAAACACAAGTGCTTTGATTGCCCTGTGATTAAAACAGAATTACATAAAACTACCAATCAGAATCTACCTTGCAGAGACATTTGTGGTGAATGACACACAGTCATTGATAAAAGTTAAAGGTGTGGTTCCAGTAATATCCTCCCACTGAGCTGGTGTCGTTCCACCTGGTTAAACACAGAGCAGTGGAGAAAACTAAGGACTGAATTCTTAATCACAGGCCCCTCTTGTTCACAATTATTTATTTATCCATAAAAACATGTTCTGTTAATTGTTTAGCAATAGATATACTGTTGACCTGGACACCTCTCTTGATTTTAAAGCAATATAATTCAAAAATTCAAACATACCAAATGCATACTAAATCTATCTCAATTATCAGACATTTAGGAAAACAGACAAAGCTCTTTGCATGATCCTCCTGATTGGAGAGGCACATGAAAGATAGAGATCATGTGACAACTTCTGTATTATACATATGCTTTTTTAATAATATTTAATTCAATTTAATATAATGAAAATTTAAAATTGGATTAATAAGCTGTTGTTCATTTGTTTATACAGTTTTGCTCCCTCACCTGTGATACTGCATAGCAAGCGCAGTGTTGGTGTATCTCCTCCAAAGCCACTGTGTATAGGGTCAGTGGAAGTCTTGGGGACAGGAATGGTCATGGTGATGGGTTTATGGAACTTCCGCCTACGGGGCTCCAGGGTGACTATAGGACTAAATGTAGCTTTGTTCCCCAAGATCTTTCTCACCATGTCTACATTCACAGGCTGAGCCTAATTAAGAGAAATACCAGGACTTTTGTTGTAAAATACAGTGGTATTGCAGCTGAATAGAGAGAGTACTTTCTAGTTTCCTGACCTGAAACCAATAAGGCAATAACTACTGAAATACTGAAAGTAAGAATAACACTATTTCTTGAAGAAGGAATGTAAAAATGAACTGCAATACCTGTAATCCAACTCGAATACGTTTTGTAAGTGCTCCTTCTGGGAAGACAGCCTGGACTTGTGGTACCACTGTGCTGCTCAAAATCCCACCCTCTGGCCCAATCAAATTACTGTCCTGTTTGATCCGTGAGACCACCGCAAAGTACTGTGGGAAGTCCCGGGTTATTATGCGGCAAATACGCTTCCTCTCCAGCTCTTCTGGAGGGTCCAGGTCTGATGATACAGGACAATGCCATACAATTATTATGAGATATGGAATAAGAAATGAAAATATATTGTAGGACAAATAAAAGCCAACCACAAGTTTAAACAATGAGCAATTTATGGAAATCTGAGAGGATGAGAAGTAAATAGATTATACTCCATGTTGAATATCATTATATTCTTTTCCATAAAGCAGAACTTAATTTCATAATTCTATCTTCAGATTCAAAAGATTTTATTTTATCCTTCCTGACCAACAAGGTTAGCGACAATCACCCAGATAATGTATGCAATGTCAAAAGGAACCAACTCATATTCAGACTAACTGAAATGGTGTTTGGCAATAATTGCCACACTCAGGCCACTGGGATGGGAGATGTTAATGTTGCAGAACCTGGAAAAGGTGTACAGTGATACAGAGGTACCAGCAGCGCAGGCCTCCTGCAGTGACATTCCTCTAAATAATCTGCATGACGCGGAGGCGCTCCTTGTAGAGTGGCATGTCCAGCCAGTCTATAGGCCATTTGATGATGGCACCACCCAGTGGGCAAGTCTTTGCTTAAAAAAGGGTTAGGGTAAGTATCCTGTGTTTCTGCTCTATGACAGATGAACAATTGCTCTGAAGATGGGATGGCTGTCATCCAGTCTAAATAGTACTGTAGGTTGTATACCGGACACACGCTTACCTTACAAAATTGGGTGATGTGATCTTAGACAGAAATACTGGGTTCAACCACAATGTCTCCCTAGAGTAATCTGGCCAACAACCCATGCATGGAAATCCTGTTGCCATAGCATGCGGTTCTCCTACTATTTTTGTTAAAAAAAAAATGCAGCTTTCAGAGGCATCCCTTTCATATTGGCATCTTCCATAGGCTCCTAAAAAGTGGCATTAAGCTATTCCGGCACAAGAGGAAGATCTGTATACAGGCATTAGGGAAATGCTTCTAATAATTGTAATAAATTTATGAGACCCCACAGAGGTATTATCCTCATTGCTGTGGTATGCTGAGATGGCATCCACTTACATTAGCCTACAGGGTGCATGCCTTTCAAGGAACAGCTAGCATCTTCAACAGTAACTGGTATGATGGATTAAGGGAAACTGTATTTCAGCCCCAGTGTAGCACGTTAGAGGAATCTAGCTAACTTAGCCAGCTCAGTATTGAAAGTCCAAGGTATGGCAAGGGAGCCATGGTAGTGATTCAGAGTCACAGGCCCACTGGTCAGCTAGATGTTGCAGGATGTGAAATACTTGAAGGAGAGAGCACTGAGGGAGAAACTGACCCAGTGGGGAGAATGAGAATGAGCAGCAGACTAAAAGGCTAAAATACACCTAATGTTTATGTAGCAATGAATGAACTAGTCCCCGGGATACAGCTACATACATGTATAAGAAATATAATGTCACTACATGATGCAGAAAAACCAGTTCATGTCTTTGTTATCTTCAGGTAGGATCTAGGCTCATATCTAGGTTGGCATAATCAAGCTCCACTTAGTCCTCACTAGAATCAGAAGAATCGATCACTTCATCCCAATGCAGATTTATCATTGTTTATAAAATACTTCTAATGACCTCTAAAGCACTTAATGGTCTTGCACCACAGTACCTGAGAAAACTTTTGGTCTTTTATGATCTGCCACATCTACTTTGATAAAAAGGTGCAGGCTCTTCATTAGTATCTAGAATAATGAAGACAACAGCAAAAAGCAGAGCCTTTCCTTACAAAGCCCCCCAGTTGTGGAACAGCCTTCCAATTAGTGTTCAGGACTCAGGCAAAGTCTCAGTCTTTAGGTCTAGGCTGAAATCCTATTTGTTTAGTCAAGCCTTTTGTTAATAAGCTTTTCTCTTAGGTAAAGTAGCAGATCTGGAGACTTCATGGTCATAGAGTGTTTTGGCAAACTGGGAAGTTTGGATGCTGTCTCACCCTCACTCTCAAGCATTCACTCAGTTTTGTTGATGGAGGAGTGGTGGACCTCTTTATGTCCCAGGATGCCCAGGATCTCATTCATTATTCAGTGGATAATGTCACTTAGATACTTAAAGCACACCATATGGAGTTATCTGTTTATCATCTTGTCACTACAGTCAGAAAGGTATCCTGTCTGATAGCGTCCTCTCATTTCATCTGCCTCAATAAGTGTATATTTTATACATTATGCCTTTCTAGTTATACGATATGTAAGTCTGTGGTGCCTGCTAGCTTCAAGTTGGCTTTCCCTCATTAGCATTGATGGCCTTACTAGCATCACTCACTGCACTGTTTGGTAATTATTTTCAATTTTCAATTCAATTTATTTATATAGTGTTTTTATCAGTGGACATTATCACAAAGCTGCTTTACAGAAATCCAGATATGGATTTAGATTTAGATACCTAATGAACAAGCCAGAGGCAACAGTGGCCAGGAAAAACCACCTGAGATGACATGAGGAAGGAATGGAATAGTGGCTGTATGACAGCTTTATTTAATTCAAATACTTTGTGACTTTGTTAAACGTTATTGTCATGCATGTGTACATATGTGCACAAGAAGGTATCCAGATGATTCTTACTGCCCCTTGTTGTTAGGAGGCATAAAATAGAACTGCATTTTTCATGTCAGAAGCCCACCTTCATCCATGCCATTAAGGATTTGATTGAGCTCCTCCTCTGTATATTCACACTGATGCTCTTTCCAGCCTTCTCCTGTCTCACTGCGCAGGATCACCAGTTCTCTCTCCTTCCCCCTCAGAGCAGCAAAATGCGGAATCTCAACAATCACTGGTCTGTAAAAATTACAAGAAAATGGATTTAATTAAAAATACATTCTGCAATAGGTATTAGTATGTGTCTTAATTAAATGCCAGCTACATATTACTTGGTTGTACATGTACGGAAACACAAGTTACCACACGTGTCAAACTGAAGATATAACACACATGTAGAACATATACAGATAGAACTGGAGCTGATTGTAGTATTCATTCCAGATGTTTTAGTGCTGACGTAAAAGCATATAGAATCATCTGAAGGCAGTCTAACAACAAAATAAGTCTAGGTGAAAAAATATGCAACTTTAATGGCATAGAGTGTAGTTATGTATATTTTGAAGCACAATGACTACAAGAACTATAACCATAGATATAAACACGTTAGATGCCTCATTAGCCTGAGCCAGACCTTTAAAACAGCTCATTGGTTTTAATTGGGCTTTGTATCTCACATTCAATTTTCAGAAAAATGCCATGAATTGTGCAGCTTGTTATACGAATATAACAAGATGTAATTTTTCATAGGTAATATCTATCTTCATTTATGGGACGTTATGTAGGAATTAAAGCTGGGGTCACCTAGCTTCTTTTAATTGACTTAATCTTACAAGTTTATTAATTCATTAACATTTTTTAATTGCTTTAGTTCTATGATTTTGTTATTGCTGATATTCTTGTTATATGAAATAAACGACTGCCTTGCATTCTTTACTCTGATTTTTTATTATTATTATTAGGTTAATATCAAAGTCATATTAATAATTGGTGTGACAGATTTAAATGTACCTGAAACAGTACAGGGTCTTTGTGGCAATCAGTTAAACATAGTGTAAATTAGGGTAACTATACATCTCTGCAGAATTTTAATAGCTAGCAAATCTAGCTCTCCAATTTGGTGGATGCACTGGGGTATTACTGTAGTTAGCAACAGTGGCTACTGCAGCATCTACTGTTTCTGTATCTATGGCAACAACACAAACCATTTCAATGCATGTTTAAGAAGCCTGCCATGCTGTGCAGAACTCCCACTTTTCTGCAACAGGGTTAGACATAAATCACGATGCAAGGCCAAAAAAATGAAATGGAAAAAACACCAATGTAAACTAAAAAAACATTAAAAAACAAATTATTACAGTCTACTATCAACACACACACTAACTTGTGAGGGAAGAGACTTTTATAAAAGAAAGACAGGAAAAAAAGGAATATGGGACCAGCATCCATGGATTGTTTCATATGTGTCACTCCTACCCCAGGAATTTGGTCCCTGGTGGCCCCAGCTGAAGGATGCGGCTAACCAAACTCTCACCCTCATTCAGAGGGGGCGGGGCAGTAGGGAGATGGAGCTTACTGTCATCCAACAGCAGCGGAGGAAAAAGAGAGCACAAACAGTTTGGGGCTGAATTCCCATCTTCAGTGACATTTTCTATCTAGGCCTCCCGAATTGTGGGTTAATTATAACCCCTTTTCATAAAGTTGCTTCAGAATGTTTTGAATTGTGTTGTTGTTTGTTGAAAACAGAATCATAATTTTTTTTATCCATACAAAAATGTTTCAGGGTCATATTCAGAGTTATGCATGTATATTATATGCATGTATGCATGTATATTATGTGCTTCTCTTATTACAATCTTAAAAATGTGGCATCTTAATTGGAGACAATACTCATCTTGAGAACTGAATATATACATACACATACTATATATATATATATATATATATATATATATATATATATATATATATATATATATATATATATATATATATATATACATAGATGAGCATTGTCTCCAATTAAGAGATTGCCACATTCAACCATCGGCATATTTTCTTTAAATAAGTTCACAATTACCCAAAACGTTTGCATTTGCACACTGAGCTTTTTAATGTCTGCCAGTGTTGGTACAATTATTAGTTCATTGTGCAAAAATAGGATGTGCTCTGTCAAGCACTGTTTATAGGCTTGACCGTTGTAGGCCAATTGATGTGTATGGAACACATTGCTAAATTAAGAAATTTGCAGCAATCATGTGATTACCACAACTAGCACCCTTTCTGTGTCCTGATCTTGACAATCAGCCTTACTAAAGACCTATTCACAATATATTCGACCTCCTATTAGATGTTTATTAGCAATGCTTTTATGATACCTAATATTGTAATTAACAGCACACGGGTGAAAATGCAATCTGCTCTGTCAGGTTTATTTCTGGCTTAAAGGAAACTGCTTGTGTCAAGCCAGTAATCCAGACACAACTGAAAACCCCTTGTACCAAGAGCTCTATGCAAATAAAATCTGGCAACCTCAGATGTTTCAACTGTACACAAAGTAATTATCTGAATGGACCGCCCAGAAATTCACCTGCATGAGCTGACTCTGAGTATGAAAAAAAACATGTACATATTGGTGTCATTCATGAGCTAATTTAAGATGCCAACCCTGAATATGGCCCTCAATCCGTAAAACAGCTTCTACTGGCATTTAGTCATCCACAATAAACATATCAAATCAATCATGGATTGTTTTTATTAGTGGGGAGTTTTGCTTTGCAAAATGGATAATCAAGCCTTAGAGTTTTCCTTATGGCAAGCTGTGAAGCAAACAAAAGTCTTGAATGTTACTGCAAATGTGTCTGATTAAGCGCAGATAGGAAATACAAGCTTTTTTAATGGAGGCAAAGGAGAGGTAAGTCTTTGAAATTTATGCAAAAACAGGAAAAGGCCATTGTATATAATGTTATATAGTTAGACTATACAGATGTTCAGCCCTTGCATATTAAATAAACCATTCAGAATCAATAAAACTTTTTCATTTAGTGATGAGGTTTTCAGGTGATCATCAGCCTTTGGTTAGGTTTTTGTCATCTCACTTACATCACTGTTACTGTAAAATCAGAAGGGCTTACCCAAGAAATTGAGCACCAGATGGTCCAACCTCAATAATTCTGCTAGCTAACCCGTCTCCTTCGACCATCGGGGGCATGGTTGCTAAGCGATGTCGTTTCACTAGTCGACAGGTTACTCGTGTTGGAGCACTGCACTTCCTGGGGGGGATGATGATGCGCAGGCCATTATGGCGACACCCTCGCATGGCACCACCTCGGGCATCCACCATAAAACTGACAAGAAAGCTGCAAATGAGGCAAACATCTATGTTAGCATTAAAAAAAATCTGCTTTAATATAACAGCGCAAGCTTTTGTTCCTAAATTAAAATTTCATTGTGATGTTCTTTTACATGCAAAAACACACCAAGAAGGAAGCTAAATGTGACAGGGTAAACCTGTGTGCACAACACACACATATTAAATACCACATTCAATAGTAGAAACATTCCCCGGCATGCTTGAAATGTATGGTACTGGTACACTGTCAGGATTCACAAGGGCACAGCATTCGGATGACTGCGTATAAATTTAGGGAAAGCAAGACAGTCATAATGGGGTAGAGAAGGATAATGATGTAATGGTGTGAAAACATCTTGAAAGGTGAATGGGTTGTAAAGCATTCAACACAGATTTTGGAAATGCTATGTAGTGTATTTCTATGTTGGTACTCATATTATCCATAATAGTATTGTGAATATAAGATCAAATATATAAAATACGCTTTACAGTTTAACCAACTGTACACAATTGCACAACAATATTGAATATAATATTTAACTTGATAGAGATAGTTAAGGGAAAGCATACAAAACAGCTAGAGTTGAACAGCATTAATGACCTAACAGGGAGTAGAAAATAAATGATAAAACAGATAACAGATATGTTAGTGTGTTTCTGGTGTAATGCACATTTTAATAAAATGATAAATACATTCACTGCCATAAATGTGAGATTTTTTTAACCTGCAATGATTTGGGCAGATAATAATGAGTTAAACACCATATCCATGTTAGCACCTTAGGCATTAACAGGTCACAGCAGACATTGTAATTCTGCGTTTTAATTTGGGATTGAGAGAGCTGACAGGCAAAACAAAGATTACAGAGCTTTCTGTATGGTTTGCAAAGTGCAAGAGACGGGGGTCAAAGGTCATATGTCAAAATGCAGCCAGTCACCTGCTGCTGTCATGTTCATGGCACGGAGAGGAATGGCTGGAGAGAGAACAAAATACCCATCAGAATATAAAAGAGAGAGAGCAAGAGAGAAAGAGAGAGAGATGGAGAAGCAGAGAAGCATATAAAGAGCAACCAAAAGCCAAAGTGGAGAAATAAGATAGGGAAACTGAGATCTTTTATAACTAACAAACTCATAAAATCTTGATAAAAATCTTCTAAAAGCTAAACACCTTAAACAAGCCTTCACCTGGGCTCCAGTGTTGTCATTCTTAGTAGAGGTTGATGCCTCAGAGGAGGGTGTGGGAGCCATATTATCTCAATGCCAAGGAACCCCAGCTAAAATGCATGCCTTAACATATATTTCAAAAAACTTTGTAGTCTACACTGACTCAACCCAAGACATGCCTAATGGGCCAGTCTTCTTTAACAGTCTCAACTTTACATTCTCATATCATCTAGAATGTCAAAGCAGACGCAATATCACACGTAAACAGCAGATCCAAAACCCACCACAAACAACACCATATTACCAGAGTCATTGTGCAGAAGCAGCGCGGAAGGGCAACTCCAGTTCCTCAATTACTGGGAGGGTTACAGCCCAGAGGAGCACTGCAGGGTTCCCGCAAACAGGGTCTAGGACCCCATTCTCAAAAAAGAGTTTCACTCTCCATTTTTTTATATGGTACTGTTTATTTACCAGTAAGACAAATTAGATTATCTGTCTACAATGCAATCTATTGATTAGATATATTACATGTCTATTAGCCAAGACATTTGATAGACACTGATAATAACGGTACTAAATCCTCTTTTATGGAGTTCAGTCATTTTCCAGCTAGAATTCTGTATGGTAACAATCAATGAATAAGTCACAATCACATTTTCAGATATTAAGAGTGTGAGGGTCTATATGCCATACCCAGATTGAGCAGCACTGGAGGAGAGTGCAATATTGTCCAGGTTTTCCGTTTCCCAGTTCAGTCTAAATGGGTCCTTCTCATTAGCAAGAGATGACATCTGGACACAGTTGGTGAAGATGGTATATGAACTCCAGTTAACGCTCTAAGTCATAACTCAATTATTTTAAAGAAAACACAATAGTGGACCTCACAGGGCACAAGTGACAATAAACAGATGTTCATTAACAGTAATGCCATATTGCAAAGATTTCTAACTGTGTGATTTTACCTGGTAACTATGGATTGTATTATCCACCATCCTTTCATGCTTTGGGGAGTAATAGCCATGACGATTAGACAGGTAGGACCTGTCCATACTGCAATGACACAGAACAACCAATGAGCTAGGGATTCTACCAAATGCTGACAAGGCCAAGCTTAAAATTTCAAAATTATTGATCTCATACCTTTGGAACCGACTATGTGAGCATTAGAAGAATCAAAAGCATTAGAAGTTAGTAGAAATTGTCTATTATAGGATCTATTAAAAAGACATGTGAGTCAACAAGCAGTGTTGTGTAATCTGAAGCTGTTTGCAGTAAAAATACTGAAAACACTAAAAAGTACAACTAAAAGTAGTACCTAAAAATATACAGTACTGTGCAAAAGTCTTTTTTTTCTGTGCGCCCTTTTTTTTTTTTTTAGTACAAACTTCATTATAGATTTTTATTTTATGACTTCTACATTATCGAGTCAGTACAAAAACATTTTAGATTTCCAGCACCAAATTAAATGTTACAGAAAGATGTTTGTATGTCAGTAATTAAAGCAGCATATTACATAATAGACCACTTTTTCTTGCAATTGATTCAGTTGGGCAGTAGTGTATAATATTTTTGTTACATATTTCCATGATGCATGTGGTACCTTTCGGACTGGCTGCCTTCTAGACTGAACCTGAGGTAATTCATGCCATCCAAGTATTGACCAGGCAGAGAGTCGTCTCCCAACTCCCTCAGGTCCTCTGCTCTCAGATATTCTCCTCCGTCACCTGTCATAGTGTCCTCACCTGTGACATAGGCACAGACATATGAGAAGCCATTCCCTGAAGGTCCTCACAAATAAAATTTTGATATGTTATTAGATATTTGAATGTCTAACTAACATAACTAAAACACATACATATTGAGCTGCCCTCATTGCAAACAATGCACATTATGCAATGAACCATACACACAAACAAAAGGTATGTGTGCTTAAAATAGGGGTTACTGCCTCTAGAATTTAGCATTAAGGTACTGACACTCAGCTACACTAAACTGAAAGCACACATTTCCTCTTTTTTCTGGCATCAAGAAATTCTCTACATGGCGTATGGCTTCAACAGCTCAGTGCTGACACAATCAGTAAAAATAATAAAGCATCATTGCTCCTGTTGCCAGGTCTGACCAGCAAGGGTAGGATTTCTAGGACTGGCAAAAAGCAGCAGGGAATATTGACAGTAAAAATCAAACATACTGAAGCCTGAGAGTGGACTTCTGTTGTCAAAAGCATATTGGCTGCCTACAGGGTAGAACAAGAATGGATATTTATAAGAGAATAATTGTACTGTAGTATAAGGCACCCACTAGAGAGATAAGTGTCTAAAATAGTAGTTTGGCATTGAATAAGACTGTTTCAGTCTTATACTCTAACCACTCAAACGTTATGCATCCTCCTCAGCTGCTCTGAGGTCAGTTGAGAACCAATCATCATTGCTGATTGAGCCTTGGATAGTTTTTCCACGTAGTAGACTACACTCTGCCACCACATTAACAGCACTTCATTGTTACCATATTGAATATGAAAACTGCAGAGGTTTTTAAATGAGAAGCAAAAAAAATAAAATAAAAAAATAAATAACCTACTAAAACTACCCTACCTAAACTTCTGAAGTCCAGACCTCACTGTCCTCATAGCTAGTTATGGCCATGGCAACAGACATTAGGGCATTTCAATAAAAGAATCTGATGCAGGTTCTAATTATGGAGCTAGCACTACACCATAAATATCTAGAATCTTAAGTAAGACTATACTGCAATCTATGCTGCATTACAAATAAATAGATAATTTATGAATAATTTGATAGATAAATTAATCAATAAATTATTCTCAAACCCATTATGATAATAGGATATTCAGCATACTGTAAAACTGTTGTTGTGTTAAGTAAGTTTAATGGAAAAATGTTTCCAACTCCATGCAAAGCACACTTAGTACGTGATAAAACAGTGGTTAAACAATTAACCAAGTATTCAGTTAATTATTGCACACGTTTTTTTAAACACCTGGCAATTCTGCATAGCAACCAAGCACTAGTACAGTAGTGCCTTGTACCTTCATCAAAGGAGTCATCAGACATAGCACCAACAGCAGCCTGCTTGAGTGCTACATGACATGTCATATCAGTAATAATGAGTAAAATCTATTTTAAACAGACCTGCAGATTATATTTTAAAAGGACCAAAATGTTTTGCTGATTTTGATTCATACCTTCCTCATCAGACACGTCAAGGACCTCAGTCATGGTCTCTGGCACGTTCAGTTTGTGTTTCTCAGTCACGGTCTTCATAAAAACACAATCATCTCTTTACCGCATAGCCACAATAAACGGTATCTGTAAGACTTCATAATGTGCTGATTTTCAAATTAGACTCACTGTTGTTGTGGTAATGACCTCCTCTGTAACCACTTTTAATGTGTCCACCACTGAGATGTAACCCAGACGACGAGCGATGGCAAGGGCCGTATTTCCATTCTGAAAAAACAGCTTTCAAGAATTAGCGCAAATCTGCTGTGTCTGTGTGTGTATGTCTGTTTGTGTGTGTGGTCATGTACTCACCGCAGTGGTAGCATTGGGTTTGGCTCCATATTGCAGCAAAACGTTGATGATATGTGTGTTTCCCTGTTGTGCAGCTTGGTGGAGAGGTGTGTATCCATTCTGAACACAGGACACAGAAATGTCACCTTCAGAACGTGTTAATCATGTTTCTTTATGCTGTTTAGGACTGATATACCTTTGTCTTGGCATTGACGCTGGCATTATTCCTCAAAAGGAAGTTGACCATCTTGGCATTTCCATAGTGGCAGGCGACGATTAGCGGTGTGTACCCCAACTGGAAGAGAGATTTTTTTTTGAACATTTTTGAGCTAATAGGCAATACAGTTGTCAACTAAAGATATGAAATATATGAAGATGTTGAACATGAATCCAATATGAATTCTATGAAGTTTGGTTAAAAAAAAAGTGTAAGTCATTTATAACATAATACTTATAATCGAGTATTATATGGCAGTTTTTACCATCTATGGTAAAAAGTTGCTTTTATCGAAAGTGGCTTACAATGGGGATAGGGCATAATTTAAACATACCATATTATGAGTCTTGGTTGAGGGCCCAAAGTGCCTCTCTGACAGCCCTAGGATTTGAACTTACAACCTTCCAGTTGGTCTCTTGTATGTTTATCATTTTTAAATATGCACCTTTGTCTTGCTCCTGCACTGTGATATGTCTAAATCATATATATAATATTATTTCTTCTATCAGATTTACATTATTTCCTTGGGCTTTTAAAGTGATTGCACTGCAATAATTCTCTTACTTTAGTTTGCTGGTCGAGGTTGACATCATGTTTAACTAAGATTTCAGCAACACTGACTTTGTCTTCCTGGGCAGCAAGATGAAGAGCTGTAAGTCCACTCTGTAGAGAAAATAAATAAGCGACAATGTGATCAATAGGACAGAAACTACTACTGAACTGATGCTACTATATATTATAAGGTACACTACTGATACATTTTAGTAGCCTTCTGAATTATTAATTGTCATACATAGCTCAATAACAATAACAACAGTGAAATTATTTACAAAACTCTACAAAAAATTAGCATAGAAAAAAAGTTAGCATAGCGGTTGATGGTTCAATAAGAGTTTGCATGTTGTACAAATGAGTTTTGAAGATAGTGAATGATGGTCTCATTCAAAATCCTCAGTGACTAGTTTAAAAACATCAACAGGTTCAGCCCTGTTCAGCCATTCAGGTTGCATTGACAGGCATATATTACTCATAGTGTATTATAGCTTCGTTTTATTAATTAATTAATTAATTGTAATTGGTAATTAATCCAGAGCTGTGTTTACTGATAGCCTGTTTGGTAATGATGTGCATTACCAAATTAACATTAAAAAACTATAACCTTCACCACTAATAAACCATGTCAACAAAACAACAATTTAACATGTATTAATAAATAAGATTATATTAATTGCCTCCATGCCTAAAAATAAGTTCACAGAAATTAGCATTTATTAAATGACAGCATTTTCATAAATATGAATAACTGAACTCAGGTCTCTGGGCATAAATATTGGAACATATCATTCTACCTTGCTCATGAATTGTAGCAATTAATAAACCTATTAATTGGGCGATGGTTCATATTGATTGATATGGATATACTTTACCCATAGATTAAACAATCATTGGTTTATGTAGGTGTTCATTATTTGACTCCTTTATTATTAAAAAAAATCAATGAATACAAAAGCTAATTACTTTGTTAACTGTAGGGCATGTTAATACCTGGCTTGTTAAGTAAGGAATAAAACAATTTGCGGCTTGCTGTTATATGAAAATAATCAATGGGTTTGGATTGATGAGCACGTCCAAATAAGTGTTAATATTCCACTTATACCACAATTTGCCAGTGAATGTTGTAATTTTTTTCTGTCATACTTTAGAAAGTATACTATTAACAATTTATAATGTTGTAGACTAAAGTTAGTTATAATGTTGTGAGCTAAAGTTAGTTCCTGTTATAACTTACTATAAACAGTAGCTATAAACAGTCTTTTCCTCACCAGTCTTTTGTCTCTCTCTTGAAGTTAATGAGCCCAAAAAATGCATTGTGTCATGTTACAGAGAAACATACAAAGTCCTCTGTCCTTTAGACTTTCCTGTGATGGAAAACTTACTGGCTATTACAAAGCACTAACACTGGAGACTCCTTTTATAAACGTTAATTAAATGTCTACTCACAGAAAACTTCACCATATTAACGAATAGATGTGTATAACATGCTTTATCTTATTAGGCTTAGGTTATGTGGAGTGCCATACAAGTCCCTGTGAATGAGATGTTACTACAGAAAAATTAACATAATTGAATGAGTGTATTCATAGAAATCTGTGATTTGAACTACATTTGGCACTGCTGTTAGAGTCGTGCTGTTATATAAAAAAAAAAATCAATACCTACAGCAGTTATTTTTTTTATATACTGTATTGTACTGTGCTTATATCAAGTCACCTTAGTGGGCACATTGACGTGGGCCTCCTTCTCCAGCAGCAGGGCCGCCATGTCACTGTGGCCTTCCTGAGAGGCCAGGTGGAGCGGCGTCACCCCCTGCTTGGTCAGGATGTTGGTTTCTGCTCCATACTGCAGCAGAGTAGTGGCAATCTCCATCTGGTTTTTCTTTGCAGCTATGTGAAGGGGAGTATATCCATTCTGCAAAAAGGAGAACATGGAGATGGAATTAGAGACAGAAACTTGAGAGAGTTTACAATGAGTGAGCGCCAGTGATAGAGAATTGCAGAAGGCATGCCACCATCCAGCATTAAGCAAAAAAGCCCCTGATGGTGCACTCTCACCTTGGCCGTTGCGTGGGGTGAAGCCCCTTTGTCCAAAAGCAGCAGTGCCACCTTCTGGTTATCATAATGTGCAGCGACATGGAGAGGCGTGAGACCGTTCTATAAGAATGAGGGTCAGTGCGTACAGTTTAGAAGAAGCTGTTAAAAGTGCAAAGTCAATAAAATACACATACACACAAATGCATATATAAGAGAGCTGTGTTACTAGAGATTGTTAATGTGTTAATCTTATGGTAACATGTTATTGTTTAGATTAATGTGCAAGCTGGGCAGGAGCTATTATCTGGTTTCTTATTAAAGAAAAGAAACAGAAATATTTGGTTTATTATTTTATAAAAGATTGTATTATCACTAAATGAAACTATGCTTACCAGGGCTCTTGCAGTCAACATTGTCTCTATGGCTTTCTTTTAAACAACAGTCCAAAAGAGTCTGTGAATTAGGCTCTACTGACTATGCACAATAACACTGTAATGTATATTATATAACAAGTCTGTGTTTCAAGAGCTGTTTGTCTCAAACATTTAGTCAAAATTACAAAGAAGTAAAGAAGTGATGGATTTAAAAAAAATTCTCAAATGCTAAGCTGATAGTTTGTCAGCCTTAAAGAGTATGAGTATGTCACTGTAATAATGTGTCACTTAAGATTATGTTTTTGGAAATGCATTTATTACTTTTTGCTCCATTTCATGTAGATGTTAGCATGAGAATTTTGTTCTTACTTTCCCTGATGCATCTGGAGGGGCTCGACGCTGCAGCAGGAGCTTTGCCACATCAAGGCTTCCATACTTAGATGCAACATGTAAGGGAGTAAATCCTTTCTGGAAAGGGTAAAAAAAAAAACACAACAAAGTAATTTCTTTGACTGCATTATTTATCTGTGGGAACTATGTGCTACTTATGACTTTGTATTTTTCGTGCTATAGATTTCAAGGCCTAAGGGTGTACACTAAGAGCGATTTAAGCAGGTGCTAAGCGATCACATCTATTTACTAAATGTTCAGTTAATACCTATAATGAGTTTCGACCTGCTTTGTAGGTAGGTAAACATAATTTCATTTTCATAATTTCCTTTATATAAGCTGTGCGCCATAAAAAATAAAATGCTGATGCAATGTGCTGCAGTCACCTTTCTATCACCACAATGAAAATACAAGTTCTCAGATACACACAGCAGGGGGTGCTAGTTAGTCAGTGACTTATCTCTGAAAAAGGTGTGTCCATGAAGTCACATGATCATCATGTTTAGCCCAGTTCTGACAGAAAGAAGATCCCTTCAGTAATACTGCCATTCCCATTCACTATAATTTAAATGCTAATGAGGAACGGAAATGGAAGAGCATCCAAGTCAATGCAGATGAATTTATTAATAATAGCTAATTATTGTGCTGCAGTAATGTGCTGCAGCCTGAAGTGTTTTAAACCTCTTATACCACAGCAAATTGGCAAAAATGACAATTTTTAATTAATGAATGAATGACACATTGTGCTTTTAACCATTTATAGCTGCAGTTAAAGGTGGGAAACAACCACGAGACAGGTTAGTTCCTGTTATGTTCTTCCCTCATCAGCCTCTCTTTTCTCTCTCACTTTAAGTTTTTAATAAAAATAAAAATAAAAAAAAAACACCCCGGCATGTTACTGGATACCCCAAAATCTGTCCTTCCCGTGTCTTTCTTGTTGTTACAAACTGTTACAAAACGCTCATACTGGAGACTCCATCCATAAATGTTACATAAACATCTCTTTACAGAGAGTTTCACCCTATCAACAGTTAAATGTTTTTTCTTTGTTACATGCCAACATGGTATTTAATCAGTTTATTATTATATTATGTGCATAGAATTATGTGGAGCATCTGCCATACGTCCCTATGAATGAGCTGTTACTATAGAAATTATAGCCTATTAGTTCATATGCATTAATATTAACCTGTGGTTTGAATTACAGCTGCACTATTGTAAGAGCTGCAGTTATAGAAAAACAAGCAACACCTTCTGACAGCTCCTGACAAAATCTACTATGGTTCAATTCAAGCATGAATTCAAAAATGTTTGCTTTTTTTAAATTAGACACTGGATTACACAAAAGATTTTCTAAATAAAATCAAGTATTTCATTCAAAAGAAAATTGTAAGAAGATTTAATGAAGTATGCATATTTTTATTCATCATAAGAACTACTAACGCTTCCTAAAACATTTTAATTGCAGTTAGGTTAGCCGCCTATACAATGAAGTCTATCTAAGCATGAATTAAGCTAAACAGTCTCTGGGGTATTGCTCATGGGTTCATTCTTAGGTGTTATAACACATTTTAATCTTTCCATCCCCCCAAGATTACTTCTCAATAAACTAAATACTGAACAAATATCTTCTCTTCCAGTGCTTAACAACAGTTATAGATCAAACATGAGTGTTCATGAGTACCTTAGAAACAGTAAAGATAGTCAAGGCAAGAGCATATTAACCATAGTGTAAGGATGTAAGGATAGAACATTCCTGGTTTGAGTTACACGCTGTTCATCTCTCACCTTAGTTGGTAGGGAATGAGAAGCTCCAGCCTCAAGCAGTACTGACGCTACGTCCAGCTGCCCCTCACGCGCAGAGATGTGCAGAGGTGTGTAGCCATTGGTTGTAGAGGCATCTGGATGAGCCATATGCTGCAGTAGAAGCTGGACAATCTCTGTTTTTCCCAACCGAGAAGCAATGTGGAGTGGAGTCTGGTCCTCCTATTAGAGTGGAGGAGATGTGGAGATCAGTGACAGCCAAATAGAACACAATGTATTCTATGTATTTACTGACATAAATGACAAAATTAATACATCAATATAGCTAAGAAAATTCAAATGTGTAAACATTTGTCATCTTTAGAAGGATCTGTCATGGTTCATGGATTCACTGGCCCCTTCTGGCCGTTTCTGTACTACCGTTAATTAGTTCATTGTTTTCAGCTGCCACTCATTACCGGCTCTATTTAAACCTCAGAGTTTGTCCTGTCTTTGTCAGGTCGTTGTTTTGTGTCTGTGTCTGTGTCTCCCACAGTTCCGCGGTTGCGCTGTTTCTATGTTCTCTGGTGGATTACCGTTACCCAGCTGGATTTCTTGGACTGTTTATTCCCTCGATGCAGCCGAGTGCCGCCTAGGACGGCTGCCACCGCTGCACCCACGCCTTCCTCCACTGTCTGCTCAGCCTGTCGTTACCCGCAATCTCATTAAAACCTCACCTTTACTCGCACTTGAATCCGCCTCCTGTTTTTGCCGTGACAGAACGAACTGACCCCTATTATGGATTCAGAGAGTGCCGCCGACGTTAGCAGATTTCTCTCGGACACGGCCGCGCATCTCGACAGGCAAGAGGAACAGATGGTCGGCACGGGTCGCGCGATACAGGCTTTGGTGGAGCAGGTGTCCGAGCTCACTGCCCAGGTGCAACTACTGAGAACCGGACCGGCAACATCACCCACTGCGCCAGCTCCCCAACGCTTACCCCCTCAATCGCCGCTTACGACTCAACCTGAGCCACGCCTACCACCTCCCGCCTCATACTCTGGTGAGCCGCGGCTCTGCCGAGCCTTCCTCACCAAGTGATGAGTGAAGTGAAGTGAAGATGCGGTCAGCCTTGCGCACGATCCGGAGCCCATGCAGGTGGGCAGAGCTCGACTGTCCCGGGAGGAGAAGGATCGCCGTCGGACAAGAGGATTGTGCCTCTATTGCGGAGGGGCGGGACACATTGCCTCGGTCTGTCCGGTAAAAGCCACCGCCCGACAGTAGATCAGAGGTTACTGTCAGGCGGAATATCGGCGGGTAAAGCCTCTTCCACCACGTCCCTATGACTGTGCCATAGATTTATTGCCAGGTAAGTCTCCGCCTAAAGGCAAGCTATACTTGCTTTCTGCCCCAGAAAGGGAGGCCATGGAGAAATATATTTCTGATTCTTTGGCAGCCGGGCTCATCCGTTGTTCCTCCTCCCCCGCAGGGGCTGGGTTCTTTTTTGTGGGCAAGAAGGACGGTTCTCTGCGGCCGTGTATTGATTACCGGGGGCTGAACAGCATCACGGTAAGGAAGGTTGGAAGGCTCGGGGGTGCCTTTTATCGTCTGGATGGATCATAAGAACCTTGAATATATCAGGTCGGCCAAACGTCTTAACTCCAGGCAGGCTCGGTGGGCTCTTTTTTTCAGTCATTTCGTTTTTTCCATCTCGTATCGTCTGGGCTCCAAAAACATCAAGCCCGACGCCTTGTCCCGCATTTTTGATTGTTCCGATCGGCAGACTACTCCCGAGCTTATTTTACCCGAGAGACTTGTGGTCTCCACCATCACTTGGGAGATTGAGTCTAAGGTCCGCACGGCCTTACAAGGGGTAACGCCTCCGTCCGGGTGCCCACCGGGTCGGTTATTTGTGCCGGAGAGGTTAAGGTCTGATGTCATCCGCTGGAGCCACTGCTCTAAGGTCGCTTGTCATCCGGGGACTAGTCGTACTGCCCTTTTGGTCAAACAACGGTTCTGGTGGCCATCAATGGCTCGTGACATTCGGGAGTTTGTTTTGGCTTGCTCGGTCTGTGCTAGTTGTAAGACTTCCAATCGTCCCCCGGAGGGTCTCCTTCAACCGCTGTCTGTCCCTTCTAGACCCTGGTCCCACATAGCACTAGATTTCGTTTCTGCACTTCCTCCGTCCCAGGGTAACACGGTGGTTTTGACTGTGGTGGACCGGTTCTCGAAGGCAGCCCATTTTATTCCCCTGCCCAAATTGCCTTCTGCCAGGGAGACGGCGGTTACTGTCGTTGACCACGTCTTTCTCATTCATGGCCTCCCGACTGATGTGGTTTCTGACAGGGGTCCCCAGTTTGTTTCCAAATTTTGGAGAGAATTTTGTCGGTTACTGGGGGCAAGCGTTAGCCTTTCGTCTGGTTTCTATCCTCAGAGCAACAAGCAGACCGAGCTAGCCAACCAAGATCTGGAGCGGGTGTTACGATGTTTGGTTTCACAGAACCCATCCTCTTGCAGCCAACAGCTTTCTTGGGTGGAGTACGCACACAATTCATTGCCAGTGTCGTCCACGGGCCTTTCTCTGTTTGAGAGTAGCTTAGGGTACCAGCCTCCCATTTTTCCGAGCCTGGAATCTGTAGTCGCGGTCCCCTCTGCCCACGCGTTCGTCCAGAAGTGCCGTCACACCTGGAGAACTGTTCGTCAGACACTTCTCCGGGTGGGGGCGCGCACCAAGGCTCAGGCTGATCGCCACCGGTCGAAGCCTCTCGTCTACGTTGTCAGTCAAAAAGTGTGGCTTTCCAGTAAGAATAAGTTGGCTCCCAAATTCATTGGCCCATTCATTGTCACTAAGATCCTTAGCCCAGTGGCAGTCCACCTCAAACTTCCTCCAGCGTACAGGAGAATCCATCCCGTGTTCCACATATCCAAATTGAAACCTGTTTTTCACTCGCCTATTAATCCGCCGGCCCCCCGCCACGTCTCGTAGATGGGGAACCCGCTTATTCGGTTAACCGCATTCTGGACTCGAGACGGAGGGGACGCAGATTCCAGTATCTGGTGGACTGGGAAGGTTACGGTCTGGAGGAGAGAAGTTGGGTCCTGGCCAGGGACATATTGGATCACTCCCTTATCGATGATTACAATCGGCGGGTAAGTTCTCCTGGTAGCGCCGAGAGGCGCTCCTAGGAGGAGGGGTACTGTCACGGTTCATGGATTCACTGGCCCCTTCTGGTCATTCCTGTACTACCGTTAATTAGTTCATTGTTTTCAGCTGCCACTCATTACCGGCTCCAGCTGGATTTCTTGGACTGTTTATTCCCTCGATGCAGCCGAGTGCCGCCTAGGACGCCTGCCACCGCTGCGCCCACGCCTTCCTCCACTGTCTGCTCAGCCTGTCGTTACCCGCAATCTCATTAAAACCTCACCTTTACTCGCACTTGAATCCGCCTCCTGTTTTTGCCGTGACAGGATCTGGCATTCTTTCAAGGGTTTATAAACCAGAGAAACTGTATATGTATCTACGGGTCAGATAACAGCTCTTATAATTTCATAATTGCAACTTCAGTGGTAAATATGTGTGTTTGTTGAGTCTCTTACTCTGGCTCTTGCATCTACCATTGCTCCATTTCTTAGCAGGCAGCGCACCACTTCCACCTGGCCAGCTCGAGCAGCCATATGCAGTGCTGTCTCTCCACGCTAGAATTAAAAAAGGTATGAGTCAATTACACACACACACGCACGCACACACACACACACACACACACACACACACACACACAAACAGCACTCACTATGTTGCTGACATCAGGAGAAGCTCCATTCTGAAGCAGCAGGAGAACAATGCTGAGGTGGCCCATGAAAGCTGCCACATGTATAGGAGTGAGGCCAGACTGGGGCAAAAAAAAAAAAGGCAGCATAAGGGAAAGGTCAAATGAATACAATATCATCCAGAATTATTGGCACCCCTCATAAAATTTTTTTATTTTCCAGTCAAATAGGAGAAACTATTTTCAAACTCTCAGCAGAACTACTTCATTTGAATAATAGTTTTGCTTTTTCAAAAATATGTGACAAAATGATTAATATGCCTATGTAATATTTAAAATAAAAAATCAAACAATTGTAAACATATTTTCATTTGTTCTCAGTCACCAGGAACCATGTTTTTGCCTTTAGCCATGTCCTGTGTCCCAGGGCTATAAATTAGAGGTTACACACATGTAAAACCCTTTGTCATTCTTTACGGTGGGAAAAACAAAGAACTTTCAACTTTAAAAGACACAGATAGTTGTTGACCTGCACATATAAGATAATGGACATAAAAAACACAAAAGCAGTTTACAATACCATTAAGCATAATTAGGACCATGTCTGAAACAGTTGGGAATTTGCCAGTGTGGACCCATGAGTGCATACAGTGATGAAGCAAAGGAGTCCATATATCACAATTTTAGAATTGCATAGTTTAATGGATTCTTGTGGATGTCTAGTTCCTAAGTAAATTGTTAAATTCCACTTTCTTAACAACAAACTGTTTCTTGCAACTGTAACTTCCTGAGCTCATCTCACAATACACAGCATCTGACCTTCACCAAGTGTTATGAGAACGATGGCATTTTGTACTGTGATGATTTGAGCCCAAAATCAAACTTTATGGTCATGCACATCACCAGCATGTTTGGTGTTATAAGGGGACTGCATACAAGGAAAAGCATCTGATATCCAACTGTAAAATATATGGGTAGATCACTGATGCTTTGGGGCTAATTTGTGGCTGATAATTAGGGGAAATTTCATGAAAGTCAACACGTACCAAAATATTTCAGCCCAAAACCTGGTTGCTCTGCTAGGAGGTTAAGACTTGTGAAATGATGAGATGAGTGAAACTTACTTCCAAATCAATGTAGAAATGGTAAAGACACACAAAAATCAATGTTTTGCAATGACCATTTCAGTCTCTGTATTTGAATCCTACTGAAAAGCTGTGGTGTGAATTGATGAACTAAGAATGTGAAGGAATTTAAAATGTTTAAAATGCAGGAATGTCTTCCAACTTGTTAGACATTACAGGAAGAGACACAGAATTGAACTACTTACACTTGGTTTTTCTTTTTTTTTTCTCATTTTCATGAATGGTGCAAATAATTCTTGACAGCACTGTATATTTGTCAGGGTGTATCTGTGTGTGCATACCTCAGTGATGGCCTGAATCGAAGCTCCATACTTGACAAGAAGCTCCATCACCTTCACTCTGTTCTTCTTACAGGCGATATGAAGAGGTGTGAAGCCATTCTGTGAAGCACAAAGACAGGTTTGAGAAGTAGGCAACACACCGATGTGCACCATTGTCAATACTATTAGCTAGGAATTCAACTAGCAATTTAGTATCTAAATCAATAAATCAAAATCCTGAAGGCATAGAATCCTGTCTTCTGTATCATAATACCTTAAATAGTCAATAAAATAGGGCTGAGAGTGAGGGGAATAGGAATGGTACCAGTGCCCGAGCGTTGGGATTGGCCCTTTTGTCGAGCAGAAGCTTCGTGACTCTGTAGTGGCCACAGTGGGCGGCAACATGGAGTGCGGTCAGGTAGTCCAGTGTAACATCATCCACCGGCGCCTTATGCTGCAGCAGGTGTTTAACACACTCGACATGGTCACCCTGTGCTGCCATGTGAAGAGGAGACAGGCCATTCTGGTTGGAGACAAGAAGTGAGAGGAAGAGAGAATGAGTCACACACTCACATCATCACACACTCACAGCATTCTACAATGCACAGGTATTTATGTATGAGCTGGAGAATAAACTTAAAATGCCCTATGTGTGTCAGAGGGGCTTTGTTTGTTGGGGGCCAGTAACATTGTAAAGACATTTGGTAGAAAAAAAAACATCTTTCAAAAAAATTAAAAGTTTTACTTGAAAAACTAAAAGATACAAAATATTTCATCTTGGATAAGGAGATTAAGTTTAGAGTTGACTTTTGCAATATACAGCTACAGTTATACACAAGTCAACAGGAATAACCCTAACAGATAATAATATTAAAATTATGCAAATGTAGCTGTGTGTGTGTGTGTGTATATACCTTGGTTCTGGCCAGAATGGGAGCTCCTCTTTCCAGCAATTGCTCCACTGCTGTGTCATGTCCACTCCTTGCCGCACAGTGCAGAGGTGTGAGGCCATCCTGTAGACACACACACACACACACACACACACACTGTTCAAATAAGCATTTTCATTTCAATACACCACTGGATATGACCCACTTGCCAGCACTCTCTCTCTCTCGCTGTCTATACGCGCACACACACACACACTATGCCATGCCCTTGGACATTCTAAACTGCCTCTGTCATCAGTGTCATGTAAAAATATCTCACAGAGTGTGTTAGGTTTCCGACTGTTTTATTACAGTGAGGTTTGGTTGTTGTTTTTCTTTAGTAGTAATCAGAAGCTCTCTCTGGTGGTCTCTAACACATTTATACCTACAATGGGTATAAAGTCAACACACCCCTGTTAAAATGGTAGGTTTTTGTGATGTAAAAATGAAACCAAGATAAATCATGTCAGAACTTTTTCCACCCTCAGTGTGAAATTACAATGTATAAAAATTAAGTGAAAAACAATCAGAAAAAGTTTAGGGAAAAATAGGAAAAATAAAAAACTTACAACAACCTGGTTGCATAAGTGTGCACACGCTTTTACAATTGGGGGTGTGGCTGTGTTCAGAATGAACCAATCACATTCATGTGATTCATGTTCAAAAGTAATTATCATACAGCTGTCATCAATGAAATTATTCTGATTAACCCCAAATAAAGACCAGCCATTTCTGTAGGATTTTCTTCACTTCTTCTTGGTTTCATCTGACTTCTGAAGCCATGGTCTGCAAACAGCTTACAGAGTCTGTACAGGGTCCCAGTGTCGAAAGGTATCGATCGAGAGGGGTACAAAAAATTCAAAAACATTAGATGTACCATGGAACACTGTGAAGGCCATCATCAACAAGTGGAGAAAATGGAGCACCACAGTGGCATCACCAAAAACAGGACATCGCTCCAAAATTTATAAAAGGACAAGACAGAAACTTAACATGGAGGCTGCCAAGAGACCTACGGCGACATTAAAGGAGACAAGTACTGATTACTCGCTGCATGTGACAACAATCTCTCATATTCTTCACATCTGGGCTAAGGGGTAGGGTGGCTAGATGAAAGCCCTTTCTCACAAAAAAACATCCAAGCTCAACTAAATAACCCCAATCTATGTGGAAAAATGTATTGTGGTCTGATGATAAAATAAATCCATAATTCCTAAAGGTATGTTTGGTGCAACAAAAAAAAAAATAGCACATCACCAAAAGAACACCATACCCACAGTGAAGCATGGTGATGGTAGCATCATGCTTTAGGCCTGATTTTCTTCAGCCAGAACTGGGGTTTGTATCAAGGTGGAGGGAATCGTGAATAGCTACAAATACCAGTCGATTTTAATGCAACAACCTTCAGGGGACTGCTAGTAAGCTGAAGATGAACAGGAATTTCCCCTTTTAGCACAACAATGACCCAAAGCATACATCCAAATCAACAAAGGAATGGCTTAACCAACAGACAATAAATCAACATTGTAATTTCACATTGAGGGTGGAAAAAATTCTGACATGATATATCTTGGTTTCATTTTTTACCTTAAAAGAAACTGCCATTTTTACAGGGTGCGTACACTTTATCTATTCAATAGTTGGTGTTTTTTCATCTGTATGATGTACTCATTCAGCATGGTCTTCAGTAGTCAGTTTGTTCTTGCTAAGACCTCTTGTTCCTTAACAATGTATCATAATGTACATTTGTTCTCATTTTCAATCCTGGCACTGACACTTCACCTTAAAAATGACAACCGTATATAAAAATTTCTATGATTTCTACACCGTTCACCTGATATGGATATACATCCTTTTAAATTAGGCTCACAGCACTTTAGTCAGGGTTTCAGTTCAGATCCAGTTATGATTCAGAGCCAAAACAGCAAATATATTGACCCACTTTGTGTATTTTTCCATAATGTATTTTGTAATTGTGAAAGTGTGTTAGCTCAGCATTGTAATTGCCATGCCATTGCGACGGTAAGCACTAATCATGCCATGAGAAATAAACTGAGTCACGTAAAAAGGGATCTATAAATGTGTAGTTGAAAGGTAGAAAAATACCAGACACATCAGCCCTACTAAAGCAACGCACCCTTGTTTTGGCATCAATCTTCGCCCCTCTGTCCAACAACAGCCGGACCATGTTTGTATTTCCCCTCTTAGACGCCACGTGTAATGGTGTGATTCCATTCTGCAAGAAATAAGATATAAATAAACAGAGAGATAACCATACTGAAGGCCCACAAAGGAAGTTACATAAAACAGTTTGAACAACTTAATGGAGCATTCCAAAGGTGTGGTTCATTAACTTCTCTTTGTGCAAATTAAAATGCTCCATCTTAAACAGGGACATTGCCTGCTTCTCATAATGAACAATGTCCAACCCACTTATATTCACTGTTCACAATGAGCGTAAAAAAGCTGCACAGTAAATTGATTTAAACTGCAAATCATCTGCAAACATTTGGGTGGACCAATCAGTAGCTATTTGTTTTTTATCCATAGTTGCTCAGCAGACAAGTAGGTTTAACAACCTGAAAAAGGGATGATTAACTTCTAACAATTTTCACTTCATTTTCACTTTCATTTTTTAAATAAAAAAATATTAAATAAGCAGGGTGGCACAGTGGCAGGTCCCCTCAGCTTGGGTTTATGTCTGTGTGGAGTTTCGCCTGTTCTCTCAGTGCCTGTGTAGCTTTCCTCTGGGTTCCCTGGTTTCCTCCCACCTCATTAAATATGCCAGTACCTGGATTGGCTAGTCTAAATTGCCCTGTAGATGTGAATGAGTGTGTGAATGTGCATGTGCATGGTGCCCTGCAATAGACTGGCATCATATCCAGGGTTTATGCCCACCTCACACACAGCGACCTTGGGATAGACTCCAGATCCACCGTGACCCTGACCAGGATAAAGCATTTACTAAATATGAATTCACTAAATATTATGAAGAAAATGTGGCTCTCGACACAAGAATGACCATAATAGGACAGTAGATTTGGTCAGTGGTTCAGTTCAGGATGAGGCCATGGACAAAAAAGGACTGAATGTTCACAAAAAAAAAAATGCAGACTCTGGCACTCTGGCATGCTGAAGAGGCATTATATTTACATCTGATATTCTTTTTAGTCAGAAAGTGTGTGTGCATGTTTCTGTGTGTATGTGAGTGCACACACCACATTCTGATACACACCCTTGCAGTAAAATCTACAGCAGCTCCTCGATTTAGGAGTAACGTCGCCACATTCACGTTCCCATAGTGAGCTGCAATATGCAGTGGTGTAAATCCACTCTGCAACACAGGGGGAAAAAAAGAGCGACACAGGAACACACCACTTAACACTCCACTCTAAACACATGCTCCAAAGCCACACTGTCAGTAAGTGCTGATCTGAGAACAGCTTATCTGTCCCCAACATTCATTATATAATCATGAATTTACATCCACAACTTAGATCTCAAGCCTGCACTTACTGACAATATGGGTTTCGATATGAAGAAATGCATCCCTGACTTCACTTTCTATCTATTGTAGTAGCATGCACAGTCAAACATGGCATCGCATATCAGAAGATGAAACTGAAAATACATTTCTAAAGAAAGTTCAGTAAAGTTATTCTGTCCTATAAATGTGGAGTAGAAAAAATGAAACATAAAAAATGCAAACCTTACGAAGATCCCATATATAAAACTCAGATACACACATTCACAGAAACATCAGAGGTCACAGGCATGCAAAACAAAAAAGTATAAAAGCAAGTGCATACAGAACACTTTTGGTAAATATACTATTTTGTAGAACAGAGGACAGGAAATGAACAAAAGCGAGAATCCATAGAATTATGAGATATCCAAAATAAAAAACAAAAAAGGAGCATTATCCCACAGTAGTTCATATCAGGAACCGAATCAGGTTAGGAATATGAGAAGATAGAGATTGGCTGAGCAATCTGAAGAATGTGAAATTCTGGCCTTACCTTTCCATTCTGAAAGTCACAGTCCGAAGTAATGTGAAAACATCATTTACAAAAATGTGAAGGATATATTGACTATGTGATACACATTCAAAGCTGGTGCAAAAAAAATCTATGTGGTGCATCATGCTATGCAATATCTGAAAATAATCAGATAATCACAACCAAACTGCTCGCAGATATTTAAAAATGTTTGCTTAGCATGCAAAACAAATCAATAAGTCATGAAATAATATGGCCTATTTTAAACAATTCAACCATATACATGCACATTTGTTTTGTATTTCTTGTGACTGATTTTGCTATTAACATTCGTATATGTTATATATGTTACAGATAAAGATAGATGCTGAGAGAGACTTTTCAATATGGGATATTGATGTTGATAAAGTTTAAATGTTAACAGATTACTCTTCATTTAAAATGGACATTTTTAACATTACAGCATAAGGATATAAATTATAATCCACTGATATGAATAACTATGCACTGAATAAAGGCAGTATGCAAAATAAAAATAAATCCCCAGTGTTGTGTACTTGGCTGAGCCAAGAAAGCACATTTTGACAATTAAGTATTACCCAAGTGTCAATTATCAAACTAAAATTAATGTGTGCCATGTATTTGCCCCGTACTTTCACTTGCACTAGATACTTAAAATCGCAACCATTCAGTCAATTAAACAGGTGTATTGTAAAGTATGCAGGGTTTTGTTTGTTTGTTTGTTTGTTTGTTTTTAAATTTTAAATTTGAAAAGTGCAATCTTAATCCATCAGGGAGAAAATTAAAGATGTTCGGAGGATGCAGACTGTATGGTCTATTGGATTTGCATCCTCAGTTTGTAACATATTGGCAAATGAATATTCATAACCATGGCAGCATAAAAACAATGGAATGTTTCAGGCAAGCACAGTTATGATGAGAGAAATAATGTACATATTACATTGTATGTACTCAGCAAACCCAAAAGAAATCCGAATGATACTTAAATAAGATGGTTAAAGAGCCAGCCACATAGAAGTTAAAATATTCCAGAACATAAGAAAAAATAACAAAAGAAATTCCACATGCAATGCCAATAAGTGTGATGTGAAAATTAAACAGCAAAAAAAGCAGATAACCTGCTGAAAAATATTTATAACTAGAGAAGATCTCTACCTCAGTAGTCCTATTGACCATCATCTGTTGCAGCAAAGAATATGAAGGGAAAAGCATTGTTATGTTTTACGAACACACATACACACACACATACATACTGTACATACATACATACATAGAGTACACACATGTATTCATGTTCTGCATGCACATAATTCCCCATTTTTCTTTGGAATTATATACTTATTTCTTTACATAATGTGCACTTTCTTTGTTTTGATATTGCATTAGCAGGTCAAATACTGACTAGTGTTCAGTTGTGAAGATTAATAGCATCTTTAGTTTCCACTAAGTACTAGGATATAGCTTAACACACCTAGCTGCCTCCGCCAGGAGGTCAAAGGCTGTACATGAATCGTTCAACAAAATCATGAATCGTTCAACAAAATCAGTGTTTTCAATGATAATCTCTCTGTCTGGATTTAAACCCTACTGAAAACCTGTGGTTTGAATTAAATACAATGAAATGTTGTGCACTGAGCAGTCCAGGATCCTCTACAAGTGTGTCCAATTTAGTTATACATTACAGTACAAGATTCAGTGCTGATTTTCCAGATAATAAATGCAGGAATACTGATGCTGTTAAAATAAAACTTTACAATATCCCCATATGTTTAAGCTCAAAATCTTGCTTAATGCATTTTTAAAATTCTTTTTATATATACATTTTTTTTCATTTTCAAATAGGCCACTAGTGTGTAGCATACTGTATATATAACTGTACATACTGTGCATTGTATCAGTGACTGATTTAAGAAGTATGTAAATGTATGCTAGTGCTAATACTAATAATTAGGATTTTTAAAAAATATGTTTAGTGTTCATAATTATTGTAAAATGGGAAATTGGGAAGTTTGGTCTGTTTGGACAGCCAGGGGACTGCTTGTGTTAATAGTGTTAAAGGGATGTACACTACTGTACACTAAATTAGATGTACACTAACTGTATAGAATGTCTTTGTATGCTGTAGCATTAAGATTTCCTTTCACTGGAACTAAGGGGCCCAAACATGTTCCAGCAATGACAATGCCCCTGTATAGACATGCTTTGCCAAGGTTGGAGTGACCTGCACAGAGCGCTGACCTCAACCCCACTGAACACCTTCTGGATGAACTGTAATGCCAACTGTGCACTAGGCCTTCTTGCCCAAAATCACTACCCAACCTCATTAATGCTCTTGTGGGCAGGAATTCCCAGAACCACTTTCCAAAATCTGGTCTTCCCAGAAGACTGGAGGCTGATACAGCAGGAAAAAGGAGAATGGGATGTTCAACAAGCACATATGGTGTGATTGGTCAAGTTTCTACATATTTTTGCCCATATAGTGTATATACATGAAGCTCATACTTAATGAAGAGTTATACATAGTAAAGAGAAGCTTAGACAGAACATTAGATGAGTCAGTAGTAATTTCCAGAGAAAAATGGGTACATCTAAAGCAACACATGCACATATTCTATTTATAACAAAAAATGTAACCTTTACAGAGAACTCATGCTGAGACTAAATATGTATATGGATTTACTCAAAAGTAAAGTGTGCACTGATATAGTGTTATAGTCATATAGACAAATGGAATGATAGAGAAAAGAGAGGAACCCGGATAGCATCAGGATGAAGACACAGCACACAGGCACACTGAGACTGGAGAGGAGAGACAAAGAGAAATGGAGACAAAATCTAGCGAATGAGCAACAGTACAGCATAGAATACACAATAGAAACGATGATGAAAAAACTGTAGCACTGTAGATCAGATTCGCACAAGAGCTACCCAACAGCAACATGAGAGATTTAAGAGAGAAATGGACAAGATGGTATAGAAGCACCTAACAGTTAGAGGATTAAATGCAACACCATGCACATTTATATTGCTCTTATATTCAAAACAGAGATACACTGTGATTGGTTAGCCTCATTTATTTCTTGCTGCCTGTTCCTCTACCTTGGACTGGACATCTGCATTGTGGTCATTCTGGAGCAGCAGGGCAGCTGATTTCGTGTCATCCTTACGGGCGGCAATGTGCAGGGCGGGGAGGCGCACCTTCCCCTTAGTGTCATTCTCCAGGAGGATGGAGACAACCTGATTATGACCCTGCTGTAGAGCAATGGCCAAAGGGGTGAAGCCATCCTGCAAATCCGATATAGTGTTAATCACATTTAATCCAATATAAAATGAGTTTTGAGGCATATAAATCCATGCTGTAAGATATCTTTAACTGCATTTACATTGAGGGCCTTGACACACAATTGCAATATTTTGACACAGATCTGATTTTTGTCCTGTTTGTTTACACACACGTAAAACTTGAGCCAAATCCACTTCTCATGTTTACATCATTCCCGCTGCCAAAATGCACTAGGCTGAAAATGGCATTTTCTTTTTACCAGTAGCATCACTCTGCATATAGTGGTTATGTTGTTTTCACAGTAATTATGTCGTATTTTGTCTTAAATCCAGGACAGCCTTCTTACTGTAGCTACTCTATGGGGTTCTTTAATGTTTGTATCCTCCAAGAGATTGCTAAGTTAATTTATTTCATCTGGACTCCACTGACTACCCTTTATGATTCACATGTTGTTTGAGTGCCACATGAATTTTGGCCTAGCCTATGGTCTTTATGAATGTTCAGATGTCAAATGACCAGATATCAGATATGTTTTGGATTTAGAACCTCATTTATATGTGGTCCATACCGGATGTGCAAAGGTATGGATACTTTAGGTAATAATCTGTTTCATAAGTCATTAAAAATTCTGAATGGTCGGGCAATGTAAATACAGCCTTTGATAAATGTCCAAAGACATTTCTGGCAAGGTTAGCATGGTTTGAACAATACTTGGAGTCACTTACTTGTTTCTTTTTGTTGCTTACCTCTGTTGCTGTGCTCTGGTTCCCTCCGTTTTCCAGAAGGTAGCGAACTACATCCAAATGGTTCTCTTGCGCAGCCATGTACAAGGGAGTGAAGCCATTCTGTAGCATAATGACACACAATAATTACCTTTCATTTAGCACAGCTATCAGCAAATAGCACCAGGAAAAATCACTAAACACTAGGCTCACTTGTGATTGTGCATTGATGTCTGCTCCACGTTTGACCAGGATCTTTACCACATCCCCCTGGCCTGCTAGAGAGGCAATGTGGAGAGCTGTGTTTCCTTTCTGTAGGGAAAGAACACATTGTTTCACCAGAGCCAATAAACAGAAAAACTAATCCAGTGTTGATGCCTAAATTTAAATTCAAATTGTGTTAACCCCACCCATATTAGCCCTTACAAAATCTTCCCTTGCTTTGTAGTAATATCATTTATCATCAAAGCATTTCTGTTTCATGTAATATGACATTTGTTAGTATATCACAGGGACATCAATAAGCAGCAGAAGACCACATCAGGTTCCACTCCTGTCAGCCAAGAATAGAACAGAGAAACATCTTGAGGCTAGAGGTTGGGCATAGGGTCACTGAAACTGTGCAATTGAAGATTGGGAAAAAACATCACTTAGTCTTTATCTGATATTTAAATATCTTGTCTGACAGGAGTGGAACTCGATGCGGTTTTCTGCTGTTTTAGCCCTCTGCCACAAGTTTCGGAGTGTTGTGCGTTCTGAGATGCTTTTCTTCTCACCAATTTTGTAAAAAGTGGTTATTTGAGTAACTGCAGTCTTCCTGTTAGCTTGAACCAGTGTGGTCATTCTCCAATGACCTCTCATATTCGGTGGCTAGTGAGTGTATATTATTTGATATCAAATTCAAGTGGTCAAAAGTAAAAAATGAACATGATTGCCATTATGTAATTACATCAATTTAATTGTTAGGAGTCAAAACCTTTACCGTGACTGAGCTCATTAAATGAATTACCAATTATTAGACATATATGTATCCACTGCTAATATTCAACAAATTTGTTATATTTATAGATTGTACAGTGTTAAATATTAAGTCAAAATCATATGCAAAGTAACAATATAATAATTAGAAATACATGAAGATATGTCAAAAATTATTAGAATATCTTGAAATAGAAAGATATTAAGTAAAAATTAGATATTAAGTAGAAATATTGATTTCAAGATTTGTTTTCACAACTTGCATTTCAGGCCGTCTGTACACAAATATGCTATGTACAAACACTGCATTAACTATTTATATATGGCATGTGCTTAATATATTTATTTAAAAGTGGGATTGGAAATAGCGCCCTGGAATAAAGTGCATCACTGCATGATTATGTGGCACTCATAGCTAGACAGCACTTGTGATCCAATGTGAGTGATTTAAAGCTGAATGTTCATATCAGCACACTCTCACTGATGGAGCATAATAATGATAAAAGGTCTTAGTTAGAAAATGTCTTAATTAGAAAGGCTCGTAATGATGGAGAGACAAAAAAACAAGAGGAATGGTGATGATTTATCAATTCCAACAGAGGGAGGCTGGAGTATCCAATTAGGGATTTAACTGAGTGTGTGTGTGTGTGTGTGTGTGTGTGTGTGTGTGTGTGTGTGTGTGTGTGTGGGTGTGTGTGACTGAGGTTAATGATTTCTGCAAACTAAGCTTAATAGTTATATGCATGAGCATGTACTGTCGGTATACAATTATTGGAGATTATATTTCCTCACAAGACATCTAAAAGCAATTCTCGTGCTTTGGTAGCTTGAGGAGAGTAAAGCGTGTCTGATTCCCATGCTTGAGATAGCAAGTCATTTCTGAGTTACGATCTCTGGCCATCATGTCTGGATCCATCATTCCAGAGCAGTGACAGAGTCCGATCATGTGACGTGTATTAAGTTCACTGGGTTACACTTGTCTGGAATAACCATATAATTGCTTTAAACTCCATTTAAGATTCCTAAAAAGCTATTAAATATTGAATTTTTGGAAACTGTAATTTTTTTTTTTTACATAAAATGCCTGGTAGTGTATTTTGAACATGCAGTCTCAGACAAGATAAAGTCCCTATTCTTTTTATGATGGAAAAATGTGAAATGCAACCAACAACTTGGGATGGGTTTCACAATAACGATTAAACTTAGTAAAGAACAAACAACATAAAGAAGGTCGTACGTTATTGAGACTGTTTTGCCTGAAAGTCTTCATTGTCAGAGATTTAATGAATGAGCTGTAAGTAGTTCTTTGTTGACTCCACCCAGTCCGAGTCTGGCGAAAAGCCGTACAAGTTGATAGACAAACAATCGATTCACAGTCCGGAGGTAAATTTAATAGATAAATCAGTGATGTAAACAGTGTAAACAGATGCAGACAGACAGTACTTATAAATAGCGTATGATTGAGGCTAGCGTAATCAACAATTTACAACAGAAATTACATTTGTTTAGAATGCACACTCCACTAAATTTAAACAAATATTTAATCTCTTATTAAAACTATATGTAACCCCACACACAGTGACGCAAGCTGAGGCTCACATTTAAGACACTGAACCTGCAAAGTGGCCATGCAACCCATCGTGCCGTGGACGATTCTACTAGTCAAGTTAACACTACGGCAATGGATCATACACACTCTAATTGTGATGATTTTTGCATAGAAATTAGCAACCTCTGCCTTTTTGAGGTAGAACTGCACACAAGCACCGAATAACAAAGTACTAAGTGAATAAAAAATAGGTCAGGTTATTTGTCAAATTATGAATGAGTTATCTACCACGTTAGTTATGAAAGGTTTCTGGAAAACTCATTAATTAAAGAATGTTGTGTGTTGAAACCCATCCTTGATCAGAGCATGACGTTCACTGGGTGAAGAAATCACATTTAGCTAGCAAGTGTGTAGTTAGTGTGTAGTTAGGCAAACTGACTGTTTTTACCACAGCATTTATTAAACTGGCTAATTACACAATGTGATCTAAATGGGAAGATTTCCAAGTCCCAAGGTGTTAAAATATGTCATAGGCAAAAAAAATTATCTTTTGTCATTTATTTTCTAAGGCATAACAATTTATCGCAGTTTGGAATTTACTCCAAAATATGCTCCAGATCTTTTCTGATGACTCATCGTAAGGGTAATGTTTCTGTCAGTGACTAATGATGTGAGATTTTAATGTCAGTGCACCACACTATGTGCTGGAATTGGCCAGGCTTTAGATACATTCCAAAGCCTGGTATATTCCAACACATCTGAGGTAACATACCAATTAGTTAAGTGAACTTAAGCCCTGTATGTTCACAATCCTTATGTTAAGACTTTGAAATACAAGAAACACAAACTGAAATGTACTGATATGAAATCTTTAGACAACACAAAAAACCCTTAAAACCATGAACTTTAATTTTAACACCAAAACATCCAAATTTATTTAGTTTGATAGTTATCTTTAAAAAGAAAGTGAGGCAATTAGAGCCTTCAAATTTTTGTGCATCATTGTTTTAAGCAAATGTTATGTAACATCCTGTCTTGGGTTTCAGCAATTAAGAACATATCTTACTCGCTCACATGAGATAAACAATCTTGTCCTGAAATAGTTTAGTTCTGTCGAGGCAGAAATAATTGAGCTGGTTAGATAAGTCAAGCCACTAATGTGATACTGTAACATTAAGCCAGAGTAAAACTTCACATTAGTTCATTAGCCCAAGAATCACGCTATTTCCCCAAGGTCCATTTCACTCCACTGGCTCAGTGCTCAGATGACACATCCCAGTAATAACTAGTGAGTAGTTGCTATGTTTTCATGTGGTTGCCAGTTCTAGATATTACCAACTGTCAAAGCACTGCTGCTTCAAGGGCCCACCTGTATACAACATTGCAAACCTGTCAGCAAAAGCCCAGCAAGCCGTAGTCTCTTCTCATTCCTCTCACAACTAATCTTACTACAATTTATTATTCTTCAGGAAGAACTCACCTTCGTTGCAGCATCCACTGCGGCGCCTCTATCCAGCAGCTCCTGAACAAGATCCATGTGCCCCTCCTTAGCTGCCAGATGCAGAGCATTGAGTCCATTCTGTAGAGACAAAAAAACAGCGAAGAATCAACCACGATCATCTGAAAAAAGAGAGGCTCAAAAACAAACCAAGTTTCTGTGTACCTCCTTATCCATTCCCTAATGTGCGTCCTGACTGGAAGACTATACAACACAATTACACACAAGAGGTTTGATATAAATATCAAAGCAGATGTGGATGATACCATTTATGCTGTGTCACTGCGGCACAGGGAGGTGCCAAAGGATTTTGAGGGTTCATTCAGGATATTAATAATACTGGCAATGTCAGTGTATCTGGCAGCCCCACACTCAGTTGAGTAATAAAGTGTACCTTATAATAATATAAGACTGATACATAGTTTCACTGATGCCAAGCACAAAATGTGACATATTCCTTCAAATTTCATTTAAACTTTTTTTTTTTTTAATTTAACAGAAGCAAAGACCCTAAAATGCACCACAGAAACAAATGAACTAGCAAACCCATAAAAAAAACTTTTGATGCACTCCAAAACAACTACTCTGAATAAAATGGCGGATGAGCTATATGCCCCAGGAAATAAGAGACACTACTGCTAATTCAATTCTGCTAAGAATATTGACGTGTCTTCCCTCTTTTGTTGCAACAAAAGGCCATAGCCCTATTCAGACTGGATTATATTTCCATGGGGACCTGAGGTAATTCCATCATTTGCAGGTGCTCTTCTGGGATTTTATTTCCATCCAGATTTGCTATGTATGTGTTTTTGTTCCTCCTCCCCTGAGAAAAATACAGACCAAATTACCTACTGTTTTTTTGCCTTTGACCACTTGACCACTGATGCTCACTGTATTAAGTTGCCTAGTGCACATCTTCTTGAAATGAGAAAAAGCAGAATATTTTGGAGATCACTCAGCAGCTTACTGTGTATTGGTCGTATAACTTAATCTCTATGCTTTTGCTAATGTTTACATACATTGGAAACCCATTAGCAGGAGAAATAAAATAAAATCAATCAGCAAAGCACAATACCAAATGTTCAGAAATTAATAAATGAGCAGCTTTATCACTGTAGGTTCATTAATCATCTAACATTAGATGCTGCCAAATAAATAAACATGATCATACGATCATGCCGGACACAGTCATCTGGGTTTGTAGACAAAACAGCCTGCAGCAACTTTAATTGATATCCAGATGTGAAAGTTTTATCAGAGACATGTTAAAAAAAAAAAAAAAAAAACATATTAAAAAAAAAAAAAACAGTGAAACTAATTGTGTCTGGATAGGGCTCATGTATGAAAAACTTTTTTTTTTTTAATTTGAAGAATATTTTTCTATGTTGCTCAATGCAGCTTTGCGAGGATTAAGCCCGGCCAATGAGTTTCTGTTCAGCCACTCACAGCAAAACTTTTCACAAGTGTAGATCCTCTGTATGGAATGTTTAGCTACAAAAAAAGAAATTTTAAACATAATACAAAAGTTCAGAGGAGACCTCATGACATGTCATTATCAAGCTACACTATATGTCCAAAGGTATGTGGACACCTGATCATCACACCCATACTGTATGTGCTCCGTCCATAAACTGTTGCCATAAAGACTGAAGCACACAATTGAGTAGAATGCCTTTGTATGCTGTAGCAATTACAATTTCCCTTCACTGGAACTAAGAAGCCCCAACATATTCCAGCATGACAATGCCCCCGTGCACAAAGCGAGGTCCATGAAGACATGGCATGCCAAGGTCGGAGTGGAAGAACTCAAGTGTCCTGCACAGAGCCCTGACCTCAACCCCACTGAACACCATTGAGATGAACTGGAACGCTGACTGAACCCCAGGCCTCCTCACCTAACATCAATGCCTAACATCACTAATGCTGTTGTGGCTGAATGAGCACAAATCCCCACAGCCACACTCCAAAATCTAGTGGAAAGCCTTCCCAGAAGAATGGAGGTTATTATAACAGCAAAGGGGGACTAAATCTGGAATGGGATGTTGAACAAGCACATATGAATATAATGTTCAGATGTCTATATATAGTGTATTTTTTATCCATAAATAGAGGATCACATCATCAGAGGTGCTAGAAGCAGAAGAATAGAACAGAAAACACAAAGACAGAATAATTTCTGACCAAATTATTCAACCTATGAACCCTAAAGCCCATTACTAACAAAAAAGCAAAAAGTAATAAGCTCAACACTTTGACCACATGTACTGTACTGGGGCAAAAATTTTGCTAAAGTCAAAACAATATTAGAAGAAATGATGAGATGTTTTTTCATGGCATAATGCACATACTTTTTATGTTAATGAAAAACTGTGTCACATCACCAGTAAATTACAATTCATTCAACACGTGGCATGCCTTAACATGGTATAAAATTTCTTGAAAAATAATGTGAATTTAGATTTTCTTTTTAATAAGAACCAATATTGTTACTGGTGTTTAAGACATCTTATATTTGCCACAAAATATAACATAACATATTACACATACTTTCCTCCACTTTGGGACAGAGCCCAATCACTGAGCAGAGCACATTACCCTCTGTATCAGTCTGTGTAAGTCTGTGAAAATTGATGTTCCCAATCTATGACTGTCCTCCGAGAGTGGTGCTGTACTGCAGGTAGGCAAAATTTATGAGGATCTCTGCTGCTCACATTCAGAGGCACTTAATCCATCTCTCTGCCTACACCCCCACTCTGTCCTACATTCAGCCACCAGCACCAACACAGCAGTTTAATCACACCAGACCAAGCGTCGAAGAGCACCTGCTGAAAAGCTAAATTTGATTACCATGTCCTCTCAAAAGCTTATTCTGTTATGCTACATAATTGCGGAGATCTGATTTAACACAGTGTTCCCAGTCATCTGTTCAGCTGGACAAGAATGAAATGTAATTTGTGAGAGACAAAATAAACCTTGAATGACTGTTATTCTGACTACAGCAATCACTAACAAATCAACAGTGGATATCTTAATAAAACTGTAATTACATGTAATAACTTTATGTAATATGGCAAGTAAGATGTATATCTGCTGTGCTATTATAATAATGAAACGATTCATTTTTATTTCAGGGGAACAGTAAATGATGAAATGAGTGATATGTTTCTGGTAATCATGATGGCGTCAGTCCCTGTGTAATGCTTAAACCCAAAAATAACCCGAGGTAAAGACATATACTGGATCTATGAGCAGAAATTAATTTGTTACAGCACAGCTAGATGCACATGTGAGGATTTATTGATCATAACATCTGATGTGTGACAGATCACTGTCACAGGAATTGACTCCTAAATCACATAGGAAGGAATGACAGTAATGGGGGAAAAAACAAATATTTACAAGTGTTCTTTTGTGGTCTTTTGTGTATTTTTCAAAATCTTCATCAGAAGATGATGAAGATGGGTGAGAAAACCAATGAATTTATTTACGTCCTGGGGAGCAGTATTTCCTCCGTTAGATTTAAAATAAAATGGTTAGCACAAGGCAGTTAGAAATAAAAAAGTGAATATGAAGCAAATCAAAATTCTGTTTTGATTGCATCAAGGATTAAAATCATCATAGAGCTTCAAACCAGTGTAAGACAAATGTCTTTCTGTAAATTGCATTTATTTATTTATTTTTAAACATTTTTTTTTTATGACTAATGATTTCATTCTCTACTGACTGAGCCGGTGCAGTGCAGCATGTGAGTCTTTCACTCACTAGAGACTGAATTATCTCTCCACATAGGTCATGGTTCTAGTGTTTCAAATGCCTGGCCAGAACAAGGACACCACCCACACATTGAATGAAAAAGGACAAAAGGTCAAATACACACACAAATATGCAAGATAGAAATGAAGACAAACAGCATGCGTGTGCTTTTACACATCTATGAACAAACTACTCTTCAAATTCCCCTTACTATTTTGGTTGTAATGATTTAAAACATTAGTGACATGATTGCAGGTTACTCCTGGACAGCGGGTAAGGAGGGAACACTCAACACCCCAGTCAGAATGTGACATGTGACTGGTTTTTAACTACTGCATACATGCTGATTCTATGGTGCAGTTGGAAATTTGCTACCTATTTTCACGTTAATGCCAAATGATGAAATACATGGTAATACATTTCTAAGTAAATGAATGCTAAAATAAAAAAAGATTAAAAGCTTTGTTTTTGCAAGGTTTTTATATAATCAAACGCAAAAAAAATCATGTGGCGAAATGTTTTAGCATGTGTGATCTACTTTCCCTATTTGATCACACCAATTTTGAGGAATCTAGCAAGAGAATCTAACCAGCTATGTAATCCTATAGAAATAAACACTTGCTGTCAAGGGTGGTAGTTGTATGTCAGTAACATATCTCTTTCCATCACGTCAGCAGATATGGAGATCAAGTAAGAATATATGAACACCAGGTTTCACAAGGATAGATGTAACAGGAGTGATAGGAAATATGATAAGCAATGTCTGATATGCAGCTTTTGATACTGGAGATTGGACAGGATCGAGCTGCGTGGAGCTGTATCTGATTAATTCAAGAGTCTTTCAGAAGGAAGCTGTTGAGCAAGTGCTTTGAAACACTTGTGGGGCTTCATTGTGAAAGAACCAGTAGAACAACTGGGGATATTCATTTCTAAGTCTTACTGAATTTGTCATTAAAATGTTGGAAAGTCCACACAGTCTAAGCGCTTGGGCAAGAAGGCTAGATGAATTTAGGTTTGTAAAGTAATCTGGGCTTATTCACTACCCTTCTTAATGATAAATGAATAGTAAAAAGCTCTTCATTAAGCTCATCACTATGAGCACAGAGGTGATGTAATGGAGTGAGTAAGTGGTGGGACTTGCCTGGTCATTAGAGGTTTTCCTAAAAATACTCCTTAAAAATAGGACTGGAAGTACCAGTGCTATTGTGGGTCATTTAATTTGCACCATTTTATGCAGTTAATTCAGCTCTAAACACACATCAAAACGTTTTATTCACTGAGATTTTGATTTTGAAAGACTTTTCAAAAATTCTCTCTCGGAGCACAGCATTTGCTTCTGTTTATGTTTTGCCTTTGTTTTGGGCTTGGTCCTGTCTCTGCTCCATCATGTCACCGGCTTGTTCCTCAGTTGTGTTCACCTGTTTTGTGTTGACACTTGATTTATACCCCAGAGTTTCTATGTCTCACTACAAAGTATTGTCAGTTGTATCATGCATTTGTGAACCTTGTGTTTTCTAGTTTTCTTTCCTTGGTCTACCCCTCGTCTGTGTTACTGTTCTTGATTATGTATTACCCTTGTTTATTGCTGCCTGCCTGTGTCTTGTTCACCGCAATGGACATTGATTACGACTGTCTTATTCATCTGGATGTTACAGATTTGCAAATCCAGCCACTTTACTAAGAAGAGCCCTGATATATTATTTTTATTTTTATGTGATTGAAGTCATTTAATCAATTTTATCTGCATAGTTGCTTAAGTCTAAATATATCCAGTAAATGTACATGTAAAGAGCGAGATTAATTTCCCTCCAAATTTGCATTATATTGCCAGTCTTCTTTAAAAGTAAGCAAGGGAAGCCCTTGGGATATACTGACCTTTGGGAGTTAGCTCAAAGTGTTACTGTAGCCTGTTGCTAAGCAACACCCTGCTTCACTGATAGCAACATAAATGATGTACTAATCGCATCTGTTAACTGGAGATTTTTACATCATCCATCACAGGACAGGCACAACTGGATTCTGGGAAATAAATTATGTTTAACATGCTGCTAAGACAACTTTTGTAGAGCAACCCCCTTACAAAAAAAAAAAAAAAAAAACAGTTTGGTAACTGATTGAATCAGGACAAAGAAGCTATTTAGATTCATGTTTGTTTTTGCCTCTTCACTAGAAAGGTCACATGTGTCATTTAGGACTGATAGACTAATGCTTGTGCAAACCTTCAGGCATGATTAGTTATTGACCTCAAACACAGGATTCAGGCAGGGGAATACAATATAGAGTCTACTAATGGTACACACTATAGTATCATGCTCAGTATCACACTAAAGAAATCATCTATTTAGGGATTATACCGTGTATTTTTGTGAGAAAACTTACCTGATTGCAAGTGCCGATGTCCACACCACCCTTCAGGTACTCCAGAACCTTATCGATGTTCCCAGCTCTCGCAGCCCGTAAGAAACTGGTGTTGCTGTCCGACTGGATAATAGAAAATAGAAAATGTTATTATTAGTGAGGATTCTGCCAAATGAAATTAACCAATTGATCAGGGGTTAGAAATCCTGCCACAATCATGTTTAATATTCTGGATCACAGTTGAATGTGTTTTTTTAGTTTAATGAGATGGCAGCTCATTATGAAGACACACTTTGTTAAGCATACCATCCCAATGATCTTTCTTTTTAATATAATGCCACATAAGCAATATCACATGATTTTATCAATATTTTAAAATAATTTGCTTAGTTATTTGGATGGATATGACCACATATGGTTCTATTTCAGGTGCTGTGTTGCTGAAGATACTGCTTGTATTTAAATAGTGTACAGCAGTGTAGAGCCATCTGGAAATGAAAACTGACCTCACTAATTCCTTCTACATTTCACCAACAAGGAATACAGCCTTTTCCTTACTCCTGTGTTTTGTGATAGTGATTAAAATGCATTCATTACAATTCTAATCACATACCATCATGACATAATTGCAGTATTGTACAATAATCTTTATTACTGCTTATAATAGCAGGACTTGGTTTACTGTATCAGCTGCTTCCAAAAACACAAGGTGACATTGATATATATAAAAGTGCATGACTATGCAAGTATCAATATGATAGTCAGCACATTAATAGTTATTTCCCTAATAGCAGCAAAAATCCAAATGAATGCTGTGTAAAGTTGCAGTGCATAAATAGCAAGAGGACAGGACATGGAACATTGTGGACAGGGCATTATATATAGGAACATGACAAATGATATTTAAGCTCTCTAAAAAGGACTTTTAAGTTAAAAATGAAGTTAACTATCTGGCTTTGTTCACACAATGCATGTAGCTAGCCAAGTGCTACTGGCTATGAAATTACTCTAGGTATCTAGTTAACTCACTAGCTTCTCCAATCAATCCCCTTTCTCTAGTCTCTCTAATAATGCAAATTTGACAGGACAATAAGTTTAGACTAGCCTATGCTTTCTTACAGAAAGTATGTATCAGTTGATATTCTATCAGACATGTCCTCAGACAAAACAACCTGGATATGAAACATAAGCTTGAATAACCTGATTGTATTTTGCCATTATATAAAGATAGTTAACTAAAAATCACTGTGATAGTTAGCTAGCTAGCTAGCTACCTCACTATGGCATTGGGGAGATAAAAGTTTGCTAGCAAAAATAAAACCTGACGTTTTAGAGAAGGTATGTGTAGATACACAATTACAGTACTTTACTGTTACATGAAACATAATTATGTGATTTCTCCATATGTCCCTCCTCAAGCTGAAACTGTGTCCTCCTGCTTGGATGATGGAGTCTATGATGTCAAAGTTATATAGACTTATAAGCAGATATATTATGGTTAGTTTCAGTGTAAAACACCTGAAGACTAAAGAATAAAATATGTTATAAATCAGAGCATGGCAGGACAGTCTCGAAAATCCATGAACACAAGCAATGGGTATTTAGCCATTTTTATGCATATTATATTTGTGGTGATGGGAGTAGTGTAGCTGACTACACATGGTCCCTAAATGAAGATTGTCCTTGAGATGCCTGGACTAAACAGTCTTCATTTTCAACAGAAGAGTGTCCACAGTGACTGCATTTTCACAATAGCTAAATATTTGTGACCCCTAAATGCGAATATAACAATACGACAATGAACTGAGCTGTAAATTTAAATGTTTTGGATGAAAAAGATACAAACGGGTTCTAATTGCATTTTTTATTTTTTCAGTTATTCAAAATATGCATCAAAATATTAATGAATACATACTGTTTGGTGCAATTATGCCTTATTTGAGCATTCTTATATCAGTATGTGATTCCCAGACCAGCAGGAGGACAAGATACGGACTGCAGATGAATCATGGTTTCCAAAAACAACAGACATGCTGTGAGAACACTTCAGACAAAGCCCTTATTCATTTAAGGGGCACGCAATCAAATCTGAGTGTGTGTGCAAATTGCACCAACAGTTATGGTTTTCATCGGTTTCATCTATAGAGTATCTGGTGTGATCATTTTCAAAGGGAGGACATAAATCTGAGCGTACCAAAACCATGTTGTTTTTTAACTTTTTTTTTTTTTTTAACCACATTGTTCTCCTAAGTTTAATCATTGCCAATTCACATGACAGCCACCAACCAGTGTGTGTGAAGTCTATCACGTGCTTTTTCTTCAAGACACATGAAGCCAGCCATAGACCATAATTGCTTTATTATTCTCAATCCTGTCCATATATGTATATGTAATTTATGTATGAAATGAAAAATATGAATTAATAAATGTATGAAAAAAACATAGTCCAAATGAGTCCAAATCTAGGGCTCATCTAGGATTCATCTCATCTAGGAAAACAGATATTACAGAAAACAGCTGCGTGGGTGGGTGTGTGTGTGTGTGTGTGTGAGAGAGAGAGAGAGAGAGAGAGAGAGAAACACAGGCTTAAACGAATAAACACTGGTTTAAACAAATAATTCAAACAACTTTAATGTTGTACTGGTTTTCAGTGCAGCAAGCCACATGTTGAAGGCCTTTTACTCTAATGACTATCTGCTCTCATTGTCAGTTTAGACAAAAGAGTGCCCAAATGCATATAAGAAGAATTCTCTCTTTGACAATGACGCAACCTGTTTGTTTTGGTGGTGCCACTCCCTCAGGGGGTGGCAGCAGGCGCCAGGATCCAAGCGTCTTCCTCTCATACTGGGCATGGGTACACCCTGCTGTGCCTGCTATATACACAGGAGCATCCCAGGATAACACTCAGGAGAGTTAACTACTGTATCTCTCCAGGGAAGTGGGGTGATATTCAACCAACTTACACATCTTTGCCCTCAAAGGTCCCCTAAGCTTGCTTTGTCGTAACATGTATATAGAGTCTGTGTTAGTCCTGTATTAGTCTAATCTATTTAATTCCTATTCATAAGTGACTCCCTCTGTATAAGTAACATAACTACATGTAAAGCACATGTAAAACTGCTATAACGTCACAGATCTAGGTAAAACATGATGTACATGATAAAATGATGGATAACTGCTTGATCTTGTGTCAAAAATTAATTTAATTCAGTATTAAAAGCAATCCATGCCATGTATGATATCACTTCGCCACTCATTGGCAAAAAAACAAACAAAAAAAAATCATAGCAGTGAAAAAGGTGAAATACAATGCCCAAACTGAAAAAGCACCACACTGAAAAGCAAAACCTTCCTTCAGCATTATCCATAAAATACTGCCTCATCTTATATAAATACTTCCTCACAAGACCATTATAGTTATTATAGTTTAGTTATAGTTATAGTTAGTTTAGTTTAGTTTAGTTATAGTTATAGTTAACTGCACACTAGTTAAAAATTACGTTAATCTTTTTCAAATATGTTCTTTCCAAAAAAAAAAAGTTCCAGTTCATGTGTTGAACAAATAGTGTCACAACAAATCGTTGAGTTTCTACACACAAATCAGACAGCTTGTTACGGACAAAAAGGGAGTGGGCTGATTTCTTTTTTTTCCTGCATTCATGAAATGAAATCAGATTAGATTAGCTGTGTGGAATATAGAAGAGAATTGTTACAAATTCACAATAGTACCAGTGACAAAGCAGCAAAAAACCCTGATAATATCCAGTAAATGCCCCGTTATGTGGCAAAGTCACACATTATCCTCAGCCAATCATCAATATGCACTACAGATAAAATATCTGCAAACAATTAAGGTTTTGTGCCCCAGATCATAAGTGCGAGCTAGAGAAAAATGGCTGATTGTCCTTAAACTCCTACATAACATTTTTGTAGTACGTCTTTTTTTACAGCCAAGAAAGCGTAATAATTTTCCTACGAATGACAGAAAAAATGTAACCGGTACAGAGACCTAGGGCTGCTATATGAGTCACTCTACTTATAGAGAGCTAAGTAGTAAAATGTAAATTAAACAAATCATTTAATACTTGACCCATACAAGCTAACAAAACAGCATTCATATTATTATACTTTATAAGGCAAGGGGTGTGGTTTAGTGTGATCCACCAAAGCCTACGAGGTAAAGGTGAGGTGTATTCATGGTCAAGTGCACACATATAGGTGCCACTCGAAATATGGGCCAACAACATAAAACAACACTGCCTGTTGAGTAATTTTGGGAACTGATTTCCTGGGGTTTGATCAGTTAGCTGACTTAGGAGTCAGGGGACACTGACAAGTAGGGTGATATGAGGTGTGCAGTGGATGCACTTCCTGGTATGTCGTGTGACTGTGACCAGATGGAGGCAAGCAACGGGGTGCCCCTTGGGTGGAGACCAAAAAGAAGGTGATACAGTGAGACACGGTGGGGGGTGAGAGGACCGTCCAGTGCTGTACATCAGCCATCACTCTCTGCTACTATTTATTGGGATGTCCTTTCACTCTCTGTTCTGACCACAATCTCCTGCAGTGGATCCACTATATGAAGGATGCCAATGCACGGATTACTCATTGGTATGTGGTAATGGCTTACAATGCCTTTTAACTTCACAGTGGTCCACAGGCTGAGTGTGCATATGGTAGTGGCTGGCATTTTTCCCCCCCTTGGTCTGCATCATTTGGTAGGGGTATGTAGCAGGCAGGGGCTTGTTTTCTTGTTTTCTTTCTTTCTTTTTTTTTACATTACTGTCCATCTACTGTGCCAAGTGCATGAATTAAAAAAGCTCACGTTTACTCGTGCCTTGAGTCTGCTCTGTTCTCTAAGCAATGTACTGTAAGATTGTTACACAGACAAACACTCTCAGCTTGCAGAGAGTGCACTCTTATATCTTAGCTTGAAGGCCAATGAGTAACTAGTGTTGCATAAACCATTCATCCACAGAGAGAGTACCTGCTCTAATCAGTCCACTGATTAGAAGGAGTTATGAATAATACAGCATTTCACTATGAGTAACATTGCTGAAAACATCCAAGCCCTGCCTAGTGACCAGAGAGAGACCACTGTCTCAGAAACCATGACAGCAGAACCTTTCACTGGGTAGATACAGTATGCTCTTATGGCAGTTATGAGTGTTTTTTATTTCAAGTTGTGTCATTGCCCAAGAGTTAAATAACATGAATCATTTTCAGAATCGTACTGAAGTAAGGTTTTTCACATATGGAGGTGCTGTATATCTTGCCACAGGTGACATCACAGTCAGTTTCCCAGTGACATTTTATTCTCTTATATAGCAAAAGGTTCATTTGAAAGAGACGAATATATAGAACCAGTCAAACTGACTGCAAGACATAAATAAGCCACATGTAAAAATGAACCATCTCTACGCCAACCAGATTTGTGGTCATATTAAAATGAAGCCTGTGTAAGCCTGGATTGTTGTTCATTATCCATAGCCACTGCATCCGTCTGCCAAGTTTTTGATTGGACTACTTACATTTATCAGGCAAGATAAATGTTCAGAAAATCTTGAGTACACACACACACACACACACACACACACACACACACACACACACACACACACAGTGTGTGGCACCTGCGCACCATTAAAATCTATTTCTGGGAATCTTATCATCACACTAAAGCATGTGCTTTCCCATGCCATCCATTGAATGTCTGTATGACATTCAAAGATACACTGGGATGCCCAGGGTGCCCATAAACAAAATAACACTCTCCAATAACAATCATAAAGTCTTCATCTTAGGTAGGGATGCAACAATTAATCAACGAAATCAATAAAATCAACAATAAAAATGGTTGGCAACGAATTTCATTATCGATTAGTTGAACCGAGTTATGAAGCTTGAGTATACCTGAGTATAATAGTTCTGTCAGTCATCAGCATCTTATACTGGAGAAATGCTTTGTATGCCATACACATAGAAATACAC
>CM040978.1:18984133-19000554 GCA_022985145.1 Pangasius djambal
TGCAGCTGGGTTGCAAGTGGGCAATGTAATGATGAATGATTCCAATTACAGGTCCAAAACACCAAGTAATGACACTGTGATGCAAATCTGCAGATTCTTACCAAGGGTTCGGTGCTCCAGCTCTGGTCAGAACCATCACTAATGGAATAAGGATTATTCTGTTCTGGACTGTCCTCCATTTCCTTGGGCATTTTATGCATTGCTGTGTTGCCCATGGCAACTACGATTGAACTTCATGTCATTACAAGTTTTAAGCAAAGTGAATACTAACTAATAGGAAACTAATACTCCTGAAGCTCCAGTCTCGTGTCCCACTGCTGAGCACCACACCACTTTACTCACTTGTTTATTTGCTAGCGTGACATCCAGCTTCTTCCATAAACAGAAAAGACCGTCTACTGTTGGCTTCCTCACTGTTCATTTGAGCCTCAGCTATTTTTACACCCACCAACTATGCATGTGAATGGAGGGTCAGTGGTATGTTTGGAACAAGAGAGTGTACAGGAGCATGATACAACCTAGGGACTAGTGTAAAGGCCTGAAGATGGGAGCTACTCACAACTCAGGGAGCTACTCACAACTCAGGCAATCATGACCTTAGTGTACCTGGTAATGGGGAAAGTAAATCATTATGATTTAAATGTATACACTGGGCCTTATTTATTATTCTTTTAGTACAGTTGTATATAAATGTTTTTGCAGAACAAACCAAATCCACAACAGATTTACAAAAGGGTCAGTAACGCTGATAAATGCAAATCACACGTGCAAAGTGTGTTCATGACACAGCTGATATATATTAAGTGATGCACATCAAAATCCAAAAGAGGCAAAGCTCACAGAGAGCTGAAAATGACAAAATGATGACTAAACCATGAAAGAGCAACTCCTGATCACAGTGTGTGCTAAATGTTCCAGTAATTGCCGTGTGTTGGACACAAAAGACAAGAGACACACTCTTCCTCTTTTACAGCATGCCATTTTTTGTGCTAATTGTCTTATTTTGTCTATGTTGTTTTATTTGTCTTCATGTAATGATTTGTTTTTGGACTGCTTTCTTTCAAGACTTTAAAATGAAATGACGGCATTTTTACAAAATCTTCATTAAATTTGTGTGTATAGTTGAAATAAATAAGCAATTTAAACACAACAGTGTAATCTGTATATAAAGTGCAATAACTCATCAGCAATCATGTATAGGATTTGTAACTGAAGAATTGAAGTTCACATTAATGAGTCTCTTGTAGGACATGATCTTTTTTTCCACTGTATTCTCATGAATACCATATTTATTGTGTAAACGCTCCTACAAAAAAAATTTATGAATATATCTGTTCGTCTCCAGCTTGAGATATGTGGCCCACTGTTAGTAATGTATGTGGGCTCTGTGGAGCTGAGCCTGAAGTATTTTTGCTTGGTGAAGATAAAGGATGGGATTATAGCATTTAGCTGTAACCAAATATTTGTTTGTTTTTGACATTCATGCAGTCCACTGAGATAATAACAGATCATGGCTGATGTACCCTCTGGGGCTTTATTACATTATACTACTCTGGTATACCAAGTTATGCTAATTTATGACAATCATCAGCATCATCTTCAGTAACCGCTTTATCCTGGTCAGGGTTGTGGTTGATCTGGGGCCTATAGCAGGAATGCTGGTAGTAAGGCAGGAATACACCATGGATGGGATGGCAGGTCATCACAGGGCACCACATACACACTCATTTGTATCTAGAGTCAACTTAGAGTAGACAATCAACCTACAGGCATGTTTTTGGAAGATGTTTTTGGACAAAACCCATTCACCACCATACTAAAATTTGATGTTAGAAATGGAGTTAAGTTTGGGAGAAAGACCATGCCTGAAGTTCCACTTTCACTCTTCACTAGTGGAGTTTACACACCCACCACCTCCCCATCTCACCCCTACTATTCTACCATGACTACACTATGTGGGCAGACTTTAGTAGGCAGCCTGGCTATCTAGCACAAAGCAGAAGTGGCCCAGAATTCCCTTTCTGTTCAAAAGTAAAATTAAATGCTTACAATGGTTCCCACACTATCCAGTTAATGTTATGAGATCTTGTGCTAGCAGTAGTATATTAATTCAGGAGAATCCAAAAACAGCCCCCAACACATCTATTGATCCTACTCTCATGATTAATAATTTGCAACTCATTTAGCTTTCGACCCCAAGAGCGACTCTTCTCATGTCTAATGTATAATGTAGTCCCTCGAGATGTGGTATGATTTATCAAAGCTGCAGCATACTGACGTGTAGGTATGTGTGGGAGGCAGAGTTAAATGTCCCCATTCTTCCTAACAGACACTGAAAGACTGAAAAACATGACCCAGCATTACACTTACTGTCCTGACCTATACAGGGTACTGTGCAAAGTCGAAGACACATCCAAAGAAATTATGTAAAGCATAGATGCCTTCAGAAAAAAAAAAGTGCCACTCTAATTCAACAGACATTGTCTTTAAGACTGTTTTCAACCTTGCATTCACTCCAGCAAACGACAAAGCAACAGGCGACAATTCATTGTCTATTCATTTGTACGTGCAAGACGCAAAGCTACAATTTCAGCGACTGTCGTAAGCAACAAAGCAACAGCACGACGACCAACATTTAAATTGAGATTTTTTTCAATTCTATACAAACTAGGTATGTCACATTAAAACAACGAATCCAAACAACTGCCTCAAATATTACCATGGACCAATCTGACAGCGTGCGTAGTCCAACGTTTCTTCAATTCCTCACTCACATCTTTAGTTCCTACTTGCAATTAGTTTGCTTTTCTTGATTGAGGCACAATGGAAGAAAAATGTATAACCATGGTTTCTTCTTGTCCTGTCAAACAGAAGTTTAATCTGTCTTTAAATGTGTATAGACATCAGGAAGAAAAATATACCTTGAAAGGAAGTAGCACAGATCACTGGTGCCTCTGGTGACTGTAGTAACTGTAGCTAGCTTGCTTAACTAATCTACACAGTCCACAAGTGACAACAGCAATTAAAGATACAAGCCCCAATGAGACAAACTACAAGAGACACCGGCGACTTGTTGCCTGCACTGGAGGGTTAGGCACTGGAAAAATCAAATTATGAGAAAAGTGACAGCTGTCAGTTTATTAGAGTTTTTATGTTTCATTCATTCATTTATCTTCTTTCAGCTCGTAATAACACTCCCTCTTATGCAGCAGTAACCACCAGTAACATTTGAATAGAGGAAGCATGTTATAATTGTGTTATGCAAGCACTTGGACACAAAAACAAAACAATCAAAAACACCAATCACTCACATTACTCTTCCACATGTTCCTCACAAATGACCATAATGACCACTCCATCAATTAGTCTGAGCAATGATTAATCCTGAGAGCAGATTTTCTTTCAGTTTTACCCACACTACAACCAAATTGCAGTTTAATCCTTTGGTAGGTGCAGAACACAAATATGTTTAATCTGTGGTAAACCACATGTAGGGTTGGGTGGGGGTGGAGCACTGAAAAAAGGTGTACTCTTCTGCTGAGTGAAAAAAAACGACGTGCTAACGACTAAATGTCTATGATTACACAACTGTATAGCGTTTATTACACAATCATCAGGGGTGTGGTGTAACAAGCATGCAGGGTTGGAATTTGTTCTGTGGAATCCTACGTTTCGAGGAAAAAAAATCCTAAATCACTAAATCATAATCTATATTTCTACTTCTTTGGAAACCCTCATATTGCTTTGCAATCAACAGTCAGTAGGCATTCTGCATTTAAAATCTTAAGTTCTTAAGATTAGTCTATGTCTACAAAGGACTAGGTACATCTTTGACACAAATTTATTCATTTCAACTATATATTCTTGCTTTGAATATCTGAAACACCCCAAAGAGTACTGCAGTCCTCATTATTTACAGAAGCTTCAGAAGTGCAGGATGTAAGGATGGAGAGTAAGGATGAAAAAAAAGAAAGGAGTCATGGGCTATGTTGCCATAGAAACTCAGACAGCTGGACTGCAAGAGTTTATTGCAGAGCTTGGTGTGTGTTTTTCTGTGTTTTCAGCATTTAATCTGTATTACACTGACTATACTGGCTAGCTGTGGCATGGAGGAAGGAGATTAACTAAGCAGGACACGTGTTCTGATGCATTATTAAAGCCAAATATACAGAACTCTTTTAAAATAATGTTTATGAAAAGGGGAAATAATAGCTTGGCATTGGTTAGACATTATAGAGTTCGCGACTGACTCTGACAGACACCTGAGCAGATATGGGTTACAAAGAATTTCCTTAAAATATATATATAGGACATACTAAGATTAAACTAAATAGAGTAGACAGTAGATAGTAATCTATAATTAGTTAGCATTCATTCATTTGGGAGACACATTTATCCAAAGCCATAAGTGAGCAGAATAAAATCAAAGCATATTGTTGCTAATTTACAAGAAACATATGACATACGATTTAGGAGGATAAATCCATTTAAGAAAATAAATTAATCTTATATAGTCTGATTTTTTTTAAAAATCATTTAAATGAATTAAAATGGTTTTCAGACTCTGTACTGTAAATAGAGTGCTACTGTATTTCAAGAAATGTACACAGAGTGTAGAAATGCACAAATTGCTGTTTTGCATAATGCTCTCCAGATTACTGTCCAATGCACAAACAGATTGAAAGTGTATTCATTTAGAATTAAGAAAGATGGATTATCAGACCAGTCCACAGAGCCAGATGTGGAGTATTTTAAGTCAGTTGATTTAGAAAATAAACCCAGCAGAGCGGTACACACAGCTCTACCCCCTTCATAACACAGGATCATGCTGAGCAGCAGGCTGATCCGGTCACTCGTCTCACGACACGTGTTGTGCTTTTGAGTACTTCCAGACCTGACTGAGGCAGGCTGTTTACCAAAGATGCATTTAAATGCATCTAAACATGACCTGAGTCCATCAGATATTTGAATATGTAATAGAAAGAATTGGAAACACTAGATTTTTTTTAAACACATCAAAAACATTATTTTACAATTGGCTGAAGCGGAAACGTTGACAACAATAAAGAAGAGAAAAAAGAACTGTTGAAATCCATTGTTTTGAATAAATTATGACTTAGCAAGTACATGTTCCAGTTTCTCTGTGTGCTTGGCTGATCTTTGGATTTTGTCACCCTCTTCAGAATATTCATATTTTTAGTACTCACTGAGGTTTGTGTGTCCTTTCAGCACTAAAAATTGTGATATTTAGATGGTAATACATTCAAATGTCTCAGTACAATACAGTCTGTGTGTATTACAGTTTTTCTCATTGATAAATTTCTTCAAACTAAAGTCAACGCTGTTAATTGTTTTTGAGAGCGTTGACTTTAGTTTCTTCTCATAACACATACGGTTCATAAACAACAAATAATCAGAACTAAAGTCCTGTCATCTTTTGACTAAATAAGCTATAGCCAAACAGGTACACTAAAATATATGTGTGTGTGTGTGTGTGTGTATATATATATGTATATGCCCCCATATACATTAGTTTTACTTTACTGTATATAAAATAGTATAGAAAACATTTTTACAGTTCTTTAAAGGGCTGGTTTGCCAGGTTTATTCAATTTAAAATATAATTGTGTAATATTTATCTGGTTACATAGATAGATTACTAGATATCAGGAGCAAGAAACAGTAGTTGAAGTGAGTTTAGTTTTGAGTTTATTTCTGGGCACCTGCTGAAAAAAGAAAATCCATACTGAAAGTCCTGACTGACAAGCCTTTGCCTCCATACGCTTCATCCACAACCTGTAGAAATGTCACTCTGTCACATTTCATATATTTTCTTTTTCCAGTAAAAGTGGAACTCTTCAATACGATTCAGGAAAGGAGGCTATGATGAAAGAAACACCATTAGGGCACGTGAATGTGTTTTATTCCACTTGTGCACCAGCACTGAATGATGGACGAGGACATCGTCCCAAACCACCACAAACATGCACAATTCCAGTTGTTCCCAGTCTTGCTCTTGTGGAATGAGGATATCACTGATTCATTAAAATGAGGAGTCTTTCTATATTGCTCCTGTCTAGCATCTCTCGGAGAGAGAGAGAGACCATGTTCCTTTCTTCCTCTCTCTACTGTTTCTCTAAAAATGACTCATATTCTTACACTGCTAATACTCCTTACCACTCTTTTCTAGGCTCTTTCATTGTCTATTTAGGCTCCAAGGCATTCAAATGGGATTCTTTTTTTATATACACAGGAATTTTTTGATAGACGTGTGAACTATTTAAGCAAACTGCACTCCTATAAACCTAGAGGTAAATATGAATTTGTTATGCAAGGGTGTGAAGACTGCAAGTTGAAATGACACGTGAACATATATAGTCCATTTATATACTTATTATGGGTTAAAACCAACAAAAAGTCAGTTTAGGTTTTGATTACTATATCAAAGATTTTAGTACTGTTTTTGAAAATATGGACACTTGGTTTTTGGTATTTTATGTCTAGTGTTCAATGTGCAATATTTAGCTGTTCAGATGAGTGTTAATTCTTTTGACAGCACTGAACTTAATTCGGAGAAATGTGCTGTATCCAGTGAGGGAAAACTAGAACCACACAGGTCCTCCATGCTTGTCAATTATTCAGCAGATTTATAAAGAAACAGCAGCAAACTGCACAGAAGGATGTGGACTCCGTCTGGCAGAGGTTAGCAAGAGCAAGAGCTTATTCTCATTTGTTTTGTGAAGCATTAAAACGGCTCCTCACTTTGCAGTTTTCATCCACAATGCGTGAGCTTCCACATATTCCAGCTTCTCATGTGAAATTCATGAAGAGTCTAGAGCACTTCAGAAATGCAAAAAGAAAGGAGAGGAAGGGAGCTGATTATCTGTCTGCTACTGCAGCTCTTACTTTTTAGAGGGGGCAAGATTAAAACGTAATCACCGCTGCTGACATGCGTTACCCATAACTCGGGACTAAGATCATCTTTTTAAAACTGCTCTTCCACTGCGTTTTAGGACCAATGCTTACTCACTCACTTTCTCATTCCTCATTTATTTTCCAGAAACTTGGCATTATCCTTTTTAGATTAATAGCTAACAATATCATTTTGGCTGTTCGCATCTGTTGGCTCTGTGGATGTTGTTCCCACCAAAGCCATTCTATAAATATCAGACCACCATTAAACCCACTTTACACAACACTGCCCTTCAGAGTCAGGCCAACAACTGACAATTCCGTTTTATCCAGGTGCACAACCTACTGACATTTGTATTTTGTAAGACACTGCTACTTGTGAATGTCAGTACATTTTTTTCTCCGGGGAGCTTACTACAGTCATTATTGGCAGCAAACTCAGGCCCCATAGTCAATCTACAACATTTTATGTTGCAATCCTAACAGAATGCTGCTTTACTTTGCTTTACTAGGTACTGGCACAGCAAAATAACTACTGAACATGAATCAGTGACCTAAATGGTACCTCCTTGTTCCTTAATGTGACAAGTCAATAATTTGTGAAACGTTCAATTTGTGAAACATTCAATGCCTTCCCCTGCAACCCACTATTTAAAGTGCGGTTTAGTTTCTGTCCAACTGCTGCAAAGTATTGATGTTACATAATCATCAATCTCTGCGCTGAGTAAATTGCCATTTCAACAGCTTGTTTTCTGTTTCAGATTAGAAAGTCTAAATATTTTTTTTACAAAGCTGTCTTCAACAGTTCATGATTATAGTCATTTAAGCAATAAGCGCCTCAGCAAATAACAGACACAAACAAATGCCATGCAATAAAACTGCAGGAAACGTATAATTAAGTGAATGCTGAGATTTTTTGGTTGGCTTATTTTAATGCTGACTGAAAACCATGACAACTTTGTGCTGTTTTCAGTTTTTCATACACAACGAACGAGGTTCTCTTTTGAGAGAATGAGGCGAGACAATTTTGAACGCTGTTCAATCTCCTTGGAAACAAAACGTGGGAGAGTGATCATATGGGAATCACTGTAAATCACATGCCTGTGTGCATGTCGTGCATCCCAAACACATCTTTATACAAACAGCCTTTCATCAAATATTAGGAATGCAGTGTTAGACATGCTGCATTCTACTGCTTCTCTAAGATATGCCCTTGATCTCACATTTCTGTGTACATCGGTGGATTCCCAAATACACAGTCGCATAGCAGCAAATGTACTGCATGCATATGTGATGCTGCAGTAGGACTCAAACCAGGCTCAGTGTGACACTGGTCACCGTGTTATGAGGAGATTAATGAAGCAAGACAAGACAGAGATGCTGACAAGATGCTGAATGTGGTCGATTTTCATCAAAGAGGTGCTGAAAGGGTGCTTTGCTACAGTGTGAGCCAGAGGAACAGTGTGATAGAGCAGAAATATATATACGCATGAACAGAAACTGGCAAGGGCTTGATATTAACATATGAATAAAGAAGGGGCGATGAACCAAATAGTGGCATGAGGACGGTATCTGTGCTGCAGATTTAGGTTAACTCAAATATCCTGATGCATCGAAATGATCAGAAAGAAGGTTCCCCTTATGACAGCAAAACGTAACAGCTGCATAAGAGCTGCATAAAGAAGTTATATGACTGAAGACTGAGAAAATGTTTAGTGGGGAGGTGAAAAAGAATATGAAAGTGGTGGAAGAATCCTGGAAATCCCTTGATTTAAAAAAACAAACAAAAAAAAAAACGCAGATGTAGCTGATGTAACTGGAAGTGAGATGGTAAGGGTGGAATGAAATTCAGGGACTCTAGGAAGCATCAGTGCCCATGTTGCTGATGAAGGTGGCATGAAAAAAGCCAGCTTGCCATGTGGCGTACCTTGCGTTTGCGCTCAGCCCGTTCTCGAGAGCGTCTCCTTCTCTCACGTGCCTTCTCCAGCACCTTCGTGTCGGGCTGCTGGTCCATCTCCAACCGGGCCTTTTTGAGATGTGCTGCTGCGTGCGCCATGATGGATACACGTTCTCCACAAGGAGAAAAAAATACGAGTTGAGAGGAGAGGAGTCCGATTGGCAAGGCAGGTGACTTGACTGCCCAAGGGCAGAGAAGGACCACCTGCTCTCTTTCCAAAGGCGCAGAGAGAGAATGAGATAGACACAAGAGCTCTCTGAATAGACTAGTCCAGGCTCAAGATCAGCCTCCTCACTCTGGGTAACAGCGTCCAACACAGGTGACGGAGTGTATGTGAGAGAAACAATGCAAGAAGGGAGGGGTATAGGATAAGATCAGAAGTAAAACAGAGAGAGAGAGAGAGAGAGAGAGAGAAGCTGTAGTCCTCCCACGACAGCTCTCTGAATAGACTAGTCCAGATCAGTCTCGTCTCTCTGGGTAACAGCGTAAGATACGTGACGCCAAATGTGTGAGATAAAGGATGGTGTACAGAGATGGGAGAAGCTCAATAAGTAATCCCGAGAGAGACAAAGTGAGGGGGCGACCCATCCCTCTGTGGTCACACTGCGCTGCTTTAGCACTACATTGCCATTAACAGTCATCAGAAAAACATGACGATGCGACCAATCACATTTCTCACTTCCACACTGTACCCACTCGCTGGGACAAATGGACGCAACCATGCATGAAAAAACAGAGGGGGGAAGGAGATGAAATATTAAAAGCAAGCACCTTCCCCATCATCCCACCCATCAGGATGAGAGAATGGTGCAGTCTACTTTCACATGAAGTCAAACCGAGCTTGTAAAATCCCAACACACATACAGAATGTGGGATCCTCCTCTGATACGTTTCTGTCTTTCGTCATGTTAAAGAGGCTCCAGAAGCCACATCAAAGAGTGTGTGTGTGTGTGTGTATACCACTGCATCCACAGCATTCGTTCATTCTTTATATGATGAATACAATCTACAGTCTACAGTCTGAATAATGATTAATAAAAGTATTTTAATAATAACAAAGCAACCCATGAAATGGCCAAGCCTCTGTTCACCTATAAAATTTACATTTAGTTTAAGCTAAAAAATAAATTATTTATTAGAAGCTATGCAAACAAATTCATAAATGATAAATATTTAATAAACCCTTTTCAGCAGCCATGTAAAGGGATGCCAACAGTAAAACAGTGATATCAGTGTAGCAAAAACAAACAATTTTGCATGGAGCTTCAGCACGTCACACACCTGGGTTTGTTTCACTATGGTGCCATCTGCTGGCGGATTCCTCTTCTTACACTAGAAAGGAAATCAGTAATACACACAGGCCCTTTTCTTTGCCACCAGAAGACATGCTTTTAAAATAATCAATAGCTATAACAATAACACTTTACTATGAAGTCCACAAATGAGAATGTATTAATACTTAACCAATGCATTTATTATGCATTAGACTTAGTATTCAAATTCAAATTTTATTGGTCACGCACACAACCATAAACAGCACGACGTGCGGTGAAATGCTTTTTTCGACCATTCGTGACATAAAATAGAATTTACATAAACCAGAATTTATTTGTATTACAGGTAGAAATGGAAAATACATAAATATAATATAAGGAATATAAAAGATAGGTGGCAGCAACAGTATGACTATAGTACCTGAACTAATCATGTCTGACTAATACATGAAATAATCCTTAGCACATCAGGAAATAATGATGTGTATACATAAACAGTCACTAAGTCATATATAAACATCATTAGTTACGATGTACCGACATCTTGTTAACTCATTTTGTTAATGAATGTTAATATTATAATACTGTGAATTATATAGTATATGCTATTACTAATGAATCAGAAAATGTGGATAGTGGAAATATATTTAAATTAGTTAATTATTATAAATTAAATTCTCAACTCTGATTTGCGATAAGGGGTTTTCTATAACAGCAGCTCTAACAGTAGCGCCAGACACAAGCTAAATCACAGGTTTATATTAATGTGCTTGTTCTAATATGTTATTGTTTCAGTGGTAACAACTTACAAAGGAACTTCTATGGTGGATGCTCCACATACTGTACACGTGTTGATATAGTGATGGAAAAAAAAACTTCAAAAACATAAAAACTTATGCAACTATATGCCCTATGTTGGTTATATAGCTGTCTGATGTGTATGTCTCTGAAATCTGTTTGTATATGGATTGTACCTTTTTGTTATCAGGGAAGAACAGGTCACTGATGACCCTAGGATAAACGGCAGGATACAAAGGCGTGGTTGGTCCAACACATGCAGTTCTAAAAACCTCAGCCATATACACACACGTACATGTGCACCCACCCCCCACCCCCCCTACACACACACACACACACACACACACACACACACACACACAGAGCTAAAGACACAACAAGGAGTGTATGTTCATACAGATGTATCATGAAATGTTTCTCGCTATTTCTAAGAATCACTCAGACACAAATAAGAGAGAGAGAGAGAGAGAGAGAGAGAGAGAGAGAGAGAGAGAGCAGATGGCTTTCCTTTTTGGCAGATCCTGAAATCATGGCAGTATCATGCGAGCCAAGAAAAAATGATTCAGATGATGGCAGGAAGATACATTCTCAAAGGTTTGATGCGGGTTAGATTGGCTCACTGGCTCCCCAAAACCCTTCTGTCATGTATGGATACATGCACAGACACACACACACACACACACACACACACACACACACACACACACACACATGAATGGAAACAATTCTAATATCACAAAGTCCAGCCCAACCCATAGGTTAGGTTATATTCATGAGCATTGATTTCTCTAACTGAAATAAAGTGCAGTCAATAAAGTCTCAAATCCTCCTGGCAGGTTTGTGGTGTCATATGGAATTATGATGTATCTTTTAGTCTCATCCTGCATGACCTATAAGCACCACAGCAAGCTTCAGCAGCATCAAATGTCAGGTTTTTTTCAGCACAGTGATATTTAAGCTACCAGACATAGATAGCAAATAAGTGGAACTTTGGCTAATTAGAGCAAAATCAAGCATTATTTCTACTAAAATACAAATAAATACTATATATAGTAAATATTTGTTACTCAATTATATGACTGCTTTGCTGTTTTTATTCTTTTAATAGAGTCATACCATATTAACCCGTAATAAGAATAAAAATAATAAAGGCACTACTATCATTATCCTACACTCACAATTCTTGCAAGATTTAATCAAGAAGCAATGAACACTGTTCAGATTAGCAGTGTGATGGTAGTAGAACTTGGTCTATTTTAAGCACCGCTTCCTCCTTCGCTGTTTGCAGCTTTGAGTCCCCATGGAAACAAAGCCGAGGCGTTACCAAAGGAGACGAGCGGCCCTCCGTGCATTTTCATCCTGACTGGAAGTCCCTAGAGTTTCAGGGCATGAGCCAATCAATTCACAGCTGAATGCAGTAGGAAAAAAGTAAGAGACACATCATCGTTTTGTGTGCGTGTGCGTGTGTGTGTGTGTGTGTGTGTTTGTGTGTGTGTGTGTGTTGGAAAGAGCAGGGTGTTGGTCAAATATCCTCTTAATGATAGGAATATGTGACAGTTTCGGCTTCCCCATAAGGAAAGCTGCTTTTTCTAGGAAAAAAAACAGCAGCTTTTATTTAAAAAACCGAAACAGCTGATTATTTTATATTATTTTATTTCCAAATCTAAAAGGGCCTCTTAGGTTTATATTTAGGTATAGGAATGGCATTATTTAGCTACACATGTGAATGGAAAACCCCACAAAGATGTTTGTGTGTGGTATGCATCTGAAAGAGAGAGAGAGAGAGAGAGAGAGAGAGAGAACCTTCAGTCACAGCCAAATATAAAAAAATCCCTTAAAATCCCACCTACATCGATGATCTCATTCACCGCCTGAGTACCTGGCTTGTGAACAAACGCATACACACACACACACACACACACACGTACACGCACATACTTGTTCTGTTTTGTATTGAATGCATTTCAGCTGCACAAAGATTGTTTGAACAACACAGGCTCTTGGAAGCACAATCTTTAAACAGACTGTTTAATTATACTGGTTATACTGATATATTAATCTTAAACCGGAGAGCTTCTTTTGTATAAAGATGGTGTACTGAAATGTTTAGATACCCCATGCTCTGTAGTCTCTGGTGCACGCTAAAGAAACAATTCACAAACAATGAATGAATACACACTATAATTCATCACACATGAATCCTGTTTGAAAGCAAAACAGAGACCAGTTCTTCCACAAAAGAAGACTGTGTCCTTTAATTATTGGCAGTGCTGACAACTGAAATAAGGGGCTCGATTAGAACGGGGATTAGACTTAATCCGGTGGTCGTGTTAGGATCCGCCAACTCGCGTGCTTTTCACTGCTCTTTTTGGCCGTTGTTTGTTTAATTAACGATTTCAGCCAAAGGAAGGCAGGCACACTGGACTGGAATAAACTGCTTGGCTGAAAAGTGGCTCGTCAGCTAAAACCCCCACACTGCTGCTGAAGATCAGAATTCACAAAGCCACAAATATAATTAATGGCAGTTAAATAGTTGCTGCCACCAAGAACCCAAGGGAAAGAAAAACAGCAGATGCAGGTGATACATCTTTGAAATATTTATTTCTAAATAACAGATGTGGTTTAGTGTGATACATCTACAACACCATGCAGGAAGCAATGCACATTTCGGATCTACTCACTGCAGCAACTCTTACTTGTATAAATCCCTCAAAGCACTGATATGTTAAATAGAAAAGCATGAATTTACCCAATATTATGCTATGCATTTTTAATTAAACCAATCTGTATCTGTATCTGTATTTGTTTAGTGGTCCAAATATTCATATCTGTATTCAAATCAGATGTTCTCTACCAGAGGTGTTTTTTTTTTTTTTTTCATGTGGACCCACGACTATGCCCCGGAAACACTGGGAAATGCTGAGGAAACAGGCCTGCTGGAAAAAGAGGTATTTTTTCTTTCTCGAATTATACAAATTATAGCAATTTGCAGAACATAACTTTATTCTATTCCTGAATCAGAAACCCTGAAGAAGCTTCTTCTATTTAATGTGCCTGAGTAAGCAAGCTATGTTTGTGCCTTCATTCAAGCATTGAATGAAAGTAAAAACCTTGTGCTTGCAACTTTTTTCACTTCATCCTGCAGGATCCCAGTCTTGATGCACACACCTAGTCTCAACGTGAAAAAAATACAGCACCTCCTATTCATATCTGTACTTATGTTCATTTAGAACCAACCATTTAGAATATCTCTGTTCAAACCGAGTAATGTATTTGCATCAGGTTTCATCTCGAGTGATAATGGACACCGGATGTCAGAAATAAGAAAAGAAGCATATGATCTATGCATTGTTTCTGTCCAGCATGGTCCCGTGATTACAAATTCAAAAGAATTTGCACAAACCATGTCATGTATGATGTCTATGATATGGATGACAGATGGGAATAGCAATCATAGCAACTTCATATGCATTAAATCTACTGAAATCACTGTTGCTTTTTCAGAATTCCTGTGTACTTTGCGGGAGAATGGGTTATCCTTACCTGGACAGTTGCTCGAGTCACAGTCCGTCCACTCATGTATGTTTGTGGACAAGTGCAGTCCTTTGAGCAATATCCAGACACAAAAGAATGGAAGGAGGAAAGAACAGAATGAGAGGGCGGACAGATCCACAGTGAGGGCCATACAGACGGTCATTGCAAGTCAAGTGGATTACTGTTCATCAGGCTGGAGGTATTAGCACGCTGTGATATCACACACACACACACAAACACAGATGCTACCGAAATAGCTTACAGGATTAAGCAGCTAGATATAGTGAAGTCTGTTCATCTGATTCAGAATCAGGCCTTCAGAACACACACAGCCATGTTACACACTCCACACAGACCTACACACAGGACACACACCCAGTGGGACATACCCCCAAAATCCCTAGTACAGAATTTCAGCATAGATGCAATGTTTGTGATTGTGAACACACATCAGATATTTGTGTGTTTGTGTGTATTAGGGTGTCAAATCTCCTCTTAAGCCTTCTGGATGTGAACTATAAACATATCCACTCTACTACTGGATTCCTCAAATAACAGCACACTCTCAGAGATAAGAGTGTTTATAAGTTGCTACTTGTACTATCACGGATTAATATCAGACAAAACCTGGATGAATTAAAAATGATATTCTAGGAAAATAATCAACAATAGGAGGGCTGTTACCACATCACCTCATGCAGTGTTTTATTCCTCTTATAATCACAGCAATTTGGAGATGCAACAAACTGTATTGATTAAATACTGACAAATCATACTTTTTTACAGTTAATGTTGTGGAATATCCATATTGCCGCTACGAACAGTCTTTTCCTCACCAGCCTCTCTTTTCTCTCTCTCTCTTGAAGTTAATAAGACAAAAGATGCAGCATGTCATGTTACCAAGAAACCAGAAAGTGCAGAGACGTCTGTCCTGAACTCCCGCATGGCAGAAAAGTTAAAGGAACAGCTTTTCATCAAAGTGCTGATGTAGTGTCTCCTTCCACTACAATAAGCGTTAAATAAGCGTTAGATAAGCGTTCTTCTTACAGAATAGGCGTTCTTCTTACAGAAAGCCTAAACATAGCAATGACTACGCATTTTGCTTGGATGAATAACAACTCTACAGAAAAAAGGTACTACAATAAGTACAATAAGTACATTAATATAAAACTGCAGCCAGCCATGCTGTCTGGGCCATGCTGTTATAGAAAATTAATCAACACCTTCTGACCAATCAGAACTAAAAATTCAACAGCATTGTGATATAAGTCAAAATAATGTCAGCCTCAGACACTCTGTACGCAGGATAGAAAAAAAAGCCGAACCTAAAACTAGTAGATCCTAATTGAAGTGCATTTGGGGCACTCATGTCCTAATGAGTTACTACATCATGAACATGTGATATCACATACATCATAAATGGTCTCTAACATGAGTCAATCTGGAAGCACTGAAAGGCAAAGATGCTAGATACAGATCGCACATTCAACCAGTCACTTTGCAAAAACTGGGCAGTGAATCAGTAACAGCCAGAGCAGACAATGGAATGGACGCAAGTCATCTGGACATTATTATAATGAAATATGCATTTCTTTTGCTTGTGTCATGACCTACATTCCACTCATTATACCATATGTTGAATGGTATATAACAGACAGATTTGTATATACTCTTTATCTTGGATTAAAGTCTTAATTCTCAAAGCTGGCTCTTGAATCTAACTCATTTAATAAATGTAGTGTTGCTAATACACTACCCTCCAAAAGTTTGGAAACGCCTGAACAAAATAGGGTTTTTGGGCAATATCAGCATAAATCCTCTTTAGTTAGTGACCATTTTGCATTGATAATAAGGGACAACACAAACTATGAAAACATATTTTATTAAATAAAAAGTTTATGAACATAAACATGAACATAACATAGAAAAATACTCAAATTTTGGAT
>CM040978.1:19000654-19051217 GCA_022985145.1 Pangasius djambal
CTTTGGGCAATCCTCCAGGAGGCTTGGAGTAATATATCAAGTCAATGTTTGAATAAACTGACTGCTCGGATGCCTAGTGTTGTCCCTTATTATCAATGCAAAATGGTCACTAACTAAAGAGGATTTATGCTGATATTGCCCAAAAACCCTATTTTGTTCAGGCGTTTCCAAACTTTTGGAGGGCAGTGTATGTTATAAAATGTTTTGAATTTACGTACTAACAAACAGTGAAATAGATGCCTACACTTACTAGATTCCTAGATTTCTTTATAGCTTGCTATTACGAATACAAAAGAACGGTAAACACAGAATCACATTGAGATTTAGTGTGACTACCCTTTGCCTTTAAAATCGCATCAGTTCTCAGGTTCGGTTGTGCAGTTTTATAAGGAAAGACATCACTTCAAGCATCACGAAGAACCTGCCACAGTTCTTCTGGAGACTTTGCCTGTCCCTCTTACTTCTGCAGAATGTGCTTAGCAATATCATATTATGTTTATTACTGCTTTATATAAATGGCACTCGAAGCCGTCTCTGCTACATTTCTTGGTTTTTAGGAAATAAATGCTTGAGAATCTAAATTTGCTCCATTCTACTGGCACAACAATGCAAAAAAATCAATATAAGACATATAAATCAAATGATAAAATTGTATATTTTTATGTCTACATGTGAAAATACAGATAGATAGATAGATAGATAGATAGATAGATAGACAGACAGACAGACAGATAGATGTATAGATAGATAGATCGATAGATCAATAGATAGATAGATAGATAGATAAAAGACCTCTTCCACCAGGAGAGAAATGTTTCATCATAGGCTTAAGGTGATCAGTCAGAATGACTTTGTATTGATTTGCATTGATGCTTCCCTCTAAGGGGACAAGTAGACCCAAAGCCTGCAGAAAGACAGACAGACAGACAGAAAGGCAGACAATACTTCAACCAGGACAGTTGTGTAATAAAAAAAATATGTAATACAATAATTCCCCATATCATTGTACAGTGAACTCATGGGGAAGGTAATAGGCCAGGTGCACTAAGCCAAGAGAGTTTAATCAATGAAATCTATCATGTCTAACAGGCGCAAGCTTACTTGGCACAGTAGAATGAAATGGAACGGGACACCTAGGACTCTTTAAACTAAGCATGTCAAACGGCAGCTAATCTGCATGCTTCACGTGAATAATTGATAATAGAAGCTAATGTCATGGTATTTTTGGCTGCTTGGAAGGACAGCCGTGAGTGGGAGGCACTTTTTAAAAGCATTAGTGCAGGTTGCCAAACTGACAGCAAAATGCAAGTACTATTTAGTGTTAATTTATAGTTCACACTAATTGCACCCTAACAGCTAACTTTAACCAGCATCTGCTACTAAAATATCATGACAAGTCACCAGTTTTGCAAAAGCAAAATAAAAAGTGAATGAAATAAAACCTAGGTCAGAGGGACAAGAGAGAGACGGCCCTATCCTGAGACACTGACAAAGTGTTTGACAATTTTAACAATGAAAAATTTTAAGAGAGAGAGAAAGAGGGAGTGGAGGGAGTTTCATTTCGGTAAAAATATATTAACTAACATTTCTAAGCTACACATTTATTATGTATTTATATAATATGCATTTGTTTCTACCTAAATTATCATTCATGACAGGCCATCACTCACAAACACAAAATCAATACCCCGTTGCTCTTTTCTATAGATCCTCTTGTTTTGTCATTGAGCTTTTCGAGGGGACATGTGGTTTGATGTGGTCCTCTACATCTAAAAGTGGTCACCTGTCTATGAGCTTTCACCCCTGAAAATAAGCATCAGCTAGGTTTTCATAAATATTTACACCTCTGTGGAACAGCAGTCAACATGGTGACATTTGCTCAAGTGGCTAATTCCCAATTTCCCATCCCCGTCGTTAGACACAAGTAGCACCCCACAGTCCCCTATGACTTAAATGAATAATGCATAAATGGATTGGGGGCAGCAGACAGACACATTATTCAAGATGGCCTGAGGCTTTCCAAAAGTGCAGGTGTATGGTGGTGCTCATTAAGACTGGATTTCATTTCCATATTTTCAATTTTGAAGGGGTTGACATTCTTCAGTCCAATCTATACATGAAAAGCAGGCAGTGAAAATAGAAATCGAGCACCTCTGACACCAGCTAATAAACCTTATGATAGACATAGATATTCAACAACGCTATGTAGCTTCTGGCTGACGTAAGATGTAATTCTACATTTCAATGTAACAGCTGGTGAATGTGAGGTCTGACATCAAGTGAGTAAGTAGGCTTATAAATGCTGACTGTCCAGAATAGAGTTTTTAAGTGCAGAGCCAAATTGCCAATCACTGTTCTGCAATCCACCTTAAACTATAAGGAAACTTTGACATTTCAGAGAAAAATAATGTCACAGAGCTCGGACATAGGGGTCATTCAAAATATGTTACTCTGCATAGTCCTTATTCAGAACTTCATACATTTTAAATTCCATTGAAATATGGTCAATTTTGCAGCCTGATGTTTTTTTATGCACAGAGTTATTATTACACCTAGCGGTCAAAATGAGAACTTCGGCAAGTGCTGATAAAGGTCCACTGGGACAGAAATCATGCTGCCCCATGTTCAGGAGAGGAGCAGGACAGTTAATGATAGGGTTTCCAGATTCGGCTAGTTGAAAAATACTCTGCTGCCACCAAGATCTTGTTATATACAGAAAATAATCAGAATAAACTTTCCACAAATATAGGGAAAGGGAAATGGGGGTTATGGAGTGGAAAATGTCCATAAGTCATCCTTATTTCCTACACAAAGACTGACAAAAAGAGTAAAAACGTGTCTTCCTTTTTCAGTGGCTGAATTTTTTTGGGCTAGTTTCAGGCCTCTTCAGGATGGGATACACATGCTTTATAGAGCACGGTTGAACAAAGGTCCATATAAAACCACTCAAAACGAGCTGTATGCTGGATAACTGTATGTTGTCGTCTCTCAACTCTGCTTATTACGGGGTTATTCTAAAAAAATTCACTAGATGGTAGCTTATATCATAACCAAATGAGAGACTCTCGACATAATTTTGTTTGAGGTTATGACGTTATTAATTTCTTTCAGCCCCACCAAAAATCTACGGTCATGAGATGTTCCTGTTACAGAGGAAAGTCTTTGTGAATCAAATTTCATTAAAGCAATATGGCAAAGTTGAACCAAAGTGGACAAGACAGTGTGGCATTGTGTGAGCTGAACACAACAATGCATGAAGACAGTGTGAGACCTAAACCGAGGTAGAAAAGCCTCAGAATGGTGTTCCCTCAGTATCAAAAGAACATTGATAGGATCTCAACAAAGCTTTTCAAATGGGAAATGACACAGTGTCCAGTGTTTCAGCTGTCTGACATTTTCAGAAAGAGAAACCAGGCTTCAGCTCATAGTTGGATCATTATACACACTGACACACACAGTCAATAGCTTTCTTGTTCCTCTGGAACTGTCTGCAGACGCCACTCACTTTCTCACACTCTCTTCCTCCGTGTGTGTCATGCACACGCAGAAAAATCCATGAATTGCAAGAGAAAAGCCATGAATCAAAAATGCCTTAGAATACCAATGGGATGTAATATAAGATCTAAACAACACATATGGACAATTTGCGCTATTCTTTAAAATGGTGTAACGGTAGATCTATTCCTGAAAACACAGAAACCATTTCAAGTGAAGCCACGATCAGCACAGAGATCCTTCCTTACATAAGAATTCCCATGATAGCCGATGCACACCATCACAACACACCCAGTAACAAACAGAATCTGATAATAAAGGTTTCTTTTGGCTGTTCTTGCTGTTGTTGCATTGTAGATAAGAAACCAAGCTGTCGCAGGGCTCTGTAGTCATTAATCACAATTAGCCAACAATACACCACTCTGACAGGACCAGTGTGCGCAAATGCAGTTTGCTCTATGGCAAATGCACTGTGCTCTGTCCCAAAATAAAGCAAGCCTTGTTACATACTATGGCATCATTAGCATTTATTAATCATTTATTATCCACACACTGCACCGATTAAAGAAGAGAGACGAAGTGTGCTAATCAGTAGGGACCACTTAAAAAGTAAAAATGGGAAACAGTTTAACAGAAAATGTTACCCTGTTCCCATTTTAAAAGACTGAATTAATTAATTTATTTGTTCATTCATTTGTTTATTTATTCATTTATTTATTCATTCATTTCAATAAGCAGTTTGTCCTGGTCAGGTTCAGGACATGGGACTCAGGACCACAGGCAGAATACACAAATTACCTTTTTTTTATATATATATATATTTTTTTTATTGTCAGCTCATTTTTGGTGCGAAGTCTTATTGAAAGGATTTTTTCCCAATAATATTTTACCCATAATTTCACTCATTTCAGTGAAATAAGTGGTAGGTGATGGATGAAACAACGGGTTCTTTATGAATTAAGAGCATATTAGTAGGAACCTTATGAAGCACTACAGAGATCGGGTTTCATAATCCCTCAATGAATTTAAAACTGCAAACTATCACACTTCTCTAAAGCAGCTTTGCCTCTTGGGTTTAAACGCTGTCCTTGTCTCATTTGGTGGTAGAAATGAGATGAACTGAGGAAACACTGTGAAGATGCAATATATATATATATATATATATATATATATATATATATATATATATATATATATATATATATATATGTAAGGATAAGGATCTGAGAGACTTTGACAAGGGCCAAATTGTGATGTGATGGCTAGACGACTGGGTCAGAGCATCTCCAAAACACCAGGTCTTTTGGAGTGTTCCCAGTATGCAGTAGTTGGTACCTACCAAAAGTGGTCCAAGGAAGGAAAACCAGTGAACCGGCAACAGGGTCATGGGCGCCCAAGGCTCACTGATGCACGTGGGGAGTGAAGGCTGTTATGCCTCTATGACCATAATGCAAATGTTGAGGGAGAGACAGTGAAAATGAGTTTGTTTAAAGACCTCACCTGTGTAATGAACATAAGGGAGAGGAAGAGAAACAGGAAATGAGGAGATATGATTAGATGAGAGTAACAGCTGAAGTAAAGGCAATGAGTGATGAAAAACAGAAAATGAGACACCAGGCTCAGTAAGGAGATGTGTGAAAGAGCCAAAGTAATTAAACTTTAGAAGGAATAGAAGGAAGAAGGGAAAAAAGCAAGAGAGCTTTCCGGATATGGCATTGAAATCAATCAATTTAGGCAGGAGATCCCATTTCCCAACCTTCCTCATCAGATGGGATACTGTATATGTGTGTGTCAGAATAGTAAGTAATGCCTAGTTACTCAAACATTTCCTTAGACAATAAGAATCCAGCGGAAAACTGTCAGTGAGCCCAGAATGCAATAAAACAGAGATTCATTTTTTTCCAGTAAAACAGATAATGTGTTTTACAATAAGAACATCTGTGTGTGTGTGTGTGTGTGTTGTTGGACAGGATATGTGAGGTGATATTTATCTCTGACTGTTATAACACAGGCCTAAATATAACACTTTGTGATTGGTGTATCAGGAAATGCGTGTAATTGGGAATGTCACCATCTATCCTGTCAGAGATAAGAAAAGTTTAAACAAATCCAATTCCATTAGACAAGGCTGCCAGAAGGTTTTTTTTTTATGTCTCTTGGTTACCCTTTCTGTCACTTATATAAACTATGAACTGGAAACTTTATGCATTTTAAACAGTGTCAAAGATGACACTGAGCTCTGAAAGTGAGCTTTCTGAATTTATTCATGTGCCTTTTTATGAAAATAAAACAATCTATACAGAAATATATAGGAACTGCATTACTGCAAATCGGTACAAAGTTACTCTGACTTATCACCTTTATCCTATGATGAAACATTTCTATCCTAATAGGACTGGTCTCTTTAAAAATGACCCCACCCTCATCCACAGGACATGAGGGCTCACTGAATGGTTTGAGGAGTATAAAAATGATATATGAATCATATGCTATGGCTGTTCCGTATCATACGACAGCTAACAACCAGAGAAGGTTATCACGTGCTTCCTCCGAGACATGTGAAGCCAGTCAAACTCATCATTTCAAATTGCTGCAAATGCTGCATCGCAGGGCAGCGTAACGCACTCTGAGGAATCTCTCTAAACCTCTTCCACATAGATGAGCTCACAGATGCCCACGATTGGCTAGGGTCGCTGTGATTGACAGGGAGGAGAGAGCATGCCATCCCTCCCACCCAGGGAGCATGGCCAATTTTCCTTCTTAGCTTCCTTAAAACAAACTGACTGAGGAATACTAAGAATATTGGGGTTTAACTGAAAAAGAAACTAGACAGAGGGTAGAAATTAGGTAACCTGCAACCCGAGCAACACATTAAAGGGTTACATCACGATCATTATGTGTACATTTTTTTAAAGGACCAAACGAGAATCACCAACACAAAACCACAGCTTGTTATTCACAAGCCTTCAGTGTTGCAGTGCTCTCCAAATACTGGCCTCTTACCGTGCCAATCCATTAATTCATTCATAAGCAATCTGAATTGGATAAAAAGAGATAAAAGACAAAGAATGAACACATCCATAATGTCAGTGGGAAAAGAGCCCTGCACATTTCAAAGGATCAAATAATTGCATTAGCACGAAAAGAACTTTCAAACATGAACATCAATGACACTTTCCAGACATCCAGCTCATTTTATAAATATCGCTTCCACTCATTGCTCTAATTTTCCATGGCCTACGATCCATAATATAAATACAACAGTGCATTAAGTAATAGTACATTCAATAAAAAAAAAGACTGCTTCCGATAAACCTGTACATATTATTGGGATTTGGAGTGCTGGAAAGCAAAGTAATAATCAAATCGCTTCTATATATCATTACATACAGTGTACTGTTTCAACTGCGTCAAACTGTCTCTCATTTCATGTGCAGCATCTAATTACTATCTGTAAGATACAATAAACACTGAGCACATCCGTATGTATGAATCTGTTATTAATTTAATATAAATCACAGTGGATCACCACTATCACTGGATCACCACCACAAATCTACAATCCAAAATCTGACTATTCAATTCCAGAGTATTTCCCTAACAATGAACATAAATATCCTTAATATTATTTCGCACATGACATGTATACAGTAACAGCTGGTCACCAAACAGAACTCTTCCACTATTTACACTATTTGCGTGTTGGGTTTAAGAATAACTGTGCTGTCAAAACAGATGTGTGCTGCATGGTTATAGTTATTTATACCTAATTCTAGAGCAGCTCGTCTGCTCATCAGCCTGAGATGGCTGTGCTAAAGGCAGTGCAGTGTGGCTTTAATTAGTTCTTCAAACAATGTCATATAATTGACAGACAAGGATTCATAACTAGAAATAGGAACGAGCATTAGTCTTCACCTTAACATACATGAAGATGGTGTGGAAAATTATTGCGGAAATAAGAATTTTACTTTAAAACAAACCTAGACATGAATTTATTGTGACAACAAAAACACGCATGCCAAAAAGATTTTCATTTCATTATTTCTGATCAACTGTAGTTTAAGCATTGAATCTTTTACTACAATAGCATACCTTTGTTTTTGTCTGAATTAACCATTATTCTATTATTTTGTAAGTAGATTAACAGCTATGCAGGCTGAACTGTGTAAAGGAACAAATATTGACAAATGAGGAAATTGACCCATTTCCTTAGAAATTCACGAGATAACGTTCAGCAAATGTGTCTTAGTTCTGCTTTCATATTTTTTTCATACTGTGAATAAGCCTGAAAAATTTATAGCCTCCTTTGGAGAAGCAGCAGTCGATCTGATGAATGCCTCCTAATCCACACAAGCACATAGAGAGAAATTTATCCTCGGTATCAGACTGGCACATAATTTCACCTGACATTTTTATGGGTCATTTTTTTTTTTGCCTTTCTTTTGGCAAAAATAATTCAGTGTCACTGATTGAAAAGTATAGAAAACAACTGCTAGACTGAAATCATGCTGTAGAATTCACAGATATTAACTGAGCCATTTACAACTGACAGCTTATTATAGTTAAAATCCATAAAATCCTATATCTGTAACATTCAGCACACCCCAATATACATGTGCAACCAAAGAATCTTCAGAATGACAGCATAACTGAGCCTTAGGGAAAGATCATTATATAAACTCGTTTCACATTGCAAAAATTCAGGTCACTTCATATTATTTTAGTAATTGATTTCAGGAACAAATTTGTCAGCTGATAAAGTAATTCCAGAGTGGCAAAATCCACAGCTAATAGAAGTAGTAGAAAAAAAACCTAAAGATAGCTCTGGACATGAAGTCTGGACAGACATAGAAATGCTTTCATATTCCCTTAAACTAGATGAGTTTCTGTTCTGGAATGGAGCAACAGGATGGCAGACACAGGTGCCATGGAAACAAGAAGACAGGCTTAAACTAAAAAGATGAAGAAGAGAGAGAGAGAGAGCATGGTTGGCTCTGCCCCATCCCTTGTGAACATTTAGGATCAATTTAAGCTGTGCTTGTACAGCGAGAGGAATTAGAGGTCAGAAGGTAGCAGTGCTGTTTGTGTTGTGTGTATGTAATCTGACATTCTATCAATCGGTCGCTATATTCAGTACCAAGATGCGATCAAATCCAGATTTAAAGTGAAATTAAAATTAAGTGTTAGAGACACCACTAAGACAGTATATCTAGAAAAAAATATAAATTCTTGTTTTTATTATATAGTGTAATGATTCATTCTGTGCTAGTCTTGCAGTCGTCAAATCAAATGCTCTATACAGTGCTTATATATCCCGCCCCCAGGGGTGTGTCTTGCTCTACAGTAGCAGCTCATTAGCAGAAAACATTTTTGCCGTTTGTTCTCCTTTCCAACCATCCGTTAGTGTATTCAAGGAGTTTATTTATTTCAAACAGGGTAGAATTTGTGCAAGTACTTGGTTATGTGATAGGCACTTTTCAGAGGAGTCTTAAATGCCAAGAATGTCTTGCTACCTAATCAAGAATGTGATTCCATCTGCATGCATGGTCTGGGCTTCCCCATCAGTAAGATTAAGCAATATAATTTTATCAATATTTTCAAAGCCTAACCCTTTAGCTATAAGCCTACCACTACCATGTGTCGGATGCCTCCCGGGGGTGATCCTGTAGCTCTCTGTCTCTGTCGCATACAGTCAACTTCAGCTCAAACATATGGCATACAGCATAAATCCAAAAACACACGGCCACACTCTTCACCATCTAGGTTATTGAGCCTGTTGAAATTCACAGGCTTGGGTGAATCCACAGCTGAAAAAAAAAGGCTCGTGTTAAAGTTTTGACTGTGCTCCATATTTAGCTACTTGGCTGAAAAACTGTAAAAAAGTACTTCAACACCACATCATCCTGACTTCAAAAGGAAATACATCAACTCTCAAGCCACTTCACGGGAACGTCAAGGAAAGCCTGAACACTACAAAAGCAGTTTATTCATTGTCTTTCCTCAGGCTTTTCATTCACTGGCCTGGAGCTGAAGGACTGTAATTGATTAGCAAAGCTAAAGTACATCTATACAAACACAGAAGTCAGACAATACACCTGAAATGACTGTGACTGATAGGCGGCAGATATAAAGTCTGGGCTATAAATAAAATGAGCCCAAGCCTCACTTCTTCATACCATTCTGTATATTTTTTCTTACAAACGTTGGTGGTGCTGTTGCTGTTGTTGTTATAATCTGCCTTAAGACATTTGTTAATAGCAAATAATCTGATGTGGATGCCAAAAATGAAACCAGATGTCTTTCTTTCTTTGAAAGCAGGGTGGAGGGGGCTTAGACCTATTAGTCCGTTTATACCAGCTGCCTGTACTTGGTGCGCATTATCATTTATTATTCATTTGTACTAATGAATTTGCACTAATGCATTACAATGCCATAATTTACACACCCCTTCACAAAGTTACTTAAAACAATAGCGTTTGTGTTAATTTAAACAATTAATAATGCTACGACTGACAAGTAGCTATACCCTTGAATGCACAAAAACAAAAAGTAAATGCAATGGGGCATGAACACTGGCCTCCATGTGATGCTTGTCATTAAAGGGTATTAAGTGTGCGCCTCTATAAAAGCACTGCTGGCCTACTTTGTCTCAGCTGGTCAGACCGCAGGTTCTAATCACTAGCTGCTTTATGGGGTGCTGCTAGATTGATGGTGATACATTAAGTGACTTCTCTCTTTCTAAACAAGGCTTACAAACAAGCTCACACTGCTGATTCACACAGTCTGTGTTTTTCTCTTACATCTATCTGTTTCTCTGCCTTCAGACAAAGGGATCGTTCATAAACAGGGTGGGGCTTCTCTCTCTATTTTCTCTCTCTCTCTCTTTCTCTCTGTATCTCCTTCTCTCTCAGATTTGGTATGAATTTCAAATTAGACAAATCTCTGGCCAGAGTGCATGCGATCATGTCAACGATGATCAATATCTCTCCATCATGAGATATCCTCTTTGATTATCTCACTCCATCTTCTACCCCATCCCTCTTCGATGGGCCGTGTTATGGACCAATCCTCATAGAGCATGACTGTTGTCTAGGTTACGGGCCCCACCCTGTCTAATGCAGGAGCGCATGCATGGGGCAATTGCATCTGGACATCCCTATATTCTTGTGACAAGGGAAGCAGAGAGAAAACTAAAGATAGTTGAAAATTCAATTTTGATGCAATTTGATCTCTGATCTTTGTTTTGCTACGGCATTTGGTTGCCATGGAAACAGATGAGCTTCATGGGTATTTCCCATCTGTGTTGTTATTTGCCTTCCAGAAGACGCTTCAGGAAGGCGTCATGGTGAGATGGTCAAGAGAGCATCGCCAAACAAGCACAGACACAAGTGCCAGGTCTTTCATGTAGTGTGCAGATCACATGACTACATGACCAAGCCCCATCCACTGTGCTCCCAGTTCTGGCTATGAATATGCAGTGTTCTGTTACACTGTTTTAATGACCAACGTCATCTTTTTCTGAAAGTGGTGTTGTGTTAGTGAAGCTTGTCCGGTTACCTGTTTTCGCTCATCTGTAGTCAAAAGAACACAAGGAACCAATAAAAACAAGCAAAAAAAAAAAAACAAAGGGTGTGGCTAAGTCTGATATATTTACAAAGATAATGCAAAACATAAATTATACAGTACAGAATGACATAAAGACAGATATAAATGATCAGCTGCATAACCAGAGCAGAAGCCTTCCAGACAGGTCCCAGAATGGACTGGAAGCTTGCATGATGATTAATGCTTTCTGAAAGGCATCACCTCCCAGCAACTCACACTAGCTCGTAAGCTCAATATAGAAAACCACCTTACAGAGTATAATGCTTTCACCGTGGGTACAGACCAAAAACAGGCCACATGCATGGCAACAGCTTCAAGAACTGCATGATTCCTTTCACGCCCTTTGGATAAACTGTATTATTGTTGCAAAGCTCTGAGCCAGAAACACATCACCTACAGTTTCAAATAGTACAGGAACAAGCTCTCAAACGACAGAGTCGATTCTGCTGTGCCTGCTTGTTATGGCCAAGCTATACGACTATACCCACTGCAGAAAACAAGCTCATGAGTGAAGCATAATAATAAATAAACTCTTAACTACTACCGAACCATATGCTGATAAGTTTAATTGAATATCATATTACTTTAATATTAATAATAAAAATTCAAATCTGGGCCTGTATCTAAAAAGCCAACAATAGAAACGTTAATATTCCGCATTTGAAGATGTGACTTCCATTTGCTGCAACATAAGTTTCAAGATCTAGGCTGAATAAGTTATAGTAGCACAAATTAAATCAGGCCCTTCCATGGCCTAGTAATTCTGCAGTGTCGATCGATACCTTTTCTCCAAATAGGGTTGACTCATGTATCACTGCATCCCAGCAATTTTCAATCTCTCTGTTTTACCAAACTTGAAAGCAATTTTTTCAGCAAATCTATCACACTAGTGAGAAGGCTTGATCTGGGCTGCTCAGTTTTAAAAATAGAATCATGGGTTTCTGGCGTGTACAAATGAATCTTGCTAAACGTTTAGCAAGAAATACAGAGTATCATTTCAATTAGTTAAGCCACAAGCTATGAAGATAAAACTGCACAGTTAGAGGTCCTGTACAAATTAGGTAGATATTAGCCCTTAAAGTCAGAGCTTATTATTCAGTTACTTACCTTACATCATAATATTAAGTAGCTACTATGAATTATTCAGGAGCTACAGTAGACTAGTCTAGACCCACATGATGGGTCCTGGCAGTGTGTTAGGTTAAAAATCTGACAACGCAAATTTTATACTTATTTTATACGTTTTGAGCAGAGTTGCACATATTTCAACCTGTTATCTGAATCTCTGTTTTTCACAGGCATTACTTCAGCCAGAGATAAAGGCACTCTGGATTTCTACAGTGTTCATCAGAACAAGGGCTTCTTCATCAGCAACATCTTCATCAGCCTTTAAACCTGCTGCTGAGTGTACACTGCTTTGTGTGCGATATGCTAAAGCGCTAACCGGCCCCCTGGGAACATGCTGTAAGAGATGCTGTAAGAGATGATGGATGCTAAGAAAATCATATATACTTTGCTCCTTAATTATGCATGCCTTCAAGAAGTTTGCCTGACTGCAGCATTCTGCAGCTGTTCTGAAAGTGTTGCACCCACTTACAACTGAAAGATTGGAAATTATGGAAGCAAAACTGTAACACTGTGACTATGGCAAAAAATGCTCTTACATTGCCGTCAAAAAATTACAGCGTGTATGCATATTGTTGCTAGCCATCTTTGCATTGGACCTACAACTTAAATCAATGCACAAACATGAAGACTGTTGGTCAATTCTTAGCCACTAGAGTTAGGCACAGTAAAGCTTTGACATGCCTTTAGACATCTATTCTCAACTGCATTCCGTAGTGTTCTGCGTCACTGCGTTGGAATCAATGACATTCCACAATACTAACCGTAATAAACGTAATTCATTAATTCATTCATCTTCAGTAACCACTTTATCCTGGTCATGGTTTGCAGTGGATCTGGAGCCTATCCCAGCAACACTGGGTGTGAGGCAGGAATACACCCTGGATGGGACGCCAGTCCATTGTAGGGCACAATACACACACATATTCACACTTTGGGGCAATTTTATGTAACCAATCCACCCACAGACACATTTTTTGGGAAGTGAAAGAAAACTGAAGAACCTGGAGGAAACCCACAGGCATGAGGAGAATATGTGAATCTTTGCACAGACTGTAACCTAAGCTCAGGATGGACCTGGGGATGCTGGAGCTGTGACGAGGCAACACTACCTGCTGAGCGAACGTGCTGCGCATAAATATAATTAATTCTACTGTAGAATCTACTGTATATTTGTCAGTGTTTATGTATCTTATTTGACCAGTAAACACTGACATGTTAAGGAGATGACGTGAACCTTTATATTGTTAATGATATTTTAGAATCAAATAAGCTCAGTATGGACTAAATGGGCCACTCATAAGCTGAACTGGGTAAATACATGCCATTAAAACCTAACAGACCTGTGCACTTGTGCTTAACCCTGTCCTTCCTTCCCTCATTAGTGCTACACACAGAGAATCGCTACTCCACCCTACTCTTCTGCACTGATTAAACGCCCAGTCGCCTTGCCCCTGAGCCTGTGGAGGGTTCAGTGGGGGAGGGCGTATCAATAATTCAAACACTGAGCCCTCTTTGCCCTCTGCATCAAGAAAGAGATTCAGGATAAATGAGGGTGTGCTCATTCTGCTTAAAGCCATTGTTTCTGCACTGCGGCCATGACAGTCGCCTTACAGCAAAACATTTTTACAAACTGGAAACTACCAAGGTCTCCCAGCATCATAGGGCTAATGTACATTCTTTATATTTTAACAGACCATGCTGTATCTGAGCAAACAAATTCAAATAATTCTACTCGTAGGAATTGAGAAAAGTGACGGACATATTGAGGAAATTCTATAAATAAAAGCTTCTGTTTACCCTTTTTTTTTCTCATATGATGCTGGACTTAAGGGACACCCAGTTTTATTAGCTGAAAATGTCTTGTTAATATGATGCTTTCAGAACAGTGGGCAATGTGAGACAATGCTGTTGTATTTTATGCACAATAACTGACTCTTTTGTATAAATAATACATAGTAAAATGGTATATTGTGCAAGTACGACAGCAGGAATTACCACACTTTCCATTCCTCCTTTTAAAAATGGTATTGTTTATGAAAGCATTGCTAATATTATTTCAGTTCACAATTAAGACCATGTGATGAGTCACCAGGACCGTAACCAATCCAATAAGCTTAACTGCAGTTTGATTGGTTCGTGAGATCCACTGGATGTGGTACTGTCGATGAGATCATACACAGAAACAAAGATCATACATGGAAACATCAAATATTTCCTAATATCCAGCAGCATTTAACTATGAATGCACTACGAATTCTCCTCCAGAAGTAATTAACTATTAATACACAGGTGCAAGAGACAAGAACAGCATTCTTTCACTAGTATGCCCACCTCAACAAAACACCCACACCCCGGTGCATACAACGCTCAGAGAAACACATAAAATGCCTTATTTATTCTTGACTTTTAGAACAGAGGAGCTATGCACAATAACAAACACAAAGAGACGTGGACCCGCCCCATATTCAGCACTGATCACCACCTTGGGGAACAAAGGTGCTTCACGACATTCCATAATAAATGAGTGAGAGTCTGTTAGAGCCACCGGTTAATGTATCAGAATTTTAATGGAAGCACTCAATATAGAAAAGCAGCACCATATATATTAATTTAACCACAGATAGGGGGGAGTACACTCTGGAGGATATGTAGCAATAAACACAGGGAAGAACAAAATGGTCAGCACTTCTTTTGGACACACACACGCACATATAAAATTCATCTATTGTCATTGCATCTTTATTCCCAAAACAGAATCCTCATTAAGGCAAGCGCCCTGGAAATAATAACATCTGGGCATCAAGCCACACACCCACCCACCCACACACACACACACACACACACACACACATGCACACCCAGCATGGCACCTGCCTACCAGTCAGCCTCATGGGACAGCATCAGGCAGTACTGCCCAGAAATGAATCTCTCAGCATAGCACAAACAACACTGCTTCCCCGCGTTTCCTCAGACCTGCTGCTCCAATACTAACTGTCTTAAATTTACTTAAACACCATGCCACTAAATCAAAAATATGACTGAACCATTTCTAAAAGATTCCTGAGAACATAACAGGTGTTAGTCACCTGCACCAAAAGTGATTCATCATTTCATTAAAGGAAAACACTGTTTGTCAATACTCAAAACCTCTCTCCATATCTCAGCTACTTAGAGATGTGCACACATCCATTCTAGAAACCGATCCTCCCAAGTGGAGTTGGTGTTTACCTTTTTGGGTTTCCTCCTTCTTCCTCCAAGCCCGTTTAATCTGTCTGTAGCCTCCATCCTCAGATGGGACTGGGTGTCTTCATTCATCCCCCAAAACTCTACTTTTTGTTATTTTGACTTTTTAAGTCACTAAGTGGTTCATCTGCTCCTCCATCCAACAGAGCTCCTTCCACGCCCTCCACTCTATTAGTCTATACTGACACAGGCACTGAGTGGAGCGCAAAGCACTGGAAAAAGGGGGAGTGGCTCAAGGATGCCGAGAGAGAGAGAGAGAGAGAGAGAGAGGGAGAGGGAGAGGGAGAGGGAGAGAGAAGGGGGAGGGGGAGAGGCAAAGGGGAAGAGCACAATGGTGTTGCCATGGCAGCAGCTGCCACGAATGTTTATCTGGAAGTGTAAGAGAAGCAGCATGACACACCAGCTCATGGCATGTATCTGCTTGTGCATATATGAAAAATACATGTATGAAACATATATATATATATATATATATATATATATATATATATATATATATACACATACACACATACATACAGTCAGGTCAATATGTATTTGGACAGTTTTTTTATATAATAAGCTTCTGTAATCCACAATGGATTGAAGCAATCATGATGTGATTGAAGAGTTGACTTTCAGCTTTAATTTAAAGAGTTAAACAAAAATATTGCATTAACCATTTAGGAATTACAGCCTTTTTTCACATAAACCCTCCATTTTCACAGGCTCACAATATTTTTAATGCTTAGATATCCTTTGCAGTCAGTGACTGCCTGAAATCTGGAAACCATGGACATCACCAAATGCTGAATTTCCTCCTTTGAGATGCCAGGCATTTACTTCAGCTGCCTTCAGTTGCTGCTTTTCAATTGAATCTTTAAATTAAAATTTCTGCCTTTTCACTTTTTGGGGTTACTAGACTTTAAAATGCTATAACTTTCCCTCAGATAGAGATACATGCACATAGTAGAAAATGTAGTATATACTGTAGTATATTAGAAAATATATTTATATAAAACAACCAAATGGCAAATGGAGTTCATGCCCAGCCCCTTTAAATATCTGTCTCCCTCTCTTTCTCTCTCTGCTTCGTTCTTTCATCAGTCTTATGATTCACTGATCTAGATTCGTCACTACTCTTGTTTTTCACTGTTCCCACTGAAAAGCCTCCAGCAGCATACAGCATGTGCTCTGATTGGCAGGAGGTCTTCCTTGACCAGACACTAGCAGAGGATAAAATGACTGTCTTAATGATGAAGAATTCTTATCAAACTGTGAAAACTGTGTGTTCAAAGAATGTAATTATCATTGCACCTCTGTCAGTCAGAGCAGCTGTGAGCTGAGAACTTGTTTAATTGTGTTAATTGGAGCTGTTAGCATAAGGACATAAGGATTGTTCTGCCTTGCTGTAATAGGATAACATCGCCACTGCCTCCTTGTGGACACAACTACATCTTGGACATAAAGATGTTCCCATGTATAAAAAAAAAAAAACCCAAAAAACTATGACCTTGTAAAAACTGTTTTGGTCTAATTCTGCTCTTATTATGTACATGATACAAATAACACAGCAAGTGACTACTCTAAAGTGTTTCTAAAAAAAAATAGAATGTCTTTTATAATAAAACTGATAGTATACACACACACACACACACACACACACACACACACACCATCCACCATGCCAATGATAGCCTCAGATTCCTGTTCTTGGCTGAAAGGAGTGGAACCCAATGTGGTCTTCTGCTGTGGACCCCAATGTGGTCTTTTTCAGCAATTTGTGCTACAGTAGCTCTTCTGTGAGATCGGACTAGCCTTCGCTCCCCACGCACATCAGTGAGCCTTGGGCGCTCATGACGCTGTCACTGGTTCACCGGTTGTCCTTCCACGGACCACTTTTGGTAGGTACTAACCACTGCATACCAGGAACTCCCCACAAGACCTGGCGTTTTGCAGATGCTCTGACCCAGTCGTCTAGCCATCACAATTTGGCCCTTGTCAAAGTCGCTCCGATCCTTACGCTTTCCCATTTTTCCTGCTTCCAACACATCAACTTCGAGAACTGACTGTTCGACTTGCCGCCTAATATATCTCACCTCTTGAAAAATGCCATTGTAACGAGATAATCAATGCTATTCACGGCACCTGTCAGTGGTTTTAATGTTATGGCTGATCGGTGTGTGTGTGTTTATATATATATCTATATATATATATATAAAAGCAACCTTGTATTTAATAAGCAGCTCTGTTTTTAACTTTTCTTAACTTTCCAAGCCCTCCTTTATCTTAGAGCACATAGATTCTGTCTATTTTTAAATGACCTTTAAAAACACTCCCTTTTTGTAGTGTATAATTACAAGAGCCATCAAAAATGCATGACCTCAAAAGTTCTATAGCTTTACTGAGAACTGTAGCCTGTTTCTGTTATTCCATCTTTTTATGAGGCTTTCATGAGAATAAGGTATGAGGTTATAATATGTTTTGTTTGGTTCACAGATCTAGGCAACATGAGCAACATTCATTCATTCATCTTCAGTAACCTCTTTATCCTGGTCTGGGTCACAGTGGAACTCTAGGCATGAGGCAAAAATACACTCTGGATGCCAGTCCATCACAGAGCACCATGTACACACATTCACACCCAGAGGCAATTTATAGTCACCAATACACCTACATGCATGTTTTAGGAAACAGGGAGAACATGCACAGATAATGCAAAAAGACAGAAAGCTGAACTCAAGACTGAGTCTGTATCTCTGGAACTGTGAGGTGGCAAAGTTACCTGTCGCATCACTGTGCAATTAAGCACAAACTTTAGCTTGCACTACTCTTTAGAACCTTTTTCCTCTCTGAATATATGATTTGGCCAGTAAACATCTCTATGAGGCAAAAGAAAAATGTTAGTGGTATCATATAATATTTATTTTCCGTAAAATGTTTTTGTTGTAATATACCTTGTAATTATCTAACTATTGTAGTGTAATAATAATAATGTAGTGTAATAATTATTGTTAATAATGTCACACATTCAAGTAATAATTCAAATTTTATATATATAAATATATATATATATGTTTGTGATTTTGCCTTTATACACCACCACAATGGATTTTAAATAAAACAATCAAGATGTGATCGAAATATAGACTTTCAGCTTCATTTTAAGAGGTTCCACAAAAATATGGCATTTACCATTTAGGAATTACAGCCATTCTCAGCAAAGTACTTCCATTTCCAGGGGTTCAAAGATATTTGGACAATTGACTGACAAGAGGTTAATTGACCAGTTGTGGTCCATTCCCACGTTACTTCAAGACAAATGAAGCAGATAAAAGGTCTGGAGTTGATATCAGGTATTGAGTTGGCATTTGGCAGCTGTTCGACTGGAGCTACCAATATGAAGTCCAAGGAGATCTCAATGCAAGTGAAGTAGGCCATCATTAGGCTGAAAAACAACATAAATCTATAAGAGAGATAGCAAAAACCTTAGGTGTGGCTAAATCAACAGTTGGGTACATTCTTAAAAAGAAAGAAAGCACTGGTGAGCTCAACAACATCGAAAGGCCTGGAAGACCACGGAAGACAACTAAAGTGGATGATTGCAGAATCCTTTCCTTGGTGAAGAAAAACCCCTTCATAACATCAACAGAAGTCAAGAATACTCTGGAGAAGGTAGGCGTATCATTGTCAAAATCTACAATCAAGAGACGCCTTCATGAATGTAATTACAGAGGGTTTACTACAAGGTGCAAACCACTGGTAACATTCAAGAACAGGAAAGCCAGATTAGACTTTGCCAGAAAACATCTAAACCACATCATGTGTCAAACATGGTGGAGGCAGTGTTATGGCATGGGCATGTATGGCTGCCAATGGAACGGGCTCACTGGTGTTTATTGATGATGTGACTGCTGACAGAAGTAGCAAGATGAATTCTGAGGTTTATAGGGCTATAGTCTCTGCTCACATTCAGCCAAATGCTACAAAACTGATAGGACGCCGCTTCACAGTGCAGGTGGATAATGACCCTAAACATACTGCGAAAGCAACTCAACTTTTTGAAGGCAAAGAAATGGAATATTCTTCAATGGCCAAGTCAGTCGCCTGATCTGAACCCAATAGAGCTGCTTTTCACTTACTGAAGACAAGACTGAAGGCAGAAAGACACACAAACAAGCAGCAACTGAAGGTGGCTGCAGTGAAGGCCTGCCAAAGCATCTCCAGGGAGGAAACTCAGATTTTGAGTTTTGAGAACATGGGCTCCAGACTTCAAGGATTTTCATCCAAGTATTAAAATTATGGTTATATTTACAATTATGTCACTTTGTCCAAATACCTTTGAGCCCCTGAAAATAGAGGTACTTTGTTTAAAATGGCTGTAATTCTTATATATATATATATATATATATATATATATATATATATATATATATATATATATATATATATACATATATAATTATTATTATTATTATTATTATTATTAACAGAATGTGAGATATTATTAATGCTAGAATTTATGTTAGAATAGACTGGCACTATTGACACATGCACAGACACCATTTATATGCATTCATACCTTTTATCTTAATGATATGGTCAAGAATATCCCTTTGATTCACTAAGATTAATTCCAAATTTTGACACTAGGCACTATATACCATAAAGCAGTCTGAGTTAGAGTACAGATACGGCATGACTTCTCTATAACTGACACAGGTCTCCTGCCACGGGTGGATGTGCATTCACTAGCACTTACTTTATATAACAGAGATTGATACCAGGCTTATTTAATGTTTCTATATGTAGGCCATTCAATGCTATTTGAGCTCAAGGGTTAAGGAAAAATCAATGTTAACATGCATCATTTGGCCACCAGTGACATACAGTCCAGATATGTATACAATATGTCTGTGATCATGTTTTTTTTTCTCATTTTTAATAAGCAGTTCATGGAATATTCATCATATTTCCATAAACAGCAGCAAAGATGTAGCAGTGAAGACTTAGACATCAATTTAGTGTCTTTGTAAATGATAAAGAAGTACAATTGTGTAAGATGTATATATGTAACTCTGGCTGTTGTTATGTTGTTACTTTAGTTATTATGTGCTACAGCCCAAAAAAAGGCAACACAAAATCAGAAATTGGTGTCAGAAAAATTCTAGTTCATCGAGAGGTTTGTGTGTGTCTGTGTGTGTGTTTGTGTCACAGACACAGGACAGACAAAGTGTAGCTGTCGTCAAGGCAACGGGGCTCCCTTCAAAAAGCTTTAAACGTCTTGACTGGCCTTCGCCAGCACACACACACACACACACACACACACACACACACACACACACACACACTTGACTGACAGCCTTGTGTTATGTGTGAATCAAGGCCATCTTTGACAGGCAAGTAGTGGCTGCCTGAAAGTGCATCATTATATTAAGATATATTTATTCAATTTTTTTATTTCAGGAAGCAATATAATAAATTATCCTTCCTTACATGATTACAGTTTGGGGTCCCTGGAGGACTTGTGGTTAGGCCTCAGTGCTCTCATCACCACGGCCCGGGTTTGATTCCTGTCCAGGTAACCAACCCCAGCCACTGGGATTGTACATGACAGTGCACTTTCAGTTCCGGTCCTAAGCTCTAGATAAAACTGGCGTAAAAACAGTGCCAAATCAAATATGCAGACCGGTGATCTGCTGTGGCGACCCCTAATGGGAGCAGCCGAAGGAACAACAACAACGTGATTACACCTTGGGAGTGTAATCGTTATTCCTGTAAACACAGAGACAATTAAGAATGGAAAGATAAATAGTTATGCATATTAATACTTTTCTGTAAAATAAACCACCTTTGTATGTATAAAAGACATGTCTCACCTTTGACCCCTGTCCAAGCTATAAAAAATTACTTTACAGCCATACAAGTCATAACTCTAAGTACGATCATTATTAGTAGTAACCTCTTCTCTTTACTCCCACAATATGGAGGGTCTTTAGAATATCTATACCAGCCCTCAAATAAAACTACAGTTTCAAAAGGAATGCAAGATCTCACCGTTTCAGATTCATAGGACTAGGAAGGAATATTAAAAAGAAAAAAAAAACCTTGCTAATTGCCTGCCTAGTGTTTAAAGCTGTTTTGAAGCCAGCTGAATGGATTAGTCTTTTACTTAATGGAATTGATATAAAAAAAAATACCAACAAAAAAGGAAGTATAATAAAGAACCAGACAGGTATAAACACTGTAAACTAGTTATCAATCAATAAATGCTTAAATTAGCTTCATAATTAAATTTTGCCTAGCCAATAAGAAGTAGACATAAACTCTGTTCGGACTAATTATGTCAGTGTGTGTGTGTGTGTGTGTGTGTGTGTGCGCGCGCGCGTGTGTGTGTGTGTGCCTGTTTATCAGCACCACAGCTAAATGAAGAGCTTGTTTTTGCACGCTGTCATCTCCTGACAGTGTGACAGAGGGCTGCAGGCTGGCATCATGGAAAGTGTACCCTCATGCCTGTAAGTGGTCACTACACTTCTGGACTGAAGTCAAAGTGTAACAATTTTATGAAATAAAAGTAGTTACAAACACATTCAGTCATGTATGAAAATGCTTCCTTACACAGTAATATCTACTCAGTAAAACTCTGCTATACTACAGTATATACACATGTTCAGTCAAGACTGAAGTCCTGCTTAAAAAGTACTTTTGCACACAACATACCCACCCACCCACCCACACACACACACACACACACACACACACACACACACCATTCACCAAAAGGTCAAAACTGGTCTAACAAGCCTTCTACTGAGACATACAGAGTGACATAGTATGCACTGAACACCTCCTCAAAAGCATCCTTTTGTAAAAGTATGTACATCATTACACACTTTTGTTCTTGCTGTCTGTCCTACACACTGACTTTCTCGCAGAATTACCTGATGTGGTTACACATGCAAGCTGAATTACACTTGCATGTGTGACACATAGGCTGAATGGCAATGCCTACTCTCACTCCTCCTTCTTCTTGCATTTCTCTTCTTTCTTCTCATTTTACTAATGTCCCACAAAGATGTAGTAGGAGGTTAACAGGCCCCTAGTGTTCTGGCAGTGTGAAAGCGTGTAGTCAATAGAGTGAGAGTGAACTCCAGGCCCACACTGAAAAAGGGGTAATTGACTCAGTGGGCACACCCTTCCCCCAAAGCTAAGCTCAATGGATACACACACACACACACACTTTATTGCCTGTTTCTGGAATCCGTAGGGACCCTGAGGCTCAGTTAATATCCACCCCTGTTGTTTCTTCATCCCATCCTTGCATTTGTATCCAAATACCTTACAGGTGTGTTGTTTTTCAACTATACTGCAAAAAATAACATCTTAGCAATTGAAAATATCTTGAATATAGTCTAATTTATCTTGCATTTGCTATTATAAGAATATTTCTTTTGCTAATTTCAAGATTGAAATAGTCTTGTTCTATTGGCAGATATACATGCATGCATACATACACACACTTTAAATTGAAAATATTAAATTGAAATAATATTCTCTACGGCACAATTTGGTGTGATAGAAAATCTGTTCTTAATCTCAGTAACAGACTCACATATACAGCTGTGATGATTGCCAATAATCAACATATATCAACTCTAACAGCTTCTGAGTCCGTGTATTAAACAACAACTGAGTCAGACCAAACCATATGAAAATGTTTGAGTATATATTGGTGGTATTCCAAAATGCAAGTAAATGGCATATATGGAGTATATGGCAGTTTTGTAGGGGACAAATGTCTAAATACTGTTTAACATGGTGTGTCCCCTCCACTAGATAGCAGCATTGCTATAGTAGTGGGGTGATACATATACTGTATATTACTGTATGTATAACATGCACATACCATTACCAGTGTCTATAAACCCATCTATAAACCTATAAAATGCTCCAATATTTCCTACTCTCCATCTGAGCCCATGTATGGGCTACTGGAACCTCTAACCATGTTCATATATCAGTTACAGGACTCTGAATCAACTGGCTATGGTAACCATGGCAATCACCATGGCAAGACCCCTCTGAAACAACATCAGCCATTCCTGGCTCACTGCCATGGAAATTGTGGCCCAGGTGACTGTTGGCAAGGCAACCCGAACCTCCCCAGGTGACTTTTGGCATGTCAACCTGAACCGCCCCAGGCAACCACTGGCAAGGCAGCCTCCCTTCCTCAATAAATTACCTATGTTACCCAGTCCACAGAGCTTCATTAGGTAGAGGAATATGGAAGCACTGGAAACATGCAAGGGCAACAGAGACATCAGGATAAAGAGCTTGTCCAGTGTGGAGCCTTCTCCAAAGAGTTCAGTAATTATCAGGCAGTTACTGTAGTGAATAAGTGAATGTTGCTTATTCCAGGAGTCAGAAAAAATAACCATCTCAGAAATGGGATGGATTATTTTACCGTACCCAACTGTTAGGTTTCCTGCTGCATTGTACTGTAAAGAAATTTCTCTCCTTTTTCAAGAAATCCCAGTAAAAGTACTTCTATTTGCTCTTTCAAAAGAAAATCTGGTCCAGCTCACTCATTGGACCATGGTAACTCCATAACTCCATATTCAATTTGTCACACTCTCTCAAGGTAGCTTTTCTTTGTTAGGTGTCATAATTGTGGTCTTGTGACTCAACCCTGTTTCTCTGAATGACATGCTGGCTATTTTATAACTTATTTGTTCCACATTTGTACTTATTTGACTTACTATAAGGGTTTTTATGGGGAGAGGTATTACTTTTATTCTTAAAATGCAGGGCAGAGTTTGACAAAGCTATGCAAATGTATTAGCATGCAGTATGATTCCCAGCATGGATAGCGCTGCTTGTGATTGTTTGGCCATGTGCCTTTGTTTTGGTTCTAATCCTGTCTCCACCCTGTCCTGTCACTGGTTGGTTAACATACTGAGTTCATCTATTCTGTATTAATTCCTTAATTCGTTCGGTTATTTATACCATGTTGTGTCTTAATATGGTGGAGAAGTATTGTTGGTTGCTTCATGCATTTCTGAGCCTTGAACTTTCTGTTTCTCTTTTTTCTTCTTGGTTTTCGACTTGTTTATTATGGATTTTACTATGACAACTTTGCCTATTTGTGTTTTGACCCATGCAGTGGACACTGATGATGATTTCTGGATTTGCCCATATACACTGACTTTATGCACTTGCGTCCTGCCTCAAATTTGATTTACACACTTCTGTCAAAATGTCATGATTATTTGTAGTGCTTTACACATAACTTCAAAGTTTGTCTACTCAGTGTAAATTAAAAGTAACACAAAGATTAAATCAAAATGAAAAAAAAAAATTCATAGGAAATCCTTCTAATGTAGTGTCTTTATCTATGTAGACAAATGGCGAAAAGATTACCGAAAATATTGAAGTCGTTTTCTTCACGTTCTGACATGATTCTGGAGTAGTGCAGTGTAGTGAATTTTAGAGAAAGGTCTCAAAAGATCTATAAAACTAAAAAAAATTCCTAACTTATACTTTAACACTGAGACAGGGGAACGTGAAACTTTTCTTGTTAAAGCACGTTGAATATATCTGCTTTTCTTCAGGAAAAATACCAGTGTTTCCATGACACATTTGGTTCTTTTTGTTTTCACCTGCGGTCATTCAACATTTGATATTCCTTTTCCCAATTGTAGTGATGCCCATATTTAATATCATGCCAAGCATGATGACAAAGCTTCATTGGATTTTCTTACTTCCCTGAGGGTGCTTGATTGAATAATGGCAGGGTAATGAGAGTTTGAGGCTTTTTCCCAGAAACTGCCCCAGTACTGAATTAACATCACCTTCATAGAGACCAACACCCAACATCACTTTCAGAAAAGAGAGGATCGAACTAATCTAAAAGATATGTTTTAATGACCGAAATCAAACTTGATAGCTTCAGCAGTCCATCATTCTGCAACAACAACCCCATTTACAATAAGATGTCAGATCTGGATAAGGTCACTGCAGAGAAGAGTTAATGAAGGACGCTAATAGACTGTAATGTCCCTCCTTGGGCAAAAAAAAAAAAAAAGTCAGCATAGAGTTTCACACATACACAAGGAGGAAATAATATCTCTCCACGCCCATGGTTACAGAGTGGCTCAGAAATATGAAGACGAGAGTAAAGTAGAAAACTACTTTTAGTAGAATAACAAGTGCAAACAAAATAACATACACAGTGAACATACACAGTATACACTAAGTAAACAAAACAACAGGATAATTGTATGAAGTACTGGTTATTGTGCAAACCTGAACAGACAGACTGTGCAGATTGGGTGTGTCTGTAAACAATCACTAGCAGAATTTGGATTTTAGCAAGAGCATTGCTTTCCAATCCTGGTCCACAATGGGCACAATATTAATAAGGTATAGTAACTGGGCAATGCCAAAGATGTGTCCCTTTACTTTGGGCAAGCATTATTTATTCACAAAGTGGCTACAAGAAACAATGGAAAATTCCTCATGGCTCAGCAATTTACTGTAATAACAGTTCAGTCAGAAGATGGCAGCAAAAGCATGGTTTCACTCTAGCTTAGCCTTTCTGCAAAATGCTGTACTCATTTATGATATAGTACATATGCTGGCCAGTATACTGAGAATACTTATTAGGCACTGAACAAAAAAGACGAACTGCATTCTATGCACTGAAGTTTGGAAATCAGAGATTAAATCCGTGCCATTAAAGTGATTAATTGGTATATTATATTATCAACCCAACTATTATGATTACTATGATTATGATATTGTGAAATGCACACAGGAAAATCCAAAATCATACTTTTTAGCATGCCAAATTATAAAATTGTGTGTGGTATTAAACCAGCATTTCATATCTGTCAAATGTTGGCTGCGTCTCAAAATGTAGACTATTTTACACAATACCTCCATCACTGTGGCATTTAGTGAAGTGGAAAAGAGTCAGGGCTCCACCTTTTGAACTCACCTAAAAGAGAGAGAAAAGGAACTTAAAGCATTTTATAAAAGTGTGTTTGTGACTGACAGTAATATCTGACAGTTTTGATCTTGTGGGGACATTTGGCTGGTACCAACAAGGAAAACTCTTTTTTTTTTTTTTTTTACAATGCTGCAGCAAAAATGTATTTTCTTTGAAAAATAAAATAAAACCTATTTATATAAAAGCCCAAATCGTTTGGTTACTGAATTTAAAGTTAGGTTTAGATGTGTGTGTGTGTGTGTGTGTGTGTGTGTGTGTGTGTGTGTGTGTGTGTGAGTGAGTGAGTGAGTGAGTGAGTGAGAGAGAGTGAAGAACAATACAAAATTTTTGCTGCATATGAACCCCCAACAATTGTGGCATTTATAGTTTGACAGTAACACAGAACGAAACTGAACCTCTCAAGCTGTTCTGGTTTTAGAGGGTTTAGAAGATACAATAAGGAACACAAGAAGGAACATTTTAGTTACATTGTAACTAATGAACGAAACTGAAAGGCTTCTGGCACTGAAACAATACATCTGCCTGTCAATCTGCCGTGCAAAGCACACCAGTCTGGACATTAGGTACAGTCATTCAAATCAAGGTTGATCTCATCAAACGCAAATTGTATTTCTCACATCGCTGAAAGTGTCTTATTTCTTCAGCAGCTTCTTCTGCAGAACAAGGAAAGTAGAGATACCCTGATAGAAAACTGCTGCATTAAAATATTTCTTTCAGGGGAAAATTGTCTCATATTGAATTAAGTATCAAGTATAAAAGTAATTCACTGCTCTGGCAGTAAAAATTAGGAATGTTAAAAATGTAGAACCTAAAACCCAAACTAATAAGTTAGAAGAAGGAACATTTATCTACTGTTGTATTCTTATATATATAAGTTCACAAAGTGCTTTACAGAAAATAACAATAATGTAAAAGAGAAAAAATAAATCAATGAAATTATGATAAAATCATTTTTAGAATTAAAATATAGTCAGTGTCAGGCAGCTGAGACAGCTGCAGTTGTGAGTGTTATTGAAAGTAGAAAGAAGCAAATCGATCCAAAACACTTTGCAAAATCACAGTCAAGAGAAGGCAGATTTATGATCATGTCCAAAACCAGAATCACAAAAATCAGAATAGCAAACATTCTGGGTATGTCAGAGGCAAAATACAGAGCTGCACAGATACTTCACACTGAACAACTGCGCATAATCTCTATTTATAGTGTGTGTGTGTGTGTGTGTGTGATTGGAACCAGGTGTGCTGCATCAGTAATCAGGCGAGAATGAACCTGTCAGTGTGTGAGGCGGCTGGGTGTTATAGTCCATGGCGGCCATATTTGTAGGCTGCAGTGTTCTTTGTGGAATGGAGTCCGACCCCAATTCCGTCATCAACATGACAGTTAGACACAACAGTAAACAGGTTACAAGGCTATAACACAAGAATGAGAACCCAGGCAGTTTATTTTGAGAAATATCCACAAATTGCATAGAAGCAAAAAAAGACACGAGATCGTGATTTTCAGAACTCAGTAGATTAACCCCAACAACCAGAACTCAAATACATCTGTCCCAGCTGTATATACAGCCCAGTCCCAGAGTTATATTATACTGTAGGAGAGCCATGAGTGTTATCAGAGCGAGCTTCTGGGGGAAATGGATGAGGATATGAGGCACGTTCCTGGCTCACTTGCAGATCTCAAAGCCATTTGAGGGAAGCAGGGTTGGGAGTTTGTCTCACAGTTGCATCGCTTCTGTCTGGGATGAGAAATTATCTACAGGACATGGAAACACTTCTTAATGGAGCTCCAGACATCTTCTTCCTCCTTGCTGTGGTCCAGCATGTACCTCTGGAAAGTGTAAGTAGCGCAGCAAGGGAAGCATGTAGTGTCAGAGGGCAACACCTTCCATTTATAGACAGCTGGATTTACATCACGCTTTAGATCCGTTCGTTCGTTTGTTCGTTCAGTCGGTCATTTTCAGTAAATGATTTATCCTGGTTGGGGCCACAGTGGATCCAGAGCCTATCCCATAGTATGCCACCCGTGAGCTTAACCTTGTAAGTCAATGGTCCAGTTTGCTCCTTAACTACAGCAGTGACGTACTTGCAGTCTCCCTTGCACAGTCTCTTCAACTGTAAAGCTCCATCACTGCTGATGACTGCAGAATGCTTCTGCAATATTGATGACTTTGAAGTCACCAACCCCCTGGGAACATTAGGTAAAAAACACAAGATTACAGCAAGATTACTGGGTGATCTTGAACTGGCCCTCATAGGTCAGGGCAAATTTGCACTCTACTCAACTAACCTTGTTGGGGAAGAGTAATGATGGAAGAGAATTTGGCTATGACCTTTTTTGAGCCAAAAAAGGCTCAAAAATATAATTACGGTTTCTTAGCTTTTTTAGGTTCATTGGATAATTATGGGTTCTTCAGTTGTCCCACTAGAGAACCCTTAAATTCTATGTAGACCCCTACAACAGAGTGTTCACCAGTAACAAAAAGGATGTACAGACACTTGAGAGAGAGGGTTTGTATGTAGATCAGTTTGGGGAAAATATCAAAGAAACTGTTGTGATCATCTCTGCAGACAATCTTGGGGCACATGGCCTAGCAGAATTCCAGGAAAGTTTTCATGCTGATAAGTTTTGTAGGTTTTGTCTTGCTTCTATCAGTGACATTCAGTCCATTGATGTGAGCACGGGACTTTTTCCCTTAAGAAGTATAGAAAGAAGTATAGAACAGCACAATCAATTTATTGAGCAGCTGAAAACAAACCCAACTCATTTCAAACATTCCACCAGATTCATTACATGATTTGTTTGAAGGAACTGTGCCGTTCAAGTTGTCTTTGTGTCTCCAGAAGCTAATAGCTGAAAAGTTCTTTACCCTTGACCAGTTGAACAGTATAATTCAGTCTTTCCCTTACTGTTTCTCTGACGAGGTGAACCGCCCTCAAAAAAATCCCCAAAACATTCTCCTCCAAAAAAACATTGGTGGACATGGCCATGAAAATTGGACACTCATTAGGCACATACCACTCATGATTGGTCACATTGTTCCAGAAACTGAGAGCGCATGGCAACTGTTGATGGATCTTAAAGATATTGCAGAGCTTACTGCCTCACCCAGGTTTTTAGAGGCCAGTCTATTTTAGGAAACTAAAATATCTGATCATCGCAACCTTTTTACAGAAAGGTTTCCAAACGAAAAACTGAAACCAAAACACTATTCTCTGGAACACTACCCAAGCCTCGTACATGCTTTGGTCCTTGTGTAGAGTTGTGGACAATGCGCTTTGAAGCAAAGCACAGTTTCTTTAAATGGGTTGTCCATAACATGTACAATTTCAAAAACATACTGCAGACATTGTCTACCCAGCACCGAATTATGGTTGCACATGTCTTTTGCAGTGTTCCAACTTTTTCAAACAATCCATGCATATTGACAAAGTAAAAGTTGTGAAGGTGTCCTCTCTAGAAAGAAGGGTGAAAACAGCTGTTGAGAAAAAATACGCTCACCTTAACACTCTCTAGTATCAAGTTCTGTTTTGCATGGGACCTCGTACTCCAAAGGTATGATGGTGTCTGTTGGACACTGTGGTGGCTTGCCAGAATTTGGAAGAATCCGCTGCTTTTTGTTTGTTGACAGTGAAGCTTCTTTTGTGCTGGAGAGATTTTCTTCTTGGTATTTTGAACATCTTAGGGTCTTTAAGGTTGAAGACCTTTCATATGAAGATTTGTTTGTTACGGAGCTGAAGGATTTAAATGACTTCTACCCACTTGCAGACTACAGTATTGGGAGAAACCTCTTGGTGTCACCTAAACGTTTTTTGTTACATTAAAGTGTGTTTTCTCCAGTGGATTGTTAGCAGCATTCATGTGATTACACAATTTTGATCTTAATCACTAAATGGTACATTTTGTTTCAAATGTTTTTTGTTTTTTCCCCCCAGAAAACCACAATATTGCTGTGGGTAATTGTGACTCCAGAGTGCATAAAGAAGCTGACACTCCCCAGTGTGCCATCATCAGTAGATGAGCTCAGAGACGTTCTTTGTGACAAACTAAAATAAATCAAAACTTTGTCATCTAGTATGAGGACCCTGATTTTTGGTGGTCATCTCTGCAATTTGAATGACATAGCAGAACGGCCAGCTGATAAGGCCACACTGAAAATGATTTGGGCACTGCTCAAAACTACTTCATGAGCAGAACCACCAAGAAATGAAAGCACAGGGTCAGACACTGATTCTACCCTAGAAACAGCAATCATCTCATCCTGTCTGTCCAGTCCATTGTCTTCTACAGCCAGGGAAGAGCGTTGGCCACGTATTTTCTTAATACCAAATTTCGCCTATGAGGTGGCGTTCAGACTGAGAAAGGCTAATGAAGTCTATGAAAAACAATAATATACTCTGGATGTTACACTAGATTAGTTAGTTAGTTAGTTATTGCCCATTATGCCACTGGCATGTAGGGCAGCAACAAGGGTTCTCCACTCATGTCTGTTCTGGGCCAGCTTCTGGATGGTGCCCCAAGGATGGTTCATGTTCTTTAATTCTCCTTCAACTGTCCGTCGCCAGGTGTTCTTTGTTCTTCCTCTCCTGCATTTGTCCTCCAGTGTCGAGTGAACGGCTATGCAGGTGATATTTTCTGGTTCTCTCCTTAGCAAGTGCCCAATCCACCTCCACCTTCTTCTCATGATGATGGTCCTGATGCTGTCCTGATTACAAACAATTGCTCATTAGAGATGGTGTTTGGCCAGAAAATTCGCATGATTCTCCTCAGGTTCTTTGTGTGGAAAACGGAGAGCTTATTCAGGTCACAGTCTGTTATCCTCCAGCATTCTGAACCATATAACAGTGTGGAAAGCACACAGCTCTGGGACAACTTCAGCTTGGTCTTTGTGTTGTACTGCTGGGACCTCCAAACACCATTCAGCATTCTGAACGCATTTCTGGCCTTGCAAAGACGATTCTTTATGTCACTGTCAACATGAAAGGGAACAGCTTGAGCTTGAAGTGAAGAAAAGGAAGATGGACATGATAATGTTCCTCTTTCGGCTGTTCCCGTCAGGGGTCACCACAGGGGATCATTGGTCCGCGTATTTGATTTGGCATCGCCAATTTCATCTGGACTTGGGCCGTTTGTGGGATTGGGAGAAACGTGCACCTACAGAGTTCAGTCCTTAGAAAAATAAGCTTTTCAAAATATAGTGAGTTTTAATGAAGATGCTTTGAGTATGAGTATTTTCAGATGTTTTTATTGCCGGTGGGTACCTTTGGAATCATAATGTTGTTCGTTTAGATGTGACCATATTTTGTGTACTGGTGCATTTTGAATTTTATAAACCGCCTTGAAATGTGAAATGGTTATTTGTTTACTTGATATTCGTTTACTGTTCAGTCATACAAAAGGTTTCATATTTGGAGGTGGCAGTGTTTTCTAGATTGGTGCACTTCTATTTTATAGACCATCCATAAAATTTTAAACGGAAAATGCAAGTTTGTGTTCCTCCTACATGCTACTGTTGTTTTTTTAAAACAGTTTTAACCGCAGTGTTTCATTTTAAAAGCGCTCGAATCACTTTGGCTTAAACGTGTGTGAATTTAAAAACATGGTATCACAGGAACTTATATGTGATGGTGATAGCAATACTATCATTAGTGATACCTTTTTTTCAGGTTGGTGCAATATAAGATATTTTGTCACCTGTGGGAAAGAGTTAAAGGGAATTGTTAACCCAAAATGATAATTCTGTCATCATTTACTCCCCCTGTGCTGTCTCATATGACTTTCATCTCCAGAACACAAAGAAAGATATTTTCATAGACTGATACGTTTATACCCATACAATGCAAGTAAATGGGGTTCAAAACTTTAAGGCTATATAAAGGTAATTCATATGACTCCAGTAATTTAATCCATGTCTTCTGAAGCAATAGATCACATGTTTCTCACCCAAAACTGATTGTACTGCTTCAGAAGACATGGATTAAACCACTGGAGTCATATGGATTACCTTTATTTCCTTTATATAGCTTGAAAGTTTTGAACCTTGTATTGTATGGATAAAATAAACTATTGAAATTTATGAAAATGTTTTTGTGTGTGTTCCGCAGAAGAAAGAAACTCATGAGTTTGAGACATAAGGGAGTAAATGATGAGAGAATTATCATTTTTGGGCGAACTATCTCTTTAAGAGAAATTCTAATCATGATGACTAATTGAAATTGCATTTAATTGCCTTCAACAGGTTGGTGAAATAATGTTTTTTAAACATTGTCTCAAACTGTTTTTTGGAGAAAATTTTATTTATTTTTTTGTTAACATTGTCTCTCTGTTTGTAGTTTTTGACTTGGGCAATGTTACTGTAGTTTTCAATCGTAACATAATATTACATAGTACCAATTTCCAATAGCATTTCTTTTTGTTCACTCAAGTTCAGAAATTTGAGTTCCACAGAAAAAGAAATCTGAATTGGCACAACTTAAAAAGGTTTGTTATGGAGAAGTTGCACCTCTCAGTAAAACTAACAATTTGAAGTTAACTCAACTAAACATTACTAACAACTTCTTTTCAGTCAGTATACCTGTTATTTACAAAAGTTGTGTAACCAAGAAAGCTAGGGGAAATTAGTACTAAGATTTTTTTGTTGTGCAGGCTTAAAGTGCTTTACAGTGAGAAGGATGTGGTAGTAGTGAGTGTGCACTCGGTGACCTATGTGAGCCAGGTTCCAGAGGCTCCATTATTCTGTTCTGGCCATATTTTATGATCATCTGTCTGGGCCCAGTGGAATCGAGCAGGACACTGGAAATGGCATAACGGAGACTGGCAAAACAGCATGGTTTGCCAAGGCTCAACAACTAATACAAACCAAGGGCTATCCATACATTGGCTGAGTTTGTGTCTGTTGCTATCACATAACTCTACCCATGAATATAGGAGGAGCGTATCTGGAGATTACAGTGTGGTGATTTGATAGCCATAGGAGTAAAATACTACCTGAAATTTAAATAATAATGATTTTGAAATGAAACCAGAGATATCTCATTTGATGTTAAAATGCACATGGCATTTCTCTCTCATGGAGTGAAAGTAAGCACGAGGCACAGCCATATTGTTTTAATGGTAGTGTAGAAATATGACAATACTTTCACTTAACTTTCACTTAATGGTTGCCCACACAGCCAAGTGTGACAATACTTTAATCTTTAGTGAAAATACAGAGATGTTTGAGTGCAAACCTTATGAGCCTATGTTAAAACACACACACACACACACACACACACACACACTCATTTTCTTTTCTGGGGCTGAATCTGAAATGTCTTTCCATACTATTTGTGATGACATTAGCTAAGTAGGCCGCTCAGCTCCATTATGTTGTATCCTGTGTAGAGCACAAACAACGTGAATCAGAAACCATTTGGGATTTGCCCCAACTAGAATATGGCTGATTTGTCTTGCATCATGGGGCAAAAATAGTATAGAGAAAAATTATTACACTGATGCTTAAAACCTCTTAAAATAGCCCACTACTGAAGATTTTTGTACAGAGAAGCAATTCCAGCTCTACCCATATGTCCCAGCTTGCTTTGTGTGGTACCTGGGTAAGATGGGTAACCAGACTCAGCACAGCTACTTAAGTATGGCACCGTTCATATCATGGTGGAAATAGTGACAACGTGAAGAACTATGGGACTAAAGCTCTTTTACGTATAGGGGTGGGGCTTACTGCAGGTGCTGTAAGAGCAGGCTGTTGTTAAGAAAACGGTTAGCGACTGAATGTGTACAATCAGCTCTCACACACAAACAGACCCTGGTCAAGAATGTGTGAGATAGACAGTCAAGACTGAATTATTTGTGCTTTTTGTGCACAAAAAGAAAAGAAGAGAAAAGGGAGAAAGCAGCTCAGATAAATAATTTCTTGAATTAAAAAGGATGAAAACAAGCAATACACTGAGGCACAGTCAATACCAGGGCAGTGAAACAATAACATGACAAATGTGCTGGAGATTTCCAGGGGTGTCTAAAAAGCAAAGCAGAAAATAAAAAGAAGGGGCAGAAGAGAACAGGGGTCCTGTTCTTCTTTCTGGAAATGGCGAGACTTAAAAATCCTATTTAATCCTCCCCTGCTGGGCTCAGACAAAAGACACACACACGGCAGACATCCACGGAATGGGTACTCAGCTCTCGCAGGCCTCCTCAGGATTGTAACACACTCTAATGTGGGTGTTGTGTTTGTGCACATGTTCTTACGCTTAATGAAATTTGTTCAAGCACAGTAAACAATTCATACGGCAAACAACTTTTCCAGTTCTGCATTCACTGTGTTGGCTTCTGTTTCTGCTACTCTTTAAATAAATACATAAATAAATAAATAAATAAAAGACCATGTATGCTAGGATCAAAAGTCTGAATCCACTACCAATAACTGCTCTTGTTTTATCAGTAATTAAAACCTAAACGAATTTTGACAGTATCTACCAAATGCTTGTGTTTGTGCCATATCAGGCAGTCTAGAATTGCCTAGTTCTTGTTATGCCTAGCCTATATTGCCATGTCTAACCTTGGATTTATCATCAGTTTTTGAGAGTTTGATGTATTATTGATTGCATCCAGCCCTATTGGTTTGTTCACGTTAAGGTCTGGTTACTTCTAGGTTCTCTCACTCACTCACTTCCAGTTCCCACTTTATGCTGTTTATGGTCACGGTGGAGCCGGAGCATATCCTGGGAACACTGGGCATGTGGTGTGAATTCATGCTGAATGGGAGGCCAGTTCATCGTAGGCCACCGTTCACACACACACTTACACATTCAGTCACTGCAATCCACTGGCATGTTTTGGGAGGTGGGAGAAAACCAGAGGATCTTGAGGAAACCCACAACGACACAGGGAGAACATGCACAGAAACTCTGCACAGACAGTAACCTGAGCTCAGGACTGCACTGGAGTTGTGCGGCAAGAACGCAAACCACTGCACTACTCCTACTTCTGAATTTGATCAGATATTTTATTCTCTCTGGCCTCCTTATCTTGCCCTGTTGTCTTGCCATACTCTAGTTTCATACCATTAGTTTATGTTTATTTATCTCATTTTGCCCTGTCTTGTTTCCTGGATATTCTGGCTGTTGTTATACTTATCAATAAAACCTCAGGCAATAGCTCTAGTATAAGAGGAAGAAAACAATTTGGGCATGCTGCTATAGAAAAATATAGAAAACTCCTGGGTGATAACAGTAACTCTGCTTTGTGCTGGGCCACATCACACCACTCTGTCATTGATTATTTTCCTATAATTGTACACCCCATCATGTTACATAACCTCATGCTGAAGCCTTGGGCTGGACAAACCTAACAGACACAGAGTCTGCCCAAACATTAGCTACATTAGCTAAGAGCCAATATGACATGATGGTATTGTCTTGTATTGATCTGCTGCTGTGGTTTATCCAACCAATGGTTCAGTGTGATGATGGATCTAAATGCAAAATATGTGTGTGTGTGTGTGTGTGTGTGTGTGTGTGTGTGTGTCTGTATTGCAAGCAAAGAGCAGAAGTACTTAGAAAAACAGAGAAAGTCCTCCCAATGCTAATTGTTCAATTTACTGAGTTTTATCTCTGGATCTAACTTTATGACCCCTCTCTGACCTTTAGGCAGTGTCATGGTAGTAGCTCCTCCTTGTCAGTAGAATGACCGCCATGATCCGAACATAACATTAGTTCAGGAACAGTGCAGGATTTATAATGTTGTTAAGCTACAGCTGTGCCAGTGACTCAACTGAATCCTGCAGTTCGCTGCAATCAACACTCCCTTGCCACAAGCCTGTTTTTTTTCTTTTTCTTTTCCTGTTTATTTTGCATGGCATAATACTTTAATCATTTCTCCTGACCATAAACCTGGTAATATCAGCTTCTTAATTTAGGATGATTTCAGCTCAAGTGTATGATAAAATATTATGTAAAAATATTTTTAATGAGTTTTTTATGAAACATTATTCCCTGAGCTCACAAAAGGAAGCAAGAATTTTATTCATTGCAGGTAGACTATGGATGCAAAGAAGCTTAAAACTACATAATAAGGTACTAAGCACAGTTCTTTGGTACAGTTGAATAGAGGTCAGCTATAAAGTTACACCTTCACCACTGGTAGTCATTCTGAGCTGAGCTGCACTGAACTGCTGCTCACACTTCAGCGTCAAACTTGGACGTATGACAGCATGATAGGTCACAGGCCTCTAGCATGCATGGAGTAAGCAGAATTAACCTCCTCATTTTACACAGCAGTGAGCTGAACCCATGCTGTGCTACATTTAGTTGTGAAGTGCACAGCTGACAAGGTGGGAATATATACAGTTATGGCCAAAACTTTACATAAACCTAGGCTAAAGATATTCAATCTCAGTTTTTCTCCACACTCCACACATTTCATGTTACCATACATTTCTTTTAGCAAATCAATTTGGGCATATACTTTGTTCATCAGAGGTCATTTTAAAACAATCAATTAGAGACAGCTTTAATTCATTATAGCAGGTAAGGGGAACAGGTTTGAGCCCCATACAAAGATATTCTAGACAATCGTGTGTTTCGAACTTTGTGGCAACAGTTTGGGGAAGGCCCATGTGTGGGTGTGATGGTCAGGTGTCCACAAACTTTTGACCATGTAGTGTGGATGGCATCATGAGGAAGGAGTCGCAACTGGGTCACAACTGGGTCTTCCAGTAGGACAATGATTCTAAGCATACCTCCAAAGCTGTAGCAAAATGGATTAAAGACAAAAAAGTGAAAGTATTGGAGAGGCCATCACAAAAGTTCTGATCTGAATCTCATACAAAATATATGCCTCTATGGTTGGCCTGCACTCTGAGATGCTTTTCAGCTCACCATGGTTGTAAAGAGTGCTCATTTAGTTACTGAAGCCTTTCTGTCAGCTTGAACCAGTCTGGCCATTTTCCTCTGGCTTCGCGTAAAATCTCTCAACTTCCTAATAAAGTGGCCAGTGAGTGTAATTCATCATATTACTTAAAACAAGAGAAATGTGTTATCTGTAATAGATAGATAGATAGATAGATAGATAGATAAATAAATAAATAAACAAACTGAAATGAATGTTCCATGGCATGAAGGTGTGAAGGTTTCTAATTTTGGAACTGGCACTGCTGTGACCATGACAGAACCCTTTTGAAGGGAGTGGAGTTAACGTGACTGTCATACCATGGCATAGAAGAGGCAAATGGGTCTCTCTCTCTCTCTCTCTCTCTCTCTCTCTCTGTATGTATACGGTTGTTGTGTAACACGTCATGTGTAACATTTATCCATTTATTAGCACGTTTTCCTATTTCAACTTACTACTAACCAAAATGAATCATGAAATACGATTGATTTAAAAATATACTGCATATATTTATGTTTGAACAGTATTCTTTACAGTAAAATCAAACTATTATAATTACATACATTATACTTCAAAAAAAATTATTACCAAAATATGAAGGGATACGGTGGCCTATAGGACATGAATTATTCATATCAGCAACTTGGGCAGCCTGAGCAGAAATCATTTTTCTGTGGAAAAAATGACACCCCATTAAGCATGGATAAAGTCTTGTTCTCTAGGGAACAGGGTGTGTGTGTGTGTGTGTGTGTGTGTGTGTGTGTGTGTGTGTGTGTGTGTGTGTGTGTGAATGGGCAAGTTTTACCGTAACTACATCTAAATAGTAAACTATAAAATAATCCTGAGATGCATAACACTGCACGCTGTTAATATTCTTACTTTTGCACTTCTGCAGCACTAATGTTTCAGGCAGAAAAGGAGAAAACCAGTCCGAAGATATCTCTCTAAAATCCCAGATCCTAACAGTCTAGAACCTGGGACAGATTAGCTGTTCAAAAACATGCCTGTGCACAAAGAGGAAATAAATGTGCACATTCCTCACTGCTACAGTAATGAGGCGCTGCATGAAAAGTTTTATTAATGTGCCATCATACCTTCTGCAGTGAAACTGCCTGAAAAGCATTCATTCAAAGCATCCAGTTGTGTCATAGCTCACCTGCTCGCTTTTCCATATCCACATAAAATCTATGATTTTTATTTGTGGAACTGACTTGGAAATAAAACTTTAAACAGGTTTTTCTTTGTCGCTAGCAACGTGACTTGTCACTTGAAGTTGTGTCGTAAAAATCTTACGTTCAAAATATTCTGTAAGGCAGATACAATCCAGCAACCTGAATAAATCACATTTTAGTGATGAGTTTTCAGTCTCTCTACGGTCAGTATCATGACTCAATAAACTATATAGTTAGTGCCAAAACACAACAACCAAGGTGCTGATTTTGTTAAGCTAAGTTTGAAAATATTACAGGTTTTACCACAGAAATATGATATAGGAGGTTTGGCAAAAAGCAGCACATAATCATCAGTGTAAGGTAGTTTATTTACAGGTATGAAATTCACAAGTAACAGAAGGGGAAGATTTTAGCAAGTAGAGGTGGGGAATGGGGCAAGAGACTTATTAGGTATGCTTGTCATTTGGTCCATATTTGCTGAGTCATTTGGCTCAGCCCTAAATATTTATGGTGTCTGTATGGTTGCTACATGAGCCAGTGCTTTACTATTTGGCTAACTATATACTATTTCTGTGTATTTATTATATTATATTATTATTATATTACTATATTAATTGCACTATCTGTGAAAGATTTATTTCACTATTTGTCACTAGGTAAAAGAAAGGTTTTGGCACAATAATAAACAGTTACAACAACTCGTCTGCCCAATAATCGTTCATACCAAATGGTACACAAGCTTGCCATTTCCCAGTTCTGTCAGTGAGCCATGTCTTGTGAAAATGCTAATCTAATTGTTGCGCTGGCTTTCATTAGATTACTAGTCTGTCCCTTGAGATTGAAAAATGGATAGATAGAGAGAGAGAGAGAGCGAGAGTTCATGTCCACTACCAAGTAGAAAGTAAAGGTCTCTTGAGCTTGTGTATAATGTTATTCAACCATGACAAATGTAAGTGCACGGGCAGGTCTACAGACTCTTAATTGGACGAGACAGTCAGACAGATCAGTAAAAGCAATTAGTGTGGTTTTAAGGTAAAGGGAACACATTACTGTTATGCACTCTGTGTATGAATGACAAAGTGTGTTAAGTGTGTGAGTAATTGGGGTTGAACTTTTGACTTCTTGCCTTTGAGGTCATCCCTATTCTAGTTACTTAGTTATGACTGTGAAGATTTGAAATGATTTAAAGCAGTATTGTATTTTTGCGCTGTTGTTTATTGGAACTTTTTATTTACTTTAAGAGTGCTGCTACTACTTCATTTTCTAAGTGAAAATACTTTGAATACTGGATACTTTATTCATAAATAAGCCTTCATGTTTACAGTAGTTACAGTCCATTTTCACTAATGAAATAATCCAAAAATGTATTTTAGTAATACAGTACAAATCACAAACAAGTAGAACTCGATGCCAAAGGCATCAGTGGGGATGACTCTGCTGCCAACAAAGTCTGGTCCTTCTTCTTACTAATTCGCATGCCTGCAATACCCTTAAAATGTACTTCAAACAGGAAGGTAACTACTGAAGAAAAACTATTTCACTTGACACTGTTTGGACCAATTACAAGATCTGCTGGATGCAATGATAATTCCATATAAATTCCATATAAATCCTATGTACATTCAACCACTCGTTCTTTAGAATCTCGGACGAAGGACACAGATGAACAGACAACCTGAAAATACAATACCTCAACCACCTAGTGGCAGAGGCATAAAAAGTGTATACATCACATACTCTCACCGTCCACTTTATTAAGAACGTCTGTACACCTGCACATTCGTGCGTTTATCCAATCAGCCAATCATGTGGCAGCAGCACAATGCATAAAATCATGCAGATACGGGTCAAGAACCTCAGTTAATTTTCATATCAAATATCAGAATGGGAAAAAATATGATCTCAGTAACTTTGACAGTGGCATGGTTGTTGATGCCAGATCTAAAACTAAAAAGATCTAAAAAAAAAAGTCTGAAACATCCAGTGAGTGGCAGTTCTGTGGGGCACCATGTTGTTGTTGAGAGGTCAGAGGAGAATGACCAGACTGGTTAGAGCTAACAGGAAGGCTACAGTAACTCAAGTAACTACTGTTTACAACTGTGGTGAGCAGAAAAGCATCACAGAAGGTACAACACGTGAAAGCATTGAGGTGGATGGGCTTCAACAGCAGAGGACCGCATTGGGTTCCTCTCCTGTCAGCCAGGAACAGGAATATGAGGCTACAGTAGGCACAGTTTCGCTGAAACTGGACAGTTCAAGATGGACAAAGATCAGGCAATTTTATTCTAACCTTCAACTGTTCATTTAAGTGCAAGAGGGCACACAAGACTCAGAACAGATAACTCAGAGCAGCATAATTAGTCTAAATAGTCTCTTATTTTCAAATGTCAGAAATGCAAAGAGACGGCTAAGTGTATTTAAATTTCCTCCATAATTGTAGTACAGTCTACACTCTTTAATTCACTCCTGAAGGGAGGACTAAAGTGACCTGGGCAATGAAGGACATTTAGAGGGGTGGACTGGAAAGCACTGTCAGTAATGTGTGTATCAATATTTAGTATTATCTATTAAAAGTCCTTTTCACAGACTGAGTCAAATACTGATGGGCACCGTGATTTTTACAGCTGGTATACAGCTGGTGCTCATTATACTCACAGCAGTCTGACAGCAGCTGTAAAATATGTTGAATCCTTACACAGTGAAACATGGCAATGAATTGGATAGGACAAAGAGCATGCAACTGTAGGAGAGCATATAGTGCTAATCAATAAAATTGCCATTAATAATTAATAATCAGTGTAATTATGCAGGATTATCAAACTCATGTTCCAAAGAATTCTCTCTCTCTCTTAAATACTAATTCGTAAAGCAACTTTACTTTACACACTCTGGGATTTGTGTGCAATACCAGCCAAATCTATCCTGTCACCAAGCCCCGTTTGCAAAACATCACTTCATTCAAGCTGAAATAATTTTACCAATGGAAGCGTTTGGGAAGTGGAGGAACAGAGGAGGCCAAAGTCCATCCTGCCTGTGTGTGACAGAGTGAATGAAGTGTGACTGGTGGAATTCCTGGAGGGTACAAGATAAGAGCTTCCAAATTTAGCTACTGCCCTGAAAGGCTCTTTGCAAAAACAGCACCTAATGAATAGTTTCCATAATCTGTACTCAAAGGAAGTGTTCTTAATGGTTAGAACGTCATTAATCAGACAGAACACCTGAATATATATTATGATGAGATTTAAATAATAATAATAATAATAATACAGATCACTTATTTATCTAGACTACTAGAGGACACCTGAAATGCCATGCACAGTACTGATAAGGAAAAGCATTTCAGATTCGTACATCACAAGGTTCTACAAAACTGATAAGCATCAGAGCAAAAACATTGTGGGTCTGGGGCCCATTGTGAGTCTCGGGTCAGTCTCAGGGCAGCATGTGGGATGAGCCACAGTGTTTCGTTTCACAAAGTGACTGGAATGCACCATGCTGGTGGCAAACTAAATCTTTACTGGAGTCGGTCAGCGTGAAAGAATTTCCTCCCAGATTGAAGAAATAGGGAATGCAGAATTGGGTTTGCTATGCTGCGAGATCGCCTCTCACTGATGAAGACAAGCCACATTATTTGAAATCGGGATTGAAAAGAACCCATTCAGATACACACACACACACACACACACACACACACACACACACACACACAGCAACATATCATTTAGCCATCCTCCCTTGGCATTACTGGTCGATGGTTGCCTGCTTGCCAAGATTGAACTGTACACAGGCGCTTGTCAATTCAGGCTAAATAAAAGTTGCAAAAATAATTTCACATATTTCTAAAAGGGATATAGGAGTGGTTTACAACCATCTTTGATTGACAGCAATCTATTATGTAAGGAAGTATAAAAATATCAGCAGCAAGCAGAAGTGAATACAGCTCAGTGCTCCATTTAACTTCTTACACTTTAAAAGTCACAATAGTTTACTGAAATGTACTACAAGTTTATCCAAAATGCACTTTCACCCTTCCAGACTGATTTTGATCATGTGATAGGAAGTAGCTAGAATTACACATTTATTTTAGCCACTCAACATGTACATTCATATCAATAAAGAGTTTACTACTGAGTAAAGTAATATATATAGTACAGAAATATTTAAAAAAAAAAAAAGTGTACAAGTATATTCAAGGTATTCTTTAGGGTTAAAAACATGTAAACAAGTTTACTTACAAGTACATTTTTGTCCAGATTTAGTTCAGAGAACTAGTAAAAGATTGTATACTAGATAAATGTATACTTTCAGTATAATATACACTATATGGCCAAAAGTATGTGGACACCTCACCAGCACATCCCATATGTTTGTTGAACATCCAATTTCAAAACCATAAGCACAGAGTTGGTCACCCCTTTGCTCCTCCACTCTTCTGGGAAGGCTTTCCACTAGATTTTGGAGCGTGGCTGTGGAGATTTGTGCTCATTCAGCTACAAGAGCATTAGTGGCTGATGTCAGGTGAGGAGTCCTGGGGTTGGGGTGCAGTCGGTGTTCCAGTTCATCTCAAAGGTGCTCAGTGGGGTTGAGGCCAGGGCTCTGTGCAGGTCAGTCAAGTTCTTCCACTCCAACTTTGATAAACCATGTCTTCATGGACCTCGCTTTGTGCGCAGGGACATTGTCATGTTGGAACAGATTTGGGCCCTTTAGTTCCAGTGAAGGGAAATCTTAATATTACAGCATACAAAGACATTCTAGACAATTGTGTGTTTCCAACTTTGTGACAAGAGTTGGGGGAAAGTCCACATATGGGGAAAGTCCACATATGTGATGGTCAGGTGTCCACAAACCTTTGGCCATATAGTGTATATACTAAGGGCTGGACATATGATACATTCATGAGCTAGCCCACCAGAAAAGCTCCAGTGTTCTGTCCAGTCCCATGTTTTTGGTTGCCTGTAAAACTAATGCTAAAAAGTGGTACTAAAAAGCTAATACTAAAAAGTGTTAGCTAACAATGTTAGCTAGTAATGTGCATTAATACAGACTAATAGAAACAAGTATATAATCATGTATACACGTGCCTGATCCTGAAAAGATGTTTTGTCATCCATGCATGCTGTAAAAACTGTTCAACCGTTAGCAAGATTGTGCCTCGGCTGTTGTGTGTAGCGCAGCAGGCAGCAGGATTCGGAAGCATGTGCTATAATTACGGCATCTAAGTGCATCATATCACTGTGAAGCACCATGACATTTAAGCTTAAACATCACTACCTACCCAACGAAGACTTTTGTTTTGTCAAATTCAATAAGGAGCAGGGGGGGGTTTTTTTTGGTCTTTTTCTAGATGTTGAATCTACATATGAATAAAGAAAATCTAATATCCCGGACACAAAATCTACTTGTTGTTACTGATATGTCTACCTCTCCATCACATGTTCTTAGTATACTTAAAAACAAAAGTATAGTATATTTTGGTAAGGGGTTCCAGATTCACTCTCAATTTTAATATTTCATAAGACACATATGAAAGCTGGAGCTCCTTCAGCAGCATGACAGAAAGTGCCCAAGAAATTATAAATTGTTAGAATTAATAAAAAAAAATAATAACTTGTGGGTATAATAGGCTAATTCATGCACACAGTTTCTCAAAAAGCCCTGTGTGATTTGAGTTCATGCTGAGCTACCGCTGTCCACATACTGTATGTCCTGAATACAGAAGTATAGGAGTTACAAAGCTACTAGCTTAGCTACATTTCCCATTTCCCATGAGCAAATTATAGTTTAACTATTTCATCAATCTTCAGTCTTCAGAACTTCTTGTTAATAAATGTTATTATTATTATTATTATTATTATTATTATTATTATTATTATTATTAGGCTACTGTTCTAATTAATAGTATCAGGCTATTAATCTTCAGGGCAATCAAATCAAAATTAAGGTTGTTTCTTAAAAACAAAAGGAAATGGGACTGCGGAAGACAGCATGACTGGGCAAAATGTATACTAGTAGGGAGGAGGGAGGGAGAGAGAGAGAGAGAGAGAGAGAGAGTCAGGACACAGAATCAGAAACACGGAGTAACTGCAGTGCATAAAGACCAGCTATGATGAAACTAAACCATGGTGTATCATTATAACACCTACTGCTTCACTACATGTGTTACATAACATAACTTTAGGGTGTGTATATAAAATGTCTTTTTATTCATGAGCATGAAGCATGGAGTAACTGTCAGGTTTATTATAAGCAGATTTGACACAACAGCCGGGACCTTTCATACTGCTGGAAGTCTAAATGTGCCCACTGTGCCATGCGGCTGCGGGAGGCCTCTCCACACAGTAGGTATTCAGGCACCTGAGTCATGTGACGCACTAATGTTGAAAGCAGCCAGTCGTTAGCTCACCAAATTCTCAATTCCATGCCTCATATTCATCCATCCAGTCACCCCACCCAGTGTTACTTAATACAGTCCACTCAGAGATGCAGTGTTTGCCATATTTCATTAAATAGACTCCATTGGGTCTTATAAAATCGACTAGTGTGCAGGGTAGAAAAGTACTGCATCCCTGTGAGTCCCTCTGAGTGACTTACCCACGATCTAAGAGAAGTCCTAGCTCAATAAGATACCTTTTGCTCTAAATGTTTTTGACATAGTAGTACATACAATGCAATCTGGAAGATCCCAAAAACAAACACTATGGAGAAAACATAGAGAACCCAGAAGAAATCCACACAGAAACAAGGAGAGCTCCACACAAACAGTAAACTGAGCTCAGGACTGAGCCTGGGACCCTGGAGCTGTGAGGGCAACACCACTGTGCCACCATGCCGCCCAAGGTTTACTGTAATTGATAAAATGATATGTGACAGTCTATCTCATGACGTAATGTAACTGCAGAAGAGGAGTTCAACAGCTTTCATGCATATTCCATGAGGAACTCAAACTAGGAAACATGAAGGGGGATGAAATGTTCAAGCAGTGTAAAAATCTAGCTGTGCAGAAAAACAACATATGAGTAATGTGTTACGTATAAATGCATATCAACTCAATCTGGTGCACATGCTTTATACCTATCCTAACTTTGGGCTGGAATGATGATTAGTTATTGATCCATGGCAACATGATGTGTAGATCTCAAATATGGATGGAATTCAAATATCACGACATGAAGCCAAAGAGGGTGGACAAGCAGGATGGTAGTTTTACAAAAGGGGAGTTTGTCATGGTTTTTTAAATAGATCAACCATTTAACTAAGCTTTTTTTTTTTTTAACTTGAAGTGTACTGTTTTTGATGTACTACCTCATAGCATTGACAACTCCTTAACAGGGGTTTACCTTGATAATATTCTTAGATCCTGACCTGTTTCTTCTAGCAGGAGGATATGTGTACCATGGAAGCTACAAAGCATGTCTGTAAGTCGCTCTGGATACAAGATTCTGTCAAGTAAATATAAATGTAATTTTAACACACGCTGTCTGCTGGATTTGACCTGCAGTACCCTGGAAAGCTTTAACTGGGAGTCTAAGGACAAAAAAAAAGGATATTTATAAGCAACCCTTCAAGCAATGTTTGGGGAACTGCCAAAATATTCCATTTTTAGAGGTATCAGAGCAGTCCTCTGATACAAAAGCTCTTCTTCTTCTTCTTCTTAAATAAAAAACAGCACTTTTCAAAGAAACAAAAGACATCTCCCTCTAAGAAACAATACCAAACTATATCTCTCTCTCTCCCCCCTCTCACTTTCATCCATCTGTTTCTGTCTCGGCCTTTTTTCTCTCTATTATTTTATTCTCCATTCCCCCTCCTCCTGTTTCATCTGTCTCTATCTTGGACATAACCACATTGGGCAGGATGTCAAATCTGCAGTTCACCATTCAAGCCTGATAATCCATCTCTCAGCCTCTCGTTCTGACTGAATGCATCACGTCATATACTTTTATGACTCCTCCCCTGCCATTTTTCTCTCTTTCCACAGCATCAACTTCCTCCATCCACCTCTCAATGAGCTCCCTTGCTCATCTTTACAGAGATGACTACGTGTATAAATGAGCCGGAAAGAGGGGCAGATGTCCACCACAGGGGCAGATTTGGTGACAACCCGCCATTTATTTTGTCTATGCATCACACACATACACACTATATACCGACCTGTGAACATACACCATAAGTCCCTTCATCAAAAACTATACACCATCATTTTTTCCCCCCATAGCCACAGTAAAATGTGTGTTTTGTTCTCATAAAACACACATGACTGGCCATGATGTCACTGGCATATTCTCGACAGACAGCTCTGCCAAACAATCTGCTGCCATGGAGTTGAGGAGCCATGCCTCCTTGGTGATCTGGGCTGGCAGCTCTCACCTGCTGTGCTCTGCAGTTCTCACCTCTAATCTCCGAAGCAGCCAAAGCATGTCCTCTCGGTAAACATCTATGTTTCATTTTTTTTTAACTTCAACAATCGCTTTCAGAGACAAACTTCGTCGTGTCACGAACAGCATTTTTAATTCTATCAAACTAGCATTCTCCAGCTTTAATTACCAGGCTCAGGCTAATGTGAAGCTGAAATACACACTAATATCTATTCTGGACCTGCTAGGGGTTTCTGGATGAAGAAACTTTGGTGTAAACAAAATATGATCTCATGATCTCCACAGACCATATGTTCTCATTACACCCATAACATCTGCAACAGCAATATGAGACAAATTAAGTAACATTAATTCAAATAGCCTGATCCTGGTGACCTAATAGTAATGTGGGACTTTTGAGTGCCCTAAAAAGCAAACCCTGGTAGTATTCCAGAGAACACTGAACAAATGTTTTCGTGGGCCAGGAGAGGCTGGTATAAATGAGCGAGCAGCACTACGCTCCTTCTGCCATCTAAAGATAAAAGATATCAATAAAGGTTTTATTTCTGGCAAAGTTGCAGCTGATTTCTTTCTAGTCCAGGCAATAGATATCAGTGACAGTCATGTCAGGTGATTACACAGAGTGAAAGGTTACCTGGAATTTGTGGGCATTGGGAACAATATTAAGCTGGCATGTCCATCAGCAGTGATTGAGAATGTGCACGTGAAACACAGCCGTGGGTGTAATGAATGTGAAAGAAGAGGATTATTTAATCTATCATCCTTTTATCATCCAAAATGTCGTTGGAGGAGAAACTGAAAGCAGATCAGTCTAAATACACATTGTCCAATCCAAGTAAAAAATTGCACAAAAGGACAGACAATAGATTGTAAGTTTAATGTTTTTTGGTTTGAACTACAACTTACAACTTTTCTGTTTAGCATATTCGGAGAAAACACAGCATAAATCCTGTAGAGCATTATTAAAAATTGTGGGCTACAGACTGTGTTTCAGGCACTGGAACATAAGTGGTTTGGTTTCAAGTAACCAAGGACTGGACTAAGACCACTAATAATGTCATCTCTAGCCTTTCCCGATGGCTGAAGTATATGTTGCTTTGCAACCTGTAGGATTGCAGGACCTTCACATCATATCTACTACAGTATTAATCAACTGTAGATCAAATGTAAGTCAACAAGTTAAAAACAGAGCTGGCACCAGTGATGTGAAGATACTTTTGAAAGTTGCATGGATTAAAGAATTTGTTTTGAGAGAAAACCTAAACTAAACCTAAAGAAGAATAAAACCTAAAGAAAACCTAAAAAAGTCTGAGAGTTGGACTTGTAACCTGAAGGTTGTGGGTTCGAGTCTCAGGTCCGGCAGGGATTGTAGGGATTGTAGGTGGGGGGAGTGAATGACCAGCGCTCTCCTCCACCCTCAATACCACGACTGAGGTGAGACCCTTGAGCAAGGCACAGAACCCCCAACTGCTCCCCGGGCGCCACAGCAAAAAAGGCTGCCCACTGCTCCGGGTGTGTGTTCACTACTGTGTGTGTGCACTTGGATGGGTTAAATCCAGAGCACAAATTCCGAGTATGGGTCACCGTACTTGGCCACACGACACTTCACTTCACTTTATAAAATTGGTCAGGGTTTGTGGTGGATTTGGAGCTTATCCCGGGAACACTGGACACAAAGCAGGAATACACCCTGAATAGGCCACCAGTCCATCACAGGGCATGACACATACACATATTCACACTCTCATTCTCAATTAGAGACAGGTTAGAGTTGCCAAACCCAAGCTGAGGATGGAACATTGGACCTCTGTGCTGTGAGGTGACAACACTACCTGCTGTGCGACTGTGCCACCTAGCTCCACAAAGTTAAAAGTTAAAACTCGTAGGTGTTTTGCAATTTTGAAGAAAGAATGCTCAAGGGTTGTTTGGATGGTTGTGTCGGCGTTCCGAATGACTTGAAAACCTTTGTAAAAGGAAAACTCACTGTTAGAGGGTTCAGCTTAGAACCAGAGGAACAAACAGAAGAACCCTTTAAGAAGTTATTGTGGTGAAGTTACTTGCTCCAAATCAGGACAAAAGTGATACCATTTTTATCTTGGATGGCTAAGTCCAAATTCTACACTCTACAAACAAAATGTCTTATTAGAGGAACCCTTAAAAGTACCTCCAGAAAAATGAACAATATCAATAAAAACCACCAAAACTTCTTAAAAAGTGCCTCCAGGAACAATGTTGCAAAGGTTCTTAATGTCAGATTGTCCTTGTAATATGTATCTTTCACCTGGGAAAGTGAATATAGTATCTATAAAGCTTTACTACTTTATAATACTAATTCCAGGTATACAGTGTCAGTCCTGCAGGGACACAGAGGTGCAGCCACCGTGTAGGTTTCCTCAGGGTTCTCCAGTTTCCTCCCACCAACCAAAAACAAGCCGCTGCATTAAATTGCACCTGGATGTGAATGAGTCAGTGTGCATGGTGCTCCGCGATAGACTGGTGTCCCAACCAGGGTGTATTCCCACCTTGTCCCAGTGTTCCCGGGATAGATTCCGGATCCATCACAAGCCTCACCCTGACCCTGACCAGGGTAAAGCAGTTACAGAATTACCTTATTTCCTTGTAAACTACGCTTCATTTTTCCAGGAGAAGGATTCATCCTAAAGAGACAAAAGATGCCACTGACAGTACTGCCTCACTGACTGGATGAAGTGCAGTTTAGTATTTTTTCTGAGGGTACAGCAGGTCAGAGTGTACAGTACAATCGTGCTGCTGTACCTGGTATTTAACACACCGCCACTCCAGTAAGAACGTTTCCACGCAGGCTTTAGCAATATCAGTAGAATACACACGTGAGATTTCCTCAAACTGCTCAACCAGACCTGTAGCTGACTTTTAGCTGTCTGCCTCAGAAACAGAAAAACAAACAGCTCTCAACTTTGTTTTTCGACTTCAGAAACAACATGGGAAGCTGTTCGGTCGCCATGGAGACGCCGTTTAAGCGTGCCGCGTGCCGTCCAGCGCGGGACAGAGCGAACCTGCTGCAGCCGCCATCGTCGTTACCACCACCATCACTGTCCCCATCAACGACCTTGCGCTTGCTCTTTTATGTTTATGAGCTTGTCTCCTACCTGACGGACTCGGTCCTCGTGGGCAGTTGGGGACGGAGTTTCTGCCTCGGGAGACGCCATCTGAGAGCCGCGTAGAGCCGCTCCAGCCTCTGCAGCTCCCCCAGCACAGGAGCGCGTTTATCCGCGCGGCTAGAGCTCACTGAGGGCGCTGCCGCGGGGGACACACGCCATCAGCCGCACTACTGCCTCTCTGCTCCTGGTGTCCTTCAAGTGGGACAGTGGAGTAAACAAGACCCAACAGTGAGCGCGGAGACGCAGTCATTCACCCTGCACTGAGAGACACAGCAGTCTCTCTCTCTCTCTCTCTCTCCCTCTGAAAGTGCATAACCCAACCAAAGCCCGCGTTATAACAGCAAGTGAATAGTAATAATAGCGCATAACACAGCATGTAAATAAATACAGAAAAACGAAATAACATTAATACGATTAGAATTACAGAAAAGTGTATTTGTAAGTAGGGGTGTGTGTGTGTAAGATTTAGATGTAGCATAATAATGTCAGTGGAAGGCCCTCACAAGGATAGCAAGACAAGTGTGTGTGTGTGT
>CM040978.1:19077988-19129498 GCA_022985145.1 Pangasius djambal
TTATTGATGATGTGACTGCTGACAGAAGTAGCAAGATGAATTCTGAGGTGTATAGGGCTACACTCTCTGCTCACATTCAGCCAAATGCTACAAAACTGATAGGACGCCGCTTCACAGTGCAGGTGGATAATGACCCTAAACATACTGCGAAAGCAACTCAAGACTTTTTGAAGGCAAAGAAATGGAATATTCTTCAATGGCCAAGTCAGTCACCTGATCTCAACCCAACAGAGCTGCTTTTCACTTACTGAAGACAAGACTGAAGGCAGAAAGACCCACAAACAAGCAGCAACTGAAGGTGGCTGCAGTGAAGGCCTGCCAAAGCATCTCCAGGGAGGAAACTCAGAATCTGAGTTTTGAGAACATGGGCTCCAGACTTCAGGCAGTCATTGACTGCAAAGGATTTTCATCCAAGTATTAAAATTATGGTTATATTTACAATTATGTCACTTTGTCCAAATACCTTTGAGCCCCTGAAAATGGAGGTACTTTCTTGAAAATGGCTATAATTCCTAAATGGTAAATGCCATATTTTTGTGGAACCTCTTAAAATAAAGCTGAAAGTCTACACTTGGATCACATCTTGATTGCTTTATTTCAAATCCATTGTGGTGGTGTATAAAGGCAAAATCACAAAAACTGTCATTGTCCAAATACTTCCGGACCTGACTGTGTGTGTATGTATGTGTGTATATATAAGCTATTCTGCTACAGTCACACTTCTGTATGAGGCTTACCCAGTTGTGGGCTAGTGTAGTCGCTGAGGACCCAAGGAAACACGGGGTACTGTGAGAGGTCGTTAACACTGCGGTCTGCCAGGTTGTTAAGGTGCAGCAGGTACTGGTAGTTGGAGATGTGGCCTCTCTGCCACTGCAGCATGTAACTCTCTGCTGTGTGCTCCGCTATGTGGTTCTCTGTCTCAAACACACACACAATCATCAATATTAAAATATTTAAAAAATGACTCGAAAAAACTTTATAATCATTCAAAAATATATGATGACAGTGTATGTACAACATGACACTGACACTCTGAAAGACACTGGATGAGTGAGTGTGTGTGTGTCGTATGTGTGTGTGAACAACATACCTAGGAAAGTGCCAATGTAGTAGTAAAGTTCATCCCTGTCTTCAGTATTGTAGAACTTTAGGTAGATATCTGAACACAGATCATTCTCTGTACAAAACACCTCCAGCCCCTAAAACACCCACACAAAAAAAAACACATTAACACAGTCATGAACACAGAACTGCCTACACGGTCAGTGAACTGCACTAATTAACCCCTACATGCAGTCAAACACACACTTACCAGCGGTCTCAGGCCATGTCTTCTTTTGTAGATGCGCCGGACGCTGTGGATCCCAATGTGCACTACTGAATCCTGTCCACACACACACACATACACATGTGCATAAATATTGAACATACTGATTACCAGTCTATTAAAATCATAAGAAAACAGCTCACTAATGTTGCACTGGTAACTCACAGGGTAACCATTAAGGGGCTGGAAGTACAGGTTGTGGTCTGTGATGCAGACGTGGCCAGGGTTGGTCACCAGAGGGGTCACCATCTCAGCCTTACACTCCATATGTGGCCGCTCAGACACACTCTGAAAGCTACACACACACAAACTCAAAAGTCATTATACAATACCAGTCAACCTACAACTCTATTTTGACTACATACAGTAATCACCTGTGAAACAGGACAGATATTTATGTACATAATGCTGACCAAGTGGTCAAGCAGCTAACCGTAATCTGTAAAATATATGCATTGTTATCAATTGTGTGGCACGCTGACAGCATTACAACTCTACACCTATATCTCAATAAGTGTACAGGCTTTAGGCATTCCTGTCTTATACGAGGAGCTGTGCCCTGATATTCACTCATCTGCCAGACGCTGTTATCCAAAGCAACTTGTATGTGGTTCAAAATACACTCCGGGCAAATAATCATCTGAGAGTTTACAATGTGCCTCTCGCAACAACCCCGAATAGTAAGCTACCACAGGCCATCAAGCACACAATCAGTATGTGTGTTGGATCTGAAATTAAATCATATGCGGTATGGCAGCCTACCAGGTACCTTTAAGGTACATGTCCCTAATGCTTGCTACAAGGTCTTTATAAACGGCATTGCTTGGTTAGTGATAGAGCAAGAAATTGGGAGTAACTGCTCCTGTAAGCAGGAACATCAACACAGAGCATCAGAATAATTGTGATCACATTTATACCTCAGTGGTAAAAGCCTTTCTTTTCAAAAAAGCAAATTTTGTTTTCTTTTTTTTTTTAAAAAACTGAGTTCCTTAAAAAGCAATTTCTTAAATAAATAAACAAATAAAAGGCATTAATCTCTCTCTCCTGTCAATCACAGCAACATTAGCCAACCGTGGGCATCTGCAAGCTCACGTCTGTGGAAGAAAGCGGATAGCTCTTTCCACCCAGTGCGTTACGCCGCCCTGCGACACAGCACCAGCTGAAGTTTGAAAAGATGCGGTTGGCTGGCTTCATGTGTCTCGGAGGACGCATGTGTTATGCTTCACCCTTCCGGGTTGGTAGGGGAGAATTAGCTAGTGGGTGGGAACTGGCAAGACCAAATTGGGGAGAAAATACTGATTTTAATTTCTTTAAAAAAATGAAAAAAAATAAAAAAAAAGGATTTTGATTCCTATAAAAAGCAGATTTTGATTTCTTTTTAAAAAGCTGGAGTTTCTTCAATCTGTCTTTGTAAATACCACATTACTCTAAAATGACTAGAGATGTGAGGTGAGTGTTATTTACACAAAGATGACTAACCTGTTCTTATCAAAAGATGTTCTCGCCAACCTGGATTGCAAGTTTGCAGCAATCTAGAAAAGTAACACACAGGCAGTTATTATTGTGATTAAAAAAATGTATGCTTCTCAATGAGTGGACAGATGCATGTTTGTGTATAACTGTACAAACCATGGCTGTCTGGTCCCCCAGCCTGTCCAGACATGATGCTCTATGTAACTGCAAAAATGAAACAGACTGATAAAGCAAACAGAGTCAAGCAACCTCTGCCAAAAATTAAGCTGCCGAAACTGAAATGCAAACCTGCAGCAATGTCTGGACAACATCTTCTGTTTTTGTGGGCATCTCTAGCCGGAATATGACACTTCTTTCTCCCTAGTAAGCAGGTTTAAACATTGATAAACATCATTAGGAGGAAAAATCAATTTAACAAGAATCTGATGCAATACTGTCACTGTCAAAATAGCAATGGAAAACAAATGTATACAATATAAGAGGTGCTAAAACTCAAGAAAATCCTAGCTGGCATGGAGAAAAAAAAAAAAACAGACCAAAGTGATTCACTTTAATCACATCCACTTTTTTCTACTGGCTCACAAGACCAAGGCTTGTGGGATTTCACTTAGGTAAAGTTAGTCAGATAAAATGAAAGTAACAACGACCAGAATAAAATACCTATCTTTCACATCCTGTTTATTTCCCCCTTCCCTCTGCTATTCCACTATGCAAATTTCATTTGCGTTTTGTATGATCACTGTTTTTTTTTTTGTTGTTTTTTTTTTAAAGTAGAAAAGCATAGTTATGGCTATAGCAAGGTGTCAAAAATAAATGCTATGGCTAAACCATAGATTTTTGGTACCTCTGCAATACACAAATACGTTCATACAGGCAATATGAATGTATGCTCTTACCCTTTCATATTTGTACGGAGCAACAGCATTCCCCTCTTTAATAAGAAAAACCTGATATACCAAAAAACACGTGTTTAGAAAGCACATAGACACGGCCAGCAGGCGCACACTGAATTTCTGTAAGTACGCACTGACGCCCATGCTCACCTGCTTGGTTTCCATAAGTACAGATGCAGGCTTGGTTCTGCAGCAGAATAAGGAAATGAAAGAAGAAGAAGAAAAAAGGTTAAATATGGATGTAACTGAAAGACCAGAGAGATCCCAGCTATGCATCACTTCTATTTTAATTGTAAAGTGCATTACAAGCATGTATCTTATTAAGTGCTTCTGAGGCTCTCCATCTTTATCAACCGCAAATGAGCATTTAAACATCTCACTCTTTAAAAGGATTGGACTCGTTCTCCTCCACTGCTTCTATCCGCCTGCAGTCTTTCAGTGGGATCTGTTAAAAAAATAATAAATAATAATAATAAAAAAGGAATCAGTCAGCATTTTTCTCTCAGGATGTCTCGGCTGATATATGAGTGCGAGCTGCTAAAGTTTTGAAGAGGAGTTTACCTTTAAAATGGGTTCAATCATCTCATCCGGCTCAAAAATGACTGATTTGGAACAGACCTTTAGTGAGCCTCGAATATTTCTGTGACCAAACCAGTAAACAAAGAGACACATTAATTAATCTTTAAAACAAGAACTATTTAACTTGATGTTGCTATGAATTAGGCGTGTAACACAATGGCACTATCTGTATACCCAAAGTGGGTGTGGCCTAAACTGCATCACTCCTTCACTGACGAGGCTCAGAGCTAGGAGCACAGAACAACCTGTTATTCAAAAGCGCACTAGTCAAAAGGCACTAAAATTCTACTCAAACAGTTTAAGCAGTTTAAACTGATCAGCAGTAACAGGGATCCTTGGGTTCAGGACTGGTATTTGGGAAACTGGTCGCGTGTGTTTATCCTATTTCCCCGGCTGTTTGTAGCACTATCATTACCCACTCATCATTTATTCAGGACTCTTTTGGTCATCACTTATCACAAGCCTGCATAAATTGGTGTCACAGGTGTCACTGGGTAAATAAAGTGTTTAGTGAAGTGCAGCAGCTGCACAACTTTGGCTTTTGGCTAAAAACTAATGTTGGCTAAGTGCCAATATTTTTAACTGACCTGAAAAGAGGACTGTTCAGCTTAGTGGACAATAGTTTATCAGAACAAAGTACAAATACAGTTTACCATTTAGGTGATTTTCAACTGAAAAGTTTTTATTTCCTTAATAATCTTGCCCAGGTCTTTCTGCAAAGATTATGCTGGGTAAGGAGCCAGTAAATGTGACGGTAAAACCCGTCAGTCTGCCCGAAGATAAACCTTGCTAGTTACAGTGTGTTTTTCCTCACACAGAGAATTTCATGCTTTTGATCAATTTGTTGGACGCACACAGCGAAACAGAACCAATTAATCCAGTTTGTGATCAAATGCTGGCCATCAAAGTGTCTGCAATGCTCCATCACATCGTCAAAACAAAGAAAAGAGCTTACAAAATCTGATAGGACAGGGACAAATCTTTAAAATGTGTAAATGACCTAATAAAAATATGGAAATTCAGCCAACAGAACAGAACTCACTGTGAACAGTGAACTGATAAAATACCATGTTTTACATCAGATGCTAAGACTAGAGAGACTGAAGTGGATGATGGTCATGATCAATATACAAAATATTACAACTTGTATATTTTATTGCATATTAAATTAAATGCAAATAAAATCAAAAAACAGCGAATGTTTTTGACAATAAATGCATTCCCTTTTTTTGCTCTTTACCAGACTTTAAAATGCTATAACCTTACTTGTGACTGATGCACAGTGTGGTCAGAAAAGTCCACTGGTGCAAATGTTACTATTTTGCATTCTTTTCCAATGTAATACAAACCTTTTCATTACAAATTGTACCATCAGTAATAACCTGAGTGAAAATTAAAACTTTCACTATTTTCATGGATTTCAGAATTGGTATGTTCCACTTTAATTACAGCATTCACTCAGGCTGGCATGGACTTCACAAATTTCTGTAAAACCTGACAATCCATGTTAGATCAACTCCATCAGTGTCATTTGAACATGTGCTTCAACAGGGACAAGGGACAAGACTCAGGAAAAAATATCCCATATTCTCAATGTGGTCTCAGACTTTTGGACCCCACTGTATACCGATCAGCCATAACTTTAAAACCACCTGCCTAATATTGTGTAGGTCCCCCTAAGGGAGTGTGTAGGGAGCCGCCACAACAGCTCTGACTCATCCCATCATGGACTCCACAAGACCTCTGAAGGTGTGCTGTGGTATCTGGCACCAAGACGTTAGCAGCAGCTCCTTTAAGTCCTGTAAGTTGTTGGTGGGGCCTCCATGGATCAGACTTGTTTGTCCAGCACATCCCACAGATGCTTGATCAGATTGAGATCTGAGGAATTTGGAGGCCAAGTCAACACCTTGAACTCTTTGTCATGTTCCTCAAACCATTCCTGAACAATTCTTACAGTGTGGCAGGGCACATTATCCTGCTGAAAGAGGCCACTGCTATTAGGGAATTCTGTTGCCCTGAAGGGGTGTACCTGGTCTGCAACGATGTTTAGGCAGGTGGTACGTGTCAAAGTAACATCTACATGAATGCCAGGACCCAAGGTTTCCCGGCAGAACATTACCCAGAGCATCATACTGCCTCCACTGGCTTGCCTTCTTCCCATAGTGCATCCTGGTGCCATCTCTTCCCCACGTAAACAGCACACACACACACACACACACACACACCTGCCCATACACATGATGTAAAAGAAACCGTGATTCATGAGACCAGGCTACCTTCTTCCACTTCTCCAGTTCTTCTTCAGGTCCAGTTCTGATGCTCACGTGCCCATTGTAGGCACTTTCGGGGGTGGACAGGGGTCAGCATGGGCACTCTGACCAGCCTGCAGCTACGCAGCCACATTACAAGCTGTGATGCACTGTGTGTCCTGACACCTTTCTATCATAGCCAGCGTTAACTTTTTCAGCAGTTTGTGCTACAGTAGCTGTGGGATCGGACCAGACAGGCTAGCCTTCACTTCCCATACACATCAATGAGCCTTGGGCGCCCATGACCCCGTCACCAGTTCAACGGTTGTCCTTCCTTAGACCACTTTTGTAGGTACTAACCACTGCATACCGGGAACATCCCACAAGACCTGCCGTTTTGCAGGTGCTCTGACCCAGTCGTCTAGCCACCACAACTTGAACCGTGTCAAAGTCACCCAGATCCTTACACTTGCCCAGTTTTCCTGCTTCCAACACATCAACTTCAAGAATTGACTGTGCACTTGCTGCCTAATAATATATCCCACCCCTTGACAGGTGCCATTGTAATGAGATAATCGATGTTACTCACTTCACCTATCAGTGGTTTTAATGTTATGGCTGATCGGTGTATGTGTAAATAGTAAGTCACCAATTTTAGTTCAAGAGGAATGCTTGTAGTTTTTAGAACTATATATAGTATAAAATGTCAAAATTTGACTCCTTGAAGGGTTTTCCCAGGCCACCATTCAATTAAATTACATCATCATCTCAGATGTCCTTAACAGGGTAACAGGGTCCACCATCATGAGTGCATGGTCAAACTTCTAACCGAGCTCACCTGTTCGGGAGTGCAGCCACCCAGTATGCAGTGTGCTGTTCAAAATAATATTCCTCCAGGTCTAGTAACAGCAGTGAAAACCTGAGAAAGAGAGATCACACTTTCATGTTTCCATTTTATCCTTCATGGCTTCAAGTTCTGATCATTCCAGTGAAGCTTTGCCAATACTCTAAATATACAGTCATGCCAATATATCTCAGTGAACAGAACTGAAATGGGTTGTTAAGGAAGAATATTACTGTGACTTTGAACAAAAGAGTCTTTCAGATGAGACTGACCAATAGTTAAAACGTGAGGATTAACAAGCAATGGTGCATGTGACCGCTTTCCTCAGGCAACTTCCGGCAACAACTTCACAACAATAACGTCTGTCTTGCTAGGAAGCGGACTTTTTCAGTCGTGACTTTATTAAATATCACTTAACTGAATAAACAAAGAGGAGACTATCGGCCTGTAGAGCTGGTGACAAAGCTGTATATATACATAGAGAGACTAGAGTGTAGAGTGAAATACCTCTCTTTACAGCGCTCCTTTTTCCTGACGAACGCCATCGTGCACCGGGGGACACTCAGGGCTCAGAGCGCGCGCGCGCACGCTAACACACACACACAGCGACCCTTAACTCAGAAACACAACTGCCGGAACTAGCTAACACCTCTGTAAAAGAACAATACTCTAGTTCGTTCTCTCTCTCTCTCTCTCTCTCTCTCTGGTCTTTGGTGCGCATGTCAGAGTGGCCAGGAGTCGACCCCAAAAAGAGTCGATACTCTTCCAGGCACTGGTAACAGAGAGTCGACTCCACAACTTTGGAGTCAACTCGTTCGAATTGGTTCGTGTTTGCCTATAAAGCATGGGTATGTGTTTTTATTTATTATTTTAATTCTATCCAATTTCCATACAGCATTATAACAAATGCGGTACGTCTATAACTGATATTCTTAAATACAAAACAAGATGGGATTGTTATTAAACTTTATGATTAAAAACTTTTTCTATTGGCTGTGTGTGGTTTAGTTTTTGGCATTGAGAATCGACTCCATCCAACCCGACACTTTGAATCAGACTCCGAATCGACTCCACAGGCGCGCACGCGCAAACACGCGAGCGCAGGACACTCGGTTTGTCAAGGTCTCGTTCTGTCCGTGTTTATTTATTCCACTAGCTGTAATAGTGAGTTTCATTTGGACGTGATGAAGAGGAATCTCTTCACCATCAAATAAAGGTCGCCATTAACCTGCAGTATAACGGGGACCGTCACCAACCCAATTAAAGCGCGTGCTCTTTGCAGCACGTCACATGACTCAGTCAAACGCCTATATATAGAGGAACGCCACTGATTGGTTGTTGGAAATACGGCTAACCAATTAGAATCAAGTTCTGCTCTCCTCTGTGTCACATGGACCAGTTGTGACGATAACATGACACAAAAATATGGTAATTAAGGCTTTTATTTAAGATATTTTAATACATCAAGACATATTTAAAGGCGAAGTAAATCTGTATTTGAAACATATTGATATTTTTGTGCCTGGAAAACTTAGGTGTGAAGAGGTTAAGAGTGAAATGTGGAACTGGTTCAGCTGAAGTGACGCAGAACTGGACGGGGAACATAAACACAGTAAGAGCGAAGTGAAGCAATCAGTTTAGTGACGGAGTGACATCATGGCGCTAGTCTGCGTCGCGCTTTTCTCACTCTTCTTCCAAATCTTTTCCTTTGCTGTCGTTTCAGAAGGACACAAAATAAACGACAGTCCCATAATAGGTAACGTGAGGCGTGTTGACATGCTGTTGTTGTGTGTGTAATCCTCCGGACTAACTGGCAGTGTCTTGTTCTCTCTGTGAAGGTGTTCTAGCGCAGGAAGTGTACTCTCCTACACCCGGGAAGAACGCCTACATCGCGGCTTCCTATGTCAAGTACCTGGAGTCTGCGGGCGCGCGAGTCGTCCCTGTCATGTAAGCTGAAGTAGTGTGTAAAAGTAGTGCGCTTAATAAGGCAGTGTGTGGGTTTGGGACGTGGGCCGCCGAGTTCCACTTAAGACATGTGCTTGAATTTGATTTAAAAAAAAAAAAAAAAACCAAGCACAGTGGAGGATCCAGTTTATGGTAAAACTGGAAACTGGTAAAATTAAGCATAACGCTCATTTAAACTCGTTTAACAGAGTATTTACTGCTGTAGAGACTGTTGTGCGCGTCTACACCCATCAGCCATAACATTAAAACCACTGATAGGTGAAGTTACGGCACCTGTCAAGGGTTGAGATATGTTAGGCAGCAAGTGAAGTCAGTTCTTGAAGCTGATGTGTTGGAAGCGGGAAAAATGGGAAAGCGTAAGGATCTGAGCGACTTTGACAAGGGCCACATTGTGATGGCTAGACGACTGGGTCAGAGCATCTGCAAAACGCCAGGTCTTGTGGGGTGTTCCTGGTATGAAGTGGTTAGTATCTACCAAAAGTGGTCCAAGGAAGGACAGCCGGTGATCCAGCGACAGGGTCATGGGTGCCCAAGGCTCTTGATTCGTGTGGGGAGCGAAGGCTAGTCCGTCTGGTCCAATCCCATAGAAGAGCTACTGTAGCACAAATGGCTGAAAAGTTAACGCTGACTATGATAGAAAGGTGTCAGAACACACAGTGCATCGCAGCTTGTTGTGTGTCGGTCTGCACAGCCGCAGACCGGTCAGAGTGCCCATGCTGACCCCTGTCCACCACCGAAAGCACCTACAATGGGCACGTGAGCATCAGAACTGGACCATGCAGCAATGGAAGAAGGGTTTTTCCACTCCCCTTTAATTTAAAAACGACTTACCTGGGAAGCCATGTGTATAATTTATTATCTCCAGGAATATTATTCCCAGCCACATGAAATTTGTCAGACATAAAGACAAACTTGTTTTCTATGTGTGTAAATGCTTAGAAGTCACCATAGAATGCCAGTTTCTTTCATATGGGGTTCTCAAACTGGGAAAAAGTGCAAAATTTCCAACCATGAGTGATAACCAACCACTAGGAGGCTCGGGTAGGGGGCTTATAGACACCACTTTCTTACAGTAATTAATAAGAAAATGTGCATGTAAATGTATCTAGTATCTGCGTTTGAACGAAAATAGAAAAGTGATGGCCTTTTCCGTGCAAGTGCTTGTTGGTATACGAGGGGGGACCCAAAAATGCCTGGAATTCAAATGTGGCGTGCACACCTAAGCGATTTTACACTGAAGTGCTTCGGCGTCTACGAGAGCGCCTCAGGAGAAAAAACGTCGGGGGATCTTGTGCCATGTCATTGTCAACCAGGGAGTTTTAAACCAGAAACAGTGTGGTTATCGCTTCACATCCACCGTATTCACCAGACCTTGCTCCTTGTGAAATTAAAATTGAGACTGAAATGAAAAACATTCGCCACCATGGGAGAAATCCAGAAAAAATGCAGGAGGCTCTAGATATGATGACAAAAGATGACTACAGGAAATGTTTCCAGAAATAGGAGAAACACTGGGACGAGTGTATCACATCACAAGGAGAGTACTTTGAAGGGGATTAAAGGAGAAATGCTGTAAGTTTTATAACACTAGTTATTTTCTTTTTTTTTTTTTTTTTTTTTTTTTTTACACAATTCTGGGAATTTTTGGGTCCCCCCTCGTATACCCCATACACGCACACACTCAATTCTACAGTGGCTGGCTTGACCATGGTGAGAAAATTGAGTAACTTATTCGCTCAAATTATTTACTCCATTTTTGCTTATGAAATGAAAAATACTCAAATGTACTCACAGGACTAATACAAAATGCCATGGTAGCGAATATATATAAATAGTGCAATCACTGGGGATCTAAATATAAACCATTATACCAGTCCTGATGTAAAGCTGTGATCTAATGTTATGTTTGTGTGTGCAGGATTAATAGGACTGAAGAGGAATACACCATACTCTTCAGATCTATAAATGGGTGAGTGACTGAACTCCAGGAATAATCCCTATTCAGCATCACAGCTTTGTATTCTATTGTACAGATCCTTATTTTTTTCCCCTGTAGAATCCTTTTTCCTGGTGGTGGTGCCAGCATTTTTTCATCTGGTTATGCCAAAGCAGCAGGCATATTCTACAAACTTGCGCTGGAAGTAAGATCGTCCAGATTTGTGCAGCTTGTGCATGTCGTTCACATCATATTTAGAGCATAATAGTGTTGATTAGTGTGAACGTAACTGTCTCTATCAGCTGTAATTTCAGAGGCCAGTTCAATGTTCTTAAGTCAAGAGACTGTGCTTTCTCAGTGTGAGGCTGTGAACTTGAGTCAAGGACTCTAGAAGCAAAAAAAATGGCTGTTTATGAAAAAACGAGTTCACTTCGAATAATGTTAGTCAATAATTAAGCAGAATTAAAGGTTTGATATTTGTGTGTTGATAGGCCAACTCAAAAGGAGATTATTTTCCTGTGTGGGGAACATGCTTGGGCTTTGAGCAGCTCACACTGCTGACGAGTGGAAAGTCCCTGCTGTCTCATACTGATACCAGTGGTGTTGCTCTACCACTCAATTTCACCAAAGGTGAGTTATTGAAAATAAGCAAATCTGCATACATTTTTGTTGTTATTTACAGTTAAAGGGGTCCCTGGTGGCGAAAAGTTTTACCAAACCTGGTTTACCGTCAAACGTCTGTCTAATCGTCTAATACGCTGATTTTCCTTATCTCTATTATGGCCTCTGATATACTGCTATAGCTGAATATGCAAAGGAACCAATTAAAAAAAAATAATAAAAAAATAGCGATGGATCTAAGACATTTCAGGAACATTTTCTGTTGGTGTGTTGATAAATTATGGCACTGGCATGAAAAAATTTGGCATCACAGGTTCAGCAGTTTGTAAAGCCCTGGGTAAGTAATAATTAGCCAAAAAGAGGAGAGTACAGAGTACAGGTGTAAGCAGGTAACCACTTTATGAGAGTTGCTTTATAACAGCATGGTATGTTGCTTCATATGACAGCGCTGCTGAAGTCTCGAATTGGATTGGTCGTCAGGTGATTGGTCAGCATTTCTGATGGTAGTGCAGAGGACAGGTTTATATTAATGTGCTGGTTGTAATGTTCTTGTTTCCATAGTAACAAATCATGCACAGGGCCTTGTATACTGGATGCTTCACATGATTTAGGGATATTGTTAAATGTTTTTTTTTTAAATTAGAGTAAAACAATTGAAAGCTGTCTGTAAGGGGATGTTTTATTTAACACTGATGGAAGGAGGTGTAGGTCTCGGCACTCTGTGTCACTGCCACTGGAAAGCCTTCAAGATGGAGGATTTTGCACTTTCCTATAACATGACAAGGTGCATATTTTGTCTTGTTAATTAAAGAGTGAGGAACAACATTAAATGTAACTAAACATTTAAAAACAATGCCATTTTGTTCATTAAGAAAGTAAGAAGTGTAATGTTTGACAAACTGCTGTGGTGTAAGAGGAATAAAACGCACAGGGGCATGCTGTTAGGGAAATAATCAAGTCCAGGCTGGTAACGGCCCTCCGCTTCACCCCGTTGTTTGTTTTTCTTATAACAACTTTGCCCAGTCATGTTTTATTCCTTACTCATCTGTGTCTTAGAATCGAAGGACAGCCGAATGTTCAAGGACTTCCCGGAGGACCTGATGACATCGCTGGCAAATGAGCCACTCACAGAGAACTCTCATCAGTGGAGTATCACTACTGAGGTCTTGCACTGCTTGTGATAATGTCGCTATTTTCCGTTAAGAGTTGTTCCACAGTTACTACTCCCTTCAGTTTCAGTAATGAATTTAGCAGTTCCTGGAATGCTGGTGTTGTGAAGAATAAGATTTTAGTATCTGTTACTCCAGTGTTTGTTTACCTCTGAGACAGAGATTCGGTGGAAATGAGAAGCTGAGAAAGTTTTACCGAATTCTGAGTACGAACACAGACGGACAAACGGAGTTTGTGTCCACAGTGGAAGGTGAGAACGTGTGAATTATTGATTCTACTACACTGATCTGTTTGATTATTGAATTTATAAAGAATCTTTATTCTCATTTCACACTTGCACAGCAAATGATTTCCCAATTTATGGAACGCAGTGGCACCCAGAGAAAAACGCATTCGAGTGGACTCGAGCGTACATCCCCCACTCGTCTGATGCTATCAGAACCACTTTCTATATGGCCCACTTTTTTGTCAATGAAGGTATGAAAGGATTTAAAGTACACCATTTAAAATGATCTCATATAGTAGATACTGCATACTTCAAAACATCACATGTCTGTTTAACTGGGTGTTCTTAATTGTGCAATTAAGTTTGCATAATAAATTGTGCTTGCAGTAAGAACTTTCTTTTCCTTCCCCATTCTGCAGCTAGAAAAAGTCTTCATAAATTTCCCAGCCAAAAAGAGGAGCAGAACGCTTTAATCTATAACTACCAGCCCACCTACACTGGAAAGAAGTCTTCATTTGAACAGAAATATTATTTTGATTAGCTTTTTCTCTTACTCTCTTGTTTTATTTGTATAACTCTTTGGAGCCATGTAAGCTGTGTTGTTGAACACTGCATAAAAAAGCTGCCATAGTAGTTTTGTATCCATTAATTAATTTATAACTTGAAGGCTTGTTGGCAAATTCATGTCGGAATAGATACATCTCTATCGATTGAAATGAAAAATATTTTAAATAGGAGTTAATCATTTTTCTAAACCTAGCTGCCAGATACCATAGATGTGATTGCAACTATCATGCTATCATGTTATTTTTCCCCTATATCCAGCTTTATATTCGCTGCACTCCATGCTGTAGTGATGAACCTTATGCAGGGTGCAACAAGTGGGGACACGACCACGGCAGTCATTTATAGGCTTGTCCCGAACTGAAGTTTTGAAAAGTTTTTACTTTAAAAGGCTCTTGACTCCCAAGATTATTTTGTGCTGTTTTTATGCTGAATTTAAAACATGGCCCCAGGAACAGGCAGGCCTAAATGTAGGTCAAGTCCAAGTAAGAAACAGTAATATTGAAAGTGAAGTGACTTGTGGCCAAATATGGTGACCCATACTCAGAGTTTGTGCTCTGCATTTAACCCATCCAAGTGGACACACACACACACACACACACACACACACACACACACACACCCCGGAGCAGTGGGCAGCCTTTCTTGCTGTGGCGCCCGGGGAGCAGTTGGGGGTTCGGTGCCTTGCTCAAGGGTCTCACCTCAGTCGTGGTATTGAGGGTGGAGGAGAGCGCTGGTCATTCACTCCCCCCACCTACAATCCCTACAATCCCTGCCGGACCCGAGACTCGAACCCACAACCGTCAGGTTCATCTTCAGGTTACAAGTCCGACTCTCTAACCATTAGGCCACAACTGACCCCCTCCCCCTTTTTATTATTATTATTTTTTTTTTAAATATATTAAATTATAACTAAGCTTAACACTGTTGAAATTAGTGCTGCAGCAAATAAATTCTGTAGGTTTCATTGTTTATCAGTTTAGAAGTTGTGTGCACTTATATTTGTTTGTCTCTGCACATTTACAAAAATAGACTAACAAAAGTGTTTACAAAAGTGGAGAGCAGCTCCTAAATGAAATTAGTGGCTGTGTGGGGAAGCTTTTGCAGTGTAGCCCATTTATTTGTTCTTTACTAATTGACAAGGAAACACCAGCTTTGGCATTATAAACTGATATTCAAATGCGTTCCAAATGGCCCTTAATTTCCCATCAGGGGTTCCCATTTTGAAAGCTGGAGCCTTGTTATAGGGAGTAGGGCACAGTCATGATCATGTCATAATCAAAACTTAGTCTTGATTTCAGCCATCAAGACTTTGACATCATGTTCAATCCACTGAAATTCTCAGCACATCAGAGCCAGGTAATTCAACTAGAATTAAGATACATCTAGTATAATATTCAGCAAGACTCAAATTACACTTGTATTTTATTTAATAAAAAAAATACTGCTTGTTTAGGCTTTACATTGCATGACTATTGAATTTTTACAGACCTGACACGTGTAGGTATAAGGCACAGGTTTTTAAATGATAGAAACGTGTCTGTAGTGTCAGCTACACATTTAATACAAGTAGTGCAAAGTCACATCATTTCTATATTATTATGACATATTTTTGACCTCTTGAGTGGCATTTTCTAATACACTCACAGTCCACTTTATTAGGAACACCTGTATACCGGCACATTCATGCAGTTATCTCATCAGCCAATCATGTGGCAGCAGCAGTGCATAAAATCATGCAGATACAGGTCAAGAGCTTCAGTTAATGCTCACATCAAACATCAGAATGGGGAAAATGTGATCTCATTGACTTACACTGTGGCATGGTTGCTGGTACCAGATGGGCTGGTTTGAGTATTTCACATACTGCTGATCTCTGGAGATTTTTCACACACACAACAGACTCTCGCGTTTATACAGAATGGTGCGGAAAACAAAAACATCCTGTGAGCAGAGGGGCTGCAGGCTGAAATGCCTTGTTGATGAGAGAGATCAGAGGAGAATGACCAGACTGCTCTGAGCTGACAGGAAGCCTGTAGTAACTGGCTGATGAGATAACTGCATGAATGTGTGCACTTGTACAGGTGTTCCTAATAAAGTGGACGATGAATGTATATTCAAGTAAATTTACAGTAATGTGCAGTGTCTGCACCTTCAGCGGTCCACATTCTCCTACATCCTACTGAGTACCCTTCACTTTGGTCTCGTTTATTCAGAGCTACATTACTTCTCTCAATCATATCTGTAAATCTTCATTTGTGGAATTGTCTCCACTCATTTTAATTGGTCATGAATATCCCAAGATTTGCTAAACATGAAACAGCTGTAATCTGGCCACCTTTTCTTCCTCTTGACTCAAAACCCAGGACACCAGAAGGACAACATCCATTACTCCTGTTCTTCATACATCACAATTAAATTACTCTATTAAAAACACAGCATATATTCAGGTGGCATTTTGTTCAGTACCAGAGATCAGCCGGAGGTCAGGGATGGCTTGTGGCTGAAACTGGCTGAGGCATCACAGTAAGTCTTTGCAGTTGATTTAAAGCTTCATATGGGGGACAGGGCGTGCCTCTGTGATTGGCTGAGCTCTGGATGCCAGACGTCTATAATGAAGATGAGCCTGTAGCTGCCTGCATCCTGCCACACTTCGTGCTCGAAGGAATCATCAAATATCAACACCTTTCCCTCTTCCCACTCTCTGCAACACACATGCACAGAATGTTAGATTAAGTAGCAACATGAACAGAATATACTTCTGTTGCTCCAGCAATCCACACTGAAGCTTGTGTTTTATTTTGTGTTTCTCCTGGCGTGTTTGATGTTAACTGACCGAGTCTGGTTGGTGCAGCGGATGCGGCAGCCTCTAGGGGGTATGACGAGACCCAGGTGCATGCGCAGACGGCAGTTAGTGGGTCCAGTGTGAGGCCATACATGCGTACCAGGCTGCATCACTGAAAACTTGATCTGAAGTTGGAAGAAAGACAGGAGTAGGTGGTAAAATTAATCCGATTTCAGAATTCAACAGAGCTGTAATATAAAAATGTGCCTTCTTTAACAAGACTGCCACTCGCATGCATTATCTCTGCTAAATGAACTGAATTTTTCGGTTGCAAAAGATATTTACCAGTATATGTAATTAAATTTAAAATTTCATTTTTTCTAATTTTTTTTCTCATAATTCATTTTTTAATGACAAAGACAACAAAGGTTGGTCAAAATGTGACATTTAACTGAGTGCTTTTCTTTATTATATTAATTATTTCTAATAAAACTATTATCTGTTTGTCTAAATAGTGCTCTGCAAGCCTAACTTTCATATCAGTAGCACTAATCCAGATTATTATCATGGCAATGGCAATGCGAGACATCTGTAGGAGCGAGTGAAAGAGCTCTACCTGGCCCCTCTTGCAGGTGGTGGCCTCTTTGAAACGTTCAATTAAAGCACAGGTTTTGGGAACACTCTGACATGCAGAACCAACTTTCCGTCCTGAAAGATAAGCAGTGTTTATATATCTTCATGTGCGTCACCATGATGGCAATGTGACACACTGAATATTTCTGCTCATTAATAAGTACTGATGTGATAGGTGCTTATATGTTGGACTGTGTGTTTTTTACCCTGCTGCCAGAGTGTAAACTGGCCCCAGTTTCCCGACTCTCTAAGATTTTCATCTTCTGGCAAGAAGAGCCCACTGTTCGTGTCCAACACAGCTAACGCTTCCTCTCTAATGGTCATCCAGTTCCGCTCCAGTGTCTATACACACACACGCATACTCACAATTAAGATAAATAAATGACATGGATTTAAACAGAAAATGATTATTTTATATATGTTTCGATTTAATAGTGACAAGAACAATAAGACAATCAGTAAGATAAAAGCAACCATCATATATTAGAAGCCTATTGAGATGAGAATATGTTTGTTTTTATATTACAGCTTTGAATATTAAAAAAAAAAAAAAAAGGCCAAATACAAAGCCTCCATTTACCTTTTATATTCTGGTAAAAAGCCCTTATAAGCTAAAGTTGCTCTGAAATCAGGACACGGGCCATAATCAAGCTTAATCAAAGGTTCTGAATTTACTTAGTAAAATGATGTGGGGTGTACAAGCTCACTCTGAAATATGTTTTCTGTTTATGCAACCCCATTTTCTGCATGAGCCCAGATGGTGCTGATTGATGATGTAAGCAGAACATAGTAATTTCCTGTAATCGCAGGTCTACCGTTAGAGGATCTTCATCATGTAATCGGCATGGAGACCGTTTATTTGTTTAAATCTGTTTAAAATTCGGCCAAGATTTTATTGGGATCATTTCATGCAGTGCGACAAGTAATAATATTAAATGACTAATGGAACTGTGTAAGTAATTCCCCAACCTCACATACACACAATTCACCAAAAATATTAATTCAGCCATTTTGTTCAGAACACTTTTAGCTGTCATGATGTGTGAATGAGGTACACAGTGGCATAAATAGTTTGTTTACTGTTCTAAATTAATAGTACTGGTATGAGGTTATATAGATATATCTTCAGTACCCGAACAAGGTCAGTGTATCCAGTTTCTTTGGCTGTCCACCACGGTTGAGCTCGCAGTCCTGGCACATTATACAGTGACCGCTGCCAGACAGAGGCAAAATGACCACGTCGGTAACCAGCCTCGTACCATTCAAGAGCCCGCTGCAGAAATGCACGCACAAGGTCATTACCTTTCATTTGTAGGATTTAAAGAAAGTAAATGAAGTGTGTGTCTTGCTTTTCTGTAGCAACTTACAGTCGGGTCTCCCACTCTTTGCAGTGCATCCCCAAGGTGAAAATAAAATCTTCCATCATCAGTTCCTGGTGCTCCAGACTCCAAACCCTCCTAAACGTGGACATGGACATGGACTAATTCACAAACACACACTAATAACATTTCATATGTGTGTTTATATATGACTGTAGGTCTCACCTTTAGGTAAGGTATGCTTTCTGCTATCTTATTTTCAGATTTAAGAATGAATCCATAATGCACTTTGGCAAATCCATCACTGGGAGCCATAGCCAAAACCTGGAAGAGAAACAAGAGGGGGAAATAATATATTTTCATAATTTGAGAGGCACTGAGTCCCTGTTTTAAAGTGTTCACTGTCTAAAGCAAAAAACAATCCTTCCATTTACATGCTTATCTATCACATCCTAGTCACATCAGAAAGATTACCTCCTCATAGACCCGTTTTGCGCCCTTGTTATCACCAATCAGAAGATGAGCCACCCCTAGATCATTCCTCAGAGTGATGTCCTCTGGGAAAATCTGCACAAGCCTTTCCAAGGTAGCTAAAGAGCCCTTTGTACGTCCTGTTAAGAAATAATCATTTAGGATGCACCTGGAGATGTGCATGTGAGGATGTGTCAGTGTGCACATGTACTTACCCAGGAACTGCTGTCTGTCAGCACGTCTCTTCAATGTGGCTTTGATAAGATCTGCAGGAGCATCGGGGAGCTCTGCTGCCTCCCTGTAAGTGTTTACAGCCTTCAGGAGCATCTCGTTACTACGCAATTTCTCAGCCATATCGTCCTCAGCCTGGAAAACCACAAATGATGCACTGGTCAGAATCTTCTCATATCTATTCTATCATGTGCTCGCTGTGATTGTGCAGATAAGCTCCTGTCTATTTTTTATCCAAAGCTGTTACCTGAGCTTTGCCATAGCGACTCCTGGGACTCTGAGGATATTTCTGCACAAGAGCCTCAAAGGCACGCAGAGCTTCTTCAACTTTACCCTAAACGTTCAGACCAAACACTTAAAGAATTTTAAAAAAAAAAAACAACCCCCGATTTTATTTTAAGAAATGTATAATCCTTAGTGAAGAAACATGCATGGGGCCTACCTTTTTACGCAGTTTTTCAGCTGCATTGATTTCTGATTTTATGGTTTTGTCAAATTTATTGAGGAGGCTTGGCTTTTTCTTCTTAACTGTGAACAGTGCACAAGCAGACACACCGACTTCACTAGAGCGAAACAGTGAAATTCCTGACCACAAAGCATTTTTATGTCCTTAGCAGATATTTTGGTAGCTTAAAAACCACTCACCCTCTGTTTCCGGTGTCATCCCAGGTGCAGATTCTTGTGCAGACGGAGACTCTGAAGTACTCTGAGGTTTGGATGTTTCAGTCATAGTCCCTGGTGTCAAGTCACTTGCCACATCAGGCACCACTGTAGGCTGAGGCTCAAGCATCATCTCCGGAGCTTTATATTCCGGTGAATCTTCTGGTGCAGATCCTAGAAAGGTTAATTACAATAGCATTTTAATTTTATTCCAAAAAATAAATACAAAAACATAATAATAACAATATTAATAAACATTTTATTGATAATTTAATGTGACCTTAAATAAACCTGCCTTTATTCTCATCAGCTAGAATATCCGCAACTAACATATTGGAAGATACAAAAACAAGAGTAAATACATTAAATAACAAATACCATTATATTTAACGCAAGATAAAGTGATATTTTTCAACGCAACCTACGCTCTTTTTCTAGCTGTTTATAGTACGAGTCTTCACCTTGGTATCTTTCTGTTGCAGACAGCTCTTGAATAAAAAAACAGGGAGCACAAATCAAACTTTGTATGTCGTTCCCGTGACCATAAGGATAAAAGGATCTCAGGGAGACCAGCATATCAAAAACATACATCTAAAATTACCTAACGTTTTCTCCGGTAAAGCCTCTACAACTAATTCTGAAACACACAACAATTTGTTAACTAGAACAATGGTCAATAACACTTGCAGAGCTTAATGCAATAATAATAATAATAATAATAAGAAGAATTAGTAGTAGTAGTACATCATTAATGTATAATTAAATGACTAAACTACTAAGTAGAAAGCTGAACATGTCTACTGATGTTTCACATGAAAACTACATGAATCTCACCTCCAGTGCTGTCAATGCTTTCTTGTGAATCTTTAAAAAAAAAAAAAAAAGAGTGGTAGTTGACGACAGCTGAAGATCTTAAAAAGGCACATTTCACTGATACATAACCATGACAGGGTAAAGATCATGATAATCATTCGCTCTATGCTAGCGTCAGTATTTTGCCATTTCCTCAGCTAGCTAGTTAACTGTTCATGAAGGGGCAAAAAAAAAGAACAGATAATATTACTAACCAAAAGGTTGAAAAGATGATGGTGCATCTACCTTGTCTGCAAAGACACCAAGAAAAGTTAGAAAATGAAAAGTACCCAATATATATTTTCAACTTATATAATGTTGTAATAAATAAGTAATCAGTATTTATACAACAGTTAGTTCTGGTCCACTAATTTGATTGGCGGATTTTCAGATGAAGATGAAAAGGAAGAAAGGACCCCAATTTTACCGGAAGAACCTTTAACGGGAATCATCGTGAGCTAGCTATTTCTTGTTTTATTACTCACTTCACAATGTATCATAAACAGGCACCAATAAATGAATGTAAAAAGACATTATCAATAAATCTATTTAATTACCGTGAAAATTCCAAGATTTTTACCCCAAAGTAATATGATATTTGTAGGAGAGAAAATAACAAACAGTATTAACACGCCTTCATTAAAGGACGCAACAGGCGCAGGCTTTTCATCTTTCTCTACTTCACTTTCTGTTTCTTTGTAGCTCTCTACTGGAGGCTTTTCTTCTGCCTTGTGATCAACTGATGCATCTATAAACAAAGAAACAAAAGACATAACTGATGCTGGCAAATTATAGACACCTTTAACAATTATGGTGCGTGTTCTTGACTGCACTGAAAAGTGCTATTTAGTTTATAAAATAAAAGAAAGGTAAAATGCTCTGCAATCAGCCCTTCCTGCCTCATGTATCCCTCTTTGTACATGTGCAAAGATGGTATAGGACAGGCATACAGTCACACAGGAATGGGGTCATATCACTTATGCTTAACCTTGCATCTCAACATGTCTGGCAGACAGATCACAGACTGTAGCGTCACAATAAGAGTATTACACCATTTCTCTTCATAGAAGGCACGCAGGTCCTTACTGAGTCCCCTTATCAGCTTGAGATTTGGTCTAAAACCAGGTGAACTGATCCAGAATGCAGCTCCAGAATGTTTTATGTTCAACCTCCACACACATCCCATATCACCCCATTGCTGTGCTCCGTCTACTGGTTTCCTGTAGCTGCCGGCATCAGATTTAAAACCTCACTAATGGGGCTTATCAAACCCTGCTCTAAATCATGTTTCCTTTGGGCCACAAACATACCAACCCTCAAGACAGAAGGTAGACATACATCAGGACACTTCTCTGTATTGGCACCCAGGTGGTGGATTGAAATGCTATATGCCAGCATTGCCAAATAAAACCATCCAACTGGTGAAGGGACATCTTGCAGCAAATCTCCAGTGCATGTTCTCTCTATCCATCTCCTCCCCTCTGACAAGCTTCAGTTCTCCTGCTTTCTCTCTGGTTTGCACTCCTGATATTCAACAGCTATCCTCCAGCACACAAGGGAGGAAATGTTCTGGATCTGGTCTTTAGCCAGCCTTCCCAAGCTCCAGACATCAATGATACCCTGATTTACTCTTCAAATCATCACTTTGTATCCTTCACTGTCAACCTCCCACTCCTACCTTTCTCCCAAATGCTGCAACCTCCACTTGATCTCTCTTTCTTCCCTGTCTTCCGGCATCCTATCAATCCTTCCACAGCCTGACTGCTTTTCCCCTCTACCTCTTGAATCAGCCACCAACACTTTTCACTCTTCACTTTCTTAATCTATTGACCTGTCTTCCACACCTAGGAAGTCTGCCCTGCTTCTTGTCTGTCAGATACATTACACAGCAATCAGAGAGAATTAAATCACAGCTTGATGCTAATCTCTCATACAAGTCACTTTTGTCAAATTTCTCATCTGAAAAGGAAAGCTGGAAGAATCTGAAGCTGACTAATGCAAGTTCAATAACAGTTTTTCTGCACTTCTCAACCTTCTGCCTTTTTCATCCTGCTCCCCGAATGTAGATAACTTTGCCACCTTCTCTGGCAAGAAGATTAACAAAATCTGCCAATCCTTCCTTCCTACCCCTATACCTATAATACACAATCACTCTTCCCCTCCTTCTTCCTTAACATTTTGTTTCTCCTCGTCCTATAGAAGAGATTCTGCAGATTATCTTGGCCACAGGCTCCCATCCCTTTTACAATGGTTCAGACCATCTCATTAGACCTCCTCCCTTTCTTCACTTCTAACAAACAACTCCATAACATCTGGTCAAGTACTGACTGCCATCAGTAAAGGTTTATTTCCATTCTGAAGAAGCGCACTCTAGATACCACACACATCAGCAATTACCTACATTTTTCTAAAAAAAAAGTTTCAACATGCTGCAAAAAAAATCAGCTGTTTTTCTATCCTACCCAGAATGACCTCCAGGGTCCTTACCAGTCTGGCTTCAAAGCGGTACACTTCAGAGAAACTGCCTTTGTAGCTGGTACTGAGAAGCTAGATCAGCCAAACTGTCATTGGTATGCTATGCTACCACTGCTATGCTGATGACACTCAACTCATCCTCTTCATCACCCCCCCACCCCCCCAGTTCAAACAATCCCGTCAAGACTGAGCTGCTGTATATGCCTGGACGTGCATCTCCATGTCAAGATTTTGTGATCTCCTTGGGGAAATCTCAGATCACACCATATGACACCCTATGCAACCTTATTACTTCTCGGCCACTATCTATCCTTCTTGCCTCATATTGCATAACCTGTTCCGGTTTCTCCTTTACAGCCTCAGAGGCCACTCAGGTGCTTGTTCAGTCCCTTGTCATCTCATGACTGGATTACTGCAACTCGCTTCTGACAAGTCTGCCTCAGTACACCTGATCCTGCCACAAAAACCCAGAATGCAGCTGCAAGACTTGTTTTCAACCTGCCCAAGTTCTCCCACACTAAGCTAAAAATTGACCAGTTCCCCCCTACCTTAAGGCACTCATCACAGCCCACACTGAACCACACACCTTTCAAGCCACTAACACTGCTCGACTAGACCCACCATTCCTCAAGGTACAAGGAAGAAATGCATCAAGACTCTTCTGTCTTGGCACACTGGTGATGGAGTAAACTTCCCCTGCATTTCTAAACAGCGAGTTACTGGCTAACTCCAAATGAAGACTAAAGACCTACCTCTTTGTGAAGCATTTGAATTAGCACTTAGGTAATCTTTTTTTTTTTTTTTTTCATGCTGTACTAACCATAACCAGAAGGCATACTGTGGTATTTGCACTTTTCAGAGCTGCAGGGAAATGCTTTTCCACTCACCCTAATCCCACAGATGGGCATTTGGGTCAGGACACAACACTGACTTGTCTAATTTTCCATTTCTCTTGGCCAGGGATTTGCGGGCGTGTAGACAGGTGATCTTGTGTGGTCTTTCCATGATTGTCAAAACATTTGGTATGGGCCTCATTGGGTACAGGGATCACTTTGTATTAGTTCTAGTGGACTATACAATTCCTATACAATTTTTCTGTAATCTATACAGACTATGTGGCATTATGTCAATCAGGACCAGTGGTTACCATCCCCAAATGCATATCCTGGTCAAACAGCTTAATCAAACCCTCAAATATGTTTTTAAAAGTTTGTTCACAAGGATGCTAGGAATTGGAATAGGTGGCTAAAATCCCTGTTGTTTCCAGTACAAGAGGTCCTGCAAGCCTTCACTGGGCTTTCCCCATTTGAGTTTTTCTATATGTGTGAAAGTGAGAGTAGCTGACTTGTTGGTGGAATAGGTGACTGTGCTGAAAAGCACCAACACATTTATTAAAATAAAAGAAACAGATAAAAGCTCTGTACCTCCACTCTCATACATTTCTTGTAACCAAAGTGTTTTCATATTGAAATAGCCAACAAAGTGTTCTGAATTAATATTTATTATACACACATTCATATTTCATTCAGTCAGATTCAGTCAGATGATTATAAATGGAAATAAGATCATATAAATAACCTGTGACAACCATATTTTATCCTGTGATATAAGGGATAATCCCAGTGTTCACTGTAGCTGGGGGAACTGTGACGCTTTATTCTGGGTGTGATCTTACCTGCTGTTTTGGTGGGCTCTTCCTTTTTTTCTGAGACAATTTTCTCCTTTAGCCCTGAATGATGCGAGAGAATCAAAAACTAAACCTTACCTACGTATAACTTCTTATATCACAGGCAATCAATAAGCAAACAGAAAATTTTCCCTCGTGCTGCTTATGTAGACATTCACAAGTTACCAACCACACACACAGACACACACCCTGCATGACTGATTATAGTGCTACCTAGGTACTTGAGTTTCCTTTTCTTAAAAGTTAGCACCCTTATCCACAGACAAACAAACAAATAAATAAATATACAAGACTGAGCATGTATAATTAAGTTGTTAAAATACATTTTAATAGAGAACGGTGTTCACATTTAATAGCGACAACAATCAGATTTATTTATTTCTGACTAAAAGCAATTTCATAATTACCTTTTATAATATACCTTTGTAATAAATATTTATGTATAAACACTACAATTGTTAACTGTTTTTCTTTAATCGGCAGTTTAATATTTTACATTAAAAAATAAAAGATAATGTAAGTGTTTTGAACTAAATGTGTATTTCCCACCCTAGATTATTTCAATGAGGCTATTTAATATTGTCTATTGACTTTGTTTAACTGATTCTGAAAACCAGTTGTGTGAAATTCTGTTGACCACGTACAGAACAATAATGCTAATTCTAGCCTCCTTACTGGACATAAAGATTATATAAAATGCATAACAGAAAACATGTCAGTTGTTAAAAATGTGGGGGAAAAAACCTGAGAGCATCAGCAGGAGAACCAAAATAGTAGTAAAATCCATTTTATAAACTGCTTCACTTCTGGCAGATTTAAATAATAGACAAAAAAAAAAAGTTATCAGTAGCAATGAAGCACTTTCTGACTGTAAAATCTAAATAAGCACAAATCAAGAAAACAACTTTTAAAAGCTAATATCTATACCCAGCACTCAATCAAGAACATTAAACTATACTTTTTATATAACACAAATATATGTTATACATATACCCTTTATTCAGGTATCACAAATATGCACCAAAAACTCCAAGAAACTCCACTACTTAAATGTTCCTGTACTTTGGACCAACCAAAGCAGAGTACGAGAACGTCAACTTCCAAGACCTGAACTAAAAATGTGCTGTACACTGCATCAGGTCTAAATGTGCAGTGTACTCACTCCAGAACAAACTTAGGAATTAGACCATTCTAGGCTTAGTTGACCTCATCGTATTAGATATTTCTCATGTCCCATCTGATTGGGTTTTATCAAACCTTACACGCTTATACATTCATTCAACTGGTCATTTTTTTGTTTTTCCAGATTGAAGATTTCAGGAGACCTTTGCTAGACACTTTTTCCTCCTTCTTGTGATGCTTAGTTTCTCCAGACACTTCCTTCTTCGGTTCTGATTGTTTAGTCTTCTTCTCACTTTCTCTTTTTGCCCTTTCTTTGCCCTTGCCAGGAACACCTTTCTCAAGCTGTTGCTCTGCTGCGCTTTCTTTTTCTGCTTGTTCTTTAGCTAACCTGTCCTTTTCTGCTTTCTCTCTTGCTAGCTTTTCCTTTTCTGCTTTCTCTCTTGCTAGCTTTTCCTTTTCTGCTTTTTCTTTTGCTACCCGTTCCTTTTCTGCCTTCTCTTTTTCTGCTCTCTCTTTTTCTGCTTTTTCTCTTGCTAGCCTTTCCTTTTCTGCTCTCTCCCTTTCTGCTTTTTCTTTCTCTAGCTTTTCCTTTTCTGCTTTCTCTTTAGCTAGCTTTTCCTTTTCTGCTCTCTCTTTTTCTGCTCTCTCTTTTTCTAGCTTTTCCTTTTCTGCTCTCTCTTTTTCTGCTTTCTCTTTTGCTAGCCTTTCCTTTTCTGCTCTCTCTTTTTCTGCTTGTTCTTTCACTAGCCTTTCCTTTTCTGCTTTCTCTTTAGCCAACCTTTCTTGTTCTGCTTTCTCTTTTGCTAGCCTTTCCTTTTCTGCTCTCTCTTTTTCTAGCCTTTCCTTTTCTGCTCTCTCTTTTTCTGCTTTCTCTTTTGCTAGCCTTTCCTTTTCTGCTTTCTCTTTTTCTGCTTGTTCTTTCACTAGCCTTTCCTTTTCTGCTTTCTCTTTAGCCAACCTTTCTTGTTCTGCTTTCTCTTTTGCTAGCTTTTCCTTTTCTGCTCTCTCTTTTTCTAGCCTTTCCTTTTCTGCTCTCTCTTTTTCTGCTTTCTCTTTTGCTAGCCTTTCCTTTTCTGCTTTCTCTTTTTCTGCTTTTTCTCTTGCTAGCCTTTCCTTTTCTGCTCTCTCTTTTTCTGCTTGTTCTTTCGCTAGTCTTTCCTTTTCTGCTCTCTCTTTTTCTGCTTGTTCTTTCACTAGCCTTTCCTTTTCTGCTCTCTCTTTTGCTAGTCTTTCTTTTTCTGCTTTCTCTTTTGCTAGTCTTTCTTTTTCTGCTTTCTCTTTGGCCAGCCTTTCCTTCTCTGCTCTCTCTTTCTCTGCCTGCTCTTTAGCCAACCTTTCTCTTTCTTGTCTTTCCTTCTCTGCCTTTTCTTTAGCTAGCTTTTCTTTCTCTGCCTGCTCTCTAGCCAACTTTTCAGCCTTTTCCTTTTCTGCCTTCTCTTTCGCTAGCTTTTCTGCTCTCTCCTTCTCTGCTTGCTCTCTTGCTAGCCTGTCTTTTTCTGCTTTCTCTTTTTCTGCTTGTTCTTTTCTTAGCTGTTCTTTTTCGGCTTGCTCTTTAGCCAGCCTTTCCTTTTCTGCTCTCTCTTTAATTAGCTTTTCCTTTTCAGCCTTCTGCTTAGCAAGCCTTTCTTGCTCAGCTCTCTCTCGCTCTGCCTTCTCTTTGGCTATTCTCTCTTCACGCACTTTTCTTGCTTTCTCTTCACGTAGTTTAGCCTCAGCTTCCTCTTTGGCTTTTTTGGCTGCAAGGATGGCTTTTTTCTCTTCTTCTTCTTGGGCCAGTATGCTTCGGACCTCAGCCAGTGCTAGCTTAGCGATCTTTTTTGCCTCAATCTTCTCATGGATCATCCGAAGCTGCTCCTTCAGAGCTGCCTTCAGTTTGTGCCCAATTTGTCTGGTAGAATGCTCTAGATGAGGATGACCAAAAGTGTTCAGTTTGGGGGATAAATTCTCGCTCTTTCCATGCAAAAAAAAAAAAAAAAAAAAAAAAAAATGTAGTTCATGCTTGTGATAGGCTTGTGCGATATAACTGTCATTTTCCTGACGCAGTCTTACACGGCCACAATATTTAATGACTGCATGTGCAAATTCAATTTCACCTTTTAATAATTAAAAGATCATTACAGAATGGTTTTAAAGTTTTATCTTCTATTGAGTAAAATGGAATGAGAAGCATGTGCCACAACCTTGTTTTTAACTCATTTGTGGTCACCATATTTGTGACGGTCCAACAAGATCTGATGGACATCTGATAAGCTCACTGCTTGGCACATCCTTGCATGAAAATGTTAAACTGTAAGGAAAGTCCACTAGTCTGATGGTACACAAACGAAGCACATTCACTTCCTGGCCATAACCAAATGGGTACTGCTGCTGCTTCATGCTGTTCTGTGCTGGAATGGCCATAAGAGCACAATTATGGTCTCTTTTTTCCACGTCGTGCGCTGCTCAATCAAAACTAGAAACTACCATAACAGCACAAAGTGACGCATGTAACAGTGACAGCAGTAGACGTTTGTAAAATATATAAGATGTATGTGAAGATAGGAAGTAGTGTATATTCAGCCACCTTATGGCATTGTTAAAGGAAATATTATTAAACCACTGAATGGCATTATTACAGGAAACTAGGCCTATATTAAAAGCACAGAGCACTAATTGTTAGTGAAGATGGTACCGCAACTTGCTGGATATACATAATGCAGCACATAATGGAAAGTATAAACACAAAATGTAAAGCTACAATACAGGAACACTGTTATTAGTACATTTAGACCAGTTTTGATCAGGACTTTATATGCTGGACTAAATCTGATATCCAGTGTACGGTTTAATAAGACAAGCTGCTTCAATAATTTGACAGATTCACAGATGAAATAAAGTACAAATAAGTTTTAATGGCCTACTTTATGGATACTGAAACGCCGGTTAGAAATGTAACTGGATAATCACCTGAGGTGGTGAGAATAACCAGGATACCTTCTTGTGCACATGTGCTGAATGAATGCGCTGAATGTCACCACTGATTGTGCTGAGGACAAAGTGTTCTGGGGCCCATGTGGTACATCCACCAGAAAAGCTTTGCGTATGATTAAATCATTACCCAGAGATTTTTAAAAGGTAAACTGCAGACAGGGAAGAATAAATATTGCACAAGCCTAGCTCGTGAACATTAATAGTTAGTGAGCATGTCAAGTCTGCACAGTCACTAGAGGACTAGTCAGGAAAACTAGTCATATTCACAGCCCTCCGTTATCATTAATATTATTAATATGCACCAAAGTACAAACACATTCCATGTCAGTGTTAGGCCACTCTTTGTTGGCTACAGAGACATCTTTGTATTATTTATTTATTCAGACACATTTAAATTTGTCTCCATTTTTAATGCTAGTATAGTATAGTAAAATGCTGCATTATATAGTCCTATTCCCGAAAATCTAGCTTCCTTCAGAATCCAGCTCTAATCCAGCAGCAGGTTTGAACTTTACCTTCTGTAGGAAGATACAGCCGGGTCCATAAGTATTTGGACAGTGACACAATTTTTCTACACAATCACAATGGATTTGAAATGCAGCAATCATGATGTGACTGAAGTGTGGACTTTCAGCTTTAATTCAAAGAGTTTAATAATAAAAAAAAATATTGCATTAACTGTTTAAGAATTACAGCCAATTTTTTACATGTAATATTTTTATTAAACCCCTTGAATTGAAGCTGAAAATCACCGTCACTTCAATCACATCTTGACTGTTCCATTCCAAATCCACTGTGGTGGTGTACAGAGGCAAAATTACTGAAATTGTGCCACTGCCCAAATACTTATGGACCCAACTTTACATCTCCAGGAGTACACTAATCATCTTTCCTACCTACAGTTCAACGCACAACCACAACAAACCGAACTCCACAAACAAATCAGCACAACCCATGCCAAGTACCTTTAATTTTCTTAAGCACCTCTTCTTTTTCATCTGTAGTGATAGTGGGACAGCAACATCAGTAACGTCAGCATGTTTCATGTCACACATTTAACTTTATCTTACACGAACATTTAGCAGTTTACTAGCAGAGAAAATCCTGTGCGACACAGGAACACTGGAACAATGAGACAACGCTGTTTCATTAACAGGTGTCTACTAATAACTGGAAATGAATAGCATGCATTAATAAGCCACTGCAGTCTTAATCTTAGATGCAAATTACTTGGTACATACAGACAGGTGAGAGATTAAAGGAAAAACCCAACATAAAGTGTGTTAGTAAGATGATAAGCCACCAGAACTGCTTCAATGCACCTTAGCATTGATTCTACGGGTTTCTAAATCGACACTTAAGCGATGCACGCCATTCTTCCAAAAAGATATTCCATCAGTTGGAGTTCTGATGATGGTGGTGGTGGTAGAGACCAATATAGAGTCCGGAATATCTTTAGGTTTATTAAAACTGGGTTTCTCTGTTAACTTCTCATACGGCTATATTTTTTAAAGGATTCTTAAATTATAGTAACATGACTGTAAACATGGTCAGTGAAGATCAACTAACATCTGCATTACGCTCAATTATTAAAATTGGCTGGTGATGCTTGTGATGCTTCTTGTTGACTGCTTGTATCTGCTGTATTATAATTTCAAACAGTGGCTTTAGTTGATGAAGATGACCTCAGATTACACATTACAGGTCATTACAGCAAGACTAAGATGAATGCTTCATATAGCATATGCAGAAATTGTCCATTATACGCTGCCTGTGAATATTTATGACGTGTATTATTCAAACATATTCGACAATATTCATCCATGCAATACAAAGTTTAAACAAACACACTTGCTGGAACTGAGATGAGGCAATAATTTGATTTGAATATGACTGAATCATCAAGGCTTCTACCCATTAAAAGCAGACTGTATGATTGGCTGGCACTGAGGCAAGAAGACACACTGCAGGACGATCCACCATCCCAAGCACAGTTAACATTAGTATTAGAGTTAACGACACTACCATTACCATGCACATTTGGAGATCTTGTCAGTTACTCCTTGATATTAATGGAAATGAAAATCTACGCAGCCAGGACTAGGATAACAATGACATCATCATCACAAACTATGATACCAAGGATCAATCAATATTTTTCAACTGTAACACAACTAGCAATTTCAACAACTCAACAACAGAGAGCCTCCTACAAGCCAACCCGAGCGCGCACACACACACACACACACACACACACACACACACACACACACAGGCCACTTCTAAAATCCCAAAGAAGCTTGAAGCCTGAACAACAAGACAGCCACAAAGAGCCACAACAACCAAAAAAGTTGCTTTCCTTAAATACCTTTACTTGCGTTCTTTATTTTAGTGGTCACAGAAATATTCTCTGGTTCAGAAGAAAGAAAAAGTGTTTAGATATGTGAATATCTGATTACACATAAGAAAGTAAACCACTTGCCCCAGCTGTTTTCTGGAATAAACTGCAAAAAAAAAAAACCAGACCTTTTAAACAAACATTAAGTTGTAGTGTCTGAAACCCCAGACGCACACACACATACACACACACACACACCTTGGCACTGTGCAAGCGCGATCTGAATTTACAGGCAGTTGAAAGCAGATACGTCTGTACACAAGTGATTTTACAACCAAAAGCAATTTATTGCTTTAACTAAAGCTAGAGTTCAGTGGGACAGTCACGAGGGTTCCTGTTCTCCCACTCACTTTTCAAAATGGTTGTTGGTGTAAATGAGATCAATTTATTTATCGAAAGCTACAGTCATGACATTATGGCATATGCGAACATAAAGTGAGACAGTCACTAGCACAGTGTTCATGCTCTCTTTCGATTGACTTTTCCATTTGTTTCTAACGAGCACCTGAAGAATACAGCACAGGAAGCAAGTGGTGCAACCCATTTAAAAAAAAAAAAAAAAAAAAAAAAAAAAAAAAAAAAAAAAAAAAAAAAAAAAAAAAAAAAAAAAAAAAAAAAAAAAAAAAAAAAAAAAAAAAAAAAAAAAAAAAAAAAAAAAAAAAAAAAAAAAAAAAAAAAAAAAAAAAAAAAAAAAAAAAAAAAAAAGCATAAAAAGCTAAATTCAGACACTGTTCGAAAGCACCAACCTTTCTGATTTAAAATAAGTTTTCAAAAAACAACTTCGGGATTCATGCGCAAAGATAAATCAACACTGCATGCATGAGCAGGCAAAAGAAATTTTCCTACACAAGAAATGGATAGATGCAATAAAAAGTGTGTGTTCGGTGATTCCTTATTGTTAAACCATAAACCCACTATAATGTATTACTATAATGTAGTAAACTGATTGTGTGATGACACTCAACAGATGCCCTTCAAGTCATTTTTGTGGGTTAGCTTTTTTTTTTTTTTTTTTTACCAAGAATTTTCGAAGATAAATCACGAGGCAGAAGGGAATCAGTATTGCACAAGCCTGGCTTGTGAACATTCGGCATTAGTCAACACTTCAAACCACTGAAAATGAACACACACACACACACAGCCCTCCGTGTAATATTTCACGGCAGTGTAAGGCCACTCGTTGTTGGATACTGAGACATCTGTGTAGTAAATATTCAGACACATTTCATTAAGCAATTTAATTTAGCGCAATTTCAATGACTCTTTTGGACAGACTCCTACATGCCAACATGAACACACACACACACACACACACACACACACACACACACACACACACACACAATTACAAGCTACATGACAGTAGTACCTCGGCTTCCTTTCTTATTTTCCGTGGTCACAGGTGATTTCTCTGATTCATAAAGGGAAAAAAATTTATTAGATATGTGAATAACTGAACACACATAAGAAGGTAAACCTTCAGCCTTAGCTGTTTTTGGGAATAAAGTGTGATAAACTTACCTAAGGTTAGAGTTTGACTCGTAGTTAAACAGTATGTGACACTCTTACTCTCTCTCTCTCTCTCTCTCTCTCTCTCTCTCTCTCACACACACACACACACACACACACACACACACACACACACACACACACACACACAAACATCTACCATCTAAAGCTTATGGGTCATAATCTCTCTCAGCAACATGGACATTGCTCAAAGACATCCGTAAGCATGCAGCTGACAGCAGGTCGGTACACACAGTGTTTATTGCATTAGGTAAAGCCTGTAGCTGCTGGTCGAAAACGAAAGCTGTTGTTCTCCCACTCGCTTCTCAAAAGGGTTGTTGGTTTGCACTCGGGAATTATGCTGGAAGTTGGAGCACTGAATTTATGTCATTTTCGACCTCTATGCATTAAAGCTACAAACTGCAAAACACATGGACGACCCCATGTTTGTCTTTTGCTAGCAACAAACTAGCCATCTAACTGTGATGAGTGATATATTTACCTTCTCAAAACAGCAATTCGTGTGTATGTTGATCGGTCTACGGCAAACACTTGTGTACAGCATGACTCACTTAAAGATAACAAGTGCTACTTTGTTTACTGCTCATGCTGTGCGCAGACATGTTGATCTGACATCATTTCCTGAACTCCGGATTGAGACCAGGAAATCCTTAAAGTTTTGTTTTTAGAAAGTGGAAGCAGAATTTTTTTTTTCCCAATTTCTCAATGTACTTAAGTATAACCACACCAGCACCATTAGATGCATTAATATATATAAAAAACAAAAACACTAATATCCCAGTCTGACACACATGCAATACTTTAATTCGCCATTTTTTTCTCTTTGCATGCCTCCATAGTTTTCACATTTGAAAGTGACTACACCAGTAAACACACACTTGTGCTGTAAGGTTCCACGTTTGTGTCTAACAAAACCAGGAAAAAAAAAAAATTCACTGCAAATCCTCTCCAAACCTATGTACTGGCATATATGACAGTGGTCTCACACACACACACACACACACACACACACAGAAGATACCTGGACAACAATCTGGAACAGTCCATGCAATGTCATATTCAAACTGACTTGGATCAGCAAAACAGAGCCGTGACATTTCCATGTTCCAAACACACAAAGATAGAGCTCTGTGGCAAACTTTTACCATTTCAGACTCAGAAGGCAAGCATGTCAGCGCATTCCTCACAAGACGAGCGCATCCAATAAACTCCCTTAAAAGTTCTTTAAACTTCTTGCAGTCAGGCTACAGTACTGTAGCTCAAGTTACAGGACTAATGCCCTCTAACTTTATGACATACCAGTGACCCTCTCCTTCTCCTCCTCCTTCATAACACTCTCTCCATCGCCTCCACCCTCACATGGCATCAGCACATCACACAGAAACGCCAGGGAGCTTTTTAACAAATCAGAACTGCCATCTGCTAAAGCATCATCGCTCTCTTTGTGCACAGAGACAAGGCCCTTGCAAAAGGCAGGCAAGCCTATGAAGCAGGAAGAGCACAAGATAGAGTGAGGAATGAGACAGGAAAAAAAAAATAAATAAAGCACACACTTAGCTTTAGTTCATTTCCGCAATCCCTCATTCTAGACTGCAGCGTGTGATTGCATTTATTTTACACTGTAGCGTGAAGTCAGTTCAATGTCCGTTTAGATTGAATTGAAATATCAGAATTAAATCTAGTGCAGTGCGCTATAAAACTAAAGCCACGCGTCATTACCATTAGCTGCCTATTGTAGTGAGCAATAGTGCAATGTGAGCACTATTAGAAAACTACACTGCAGTGGTTGTCAGCTGGAGGTCTGAGATCCGGATGCGGACTCAGCAAAGTCTTTCAGCGGATCGTACCGAGCACTACAAAAATACTGTAGCAGAACCAATCACTTAATATTCTGGCTACGCTCAGCTACTCCAGTTTTCTAACATGAACCACAGCATCTTGTTGCAGCCAATCACGTGCATTTATGTAAATTCTAATTTAACACGACTATAAGGCGGCTTTTTGAATTACAGACTTTCATAGATTTAACCTCTCTAGTTTGATTTGGGAAGTGATGAAATTGCTTATTAAAAAAATAACTGTCACAGTGAAAACAGAATGGACAGAAGTATGCATTTACTGTCCAATTCCAGTTTAAAACTCATCTGTGGAGCTAAAAGTGGCAAGTGCCAGAAACAACTATTAATATGGTAACAACTAGTAATGTATAGCCGTGAACTAATCATTATTAGGTAACCGTCATCACCATGGAGTCATGCTTAGCTGGACCTTTGTAAGCAAGAAATAAATTGAAAAAAATAAAAATAAAAAAAATAGGACCTTCACAAATTGCGGGTGAATATCCCAGATATAGTGCATCATGAGAACGGTGGCTCTACAGAATAAATCAGCTTTAATGAGAGCTTCAGAAACACAAGTTTGCCTTATTTGCTCTCTACGGAAAGCAGAGATGAAAGTGTGCTCATATTTATATTTGAGAGACTAACTTATATATCAAAGAAAGAAATGGAAAAAAATGAATAAAGAAAAAAAAGCAGATAAAAATTCATTTTTCATTCGTCCTTATTGGCAGGCAACAACTTGTAACCCGGGTTTCCAGGCCAGTCATTAAATAGGTTTACATCTTTGTCCTGTTCTAGCTCACAACAGACCTGAACTAGTTCATTCGTACAGGACTGAACTGAACAAGTATTCGTTATTTCTCCAGTCTACACGATATACTGATATTAAATACTGTGTAACATCAAGCAGATAGAGTTTCATATCCTTTATAGAAACTGTATACGCGTTTAGAGTTACAGGGTGCGAATTAATGACCTTAGTCAGTCATGCAGGAAGCACACACACATACACACATACATATCCAAAACTACTCAAACTCACCCAGCAGAACTTTGGCATCTTCCGCGTCAAAGTCACCATCACCATCAGCATCATAAAATTTTCCAAGTGTGCCTGCAATGGAAGTAGAGGATTTCTTCCCTTATATTTTCAGACAGCACAAAATCCAACAAAACATCAATGCAGTTATACTGTTACATGCATCTTACTTGAATTGAACACAGGACTTGTGGTGCTTGGATTTTGTATATTTGAGGTAAATAAGAGAGACTATTGTCATTTCGAACAAAAGCAAAATGATGGAAGAGTCTGCAATAATTTCAATCTGTTTTGACAAATCATATAAAATTACTATGTCGAGGGGAGAGGTGTATAATAACCTCACCTTGATTTTACATGCAGGTTTGATTCACTATTTCAGCTACTTTTTGGCTATCATACTGCACCATACTTTCACAAGTATTAATTGCAGACCTACCCACAACATTTTTGTATTCAACTAGGTCAAACCAGACAACAGCCACAGACATCCAGGCACCCAACAGAGCCAACACTATGAGCCAGCTGAAGACTGAGTGGCCCTCGGATTTCTTGGGGCTCTTGCCGACAGCAGCTCCTGCCTGGGGCTCTGTGAACACAGACAGACAGGCACAATGACAGACAGGTACCAGGTACGGACGCGGAGTTGCGTTCATGTTTCGTATTCACATCCTCGAAAGGAACAAGTTATTTAAGAAATTACTGCGTATGCTGTTACAGAAAATAATCAACCGCACGGGTGATGTGACACGGCACGATCCTATAACCGCATGGCTGTGTCTTATTCCTCTTAAACGTCAGCAATTATGAGAAGGATTACTACGTTTTATTTTATTAAAAGAACAAGACATACATTTAAAGCACAACGCATACTTTTTAGAAAAGGGAAGGTGTTAGAACAAGCGCATTAATATTAAACCTTGCAAGTGTCACACTTCTGTTAGGGGCATGCCGTTAGAGAAAACTAATCAACACCTGCTGACCAATCAGAATAAAATAAATAAATAAATAAAAATAAAAATTGATTTTAAAAATCTACTTTGCATAAGGTCTGGTTTATATTTCTGCCCATTTGTGAGCACATGAACACACACCTGCCTAGGAGATGAAGCGAGCTTGTCCACTAGGGGGCAGGAAATGAACAACTATATGAAAATCTTGTGTTGAACTGCAGAATGAATGGAAGAAAAGAGGCAGAGCAATAATACTTACTTCAGGAGGAGAAATACTACTTACTTACGCCAAATCACAGACACTGTGCTATTCGATATTAAAGTCGACCAGAGCGTTTGGGGTGTTTCAGATTTTCTCCACAGAAATACACAAGACAAAGACAAGCGTGATATTGCGTATTAAACTTTTTGTGTTGTTTTGTTATATTACTATGTACAAATATAGTTAATATGAGCTGCATTTCACACCCACAGTGACGAAAGGAGCTGCAGCTTGACACTTATTCCACACATCAAGCACTTCTTGGATGCTTTGCGCTCCTTATAATGCTGCAATGGATCGATGTCGCGTGTGCAGTCAGATTAAAGAATTATTAACAATATCACTCTGAAGCCCTTGATGAAACATGTGGAAGAAGGGTCACATTTTCTCATCAGAACATTCCCAGGTAGCACCCGAATGTAGTTAAACAAGACAGAAGGAACAGAGGCTTAAGAAACAAAAATAACAGGATCATATGACATGAGGGTATTGTATTCTGCTGACAAGGTCACCTAATCAATTACTCGCAAAAAGACATTTTCTAGGCTCCACAACCTTAAAAATGCAGGAGCTGAAACACAATGGCTGCGTCCTAAATAAGGTCATCATAGGCACCATAAGCCGTGAGACTGCGTTGCATGATTTTCACATGCAGTACTTAGGAGAGATGTTTCTTATGACTAGAGGTGCATTGATCCTTTTCTTCTCTCTGTACTATCTGGTTAATAGAGTAGCCAAACACCCATCTGATACTGATATCCTCACAGTAACCAAGCTTGTGCTAAGTTATGCAGAATATCACAGGCATGAAGGCTGCTTGCTTTAGGACAGTCTGTGTCCATGTGCATGATCCATGTCGTTTCAGTCACTATCGCAGCTTGTCTGTATCAAACCAAATTTGATACTCATTATCAGATTAGTTCATTGTTAGTTACGACCAAACAAGGATAAACATGCTTTCATACTGTCTACATGCCATCTCTTTATAAATAAACCATGTGTGTCTGTCAGTGTGTCAGCAAGAGGCAACCTTATGATAGAATATGAAACAGTTGTACATTCTCAACTCAAGGTTGCACCGTCAGGGTATTGGGCCTGACCTCTTGCTGACATGCGCACTTTAGACACAAAGCCACACAACTTAGCTAAGAAACCATAACCATTCCAACTCCAAAACACATACATTACACTGAGAGGCACTACATGTTGCAAGCAAGTGCTGCTGCACAAACGCAGGTTTGTCTAACAGGTGCTCATACATGCCAGGCCAAAGCATTTCTCCTCTCGCATTCCCGTGAAGACCAATCTACCTTCCACATTTGCCATTTTGGTTCCATCTGCTTGCGTTACTCCCATCGTATACTAAGTGCTTCAGAAGAAACCTGCGAGGGAAAAATCAAGTTGTTTTTTTATTTTTTTTTGCTCATACGCAGGAACGGCAGCAGCGTTCGCTGGCTCAGCTGCAACCTGATCCACGCTCGGCCCGCTGGGTATTTTTAGTGGTGCTGTCACCACACGTCGCGCTTCTGGGCCTCATATGGAGACGATGGACTGTGGAAGTGCCTCATGCGCATGCTCAAACTCACAACGGGGTGGTAGCGCCACAAAACTGCACTGGGTGTCACTTAGACGCAGATGTGATTAATTTGGTATTCTGCTGCACTTTTTTACACACTGATATGGAAAAATGACTTTCATTCACACAATCAGGGACAAATCAAAGTCGATCACAATTTTTTTTCTCTCTCTCTCACACACACACACACTCACCATGGTCTCAAAATATGACACAGTTGACATGTTATTAAACACAGATATAGAAATAGCCCTTGCTGAAGATTAGAACATGCTCATGTCTATTCAGTTGTCTAAGTCAGCCTTAACAGACTGGTACTTTTAAACAGTGGTGGAGTTTGTGATTTTTTTTCTTTTTAGTTTTGTTATAGTGGAGGGAACTCACCACAATCAAAGTTATTGCATTTATTACCCTGTTTGGCTGCTCGGTTGAATTAAATGGGGTTAATACAAACTCGCTTAAAAAATAAAAAAATAAAAAAAATAAAAATAAAAATAAAAAAAAGCTGGCCTCTAATTAATGTAAACTTGGACCTAATGTGCTCCGCTGGTGGAAGTTTCTGGAGTAAAAAAAGCTCTAAAGTTCATGTACATGAGATAAATTTGTTCTGAGAGGATCTGTGAAATTTATTTTCTAGGCTGCAAAAAGTTTGAGAAGCCCTGCGATAAAATATAACTTGATTGCTAAATCATTTAAATTTATAAACATTTATATCATATAATGTTGGTGAAACTGTGAAGTCTTGTTTAGTATACAGTATGCCATTAAGGCAAGACACTACACTAAATGAAGTGCACACTAGTGTACACTAAAATGACGATTTTGGTGACATCAATCAGTTTTCAGATTTTTAGACAAATTTCACCTAAAAACATGTCTATTTTTAAACCGTAGTATGCAGTAATACTTAATTACTGCAGTAATATGTTCGGCTCCCTGTAGGACTAGTGGTTAGGCCACGTTACTCTCATGGTCCCGGCCCCATGACCGTGCACTCCCAGTGCCGGTCCCAAGCCCGAATAAAACTGAGGAGGGTTGCGTCAGGAAGGCCATCCGGCGTAAAAACTGTGCCAAATCAAATATGCGGACCAATGATCGACTGTGGCGACCTCTAACGGGAGCAGCCGAAAGAACAACAACAACAACAACAACTGCAGTGATATGTTTATTTCACTGTTTTTGTCCACTTACGAGACGTTTGAAGAATGTGTAAATTCCACCCACTTGACACAATCACATCATTTCATATATCTCTGAAAAACCTGTTACCTGTTACCAAGATCATTTCATTTATTGAAAGAAAAACGTTATCCAACAAAACTGGCTCTATGTGAAAAAGTCATTGCACCCTTAGTTCCCCAATCAACCAAATTTAATTGATAACTGGCTGCAATTAAACTAGATACAACCAGACTTGACTACTACCAGCCATGTTAAATCAAACCAAATCTTAAACAGGACCTTTCCAGCAATGTGAAGAATGCTAAAAGGTCAACAAGCAGCACACTAGGCTGCGATCACAAGAAATTCAGGAAGAGATGAGAAAGAAAGTTGCTGAAATACATCAGTCTAGAAAGGGCTTTAAGAAAAGCCATTTCTAAGGCGCTTGGATTCCAGCAAACCAAGTGAGAGTTATTATCTCCAAATGGAGAAAACTTGAAATGTTGGTGAAGCTTCTCATTAGTGGCAGGACAACAAAAATTCCTCCAAGAGCACATTGACGAGTCATGCAGGAAGACACAAAAGACCCCAGACAAAACATCTGAAAAAACGCAGGCCTCGCTCGCCACAGACAAGATCAGCATTCATGATTCCACCATTAGAAAGAGACTGGAAAGAGTGTCCATGGGATAGTTGCAATGTGAAAACCACTGCTAACCAAGAGGAGCATAAACCTTATCTCATGTTTGCCAAAAAACACAATGATGACCCCTAAGCCTTTTTGGAAAACATTCTGTGGACTGATGGGTCAAAAGTACTTTTTTGGAAGACTTGGGTCCCATTACATCTGGCATAAAGCTAGCACAGTACTCCATAATAAGAACAATATACCAACAGTCAAACATGGTGGGGGTAGTGTGATGGTGTGCAGATGCTGTGCTGCTTCAGGGCCTGGGTGAATTACAGCTGATGGAATCATGAATTCTATGCTCTACCAGAAAAACCTGAAGGAGAATGTCCAGTCATCGGGCTGTGATCTGAAGCTCATGTGCAACTGGGTTATGCAGCAATATAACGATCCGAAGCACAAGAGCAAGTCAACCTCTGAATGGCTCAAAAGAAACAAGTTTTGGAGTGGCCTAGTCAAAGTCGGGACTTGAACTCCACTGAGATGCTGTGGCAGGCCCTTAACCAGGACTTCATTCTCAAAAGCCTTCTAATGTGGCTGAATTAAAGCAGCTCTGCAAAGAAGAACGGGCCAGAAGATTCCTCCACAGCAAAGTGAAAGACTGATCTCCAGATATCAGAAGCATTTGGCTGAAGTCAGCCCAACCAGTCATTAAGTTTAGGGGGGCAATTACTTTTTTTTTTTTTTTTTACATAGGTGATCTAGGTGTTGCATAACCTTTTTTCTTCAATAAATGAAATGATCATTAAAGAACTGTGTTCTGTTTCCTCATGTTCTCCTTTTTTATATTACATTTTGTATGAAGATTTGAAGCCAGCTGGTGTGACAAATATGCAAAAATAGGGGAAATCAGGAAGGGAGCAATTACTTCTTCACAGCACAGAATTTCAGCTTTCATTTCCTTATATTTACATCTAGATGTGTTAAACAACTTAGAATATAGCACCATTTGTTTGAACTCACCCATTTTTCAAGTGATCAAAAATATTGGAACATGTGATTGACAGGTGTTTCTTGTTGCCCAGATGTGCCCTGTTAGATTGATTGTTTAAACAACTAAAAGCTCTGAATGTCTACTCTTGGTTTGAGCCCTGGGTTTCGCCTGTAAAGACTGCAATTTTTTTTGTTTAAAAACATAAATCTACATGGAGACCAGAGAGCTGTCTATGGGAGAAAAGCAAACCATTTTCAAAGCTGAGAAAAGGGGGGAAATTGCACAAGCATTGGCCATTGCCAATACAACATTATGGAATGTCCTGAAAAAAAGCAAAAAAAAAAAAAAAACACTGGTGTACTAATAACCAGACATGGAACAGGTCGGCCAAAGAAAACAACAGCAGTTGATGACAGAAACATTGTGAGAGCTGTGAAGAAAAACCCAATACTAACGGTCTGTGACATGACCAACAACCTCTACAGCGCAGGGATGAAGGTATCACAATCCACTATTCAAAGAAGACTCTGAGAGCAAAAATATAGAGGCCATACCACGAGATGCAAACCGCTCATCAGCAGTAAGTATCAGAAGGCCTGATTTGAATTTGCAAAGAAATACAGAGATGAACCACAAAAGTTCTGCAACCAAGATTAACCTCTACCAAAGTGATGGAAAGGCCAAAGTGGGGAGAAAGAAAGGATCTGCTCAGGATCCAAAACATACGAGCTCATCTGTCAAGCACGGTGGAGGTAGCGTCATGCCTTGGATTGCATGGCTGCTTCTGGAACTTACTGCATCTTTACTGATGATGTAACTCATGATGGTAGCAGCAGAATGAATTCAGAAGTCTACAGAAACATTCTGTCTGCCAATTTACAGAGAAATGCATCCAATCTAATTGGGAGGAACTTCATCATGCAGCAAGACAATGACCCAAAACACACTGCTAACATAACAATGGACTTCATCAGGGGGAGAAAAGTGGAAGGTTTTAGACTGGACAAGTCAAACACCAGACCGTAACCTATTTGAGCATGCATTTCACCTCCTGAAGAGGAGATTGAAGGGAGAAACCCCCCAAAATAAACAACAGCTGAAAGAAGCTGCAGTACAAGTCTGGAAAAGCATCACAAAAGAAGACTTGGTGATGTCAAAGCTGAAATTCTGATCTATTGTCTCATATTCATCTTTTGATCTCAAACACAAAGCCTCATTTTCATAAAAAAAAAATCTGGGGGGGGGGGGGGGCACTCGTAAGATTATCTGCAATCGACCAGCAAAGATGGATTGTGCTAATCTATTGCTTTAAAATTTTAAGAAAGTTACCCTATTCACCTGTATTGTCTTATGCCTATGGGGCCTGTGAAGATTGCCAACAATTGTATAAACAAATATAAAGTTTTGACGTAGTGCTAACTTGAGATCAGCTCTACTAATGCATTTGGATGGATAACAGGCACCATGTGTCTGAGGTAGGGGTCTTCATTACTGATTATAGAGCATTATTGGAGCATTATGTAGCATTATGGAGCACTACTGGAGCATTATTGGAGCATCATGGAGCACTACTGGAGCATTACTGGAGTATTACTGGAGCATTACTGGAGTATTACTGGAGCACTATTGGAGCACTACTGGAGCATTACTGGAGCATTACTGGAGCACTATTGGAGCACTATTGGAACATTATTGGAACATTATTGGAGCACTATTGGAGCACTACTGGAGCATTACTGGAGCACTATTGGAGCACTATTGGAACATTATTGGAGCATTACTGGAGCACTATTGGAACATTATTGGAGCATTACTGGAGCACTATTGGAACATTATTGGAGCATTACTGGAGCACTATTGGAGCCTGGACAGCACGGGAGTGTGTTCAGAAAGTGTGTTATTAAAGTGTGTCCCATCAGCTGACTGACTTTTCAAAAACCATTAACATGCCAGGGCATTTAAAACTGGCACTAACACAAGTGTAAAATGAAGTTATAGGTCATGTCCGTGAGTTATGGGAAATGAGGCGTGCAATACACAATACGCTTCCTTGCTATTATGTCGTGAGTCTCAACATCAGCATCAACGGGAGAAATAAATAATATAGCTCATGTATTCAAAAAAAAGGACGCAAAACAATAGCTGAGTAATATCTCTGGTGCTATCTGAGCATCCTCGCATACTTGTGTAGGCTAATTAACTAACTACCTAACACACACACACACACACACACACACACACACACAGAGGGACAGTTACCTTTTCTAGCCTGTTTGCGTGCAGGTTTCTTATGGCCCATGGCAGAGATGGCGGAATGCAGTGCAATCTAAAAGTTCAACTTTAATCCTTCTTCAAAGTTCCCAGGCGCCTGTGCTGAAATATCACAAAAAACCAGGACAAAATCAGCAGCTAAACTACGTGTTTCCGTGTGAGGTTGACAGTTCAAGATTTCGCCCAATGTCTAACAGGATAAACGGCGCTCTTGGAGCTTGTAGCCAATCAGTGCTCAGGTTTTCCGCAGCGAGCGAATCGTGTGGATCCGCGCCTCTGAGCCCGCCCACTGCTGGAACGTGCGTAACGTGGCAAACTTGAGAGCGCGGATAGTCTTTCTCGCGAGATCTGTGGCTCTAATTAACCATGCACGGGAATAGGGTGAACAAGATTGTTTTCTTTACAGTCTTTAGACTAGAGGCATGTAGTGTTATCTTTTACACTGCACACTTGTAAGTGTGGGTCTTAAAATTATATAAAAGTCTTCGCATATTCATCACTCTATTTGTAGCATTGTGCTCCTCGGTAAATAACCGTTTACAAGAGCGAAATGACTTAAACACTCAGTGTTTGTGATTAGAAACCAAAGCAGTCTTACCCTGAATCCTTTTATTACATAGATAGGACAATAGATATATCAAATCTACCTTTAATACCACATGTAATTCTACTCATTACATATCAATTTCATTTAAATATTGGGGGAAACACAAATGCATACATTCCTGGGCGAAATAACAACAACAACAACAACAACATTTATTTGTTTGTTTGTTTGTTTGTTTGCCCAGGAGTGCAGTGTATATGGAGTCATCAACACTGGAAACCCCCTAGGATTGAGAATAGCTATTTGTCAGTAACTGTAGTACTTATCTATAAAAACACACTTGTATTTAGATGATTTCTTTTTTTTTTTTTTTGACATTTTTTATTTAGGTGGAAATATCAAAACACAAAACACAACATCATTGGACAATATACAATGTTTGAATCCTGAACATGCTAAATAAATAGAATTTAATATACTTTCTTTACATTATTCAGTAGTCTTATACCCATTTAAAACAATACTGAATCAAGATGATTTTGTTCATTTGAGTGAAGAAACAGTTGACAAACCTACGCCTGTCTTGGACAGAAAAGATGTCCACACTCCTATGAAGTAAAATCTTGTCAAAACTAAAAGGTTCTTCTTCTCATATCCAACGTATTTTATTTCAGCGCCACTGGGTTTGAGTGAAAGGATACCAGCTTTATAAAGAATAAGTTAATAAAGCCACATAAAACGAACTCAGATTAAAAGAAATAGACTAATATATTTACAAATTGACCTGTGGTTGAAATCTTATAACTTTTTTTTTCTTAAAATTATTTTGTCTATGTATGTTGTGGCAACTGTGCATAGTTTTACAATTCCTTGTAAGTTGTGGATTCATCTGTACAGTATATGTTTAAAATGTTGAGAGAAATGCAACTACTTTGACAAATTAATACCAGTCAGAGGTGTGTGGGGGGAAAAAAAAATCAAGGAAGCACCTTCTTAGTGGTTCCATGAAGTTGGGTAGACTTGTGCTCTTAGATTCAGTCATAATAGGAATAAGTAAACGTTAAATAAGCAATGCAAGTCAGAGAACGTTCAAGAAAAATTAAAACCCAAGGAACTCTGTCACTATGTAACTAAGGAAATTTGCATACAACAAAGTAGCTGTTTGAAAGTTGCATATAGCATAGCAGATACAGACCTTTTATTTACTTTATTTCAGTGAAGCTATCATTTGAGTTTTGAGAATAATTCAGCATTGAAAAACACTGCACATTTAACATAAAGGAATTAGTTACTGATGGAAGAGAGAAATACTGCAAAAAAAAAAAGAGAAATGTCTCTCACTTTTCACTTCTTTTAAACGGCTCAAAAGCACAAACACTGTCCATGTGTACAGTACGCCACTTCATCTAAGCTGCAGTGCAAGCCCATTCTGAGCCAGGTGCGGGCCAGTCCGTATCACACCTCAGGAATGGAGTGGTCCATTAGAGATTTCACAATGCTGTTGCACATCCTGTGGAGAGAAAGCAAGTAAAGCACTATGAAAAAAAAAAAGAAGAAGAAGAAGACAATTTTTGGATATGTGGAGTGCTCCTAATTAACTGGATTTTGTTTACCCACAACCCCCCCTTTACCTTTTCATCATGTGTTCAAAGATGACCGCTGGCATCACAGTTACAGTCACAACATTCCCACTAGTGTTGAGGATGTCCGACACTTGAGAGTCCTGACAAACAGAAGAAAGTAAAGGAGAGAAGCAGAGGCATTCGTTTTTTAGTCCACTTGTATTCCAGGAGTATAATCACAATGGTTTAATATTTGTAACTTCTTTACTTTTCCAGAAAAAAAGACAAAACGCTCTTGATGTGTGTATCTGAGTGTTCTCTGTACTCTGTAACAGGAACTCTGGAAATTCTCCAAAGAGACACTAAATATAATTCCACCATTCTGAAGACCTAAATACTTTAATAACTGTTATAAAGGTATCACATTTAGCCAGTTGTAACCTAAAGCTCCCCCACATTCATGAAGAGGATTTGTGAATTAGCGTGCAGGCAAAACCACAAAAGAAGGCTTTTAAAATGTAAGGCAAAACACAGACTCATCCGGCGAGTTTAAGTCTGGATATGATTAGAGAGAAAGACACACACACACACACACACAAAGAGAGAGAGAGAGATTCACCTTCAGTCCAATCACATTCTGTCCATTGATTTCACAGATCTGGTGGTCAGTGAGCAGTCCATTGCGAGCTGCAGAGCTGTCCTTCACTATGGAGGTGATTCTGCCTTTCTTAAAGATGAAACCAAGCTGCCCGCTCATGTCCTTATGCAGAGTGACAGCACGCTCCAGTGGCCTGCAGAATGACACATAAAACAATAAAGCTTCATTTCAATACCACTTTTAACATGCCCTTGCTGATTTGCCCTCTTAATTTACACCTTAGTTGAATCCCACTCGCCATCTTAGGCCTTGTTCCATTACTTTAGCACCAGGATGTTTAATCTAATCCACAAAAGGCCAGTGTGGCTGCAGGTTTTCATTCCAGCCAAGCTCCAGTGGATACGATTGGACACTTGTTTTAAGAGCTCAGGTGAAGTTCAATAAATGAGTCCATGGAGGTCTGAGGGATCTAGACAACTAAGCTTGCCCATGAGGAGTGCCAATCTGACAAGGTGCTGGGCCACCATAAGCAACAAGAACAACTTCAGTGTTCTTTGGCATAGAGTTTAAAAGTCTCTGGAACTTTTTCTGAAGTGATGAACAGTGGTAGAGAGCACTGTCTACGACATAGTCCTCATAGGTGCTCAACTGGGTTGAGATCTGGTGACTGTGATGACCATAGCATACAATTTAAATCATTTCCATCCTCAACAAACCATTCAGTGAGCTCTTATGCCCTGTGGATGGGGACCGGGTCATCCTGGAAGAGAGTACTCCATTCAGGATAGAAACGTTTGATAATATGATAAAGATGATCAGTCAGCGTAACTTTGTATTGATTTGAAGTGATCCTTTCCCAAACCAAACAACCTATTTTTCCTGAAATGTGTCACCCACCTGTAGTAATGTTATTAAAATTATTAAAATTTACCTAAGAACCTTGGAACATGAATACAGTGCCCTCATTATACCATGTTATTGTCTATGGCATACTATTGCAGACTATAGTTTTTTTTTTTTTGGTGCATTTTTTTTACCACAGCATTAGCTGACATTGGAAAGCAAAATGCTACTTTTGTCCTTGCATCCATGGATAAACATTTTCCAACTAAAAAACTGAAAGATTGTCCCAGTATAGCCGTCCCACTTCTCATGTAGGTCATACACACTTCTGAGTCATCTGTGAAAGTTGATGAGCAATTAATGAACACAGAAAGAAATTAATTAAAGAAACAGGGACTGTGTACGGAGACTGGCTGTTAGTTTGCGAATTTGCTTTTACATACTGTGTAAAGCTCTTTTGCCTTGATTTTGTATTTGGAGGTCTGGAATTTAAAAAATGTTGTTTGTGGATCAACTGGTAAAAAATAATAGATTACCAATATACACAGTTACCTACTTTTAGACTTGCTCACTATTGCTGCATCATTGTGTGGATGTTAAAATATCCTGTTCCTGGTAGCTTTATCAATAATTCAGCTGATGCAGTCTCACTCTTATAAATAAAATATTTGTGTTGTATGTTCATGACTACCGGATACGCCAACTACCGGATTACGTCCTTTAGATAAGCATCGTGTGTGTACCTGTCTCGTACAGCTAGCGTTATTCTCTCAGGACTGGCATTCTTCAGAACCTTGTGTGCACGGTCACTGCTCCAGCCAGCACAGGACTCTCCGTTGATCTGCAGAATCTGATCGCCAAAGCGAAGCCCTGCTAATGCTGCAGCAGTGTTCACTTGTACTAGCTGCACAAACACCCCCTGAAAACCAGACATCACAATAATCTCAGCACTGGCCAGCAACACGCAGAAATTTAGACAAAAAAACTTCTTTTCAGTTTCCAAATTATGGATGGAGCATGAAATTAGCTGTGATCAGTAATATTACAAGCATATTACAATTACAATCAAGAGGTACACTCACTGTCCACTTTATTAGGAACACCTGTACACCTGCACTTTCATGCAGATATCTAATCAGCCAATCGTGGCAGCAGTGCAATGCAAAAAATAAAATAAAATCATGCATATACAGGTCAAGAGCTTCAGTTAATGTTCACATCAAACATCAGAATGGGGACAAAATGTGATCTCAGTGACTTTAACCGTGGCATGGCTGCTGGTGCCAGATGGGCTGGTTTTGTGTGTTTTGTGCATGCTGAGATGCTTTTCTGCTCACCATGGTTGTAAAGAATGATTACTTGAGTTACTACATCCTTTCTGGCAGCTCGAACCAATCTGGCCATTTTCCTCTGATCTCTCTCATCAACAATGCGTTACTACCCACAGAACTGTCGCTCACTCAGTGTTTTTTGTTTTTCACACCACTGTGTGTAAACTCTAGAGACTGCTGTTTGTGAACATCCCGGGATATCAGCAGCTTCTGAAACCAGCCCTTCTGGTACCAACATACATGCCATGAGCAAAGTCACAGAGATCACACTTTCTCTTCATTCTGAACATTACCTGAAGCTCTTGACCTGTATCTGCATGATTTTCTGCATTGCGCTGCTGCCACATGATTGACTGGCTGACTATACAACTGCATGAATGTGCAGGTGTACAGGTGTTCCTAATAAATTGGATGGTGAATGTATGTATTTAGGGAAATGCTAGACTTTTACTATGGTCTTGAATTGCAAGCACCTGAGGATAAGAGGAATGTTTTTCTCCTAGTGTTTTAATTTTGTGGACCTTTTTTTTTTTATTAGTAACTCCATCACCATAGAGAGAACTAATATAGAGCTAAACTGTTCAGTGTACAAGTACACTCTGAGCTTGTTATTATAGAAACAGCAGAGAAGGGACGCTGTCAGACCTGATTAGCAACACTGTCAAACATCCCAGCCCAAAAAAAAAAAAAAAAGAATACAAAACTCTAAAACGATTATTTGAAATGCCAGACCCTTAACAATCATGATGTTTTTTAGTGATTTTATTTACTTCTTTAATTGTTCTGGTTTCCTCTACAGAAACCATTATTGTTATTATTATTATTAGTAGTAGTAGTAGTAGTAGTAGTAGTAATAGACGTAGAGTAGTAGTAATAATAATAGTAGTATGAATCTAAAGTCCTCTGCTTTTGGTTAGATAATTGCTTCTGGAATTGCATTTGTCAGCAGGAATATAGCATGACATAATAATATTTGAATATTTAAGCGTGCCAGCTGGTCTGCAGTGTTACAACAAGAATATATGAGGAACGTCTGGGTGTGTTGTGTGAGGGCATGGTTTATGGATAAATCTTACATTGTCTATGGCTTTGAGGCGGAGGCCGATCTTGCCATCCATGTCTTTACAGAGCACCACCTCTCTAACGCCCTGTCGAATCTCAGCCCTCTTCACTCCCATATCATTGCCAGTTATGGGAGCAACTGTCCAGCTTGTGCCAGACGAGTGAACACTGAGAGCCTATGAACAACAGAAGTTACATTCTCGCATTAATTTGCACCATACAGAACAACTTACATATACATGGTCCCAAAGAAAAAAAAAACACTTACTCCACTACTTTGCTCAGGGACTGTAGTAGAAAAGGCTTTTATTGCCTCAATACTAAGATTCAGGCCCATAAACTCACTCAGCTGAGGATACAAACTTCCAGAGGCATCTGTCCACACACACACACACACATACACACACACACGTTTATAAATACCATAATATATACACATTAACAATTATTTTCTATATTAAAGAGTGCTCAGTGTATGACCTGTTTCAACTTCCTCCACTCTTAACCCAGTGTGGGCGGGGCTAGATTGGTAGCGGGCGGGGTCAGGAAGTGCCAGGGGTGTGGCTTTGGATGGACTGGCAGTAGGAGTGCTCTGCGCCTGCAGCAGAGATGAACTACATTAGTCATTTTCAAGATGAAACGAAGGATGCTGCATATGTTGATGTTACATACTGCTTTTCTAATCACAATCACAACGCACAGCAGTCGTACCTGAATAAATTTATCCACCTTCAGGTCTTCTAAAGACGGATACAATGACATGGCTGCTCTCCTGTTTCTTTTGCACTGTATCAGTTACCTGGAGACATGCACAAGTCATGTTAGGATATCACTATAATTCCAGTAAGCCTATGAGTAGTCATTTAAAGCAAGCACAACGATGATGTGTCTGATCTCAGACTGACAGCTCGGAAGATAAGGCGTGTTCTTGAGGTTTGTTTGGATGGAGAACCCGCATCCATGCATGCAGCATTACGTCACGGCGTCATCGAAATGAAAACAATCTGATTATTTCCCATAAACCAGTCAGAGCCGCATCCTAAATGATGCATTCCCACATGACATCGCTTGATGCATTCTGGAAATCGTAAACAAAAAATGCACATGTAGGAAGCAAAGGGTGAGGCAACATCTAGCATCAACAACAATTTCGCAATGCGACCCTCTCTCACACATCCCCCTGTTCTAATGCAGCACATTTCACACAATCGACGCATATGTAACCCTGTTTTAGCTGTGTGTGTGAGCATCGGAATGGTGAAGGATGCATGCTATTCATCCTCAGGCTCACCTTGAAGATGAAGGTGTGTGCAGCTGTGCTGGCTTCAGAGTGTAGGTATATCCACCCAGAATGCGTCCGCGGGCTACTAGTCAGTCGCTGTCCTCCGTTGTGGTTCAGAAAGCCAATACTGATCGCGATCCTTTGACTAGTCTTGACCTTCTGTGTCTCAGATGATGAGCGAACCACGTGGTATCAAGTACACACTGTCAGCTCGGTAGAGCGCGTGCACCGTGGGTTCTCAGGTCGCGCGCGAGCTTCATCACTGTTTTAGCTAAGAGCTCTATCAGAAAAGAGGTCATGATGTGCTCTCAAAGCTGCAATAGTGCTACCCAATTATGGATCTTAATAATGCTCCACTATAATATTACTCGGTATCTTAAGGGTGGTGCATGTCCTTTACGTTACATTTCATGGCAACTGACATAAACACTCATTAACATTAATAAAGGCCTACTCCAGCACACAACAGCTATCATAAAGTCTTTTTATGACATAAGGCTGTGTTATGACAACCTTACCTTAGTCAGAACTTTGTAGTCTGGTATATCAGAGCCAAATAATGGTGATAATGTGATATACA
>CM040978.1:19129598-19154716 GCA_022985145.1 Pangasius djambal
GGTGGTGCATGTCCTTTACGTTACATTTCATGGCAACTGACATAAACACTCATTAACATTAATAAAGGCCTACTCCAGCACACAACAGCTATCATAAAGTCTTTTTATGACATAAGGCTGTGTTATGACAACCTTACCTTAGTCAGAACTTTGTAGTCTGGTATATCAGAGCCAAATAATGGTGATAATGTGATATACAGTAGCTTGTCATGTGAGAAAACTGAACAATGGTGAGTGTTTCTAAAATCAGCCCCTCTCAAATTCACTCATACAACTCAGTTAAGGTCTGAGAAAATGTACAGTCCCCACCCCTGAAAGTATTGGAATGGCAAAGACAGTTCTTTTGTTTTTGCCATACACTAAAGACATTTGGGTTTGAGATGAAAAGATGAATATTAGGAGATCAGAATTTCATATTTACATCTAGGTGTGTCAACTTAGAACATGGCACCTTTTGTTTGAATCCACCCAGGGACTGACCAGTGTTTCTTGTTGCCCAGAACCTTGTGTGCCCTGTTAGATTGATTGTTTAAATAGTTAATAGCTCTGAATGTCAACTCTTGGTTTGAGCCCTGGGTTGTAGCTGTGAAGACTGCATTTGTTGTTAAAAAGGATAAACCAACATGAAGACCCGAGAGCTGTCTATGGGAGAAAAGCAAGCCATTTTGAAGCTGAGAAAAGAGGGAAAATCAATCAGAGCCATTGCACAAGAAATGGGCATAGTCAATACAACAATTTGGAAATGTCATGAAAAAGGAAGAAAATAAAAAACCCTTGTGTACTAACAACCACACATGGAACAATAAAACAACAGCAGCTGATGACAGAAACATTTTGAGAGCTGTGAAGAAAAAACCCAAAAACAACAGTCAGTGACATCAATAACAATCTCCACAGGGCAGGGGTGCAGGTATCACAATCCACCGTTCAAAGAAAACTTCGAGAGCAGAAGTCTAGAGGCCATACCACAAGATACAAACCATTCATCAGCTGTAAGAATTGGAAGGCAAGATTGATCGGTTCGTGATCCAAAATATACAGGCTCATCTGTCAAGCACGGTGGAGGCAGTGCCATGGCTTGGGCTTGATGGCTGCATCTGGAACAGGCTCACTAATCTTTATTGATGATGTAACTCATGATGGTAGCAGCAGAACGAATTCAGAAATCTACAGAAACATTATATCTGCCAATTTACAGAGAAATGCATCCAATTTAATTGGGAGAAACTTAATTATGCAGCAAGACAACGACCCCAAACACACTGTCAAAACAACAATGGACTTCATCAGGGGGGAAAAAGTGGAAGGATTTAGACTGGGCAAGTCAAACACCAGACCTTAACCTATTTGAGCATGCATTTCACCTCCTGAAGAGAAGACTGCAGGGAGAAAACCCCCCAAAACAAACAAAAACTGAAAGAAGCTGTAGTACAAGCCTGGAAAAGCATCACAAAAGAAGAATGCAACAGTTTGGTGATGTCAGTGGGTTAACACATCTAGATGTAAATAACAGGAAAAGAAAGCTGAAATTCTGATCTGTCGTCTCATCTTTTATATTCATCTTTTGATCTCAAACCTAAAAGTCTTCAGTGTACAGCAAAAACAAGAATTTGCATTGAGGTTCCAATACTTTTGGAGGGGACGGTACATAAAGCTGTCATTGCATTTAATTTCATAAAAACATCTTATAAAATAGTACGATAACCTCTTTTTACTTAGGATCTAGAGAAAACATACATTATTCTTGCTGTATTAGTTATGTACTATGATCATGGTAGCCAGTAGGGGTAGCTAATAGCTAAGGGAGATTTAGCAACTTTTTCAGTAAAGGACTCTGTGAGTTGGCATGTTTTCCTCCTTACTTGATCAACAACACTATCACGAAAATATTCATAACAAGTTTTCATAACAAGACTATATGAAACTCTGTTATAGCTAGAATCACTGCACTTGACTGTGTTATTATTAACTGGCGCTCAAAAATTCATTATGTGTTATACGGCAGACTTTAATATTAAAGTTACAACCAAGTACCAAATTCAGGAGACACAGCAGAGTATTTGTTTTTTAAAGTGTTCACTACCATTCAGTTTTCCACTTAACGTCACTTAACCGTTAATTGTTATGTGACACACCAGAAATACACTCAGCTACAAAGTCAGTTGTCATGTCATGACAAATGGAGTCTTTATGATAGCTGTTAGAAAATGCCTTTAAAATTGTACGTATGCGTGGGTGTGTATATGTCAGCTTGTCATGAAGGGCTCATAGAGGTGTCATGTAGCCCTTAAATAAAGTGTTAAACAGCGTCAACAGTTAAATGTTTTTCTAACATGCCACTTAGGGTACCACACCAGTGTCAAACATTACACCTTAAAACCTCCATTTCAACATTTTTTTTTCTTTTTCTCGATAATACAAAGCCAACCCTAATTATAACATCTAATTTGGTTTTTAGTTATTAAGTTCATGGAAGTTATATTCTGTGCAAAATTACTCAAGTAGAGTAGCTAAGACATTTTCATACTTCATAATGGGGATGTTCATTACAAGCAAAGACACACACACACACACACACACACACACACAGTCATGCCCAAAGGGTAGGTTTTAATTGAATGTTTTTTTTATTTGCATATTTTTAATACATCTACAATCTGAAGTGCATTATGAAATGGTGAGGTGGGGATGATAACAACTGCCCTACACAGAATGACCCTAACGGCAGCAGAGAATAAAAATGATCTAGTTATTTAACCTGTGTGGGAGTCCAAAATTCATACCGCTGTCTACACTGCTGAAATAGTTATAATAAAATAAGCAGAGAGAGAATCAGAGCATTTTTTCATCCAAGTAACATGAGATCTTGCACCATGGTCTCTTGCACTTTAGTATTGTTTCACCCTTGTTATTGTGCTGCATTTTTGTATTTTTGTATTCTTCACTTCTGTATCCCCCTTGACTTTATATCTTTGATTCTGTGTTTGCACCTGACATCAAGACAAATTCCTAGTACTGTAGAGTGTCCTTTACTGTACCTGGCAATAAATCGTTTCTGATTCTTATTCTGATGAATATTAAGTCATCAAAATTTATGAATCATGTTATGTGATAGTTTTTCTGTGAACTCGCTTTTATTAAACTAAGGAAGAGTTTGATTCCTACAATTTCTTAATGAGCAATACTGACATCCTGTTGAATTTACACGATCATTACTGTCACCTAGTGGACACGTATTTTTCCATATCAGCAAATTCAGTGAAAAATTAAATAAGGCAAAGGTATTTGAGTATTTTACTGATTAACACTTTGATTCAATGCCTCCATGATATTACCTCCTAATGCTGTAATCCAATACTGGCGCTGGGTGCCTAGTAAACCACACACAATTAATACTTTGTATGAATAAAACTGTTTATTTATTTGTGAAATAAATATGACATACAAATATCTTTGTATGATCGTAATCAGCATGACGATCATCTGACATCATTCTCTCACATAAATTCTATAGTTCACACGGTGGAGTAATAAGGACCCAATAAAAGAAAAAAAAAGTAGATGACAATAAAAGTAGAAGTAATGATACTCTGATTTTCACTAAATGTTTTTTAACTTTTACATTCCACCAGCAGACATACAAATCTGCATTTCTTTAATCCAACCAGTCCTTTACAGACTATCAGTAATTTTTCTGCCTTACAAACACACATGGTGTACATTGATATTGCAAATTGATACTATAGAGTATATGCACAATCAATAAAGGGCAAGCTTTTCTAAATCTAAGTGTTTTCATTCATACATTCATACATTATTAAAGAAACATTAATTCAATGTACACTCAGTAGACACTTCATTAAGTACATCTACTCTAGTTGTACCTAATAAACATATTTTGGTACTATAGTTCAAGAGCTATAGTTGAAGAGAGAACGATTAACCTGTATAAAAGGAATGTCAAAAAGCCCCTAAGCATAGCAGGGACTGAAAAAGGCTACGGGCCTGGCAGAACCTCACCAGGGAGCATACTGTTCTGTTTATAGAATATAGGTTCCAGTTAATGGATTTGTAGCCCAATAGTATGACAATTTTACTTAAGAGTACGCTACTTTTTCCATATGCATAAAATGTAATTCCTCTGTGGTTTATGCAATACAGAGGAAAATACCTTCAAAATAAACATGATATTCTTCACTTTAACCTCAGAGCCATTGCTTCATTTCAAACCCAGTATGCTTCAGTACAGCGCTAAAGCAATAGTAAAAGCTTGTTATGCGTAGCCGTAGAGTAGATGTACCTAATAAAGAGGCCACATTGCATCAAGGAGTATACCAAGAAATCTGAATGAATGCTCTTTTAGGTTTTGGTTTAACACATGGTATGTTTTGTTTTTCAACTGACATATTAGTCATCATTAGCATTTTTCTGCCAGGATCTCTCGGTGTACCTGTCTGCTCTTGCTTTGTATCTAAGCAGTACATCTTGTGAAGGTGGCAGGATGCCAAGGCCGGCACGGGTACGGTCTGGTGACAGTGTGACATCAGGCTCACTCAGTTGTAAGTCACAGTGCCAGAGCGCCAACATGAGAAACTGCTTTATCTCATTCATGGCGAAGAAACGACCCGGACACTCGCTGGCACCAGACCCAAATGGCACAAGGTAGTGTTTCAGCTGTCGGCCATTTTTGAAGAACTGGCTCCGCCGTTGACCATCCTCATCCAAGAATCGGTCATACTTGAACTCCTGCAATTTCAGAAAAATTGCATCACAAAAAAAGAATGATCTTGACCGTCTTGATATACTACACACCCGTAATATTTCAATGAGATCCATACAGCAGAGTAACAGCAGCTGAGATATCATGGTACTGATCAGATTGTAAATGTACATTTTAACAAGGGTTAAAAACAGCAAACGAAACTCATAATCTAAGAAACAAATGCCCAGAAGATGCCAGTGTGATGAAAATGTAATGACCTGTATTTTAGATATTATACATGCCATGCGTAGCAGCAATGACTGTGATATTTCGGTCAGAGGTTTTCATTAAGCAGCTTGTGTTTTTATGAGTAAGTTAGTATTTTTCACTTGAGAGTAATGCTGTTTGGAGTATTTACCAATGGGTTCGGGTAGATGTCAGGGTCTAGGTGTATGAGTCGGGGGTAGAGAGCAATGTAATCTCCTTTCCGAATGGCCGCCTCTTGACCCGAGTCCAATGTCAGAATGAAGTCATCATTTGCAATTCGGATCATAATGGAAGCACTTGACAGGCGTAGAGCTTCCTTGATAATACTCTCTGCAAAGTAAAACCACACTGATGTGTTACATATTGGTTTAGTAGAAATACGATACTCAATATTTACCTCTAAACACCTGAGCCTCCATATTATTGATGCTATTTTGCCAGCAGTTTAGGTTATATGATGGAATAGTGGATTCTAAAAAAAACTTAATATTAAATCCATAAAGTCCCAGGAATGATATCCCTCATGTTTTCCTCTATTGGTTTTACTGTAGTTTCTGAATAATTCATACACTCTGGAGAGAAATGGGCCAACCAAACAAACTTAACAATGAATAAAAAGTTAACAAAGAAGCAAAGACTGAAGAAACACAGGGGATAATAAAATAGGGAATAGTTTTTCCTTTAGATTTTCTTCTTCATCTTTGGGGTGAACCTGCACACAGTCTTCTACACGGATGTGCCACTGTTGTTAGATTCAGCTTTAATGGCCTTCCACAAATGGTGTCACAAAGCTGTGAATTAATATGACGTGGGTCCTAGCTTTAAGACTGCCTGAATACTAAGCTGGATGTTTACTGGATTACCACAACATTATTCCTAGACAAGAGTATATTTAAGTTTATTGCTATTTAAAAAAAAAAAAAACCTAGAAACTGAGTTACAATAGTCTGTGGGGTTTTTTTTTCATATGTTGTTCCATGCAAGTGCTCTGTAAGTGCTTTGGAACAGTTCTATTTGGAACATCTGTATCATCTACCCTCCCGTTTCCAGTTTGGTTTCTGTCCTTCTTACTTTGCTGTAGGACTGCGGTTAAGTATTCAATTCTGCCTATGCAAAGTCAGCACATTGGGACATTTGGTTGGGTGTGAACTGGAATGTTCAGCATGAATCATAAGGCTTAAGCAAGAAGCTTCAGAAATTCTCTAAATTTAATTTTATAAATCTACAAAGCTTCTAATTCTTCCTTCTATAGAAAATCCCTGTTTGAGGCTTAATCTATTCATTCCTTACTTCATCTTTTTCATGCACAGGATTGTTATTTTTTGTTTTCCCATAGCTCTAACATACAGGCTAATTGTTTCTGGCTGCTGTAATAGTAAACCAGAAACCAGAGTTCAAAATGAAAGCAAAACGTTTTAACAGATTTAAGCTGTTTTTCCCAAGTGTTTGCAGTCAGTGTTTTTTTTCAAACCCCTTTTTAATAGTTAATAAAATAGAATTAATAGAAGCACATTATGAGTTTTTTTCCTGATGCATGTTTTCTGTCATAACCCAGGATTCAAAGCAGAAACTGCTTATGGCTTTTTCACATTATAAGGAACACACAAAAAAAAATGTACATCCATCCAAATCATCATTTTATATTTTTAGCTGCATGCTTTCCCCATCACTACAGAAATACTTCAGAGTGAGACAGTCTGTTCCGGTGTCTTTCACTTGAAACACTATACATAGTATTTGCACATGGTCCTAGATTGCAAGACTATTTGCATCAATAAAACATAGACGGATAAAATCGTTTTTCATGTTTCAAACATTTTAAAGTGAAACAGTCTCAAGCACAACAGCCTTGTCATGTTCTAATATTCCACAACTGTAATAGGTTGGGTTTTATGTAACTACACTAAACTACTCTAATTTAATTAAATAAAGTTTATTGTGGTTAATAAGGAATTGCTTTTCCATCGCATTTTTGGGGGGTAAACTTGGAGGCAGCCTTTTACACATGGTCGTTTCACTGTTGTTCCATTCAGGTTTAATGGCCTCCTATAGAGAAGAAGCTGTCTTACATGTCTTCACATGAAGAGGGTCCTAACTTAGAATGAACTAAAATACCTTTATGGCATAAAGACCCTTGGCCCATTTTTCTAGTCTCAGAGTGTATTCTCAGTAATAGGACCTACCAAGCACAGTCATGGATTCCAGCTGCTCTTTGGACAGGCTGACTGGTTTGTCGTTTGGTATCTGTGCCATGATCAGGTCGACCTCTTTACGAGCCGCAACAAAAGCTGCTGGAGTTCTGAGAACCAGAATACATGCCAAACATTGTCAAAAATGAATCCACACAAATAAACAAAATAAACTTGCTCTGAATGTGTGACATAATCATTTGTCAGGACAGTGTGTTTGCTACCTCAGTGTATAGTAGAGACTCCAAAAGGCAGCGGGCAGTGTGTTGGCCTGTGAAGCCCAGAGCATGCAGACGTGTGTGCGTGCTTTTCCTGTCTCATCCAGGTGCATGCGATCGAAGGCGTCCATCCTGCGCTGAATCAGATCCGAGATGCACATCCTGTGATAAAGCTCCCCGTGCAGCAGTCCCTTAGCTAACGCTTCTCTCGCTCTCCATGCGCGTCTGCACAGTGCGATAGGCACGCCAGCCGCCAGTGCAGGAAAAGCCCCATCAAACGCCAAGAAATCCCGCTTCGCCTTCTGCATGCATGTCCCAACAGCTCCTATTTCTTCTGGCTGAAGGAGCCCTGCCTTCTTACCAAAAAGCGTGACGAATCCGGCCTCAAACATGATGCGTGTGGTGAAGCACTGTAAACCCTCCTCTATCCAGCCATTCGCACTCGGCACGCAGTGCTGGAAAGCAGTCTGCAGATTCCTAAGCATGTTCTGGCTGAGTTGCTGGAGAGGTGGACCTTGTAGTGTTTGTCTGAAGAGTGAGTGCACTTCTCGGTAGCTTTCGCTAAACAGCGGCGATGTAAAATCAGCATGACCGAACACCTGAAAAGGAGGTATATGAAGGTAAGTTAAAAAAAACACCCAATAAAAATATACTTAGGATCTAAAATGTCTAGTATTGGCCTTATATCTAGTGTCCGGATTTAAGTATCAGAACTAGTCACTTGATGTCATATTAGTTTACTAGACATTTCCAAAATAGCCTCTGAATTTCTTCAGAGCTGCACTGCGATCAAAACACTTCTCTCAAATAAGGAACAAGAAACGTCATAGGAAGTATTTCATTCAACTTTCTTTCAATTTTCACAGAACCACTTGCTGTGCACCTCTCAAAGCTGGGGGCGGTGTTTCTGGGCACCCTTTATTAGCATTACTAAGGCACACAATTGGGTAAAAGTTGAGGGGTATAAGAGATGATGTCATTCAAGGTCATAATTAACTTGCAAAGGAAATCTTTTCAACAGAGGCACATAGAACTACTCATTCACACTTTTTCAAATCTGCGATGCCCCTTTATTGTATGTGCGACTCACCCGCTGAGAGAAACCCATAGCGAATTTGTGAAAGTCGAGGTTTTTGCCCTGGCGCATCACCGTGGAGAAGGAGAAGGGATCAGTGATGAAGGTGAAGTACTTCCCCGCAAGCTGGCATGTAAAGATGTCTCCGTACTTTTGTTGAGCTGCTTGCAGGAAGCCCAATGGGTTTTTACCATAGTCCAGAATTACACCAAAAAAAGGCCATCCTTTCTCCAGTGGAGGTTCTTTTGCTCGCCTGCAACACACACACACACACACACACACACACACATATATATATATATAAACAATTTAGATTATATATATTATATAATAATATGTTAATATTGTATAAGGAAATAGAATGTAAACGCATATATCAAAGCCATGTGTTTTCTAGAGATGAAGGCCAACTTTCACTGAACTAGCTCCCACAATTAATTGAATCCAGATGTTTTTATAATTGAATCAATTGAAATCAATATTTAGTCCTACCTTTTACCAGAAGTACTGGAAAATTACAAAAAGTACAGTCAATTCTAATCTATTACATATCATGAAATAGGCCAACAGGACTAGATTCAAAATTACCATCTAGTATCCCGGGAACACCAGTGTGAGCTAGACACTAGATGAGCATAAGTAGAAGAGCATGAGGTGAGAATACACCTTGAATGGGATGCCAGTCCATCGCAGGCATATCGAGTTTTCAAATACGACTTATTCGAATATTTGCATAATGTTAGTTCAGCTAAAGTACAGCTTCAAATTCTAGGAAGACTTCCCAAAACCAGAGGGTTCATGGGACAGAATGTACTCCCCCAAATGATCGGTCTATGAAACAGATTACATAGTTATGAAGTTACATAGTTGCCTGAATTCATAGCACTCGTCCCTTTCACAGCGCATGTCCAAGAATCTGATATAAACAGATACACTCAGCAATACTCAAAACATTTGCGCAAGAACATATTTGTAGGTAAAGAAACAGCAACCCTGTCAGCATAAACTAGTAAAAACACAGTGGAGTCTCATCCTATTTTTTAGAACTTTCAGCTTTCTCTTTTTCATGTCTGAAAGGTGCCCTGAAGAACGTACCTCGTCCTAGACCCACAGGCTCTCAGTAACAGGAACGACACACCAATGGCGAGAAAGGCAACAAGAATCCATGTAGCCATGCCTAAGCTCTGTGCATTTACTCCCACTTTCTCTTCCCTGTTTGCTCCTTTTCCTTCTGTCCCATCTGGTTCTTTTTAACCCTCTACGAGCCCCTCCCACTCACTGTAGGAGGGGCGTTATCGTATCCGGCGTGCTGCCACTGGCTGTGAAATCAGCTGAAATGAAACACCCATTTTATATAGAGCTTATCTCTTTAAGCCTGAGTGGAAGCTGTGCTTCTTATTCTTAAAGAAACAGGATTTGAAGAATAACAGGGAAATTACAGTGAATGCCAAAGCCTGGTAATTTTCCTGTCCCTCATTAAGGCATGGATATGAAAGGAACAGAGTCAGACATACACAAAGGGGGAGATTTTTTTTAAAAATGAGTTCAGATAGCAATCATGGAACAAAACCAGGTAAACACATCAATAAAATGACAAACAAATTAAAAACAGAGCAACATTTCTTATTTTGTTGAAACATTAAACTCATTCTTCATAATTTTCAGCCTTACTTTAGTTAATATTTGGAGAAGCGTCACATGGAGAGAAGAACGGCACAGAGCGTCCTGTAATGTCTAACAAGGTTGAGGACACTTGATGATTTAAACACTGCTCCATGCACCATATTTCAAGCTCCTTTGTATTATTTTGGGAGGTTATGTATGTGGACTGCCCTCTGTTATCTGATCTACCAAGATGTCTAAAATGTAAATGTCTATATGATTTATTATTGTCCACACAAACAGGTCTCCTCAGAGGAAACACAGGGTTGTTGTGTTGTTTTTAGTGAGCCAGCGAAGGGAGAAATAGACAACAATAACTTACAAGGATGCAACGCAGCAACGAGTAATTTATTAAAGAAAAATAAAAAGCACAGAGCCAAATTTTCTCCTTCCCCAAAACGCGAAAAACATTAACATTAGCCCACTGTGGGCTTTCTCACGAAGAAAAATTATAAAATGTCACTGGGACTGTCATAAACTTTACTCTTTTAGATTTATGTTTTTTTTAAACGTACAGTATTTTTTTTTTCATAGACACTACTCACTCTTCTAGCAGTTGTATCTATCCCTGTCTCTGGAGATTCATTATAGAAGAGATTGCCAGAATGTGTAACTTGATCCATTAGAGTATCAATCACTGAAGAGGAGATTTTAGCTTTCAAGCAACTTTACTGAACTCCTAGAGTATGTAACACATGGAAGTCTAACTGCCACTGCGGAGGAAATACTATGAGTACCTCCATTAGTAGAGGCTGAAGAACAACTGGACTCATCTTCATCCTCTCATTAGCCCCTTCACCTGAATTGGGCCCTTCTCTACCAGAATGACTTATTTTGCCTGTATGCAAACTTTTGCAGTCAACTATATTAGCTGCTCAGCACGACTTTCAGCAGCTGTACCACTCCCTGTGCAACTGTGCCAAATAGTTTATAATACACACAAGAAAAAGGGGATTTCCTGTCATTACAGCTGCAATTGACTCTGGTTCAACTGAGAACTTCATGTATTGAGGCCTGATGATGTAAAACGGAAGACAACAAGGTCAAGACAGCCTCTTCTTGGCCAAGAATTCAGAGATTCTTGACATCTGTGAATTTCTATCATGATTTTATTGGGGATTCAGTTTGACAGCAGCTCCCCATACTCCCTAAAAGTTTGCCAAAGTGACTGTTCTGGACTGGAGAGATAGATAAAGCTTTCAGATCGCTCAAAAAACTAAAAATAAAAAATTACCCCTGCCCCATACTTAAATATCCAAATTAACTGAGCTTCATAGTAAAAATCAATGCTTACAAATGAGTAGGTTTGAAACCAAGGATGCTAGTATGCAACATGCTAGTCTGCGAGTGTGCAAGTGTGGAAGATTGACAGAATGCAAGTATGCTAATATACAAGTTCTCTAGTATGCAAGAATGTAAGTATGGTAGTATTCAAAAACAGAAATATTTTAGTATTCAAACCAGTGTGCAAGAATGCTATTAAGCAAGTATGCTCGTGTGCATGTACGTTAGTAAGCAAGTATGCTGGGAGGCAATATGCTAGTATGAAAGTATAAAAATATGAATATATGCTAGTATGCTAGTGCACAAGTAAGGCTGATACATCAGTGCACAAATATGCTCATATGCAGCTATCAAGGTATGTTAGTATTCTGGTATGCTAGTGTGCAAGTATGCTAGTAAGCATGAATATAAATATGGTAGCATGCAAGTACTGTAATATGGACTTATGAAAGTATGTTGGTCTGCTAGTATGCAACATTGTAGTATGCTATTGAGCAAGTATGTTAGTACACAAGTACGGAAGTATGCAAGTAAACTAGTATGCAAGCACAAATGTTTTCGTATTCAAATCAAATCTAGTGTACACATGTATGCAAGTATGTAACTATGCTAGTATGGAGGCACAGAAATATTTCAGCATTCAAAAGTATGTTAAGACCAAATATGGAATTATGGCAGTATGTTAGTATGCAAGTCAAGATATATTTTAGTATGCTGTGGCAACCCCTGAAGGGAAAAGCCAAAAGAAGAAGAAGAAGATGCTAGTGCACAATATGTTACTATGAAAGTGGGTTAGTATGCTAGTGTGTAAGTAGATTAGTACGCAAATATGGAGCAATGACAGAATGCTAGCATGCAAGTATGCTAGCATGCAAGTATGTTAGTATGCAAGTATAAAAGTATGCTAGCATTCAAGCACTAAAGTATGTACTCAAACCAAGGCAGATAGTAGAAAGAAAAATATTTCTTCCTTTGCATATTTAATTGTTTACTGAAATGTTGTATTGATTTATTTGATTTAACCTTTAATAGGGCCAGCCTGAGATTTTTGTTGGACAGGAACACAATAATATTGAGGTAATTGTGCTATACATTTGTGTGTCAAATAGAGCCAGTGAAAAAGAAAAAAAATTGCCTCTGTAGCTAGCATTTAGATTTTTTTTAACCTACAGTATTTTTTTTTCCATAGACATTACACGCTCTTCTAGCAATTGGATTCATTATAGGAGAGATTGCCAGAATGTGTAATTTGATCCATCAGAGTATGAATCATTGAAGAAGGAGATTTTAGCTCTCGAGCAGCTTTATCGAACTCCTTTGTAACACACAATTTTAAAGTATTAAGTATAAATCAAACCAACTCAGATAGTGAAAAGTCATAAACAAAAATATCTCTTCCTTTGTATACTTAATTGTTTACTAAAAAGTTGTATTGATTTATTGGATTTAACCCTTAATATGGCCACTCAGATTTTTGTTGCACAGGAACACAATAATACTGAGGTAATTGTGTGTCAAACAAAGCCAGTGAAAAAGAAAAAAATAATTGCCTCTGTAGCTAGCATGAAAGTGGAGCACAAAGAAAGATCACAACTCTCCAGTTGTTAAAGTGGAAATTTGGAATCACAAACTGTAATGTATTTTAGACAATTGTTTTATTTTTGTTCATTTTCATGAAGGGTTCTTTAATTGACTGTATAAATCAAGGGTGTCCAATCTAATCTGCAAAGAGAAGTGGCTGTATGCGTGGCTGCAGGTTTTTGTTTCAATAAAACACACCTGATTCCACCCGGACCACACCAGATTCCACCCGGACCACACCAGATTCCACCAGATTCCACCCGAACCACACCAGATTCTACCCGGACCACACCAGATTCCACCAGATTCTACCCGGACCACACCAGATTCCACCTGGACCACACCAGATTGCACCAGATTCCACCCGGACCACGCCTGATTCCATTCGGACCACACCTGATTCCACTTGGACCACACCAGATTCCACCTGGACCACACCAGATTCCACCTGGACCACACCTGATTCCATTCGGACCATACCTGATTCCATTCGGACCACACCAGATTCCATTCGGACCACACCAGATTCCACCTGGACCACACCAGATTCTACCTTGGACCACACCAGATTCCACTCGGACCACACCAGATTCCACCTTGGACCACACCAGATTCCACTCGGACCACACCTGTTTCCACCTGTTACATCAGTTGATCTTGGCTTTCAATAGACTACCAGGTGTGGCTTCTGCTTGGTTGGAATGAAAACCTGCACCCACACCTGCCCTTTGTGCATAAGACTGGACACTCTTGGTGTATAAAAATAATTTACACTCACTCTAAAAATTTAATTATGCTGATTAATTAATTATCCCAGATAAGCAATATAGAACAATACCCTCTTCCTCTCTACTTCAGTCTGAATATGAAGGTCAAACATACACCTACATTAAGCCATAAATACTAAAATACAATATATTGACAAAAGTGGAATTCAACAAATGAACTGATGACGAAGGAAAATATTTTAGTATATTTAAATGCTAGAGTAACTAATTTTGACTTTTCCCTAATATACAATCCACCAATTTATCATCTCATTTTAGAGAAGCTGAGAGTTTAATTCACAACCATTTAAACACACACACACACACACACACACACACACACACGCACACACACACACACACACACACAGAACAACAACAACGGGCATATTTGTATATTAAAAAATGAGACACTGTCAACTGGCGTCACACGATGGAGTGAAAAACACACCCATACAGAGAGAAAGAGAGAGAGGGGGGAATTTCGTGCTAATCTTAGAACTTTGAGCTTTCACTTTTTCTCGGTGTGAAAGAGCTAAAGAGCTTACCTTGTCCTCGACCAGCAAACTCTAGATAAGAGGAAACACACGCCGACAAGGAGACAGGCACCGAGAATCCATGTAGCCATGCCTCAACTGTGTGCTCCACTGCTTTTCCTTCTGTCCTGTCTTCCTGCGTTTCCTCACTTTGGGATCAGTCCTGCTAACACTAGGGGGCGCTGTGTCACTTAGGAATGCACTTCTTGTGTACTGTAGAAAAGTACATGCTGTATACTTCTCACTGACCTGTGCTGTAGAGTATGCAGTGTGTGGGAATCACCATTTTTCAGACTGCACAAGTCATGTGACTAGCTACGTTTAGAAAATTCCCTTATAACGCAGTTATTATGGATACTGGCCATAGGTACAGTATGTTCACTTTTAGCAGTAGTCAAAACATGATGCAACAGTTAGCTTTCATTTTAAAACAGAAGAAGCCTTTTAACCCCCCTTTAGGAATCAAGAATTAAGCTGTTAAGTATAAAACTAAATCTTTAAGAACAACTGAGGATACTAATATTAATATATCTGATTTCTCAAACAATTTCAGGGATGGAATCCGGAAGAAAAATATATGATAAAAAATAAATACATCATCACTATTATTATTATTATTATTATTATTATTATTATTATTATTATTATTAATATTAAGCGGACAAAACAAAACTCTAACAGCTTGTGTTGCAGAGCTTCTTATTCTGAAGGAAAGAGAATTACAAACCATTCTGATGAAGACAGATACTGTAAGAGAACTGATAAAACTAGTTAATATGGCTTGCTCTATATAAATATTTGAATTGCACTATGCCAGAAGTATGTGAACACCTGACCATTACACCCATATGCCGTTCTTCCCCAAACTGTTGCCTCAAATTTGGAAGCACACAGTTGTCTAGAATGACTTTGTATGCTGTGGCATTAAGATTTCCCTTCACTGGAACTAAGGGGCCCAAACCTGTTCCAGCATGACAATGTCCCTGCGAGGTCCAGGGAGACGTGGTATGCAAAGGTTGGCCTGCACAGAGCCCTGACCTCAACCCCAATGAACATCTCTGGGATGAACTGGAGTGCCGACTGCACCCCAGGCCTCCTTGCCTGACCTCTATCAGTGCCTGACCTCACTAATGTTCTTGCTGAATGAGCAATGAACAAATCCCCACAGCCATACTCCAAAATCTGGCGGAAAGCCTTCCCAGAACAGTGGAGGTTATTGTAAGAGCAAAGGAGGGACTAAAGCTGGAATGGCATGTTCAACAAGCACATATGGGTGTGATGTCTACATACTTTTGGTATAGTGTAAATTGTGAATAATATATGAAAATAACTGACAAATCAAAGTCTGATGTGCTTGGGATTTGTTATGATTTGGTCAGCATTCCACCCTATTTTCACCCTACTAGAATTTGAAATTTACTCCTGTTTACTGTTTAATCTGTAGGGTATAAATAATATTTTATTTTCTATAATTGAGTCTCAACATATGCTAATTCGTACTATAAAGAGAAATATGTCTATATGATACTATGATATTAATCATGGAGCAATACCTTCAACACATCACATGTCACGCACACTCATTCACCGGATGTTGCATTATTATAAGTCCAGAATATGTGACGTAAGAGCATTATAGTGGCTACTACTGTTATAGAGGCTACTACTGAGCTGGTCTTATTTCCCAGTTGACCTTTTTTTTTTAGAAGCATAATGTAATATAAACCACTCAGTTCTCAACAGTTTCTCAAATACTTAAACCAGCCTCTCTGGCACCAACAACCATGTCAGAGTAAAAGACACTGAGATCACATTTCTTTTAATATTTGATGTGAACATTAGCCTTAGCCCTTGAGCTCTAACTGTGTGATTTTATGCATTGCACTGCTGCCACATAACGGGCTGATTGGATAACTGTGTGAATGAGCAGCTGGAGAGGCGTTCCTATTAAAGTGGCTGATGAGTGTTGAGTGTATAATTGGGATTGCAAATTGTTTATTTATTTATTTATTTATTTATTTATTAGGACCAGATCAACAGCAGACATAGACTAAAACACAGACTTGTACTAACTCCTCTCTAACAGGGTTTTGGCTTGATAGTATTCACAGACCCTGACCTTTTCGCTCTGGAATACAGGTGCCTGGCAAATAATGTCAGTGTAAATGTATATTTAGACACAGTAAACAACTTCTTTTAAAAACTGAAAGCTGTAATGACTAGGAACTAGGTCAAGTGTAATGAAACTACAAAAGGTTCACAGCTGTGTTATGCTAACATGAGAGGGGCTAGGGGTTTGATAAGAACAGGTATGAAGAGTAAGGGTGCTGTCAGAGTTGAAGCATGAGGAAAACCTCAATACAAACAGGAGTCTTCAGTGACCCTATGACTTAAGGAGTGGCAAGAGTGACTCAGGCCATGATGTAACCCACTACACCAAACCAGCTCCTCTTGTCTTTCAGCGCACATTCATACAGAACATAAAAAGGCAGAGCACTAAAACTCAACACTTAGACTACAGTAGTCATTATCACATCAGCACACACAACCTGCAAACATCACAACACTAATGCTTAGACACTAGATGGAGACAGAATGCTAGTAAATGTGGCAAATCACTTCTGTGTACAGCTTTTAGTAACTACTGCTATACAGTGCACGTAGTGTACAGTTTTGGATTGAATCATACTTTAGTAACATTCCACTCTAACATAATATTAGTGTGCACCAACCATAGCTGAATAGATGTAGCTCCAAAGCAGATACTCTTAAGCCTTGATAAACTGAATCAGACATGTTAGCAGGAACTGCAGGAAATGATTAGGAGATGGTACACCAGCATCGGTTTTTTTTTTTCCCACTAGTAAGAATAATAGTTTCTTTTACTTTAATATTTATTGTTATAATTGCATTACTGCTTTCAAGAATGCCTTAGGTATATGTATGCATTTTTTTTTTTTATCTTATATTAAGCATAGTTTAAAATAAATCAGAGTACATGAATTCAGACATAAGATATGAGTTTCTTTTATAGTCTCTTCTCATTGTCACAAGGATTGTACGGTCAAACCTAAAATTATTGGCACCATTAATGTGAAATCGTGAGATCCAGTAATGTGAAGAAGTACACCCCACGAAAAGTTTAGACTTTTTCAACATATTTGGACATACAGATATCCAGTCTTCAATTACACACACAGTTATTTATTTGATCAGCTATTTATTAAAAAAAAAGTTTGCAAAGCCAAATTTCCATTGTTTTTTTTTTCTATTATACTGTATCTATACATACTGTTTAACTGAAGATCTAGTACTGATGTGTCCCCATATGTCAAAATAAAAGAAACATTTCATGTATTTACTGTTTTGTGTGACTACTGTATGTAAGAAACATTAGACACAGTGATTAAAGAATCTGACTCTTTGACAACTGGAAAACTACTTATATTGTATCTACCTACCCTTTTATAAAAGTATTTTCTGCTGCAGACATTGAGGCTCCTTAGGAAAAAAAGAGCCTTCTCTCTCTGACCTTTCTTGTGCAACATATCACTGTTATCTCTCCAGTCCAATTTGTTTTTCAGGTACTTCTTCACATCCTTTCCCTTGATGGTTACTATTTAAACAGGCTCTTTCTCCTGCTTGTGTTAAGCTGCAAGTGGTTTCCCTTGTGGAAGAATCACATGCATTCACAAGTGATCATGTTTTTCACATGTGGCATGATGTGAATAATATGTGTTCACTAATGACTAATATGTGAAATATAACACATGTAATTTCCCATGGGAGTCATGCGATTATTCACACGTAAAGTCTTTGTGGCTTTTCTGTAGCCACATGTCAAAGTTCTCCTCCAGCCTCCTGTACTCTCAGTCATACTTCATTGTGGATGTGACCTATGAGGGGGACGTCATCAGAGAACTTCTGCAGTTGTCATTAGCTGGTGTCTGATGGGTAGAGATGAAGAGGAAGGCAGACAGGTTGGTTTCCTGGGGTGCCCCAGTGCTGCTCGCCACTGCCTCTGACACACAGTTCTGGAGACTCACAGATCTGCCCTGTTGGTCAGATAGTGCATGACCCAGGAGACTTTGTGGGCATCACCCCACATTGTGCTGTTTGTTCCCCAGGCAGAGAGGGAGGATGGTATTAAAGAACATGACCCTGAAAGTGGCTGTGGCTTGGTCCAGGTATATTTCAAACTAAAGGCAAAGAAACCTTGAAAACAATTCTATTACATTTTGAAAATTCCTCTCAGTCCCCAGGAAACATTTTTGTCTATAACCATTTCTTGTTTCCCTGGAAAAGAAATATGATGGTACGTGTACATGTCGCCGCGCCGCATGCTATTCATTTCAGTGGAGCGCTCTGCTGCATTTTCACAGTGTATGATGGTTGAGGCGCAGTAAAACAGTGGCAAAGAAAAAGCCCCCATGTCCACAGGAAAATATGATGGTGGACCACTGATGCTTTGGGGCTGTTTTTGTGGCTTGTCGTCCACAAAACAGCGAAAACCGACAGCATCATGAACTCTGCTATGTAGCAGGACATTGAAACCTGGTTGCCTTCTGCCATCACACTGAGATGTGGCACATGATGAGCCCAAGCATACATCCAAATCAACACATGATCCATGTATAACAATGGCCATGTCGCGCTCTGAATTTGAAACCTAATGAAAACCTGTGGTCTGGAATGAAGAGGACGTTTCAGACCACATGTGCAAGCTTAAGAATATAAGAACTGAACCAATATTCTTCTCCTGAACTGGTAAAATAAGGGAACACACTGTATATATAAATTAAAACATATCTGAACCAGGATCATGCAGGTTCTTCATATACAACTAATTAGGTTGTGAAATCTAATCCTCAGCATTCTTACTTATTTTCTGCTCAAGCCATTTCAAGATTATTAGAAATATGCTTCTAGCTGTGCAAACTGTGCGTGGTGTGCCACTTGAGCTGTTTTTCCCAGTTAGATACTTGTAATTCCCATAATTTGTGATGATTTGAACATGGCAATAGCCCCTGCTATACACTCATTTTCTAGTCGACTGAACCCTTATAACTGACTCCCTCTTTTCACAATTTTCCTTCCTTCTAACAGGGTCTTGTTAGCTTTTTATTGAGATACTGAACACCTGATTTATGACTCTGATAAGCACTGAACTAGAAATGCTGCAAACAAAGCTGAATGGCAAATTGTATAGCATAGCACCAATTAAAAATGTAGTTTCAGTGCATCTGAGTCAGTGAGTGAGTGGAGAGAGTGAAATCTGAGCATTTATTAGACTGAAAGATGCTGATTTTGTCATGCACGATCAACTGAGGTATAATGCTGGAATATTTCCTTTCAATTTTAAGTAAAGTCGTTTTTGTTGTTATTTAGTGAAAGTAAGTCATGGGCATAGTACAATAATAACGCAATCAGTCAATCACACCTCAGAGTATGGCATCTAGGAAGTGAGACTACATACAATTTTTAAATTAAGGCGCTTAATTTACTTCCACTGAATTTGTTCATGTCTTTATTTTTGTCCAATATATTAAAGCAGAACCAGAAGAGGGTAGCTAATCACATTTCTCGGGCACCTTTCGTTTATTTAAATGGATCTTGGATCTTCTAATCCTTCCTGCTGTTTCATAGTTATTCAACTTGCTACCTTAATGGTGTCTTAATTTTTATGTGTAATTTTCAAGTAGATTACTGACATTGTGTACTTTTACTGTTATAAAGTAAATTCGAATCTTTTGATCACATAGTTAGCCAGATAGATCAGTATCTACACTATTTTGCATATTGTCAATATTGAGACTGCTAGCTAAATCAAACATGTCCACATATATGAGGTTATACAGTATTATAATATTGGGCATATTTCATGTGAATTTTTTTATTACATTTTATAGTTGTGTACATTGTTATTGTTCTAACAACATGTCGCTACGAAATGCATTCAAAAGCCACACAAGCTCGTTATTTAATTAGTTAGATAACAATGTATATTAAACTTGCTAATTAGATCCTCAGTTCAATAGTTAAGAGCTGGGTGAGATAAGGATTGCCACAGGAAATGACTGTTAACTATTATCAGAAGAGGCAAGACAATGCTAGTGTTCATTTTGCTAAGGCTTGATTATATCAGGTATTAATGTCAGAAATTAATCAGAGGATATTTTAATGAGAAAACTGACAAACTGTAAACCCAACTGTAGTTAGATTAAGCCCTTAGGACCGAAAGAGATTACAATGAACCAAATATAAGATTATTAAACATATTGTACATAATTTTGTTAATTTCAAGCTTGAAATCATCTTGTTCTATTGGCAGATAATTTTATTTATTTATTTATTTATTTATTATTATTTTTTTGTTTTTACATTTTTTTAAATGATCTGCCAGCAGAGTAAGATAATGAAATGTTGAAATGAGTAAACGCACCCAAAAACAGGCTGGATAATCTTACATGATAAATTCTAAATATGATAAATATTAGATAAATTCACCCATAGGGATATTTATCTAGGGATAAATAATCACAGTTCAACAAGAACAAATTAGCAGTGATTTATGCAAAGAATCTTGTATGAATACGTGTATGGAAGATGAAGATTATGGGTAGGTGCAGCTTTTTATCACTCGTGCATAACTAGTGAAATCATCAGTTGTAAGAGTTCCTACCAATTCTTCATCAGATGTTCTTGAAATATCAACATATTTTTTCCAGTGCCACTTAGAATAAGCACACACTTTATCCAGAGCTCATGAGATTCTGAATGTCAATATTATGTGTCTTCTATGTCATTCTATTTGAGAATACATATAAATATGAGGCAACATGGCTGTTTCACTAAATTACTTTGATACAGAAAAAGATTCTCAGGCGTTCACTCGTCAATTGACCTTTTGCAAATCTAATCAGATGTCTTTCATGTGATTACACTGAGATCTTTGATCAAATCACTTTAAGATGATTAACACCTTTCCACGTAGGACCAAAATCTGTAATACTCTTTAGCAGGTTTCTTCTTAGTAATAAACAGTTGCCTGTTTTTTTTTTTTTTCTAAATTCACAACTGTATTGATGCCTTTTCTCCTGGGGTTGAATGAGCCATGGCCCATGAGCAAATAGCAGCCATTTTGCCCTACTACCTTCGATGGATATTAGATGTTTTGATGGATGCTTCACCTCAGTAAGTGAGTAAGCAAAACATTTTTGGATGTTAAAAATATGGAATAAATCTGCATATGCATGTGATGGTGGAAGTGAATTGATGGCATGTTTTGACAAATTGATACCTTTCACTGTTGCTTTTAATTACTTTTTAGTTGAAAACTGTTTTCAGAAACATTTTTGCTTTGGCTTTAAAGTCTTAGGCAGCGTAAATGATACGTTTTATACATTGCGTATTAAATATTTGTCTTCTGCATTGGTGTGTCAGTATAAAAGACCAAAAATGTATTTTACAGTTACAAAGAAAATGTTCTGTCGTTAAAGAAAGAAGAATATTAAGTAAAAAACTAGTCAGATGAAACTGTAATGGAGGCTGCAGAAAAGAAGCAAAGGAAAAGTCTCCAGAAGAACTGTAGTAAGATCGCCAACATCTTAAAATGACGTAGCAGCTGATTATCTTATAAACCTACAGCACAGTGTGCCAAGGAGAATTAATACAGTTTTAAAAGGGCAGTTTTTTTTACTGGTTACTGCTATTTATAGTGCTATTTATTTGATTTTAATTATATCGGCACATTTCAGTCACAACAAAATGATTATTCATTAGGATTATTCCAATTTTATATTCTATATTCTATAATTTATATTAAAAAGTAATTTTTATTAAGATGCCTGTACAAAGTGCTTGAGTGGAATAAAGAAATAGTACTGCACGGTTTCAGTAGAGAAGAGAGTAACACAGAAGTAGTGCAGTTTAGTGTTCTTGTTTAACAGATAATAAGGGCTAAGAAGCGTGACAAGAAGATTGAAACTGTGTCTAGTGGTGAAGATCATGAAGATGCTAAAAGCCCAAAGTGATAAAGACCTCCATGGTACATTAACTCTACCACACACCCCCTCACACACGCACTGAGACTTTCAGCTTGTGAGACTGGAGCCTGACCTAAACTGCTAAAGTGGAACATGCGAACAATATCAATATGTGCTAGACACAAACAATTAATTCCATCGCTTAATTCCATTTAATCCTTTTTTTCTGTGCATGACAGTGAATTCATTTGAAATTCTGACAGTCTGTGCGTATGAAAATAAGAAGGAAATCATGGAAAGATTTGTGATGTGTGTCTGCTTTGTTTCTGTGGTTTGTAGCAAATTGTGCTGAAGTGGCCATCAATGAGGAGCTTTCATGAACCTCCCACTTCATGCACATGTGTATATGTGTACGCACATACTCATACACAACCCCACATCACACAGCTAAACACTCAACACCAGCACGACTCAGGGTTGCCAGGCAACCATACGGGTTTCAGTAGGTTGTGTGTGAGCCAGGCGCTATTCAGACCATGTCTGTTTAGCCCTCCAACTCTCCACAAACTAACAAATACCTCTCTATCCGCTTTACTCGATATCTGGACCAAGAACTTTGGATGGATCACTTTGCAATTCTCTTCATCAAGTGTCCCTCTTGGCTGGAGATTGAATTTAGCAGTCTATATAATCCTGATGTTTCAGCCAGGAGCAAAACTGTAGGTTAAGAGTTCACACAGAGCCAAAACACTCTGTCCTAACTAAAGTGTGGCTTAAAAAAGAATAAGTACTTTGAAAAAACACAAAAAATGAGAGGTAGAAAAGAATCCTGTCTGCACACACTTTTTCAGCTCTTCCTGCTATACCACTGAGAGATAATGAGATCGTAAATAGGCCAGAATAAAAGTAAAAGAGTGACATGGTGTACATATTCAGTGTTGTGTGACACACGTTTCTATAAGTCAGGTCACTCTAGTTTTCTCCAAGCATTTGGGGTCAAGTTTTGTTTTTTTTGTTTTTTTTAACTACAAATAAACCATGGTTAATAAATAATTAAAATAAATAAATAGATCTAAGAACTATTAAGTATCCAATGAATCCTTAAAGAAACATTGAAGAACCCATTTTCCAAGAGTGTGCAGTTCTCAGAAAAGGTATGGATGTACATTACCTCAACAGATAATTGTTATTTTTTTTGCCACTTTATTGCTCGACTTAAAGGCCATTGATGTCTATGTTCTTACTAGATTATCAGCCATTTTATGAAAGGTTTCCAACGCTAGAGCATATCCATTCTATCCATTCTATCGAGATTCCTTAACAATCATGTTAGTTGTTGGACAAATAAAGATGTTTATTCTCATATTGTAATGTTATAATGTCATATTATAATATTTAAAAGTCATAAATAAAGGTAGGAAAAAAGTCTGTTATCAGCGATGGTCCCATTTAAACCACTGCTGCGTTGGTTAGCAACGCTGCTTACCCTCCCACTATCAGTTCATTAATGATCTGAATCATTTCCAGCCCTCGCACCTCCCTCTGTGCTATGGCAGTGTCAGGCTGTCATCAAGATCCAGTGTCCCCTGGGGGAGGATTGGGATGCCAGCTGCACAGCTCTAGCCATACAATTCCAGGACAGTCTCTACTTTTTCCCTGCTTTTCTTGGGATCATGAGCCTCAGTGGTCAGGCACTGGTAAAATGCTAGGCCTGCAACCCATGTGATGCTGCCATGAAGAGACTCCCTGTGGATTGAAACCATGGGGTTTTGACATCCTCTTATTGTGCCTACATGCTGTGCCAAACAGGATTGCCAAGGATGAAAGGTCTCAGATCTGAGACACAGATTTCATACAAATGAAGGCATTAAAAAGATCATTGAATCATTGAGCCTGCCTTGCCTTAGCCTTATCCACTGGTACATGAGCTGGCTTGTTAAAAATTTGTGAAAAAGACCATGTTGGGATCCTACAGAATATAATGAAGAAACATAAAAATCATATTGTAGTCTGCCTATAAAATACATTTTTTCAATGCCTTTACATTAAGAGATTAATTAACACCAATTATACTGTTAGGTGCTGGTTTTGTTTATACTTTGCTACCAGCTGTAACCATATTTGGTCAGCCTTGGCCTTGAAAATAAAAAGCCAATATATAATCATACATTTGTGATCAAATTGTCACTAAGGAGCAGTATTCAGAGTTCGGTTAAGAGAAAATGCACACATAAGTATTCAGACCTCACATATAACTACAGATTTATGCAATACTCAGACAGTTGCATACGAGTTACATATGTGGTCCGGATTCTTGGACTTAATTGGATTTTTCTGACAGTTTGATGTGACCACAATATGTTACGTTTAAATTCATGTTTTGGGCTGTAAATACATACATACATACATACATACACACACACACACGTGTGTTTGTGTGTGTGTGTGTGTGTATATATATATATATATATATATATATATATATATATATATATATATATATATATATATATATATATATATAGAGAGAGAGAGAGAGAGAGAGAGAGAGAGTCCATTCCCTCATTATTTCAAGACAAATGAAGCAGATAAAAGGTCTGGAGTTGATATCAGGTATTGAGTTGGCATTTGGCAGCTGTTCGACTGGAGCTACGATAGCAAAAACCTTAGGTGTGGCCAAATCAACAGTTGAGTACATTCTTAAAAAGAAAGAAAGCACTGGTGAGCTCAACAACATCGAAAGGCCTGGAAGACCACGGAAGACAACTAAAGTGGATGATCGCAGAATCCTTTCCTTGGTGAAGAAAAACCCCTTCACAACATCAACAGAAGTCAAGAATACTCTGGAGAAG
>CM040978.1:19186441-19197426 GCA_022985145.1 Pangasius djambal
TTTCCTCAATAAAATGCAAATAAATTAATACAAATTCTTTAAAGTCGATTTCTTGATTTTCTTTGTGATATTCTGTCTCAGCATGTTAGAATACACCTACCATTAATATTACAGACTGATCGAGTCTTTATTAGTGGCCAAACCAACAAAATCAGCAAGGGATCAAATACTTGTTTTCCCCACTGTATATATATATATACATGGCACCAATATCCCTATCTCTGGTGCTATCTTTATAATGCATAGTTACCTTAAGCCATTTTCTAAATAAGTGTGCTGAAATGCTCATGTTATAGCTTATGCAGAGCATGATAACTAAGTTATCTTTCACCTTTGGTTGCTATAATCATAAATCATAAAACTTTTAGTAATGTCGTCTAAGGACTTTGTATACCTTTACACATAACAACCGTATGTCATAACACTGACATGGTCTAATTTGCTTGGCCTCATCCAGCAACTTTACAGCCCTTTTCCTTATGCAATTTAAAGGCAGCAAATAGTACTGTATAAAAGCCTTAGGCACATGTAAAGAAATTCTCTAAAGCAAAGATGCCCTTAACAATAATGAAAGCAAACATTTCTACATGAAAAAAATTAACTATGAAGAGCAGTAAACTGTAATAAACTAAAAAATTGGCTGGTAAGCATCTTGGAGAATTCTTCTTGAGATTCTGACCATCACAAGCTGATGGCCTTCATTTTTTTTGTCTGAAAAGTGGTCTGTGATGTTACTTTCTTTACTGTAACATTTTTTGTTGGAAAAATAATATATGGAAATCTACATTTTTTACTGACTCAATAAAGCAGAAGTCATAAAATAAACATTTAATATAAAATTAGTATTAAAAAATGAGGGTGCCTAGGACTTTTGCACAGTACTGTACCTAAGAGAATTTATGTATTAAAAACAAAGAAAGATTTTTGTTTTTAATTATTTATACTTTGATAAAGCGGTTACTGAAGATGAATAAATAAATATGAACAAATTCATATAAACCACTTTATCCTGGTCCGTGTCATAGTGCATCTAGAACCTATCTGCATAACACTAGGAAAGAGGTGGGAATACACCCTGAATTGGATGGCAGTTTTATAAGGAAATGGGCTGATAAGTTGTTCTAAGCATCTTGAAGACCTTGCACCAGTTCTGCAGGTAAAATCAGTCTCAACTGTGTTTTGAATGAGAACTGTGGTCAATTAATTAATGTGGCCCATCATATAGTGGATATAAAATGTTTACACACCCCTGTTAAAATTGCAGGTTTTTGTGATGTAGAAATTAAACCAAGATAAATCATGTCAGATCTTCTCACACCTTGTGAATGAATGTGAAATAGCAACCAAAAATTTAAGTGAAAAACAAGTTTAAAAAAAAAAACTTGCAATAACCTGGTTGCATGTTGAATGTAAACCAATCACATTCAAACTCATGTTCAAAAGTAATTATCATCTGTCATCAATGACATGATTCTGATTAAACCCAAATAAAGACCAGCTGTTTCTGCAGGATTTTCTTGACATCTGCTTGGTTTCACCTGTTGAATCCATGGTCCACAAAGAGCTTACAAAGCATGTACAGGATCTCGTTGTCAAAAGGTATTGATCAGAAGAGAGCAAGGCAAGGCAAATGCATTTATACAGTATAGCACATTTCATACACAAGGCAATTCCAAGTGCTGTACAAGTGCTGTTCTACAGAGGGACTATCAGGAGCATTCTGAGCAGCTGCATCACTGCCTGGTTTGGGAATTGCGCCGCCTCGGATCGCAAGACCCTGCAGAGGATGGTGAGGACAGCTGAGAAGATCATCAGCGTCTCTCTTCCCTCCATCATAGACATTTACACCACACGCTGCATCCACAAAGCCACCAGAATTGTGGATGACCCCACACACCCCTCACACAAACTCTTCACCCTCCTGCTGTCTGGCAAACGGTACTGAAGCATTCGGGCCCCAGACTGTGCAACAGTTTCTTCCCCCAAGCCATCAAACTCCTCAACATTCAGAGACTTGACTGAAAACATACACACACACACACACACATACTCAACTGAACATCACCCCATCCTCTCTGCAATTTTTGCACACCTCTGTATTCAATTTCTGCTGCTACAAATATTTATTATATACTGTATATAATCTTTATACTCTCTACCTGGCTACTACTCCTTACGTTTACATTTACAGCAACATATATTGTTACTCTTTTGTACTACTGTCATCTGATTCACTTTCTACTAGAACTGTGTACTAGTTGGCGCCGCACTGTAACTTATTGTGCCCATTGTCTTGTTTTGGTAGTTTTGTACTGTCCTGTGCATATGTTTGCACTGTGCACTTTATGTAAATATATGTAGTCTCCTGTAGTTCTGTGTTTGTTTTATGTAGCACCATGGCCCTGGAGGAACGTTGTTTTGTTTCACTGTGTACTAACTAACTGTATATGGTTAAAATGACAGTAAAAGCCACTTGAAAGACTTAAAGTTTCATACACAAGGCAATTCAAAGTGCTGTACAGATAAATTGAAGAATATAAAACACAATAAACTCATATAATATTTGTGAAAATTTTAAAATTAGAATTAAATCTAGTAACATTCATTACAGCATTTAATAGAATCAAGTAAGATTCAAAATAAAATTCAGAAAAGCAAAGAAATGCAAAGGTGCTGAAAAAGTAGTGCAAAGAATATAGAACAACAGACAGAAAGTCCTAACAGCTTAGGAGTGTTTTTAATTTAGATCTACATTTGTGGCATATCTAACAGCTTCTGGGAGCTGATTCCAGTTTTGAGCAACGTAAAAGATAAATGCTGCTTCACCGTGTTTAGTTTGGGTTCTAGGTACTACCAGCTGACCTGCACCCGTGGAAACCTGGATCTAAGAGATTTGATGGGTTTAAATTCTTTTAGCATATAACAGAGGTATTCAGGACCCAGACCATTTTGTGATTTATAGACTAGAAGCAACATGTTGAAATCAATTTTGCAACTAACTGGAAGCCAGTGCAAAGATTTTTACAACTGGAGTAATGTGCTCTCTAATGTGCTTCTTCTGGTTTTGGTTAGAACTCTTGCAGCAGCATTTTGAATGAGTTGCAGCTGTTTAAAGGTCTTTTTAGGAAGTCCAGTTAGGACTTTTAAAGTCAAAGTTTTTAAAATCGGAAAATGCTGTTTAGGCGACTGGTTTAACATGGCTAATAAAGGTCAGATGTGAGTCTATAAGTACACCAAAACTTTCCACAAAAATATCATCCAAGCCCATCTGAATTTTGTCAAAACATAAATACAATAAAATACAGCAACCCAAACCATGTGGCAAAATGTGCTATAGTCTGATGAGATCAAGGAAGAACTTTTTGGGTATCATTCTAAATTATATGTCTGTAAAACAATACAGTTTCTCACCCAATGAACACGATACCCACAGGGAAGCAGGTTGGTGGCAGCATCTATCAATAAGAATTCCAATAGTAATCATGTATAGCACTAAATACCAGTCTATTTTGGCACAAAATCTGCATTTCTACATGAAAGAAAATTAACTATGAAGTGCAGTAAACTGTAATAAACTGGTAAGCATCTTGGAGAATCTGCCACAGTTCTTCTGGGGATTTTGACCATCACAAGCTGATGGCCTTCATTATGTCTTTTGTCTGAAAAGTGGTCTGTGATGTTACTTTCTTTACTGTAATTTTTATTGTTGGAAAATTAATGTTTGGAAATCTACAGTGGATATAAAAAGTCAACACACTCCTGTTAAAATGCCAGGTTTCTGGTGATGTAAAAAAAATGAGACCAAGATAAATCGTTTCAGAACTTTTTCCACCTTTAGTGTGACCTATAACCTGTACAACTCATCTGAAAAACAAACTGAAATCTTTTGGGAAGGGGCGAGTAAAAATAAAAAAACAAAATAATGTGGTTGCATAAGTGTGCACACCCTCCTATAACTGGGGATGTGGCTGTGTTCAGAATTAAGCAATCACACTAAACTCATGCTAAATAGGAGTCAGTACACACCTGCCATCATTTAAAGTGCCTCTGATTAACCCCAAATAAAGTTCAGCTGTTCTAGTAGGCTCTTCCTGACATTTTCTTAGTCACATCTTAGAGCAAAAGCCATGGTCCACAGAGAACTTCCACAGCATCAGAGGGATCTGATTATTAAAAGGTATCAGTCAGGAGAAGGGTACAAAAGAATTTCCAAGGCATTAGATATACCATGGAACACAGTGAAGACCATCATCATCAAGTGGAGAAAATGTGGCGCAACAGCGACATTACTAAGAACTGGATGTCCCTCCAAAATTGATGAAAAGACGAGAAGAAAACTGGTCAGGGAGGCTGCCAAGAGGCCTACAGCAACATTAAAGGAGCTGCAGGAATTTCTGGCAAGTATTGGCTGTGTAGTACATGTGACAACAATCTCCCATATTCTTCATATGTCTGGGCTATGGGGTAGGGTGGCAAGACATCCAAAAAAACCACATCCAAGCCCAGCTAAATTTTGCAAAAACACATTTAAAGTCTCCCAAAAGCATGTGGGGAAATGTGTTATGATCTGATGAAACCAAGGTTGAACCTTTTGGCCATAATTACAAAAGGTATGTTTGGCGCAAAAAGAACACTGCACATCACCAGAAGAACACCATACCCACAGTGAAGCATGGTGGTGGCAGCATCATGCTTTGGGACTGTTTTTCCTGAACTTGGGCCTTAGTCAAGGTGGAGGAAATTATGAACAGTTCCAAATACCAGTTAATATTGGCACAAAACCTTCAGGCTTCTGCTAGAAAGCTGAAGATGAAGAAGAACTTCATCTTTCAGCATGACAACGACCCAAAGCATACATCCAAATCAACAAAAGAATGGCTTCACCTGAAGAAGATTAAAGTTTTGGAATGGCCCAGCCAGAGCCCAGACCTGAATCTGATTGAAAATCTGTGGGGTGATCTGAAGAGGGCCATGCACAGGAGATGCCCTCGCAATCTCACAGATTTGGAGTGTTTTTGCAATGAAGAGTGGGCGAATATAATAAAGTGCTGTAATAAAATCAAAAGGTGCTTCAACAAAGTATTAGTTTAAGGGTGTGCACACTTATGCAACCACATTATTTCGGTTTTTTATTTTTACTCGCCCAACCTAAAAGATTTCAGTTTGTTTTTCAATTGAGTTGTACAGGTTATAGGTCACATTAAAGGTGGGAAAATGTCTGAAATGATTTATCTTGGTCTCATTTTTTTTTACATCACAGAAGCCTGGCATTTTAACAGGGGTGTGTTGACTTTTTATATCCACTGTACATTTTTTTTTACTGACTCAGTAAAGCAGAAGTCATAAAATAAACATTTAATATAAAATTAGTATTAAAAAATGAGGGCGACTAAGACTTTTGCACAGTACCGTACCTAAGAGAAGAAAAGAAAGACATATAATATGTCATATAAACCACTTTATCTTGGTCTTCAACTATGAATAGACAGTTAAAGATAATGAAAAAATTCACCTTCTACCACCATCGACCCAAAGCACAAATCCAAGTCAACAAGAGTGGCTTGAGAAGAAGAAGATCGATGTTTAGGAATGCCCCAGTCAGAGCCCAGATCTAAATCCTATCAGATACCTGTGGAATGACTTGAAGAGGGCTGTGCACAGGAGATCCCCTCACAATTTGATAGGTTTGAGCATTTCTTTAAGGAAGAGTGGAATAAAATGGCCAAATCAAGATGTGCTAATTTGATAGATCCTTACCCACAAAGTATTAGTTACACGGTGTGCTTTTTATTCCCTAAAATATTTCTATTTGTGTTTGCACTTTTTTTGTTGGTTGCTATATCACATTAAAGGTGGAAAAATATTTATCTTGGTTTCATTTTTTCCACAACACAAAAACCTGAGATCTTAACAGGGTTGTGTAGACTTTTTACATCCATTATATGTAATGGTGGTTCTACTTTCTTTTCAACAGTCCACTCTTTGGCCACAATCACAAAAGGTATGTTTGAAGAAAAAAAAAAAAAGGAGTAGCATTTGATGAAAAGAACACCTTGCCACTTGTTAAGCATTTGGGGTAGATCCATTATGTTTTGGGGTTGTGTGGCAACCAGTGGCACAGGAAACACTGCACTAGTAGATGGACAAAAAGGATTTCAGTAAACTGTCAGTCAATAAACTGAAGCTGAAAAGAGATTGGCTTCTACAACAGAGCAGTGATCCAAAACATACCTTAAAATCCACCATGAACTACTTCAAGAAATGCAAGCTGAGGCTTTTGGAATGGCCTTCATTCCCTTGACTTGAACATCATTGAAAATCTGTAGGTAGATCTTAAACATGATGTGCATGCATGATGGCACAGGGGAGGTGCTCTTGGGCCACCTGTCAACTTGGGTCACTTGGAATTAGCCCCACTTTCCTCATCCAAAAGGAATTCTCTCCGTTTTAACCCTAGACCATATAGTTTTAACTTACTTAACCCTCTGGAGTTAACTAAGATATCTCTGAATGTTTTGCCCTAGATTTATTTTTACAGTATTGTACCATCTTAAAAATATTTTTACCTCAAGTAATTGGTATCATTGTTTTCAGCAAAAACTCAACTTTTAGCATGTATCACGTTCTCTTATAAGATATTTTATTGATGTAACAGAATCCAAAACCCACAAAAAAAAAAAGAGAAAAAAAATCACATTTTTATTTTACATAGTCATTGCATCAGTTTTGAATTGGAGTAAATTCTTTTTTTAAATTTGTGATTAGTATTTTTGTCCATTTTGGGGAAAATTTTTAACAACTTACAATTTTTTAAAAATATTTATTTATTTAACATAATTAACTTATTTTAAATAATAAACAATAAATGTGTGAACAAAGGATTTTAAGGAAAAACAAGAAAGATAAATAGTATGTTACAAATGTTCTATCATTGTATCATTATTTTATTTTGATTGATAAAAATGGTGAAATAGTATATGTTAAGATATCAGTAATCACAGTGTCATTAAAAAATTACATTAGTAATCAGCTGAAATCTCATTTTCTGATTGTGATTTATTTTAAGATGCCATTTTGACAGATTATAGATGTAACACACTGCCTTGTTCAGTCAGGTTTAAACTGACAGGGTCACAGCAAAACCTTTTTAACTTTAGGTTCTTGTTATTTAGAATATTTTTCTCTGTTGATTAAGTGTAAACTATTCAGAGCTCTTCTGGTTTCATCCAGAGAACAAGCTCCAACAGTATACAGCTTTGAGTTGTAGTTTACTAGGTGAAAGGTTGTACTGTACAGCTTCAGCGCTCAGCGCGTCTCGGCTCACAGACGGTTAACAAGAAGCCACGCCTTCCACATCCTGTACCGTTACCGAGCTCGCGACAGTAATACCGACCTTTGTATTGGAGGTAAACACGAAGTGTAATTGAAGTTTTAGCGACTGAAGGTCGACAGTTTACTGTTTGTTGAAATAAAGAAGCGAATGAACGCACCTGTGTTCGTGTGTGAGGTAGCTAAGTAAACTGACTGACCTACATGTCCTGAGGTGAAAGTGGTGACGGAGCTTACGGTAAACATTAAAACGCTGCTTATTCACTCACACTCGCAGCTGAAAACTCACTTCTTCTGTCCAGACGTCGTTCTTCTGCCGCCATGAACTTCTTCTTAGAGACTCTGAAGGTGCTCGGATTGTCAATGGTCTACTACTTGGAGGCGTTTTTCCGGCTGTTTGTGCCGGCGCGGAGGAAGAGTGTTGAGGGAGAGCTGGTGCTGCTGACCGGGGCTGGAAGTGGACTCGGCCGGATCATGGCGCTGGAGTTCGCGCGGCTCGGCGCGCGCCTTGTGCTCTGGGACATCGACGAGGCGGGAAACCTGGAGACCGCGCGCCTTGTCAAAGAAACACACGGCGCGCGAGCCCACACCTACACCTGCGACTGTAGTAGCCGAGAGGAGGTGTACAAAGTGGCGGACCAGGTAGGAACACACACTGTGTAGGGGATTACATGTGTTCTAAAGCCTAAATGAGGCTTTAAAGTTAACCGGAACCTGTTTGGCTGTTCTTTTAATTTAACTGAAGTTCCTTTTTATGTTAAAAAAAAATAATAAAAAATCCCCTTTCCTCATTGAAGCGAATCAAATATCCCTACAAGATCAAATTTGTCTACATTTCTCTAGGGGACATCCTACCCTCACACAAACAAAAGATTTCCCACACACACAGACACAAATAGAGCTAGAAGTTGGAAACCTTGTGAGTTCAGGTTTGTATAAGTAACAAGAGTCTTTAATCTCACACCAGAATATAAACAGAACAGGCTGTAGGTCTAGAAAGCAGAGACAATGCAGCTAAGCCAGAGAACTCCATCTGACTTGGCTTACTACTTACAATTCAAAATAAAGTGCTCTAGAAAGTAAGTGCTAAGTAAGTCCTGAAGGTGTTTGACCACACACACCTGAGGGTTTTTTCAGTTCAGTAGCTACTAGACAGAGGCAAAGCTAGAAAGGAAGTGAACTACTTGGCCTGCAATCCTGAGCCTGATATTAGAATAGTTCATAGAATAGGTTCATAAAATAAATATATACTGATGGGATCCATGAAATTTAATTTATATTTTGAAATTTATGCTACTAGACATGACGTGGATGACTGAACACAGACATATTTTAACACAACCCATTTCACATTCACAGACATTTCAGCATACCCTAATGCTGACATTACAACTGGCACAGAAAAGACAAAAGCCTCTTGACTCCAAACACTGCTAAATTGTACTGGAGAATAGAGCTGTGATTACTGAAAACATTAAGCCACTGTATGTTGTCCAATTGGCGATGGGTAAAGCTGATTCAATTTGCTTGGCTTCTTAGGTCAAACGAGAGGTGGGTGATATTACAATTCTGGTGAACAATGCTGGCATCGTCACGGGGAAAAAGTTCCTGCAATCTCCTGACTCGCTTATAGAGAAGACTATGGAAGTCAACAGCATGGCCCATTTCTGGGTTAGTTACTATGACATACCCTCTCAGTCTCACTTTCTCTTCAATCTACATACCTGTAGATTTAGACTATTTACTGCAAAGACAAGCATGCATCACAGTGATCTTGCTTCTTTCTTTAGACGTGCAAGGCTTTCCTCCCAGCGATGATTGCTGCAAACCATGGCCATGTGGTCAGCATTGCTAGCTCAGCTGGACTTATCGGTGTCAGCGGACTGGCAGGTATACACCCACAACACAATTTGTGTGACTGTAAACACTAACTTCTCCCCCATTTAACAATAGTTCAGTCTAACAGGTGTGTATTTTACAGATTACTGTGCTAGCAAGTTTGCGGCAGTGGGCTTTGCAGAGTCCGTGGCTCTGGAGATGTTGGCTATGGGCCGCAATGGAGTGAAGACCACCATAGTGTGTCCCTTCTTCATCAACACTGGAATGTTTGATGGGGCTAACACAAAGTAAGACACAGAATGTATTTCAGTGTGTAAAACATTCAATTGGAGACAGTGCAGTCACTGTGTTTCATGTGGGGAAAAAAATAGAAAGCTTGCTAAAATAGTTGAATGAGAATTTTTATGTATGCTAGTATTTACTTAGGGCTTATCTTCAGGCACTTTCATAAAAAAAAAAAAAAGACAGAACAAGGGCAAAAGTGAGCTATTTGAATGATCAGTGAGTCTTTTTTACATGTTGCACATGTGAGTGTGTGTTTTGGTATTAGGTGTGTGCGAAAAAAAAGAAAAAAAAAAGACAGCAAGTGAAAATATATTGAATATATTAAAAATCTACCTGATATTTCCTATTATACTATTTTTTTTTTTTTGTTTAATAATTTCAAGCTTGAAATAATAATTTTTCCAATTTTAGGCATTTATTTCTAGAAAGAAGCAAAATAGCAATAGAATAAGAACATTTAAAGAGTGAAATGAGTAAAAGCATCTAAAAAACAGTCTGAATAATCTTAGATGTGATTTATAACAATGTCATAATAAGAACATTAGCTAAATTTCCCCATATACCTGATAATTTCCTTTGTTATGATATTATTTTTGGAGTGTGTATGACCCTGCATGTTAGAAGATCAAACTACACTGTGGCTGCTCATATTAATTATCATGCATCCAGTAGATATATTCAGTAAACTATGGTATCCCAAAGACTGTTGTTAGATAGCTTCTTTAGTATAATTTATTCTAACAAAAAAGAGTCATCAAGGAAACTTAAGACAGTGTGACAGTTGAACATAGCTACAAAGAAGAACCACTACATAAGAAAACTTCATTTCCCCCTATCATAGCCTATTTAGGATATACAGTTAGGTCCGGAAGTATTTGGACAATGACAGAGTTTTTGTGATTTTGCCTTTATACACCACCACAATGGATTTGAAATAAAACAATCAAGATGCGATCAAAGTGTAGACTTTCAGCTTTATTTTAAGAGGTTCCACAAAAATATGGCATTTACCATTTAGGAATTATAGCCATTTTAAGCAAAGTACTTCCATTTTCAGGGGTTCAAAGGTATTTGGACAAAGTGACATAATTGCCTCACTGCCTGAAGTCTGGAGCCCATGTTCTCAAAACTCAGATTCTGAGTTTCCTCCCTGGAGATGCTTTGCCAGGCCTTCACTGCAGCCATCTTCAGTTGCTGCTTGTTTGTGGGTTTTTCTGCCTTCAGTCTTGTCTTCAGTAAGTGAAAAGCAGCTCTATTGGGTTGAGATCAGGCGACTGACTTGGCCATTGAAGAATATTCCATTTCTTTTCCTTCAAAAAGTCTTGAGTTGCTTTTTAGGGTCATTATCCACCTGCACTGTGAAGCGGCGTCCTATCAGTTTTGTAGCATTTGGCTGAATGTGAGCAGAGAGTATAGCCCTATACACCTCAGAATTCATCTTGCTACTTCTGTCAGCAGTCACATCATCAATAAACACCAGTGAGCCTGTTCCATTGGCAGCCATACATGCCCATGCCATAACACTGCCTCCA
>CM040978.1:19211287-19242771 GCA_022985145.1 Pangasius djambal
CAGTGTAGTGCAACGCAGTGTAGTGTAACTCAGTGTAGTGCAGTGTAGTGTAACGCAGTGTAGTGTAGTGCAGTGTAACGCAGTGCAGTGTAGTGTAGTGCAATGTAATGCAGTGTAGTGTAATGCAGTGCAGTTTAGTGCAATGTAGTGTAGTGTAATGCAGTGTAGTGCAGTGTAGTGTAATGTGTAGTGTAGTGTAGTGCAGTGTAGTGTAATGCAGTGTAGTGTAGTGCAGTGTAGTGCAGTGTAATGCAGTGTAGTGTAATGTGTAGTGTAGTGTAGTGTAATGCAGTGTAGTGTAATGTGTAGTGTAGTGTAGTGCAGTGCAGTGTAGTGTAATGCAGTGTAGTGTAGTGTAATGTCGTGTAGTGCAGTGTAGTGTAATGCAGTGTAGTGTAGTGTAATGTAATGTGTAGTGTAGTGCAGTGTAGTGTAGTGTAATGCAGTGTAGTGTAGTGCAATGTAATGCAGTGTAGTGTAATGCAGTGCAGTTTAGTGCAATGTAGTGTAGTGTAGTGTAATGCAGTGTAGTGCAGTGTAGTGTGTAGTGTAGTGTAATGCAGTGTAGTGTAATGCAGTGTAGTGTAGTGTAATATAAGGTGTAGTGTAGTGTAATGTAATGTATAGTGTAGTGCAGTGTAGTGTAGTGTAATGCAGTGTAGTGTAGTGTAGTGTAGTGTAGTGTAATGCAGTGTAGTGTAATGTGTAGTGCAGTGTAGTGTAGTGCAGTGCAATGTGTAGTGTAGTGCAGTGCAGTGTAATGTGTAGTGTAGTGCAGTGTAGTGTAGTGTAATGTAAGGTGTAGTGTAGTGTAATGTGTAGTGCAGTGTAGTGTAGTGTGTAGTGTAGTGTAGTGTAATGCAGTGTAGTGTAGTGTAATGCAGTGTAGTGCAATGTGTAGTGTAGTGTAGTGTAATGCAGTGTAGTGTAATGTGTAGTGTAGTGTAGTGTAGTGTAATGTAATGTGCAGTGTAGTGTAGTGTAATGCAGTGTAGTGTAGTGTAGTGTAGCGTAGTGTAATGTAATGTAATGTAGTGTAATGTAGGTAAATAATAAATGATATTTTATGTCATAAAATGACTGACAGGAGAAGGCACGTCCAAACACCGTTCTTCAGTTTTCCAAACGGGTTTTCTCAGCCATTTCATACACTTGTTGAATGCTGAAGCCACGGCTTAAACCTTTATATTTTATCATCTTTTACATCTCTTCCAGGTTATTTGTACAAACAGGAGATTAAAAATTAGACTAATGCACCTTTAACGTGTTTCAGGTGGACTTTTCCTTTAAAGAGCCGGCAGACGGGATACATTTCCCTCAGTCTTTAACAAACTCCTACACATGCTGAGGACCTATTTACCTGCTTTTCAAATGTGAAAATGAAACTCGTGAGCATTAAACATTCAGTCAGTCGTGTTTAAACCTAACGGTTACCTCACACACCAGTAACACACGAGCAGAAAGTGAAAGTAGCTGTGAAGTGCTGCTGCTCGAGGCGGTGCTTCATCCAATCTGACCTCCAATTAACCAGGTGAAGAGCGCTAGGCTAGGCTAAGGCTATGACATTGAAACAGCATTTGAACAAAAATCGCGCAGAGCCTTGTGTTGGTGGTTAAAAATATTAAGAGGAAAGTGTATCGGGTTTTATATGCAAAACATTCATTCATTCATTCATTCATTCTCAGGTAGCCAAGCGACAGTGTCAGAGTCCTCACGCTTTCATTAGCTTTAGCGACTGTTAGCCTCAGACTCTCAGCTCAGTGTTAGCTGTTATACAGGGAAGAGTTTAACATGGTTTATTCTCTGTAAGTGCCTCACGGGTAAATCGCGTTGGTTTAAACAAAAAATAATAATAATACGTTTTTAATATAGGTACTCACCGGCTGCTGCACCTCAGGCTCTAATAACAGTGTGTACTCTCATCCCTGAGTTACAGAGACACCTAGCAGCTTTCCCTCATGTCAGACTGGACGACATACGAAACACAACACAGCTGAAGTCCCGCCCCTCGGGTGATTGACAGCACTCTCTGACCAATATGCAGTGCAAACTAAAATAAACCGGCCGCTACCCAGTCGACTGACAGGTCTTCCAGCCACTAATTTGGAGCCTCTGGCGGTTTTAGCCCACCTATTGTTTTAAATAGAAATCAACTGAAGTCATTTCGATTGACAGAATCGCCGACGAGTCCGAATATTTTGATTTTCTGAAAGGTACGGCCGGTGACAGTGAAATATGAAAATGACAGGGTTATACACAAATCACAGAGAGCGAGGGGGCGGGGCAACCGCGTAGGCGTGGCCTAACGGTGTTTGGTTGCACCGCAGCGCATAGCCTACACAATGGCTGCTGGAAAGAGGAGAAAGCAAACAATTTTCAGGCCCGCCGCGTCCAGCAAAAAATATGAGAAAAAATTTTTTAAAATTCGGAAAATAGGTGAAAGTCAAGGAAAACGCCCTAGAAAGGATGTTAAGGCTCCCACGGTAAGTTTTGCGCAAATTAAGTAAATTGTTACGGTGTTCTTGAATTAAAATATCGGGGTTATTCAAATTATGAGAGTGAGGGTGAGCTAGGGAAAAAAGTTTGCGTTAATCAGCGCCCAGTTTGGGACCTGAGAGAAAAGCAGCGGAAGATAGAAATTCATAGAAAATTAATATAAATTAAGTTGTTCTGTCTTGTCACGTCGCGTTCACTGCAAATGAATGTCAACAAACGGAGGAAATCCTGGAGTGGTAAAAAAGTTGGGGAAAAGTTTAGAATTTTAGTTCAGTTTAAGTTTTTCTCTGAATATAATAACGTCGGTAGGACGGGGTAGCCGTAGCGAACGCACGCGCATTTAAATATGGTCAAAAAAATTCGTATAAAATGCACGCGGCACTCATGCTGCTCAAATTTTGACACATACATGCACGCGAGACGACAGTAAACACCGTGCTGTCGGCACAATTGCGTTTGCATGTGCCATATAATGCGTAATGCCGAAATTGGATTAAATGTGCTATAGTTTCATTTAACCACGTGATTTACAAAAGTTGTCTGTTCAGGAGTTGTGGTCGTGTTTACTACTGATCCTATCACAGGAGCCAAGAGATAATACATGGCGTTTCCGTGTGGTTCAGGGGGCTATCAGCGCGAGGAACGTTGCTTGTCAATATCGCAAACAACCAAAATGGAGGGAGAAGTTAAGGGGGACTAATTGGGCGATGCTAAACATTTTCTCCCCCATGTCCCTCCAGATCCAATACAAAGCCCGTGGTTCAGTCCACAACAAACCCGACCGCGTGCTCAGTCCTGTTACAGCCTCACCTTTGCGTTCAGTGGCGCGAGCGTGAACTGGGATTGGGTCAAATTGAGCTGATTACTAGCACAGCCTATGGGGTGGTCAGTCATCAGAGGTGTCCATATGTGTGTGTGTGTGTGTGTGTGTGTGTGTGAGGGGGGGTTCGTGTGTAGACCATGCGGTTCTCATCATCATCATCATCATCATCAAATCCATCACATGAAACCTCTGCATATAATGTTGCATTTATGGACGCGTTCGATCAGCACACCATGCACGCTGGATAAGTCCGAGTTTTTTTTTTTTATTGCACACACTTTTCGGAGTTGTTATGATGCGTGCCTGTGGATGAAGGAGCATGTGTGAAGGAGGGGGGCTGGAGTTTGCGTGCTCACCCAGGGGCACGCATGCAGCCCGCTTACTGAACGCATGGCACTTTGGAGCGGCTTTGTGTGGAGGTAGTCGGCTGCTGTGTGTATGTGTGTGTGTGTGTGTGTGTGTAGTCCATTTCATGCGAGCTCATGTGGCGCGTGCGGAAAAGTCGCGGCTAGTTGGAGTGTGCGTGAAGGAGACGCAGCTCCACGTGCTGGATATGCAAATCAAACCCGACACTTAAACCTATGGGTTAGTTCAACCTCGGTTTGTTTGTGTGTCACATTTCCGCTCGAGAGATGTAACCAAGTGCGTGGCAACGTCTTAAACCGCACAGGCTACTACCGCACTAAGTAGTGTGTGAAAAATAGCACGCGATTTCTGGTAACTATGGTAACCTACGATGGCGTACTGTGTAGTGCGGTAGTATGCGGTTTGAGAGGCAGCCCACGTGCACTCTGGAGCCGCAGATTAAATCATGCTGTTGATCGAAAACTATTTTATGAAGGGATTCGGAGGTTTTTGGAAATGCTGTGCAAAGTTCTTGTGGCATTCCTGCCCATTTGTGTTAGCATTGAAATATTTAAACAACAAAAATATTGTTTATTGGCATTTTATTACACTGTTCTGGTTTGTGTCAAAAAAGAAAAATATGTATGTTAATACAATAATTTAGATATTATTATTGTTTTGGTGTGGGTTGTAATTCAACTTTTTGCTTTACTTCACTACTGAATTTCAAAATGACTAAACTATATAAGAGAAATGATTTTTGCTGGTTATAACATCTTGCCTGGTTATAAATTAAATGTAATTTTGTTTTGTTGTGGGTGGGTGTTGTGTGTACACATGCTGTTTGATCTGACTTTAAAGGAAGTGATTTAGGATTATGAGGTTTGAAAAATGTTTTTGATTTCGGTACTATTGCTCTAATCAAAATATTAAAGTTATAATTTTTTACAAAAAGGTCTTTTGTAAGATGTAAAATCATCGCTTCAAGCGGATCAATTATTTTACGAGAAAAAAAGTCATAGCATTCACAAATTGTCAGAGATGTTTGCGGGTGTAGCTGTTTTATATCTTTTCCTTGAACTAAAATATTTGTTTCTGTATTTAGAGTTATTTAAATGAAGCTGGGTGCTGATGAATTGTTTAGCAATGCTGAACAAATAATTATCTGAATTTATAAGTATGTAAAATATGTGAGTCTGGTTTCTAATTTGATATGTATCTAGCTCTTTCTGTGTACCAAAACATTTTCCTAAGCTATTAGTTAAGTATCTCATGATTAAAGGTTTCCTCAACAATTTGGGTAATAAATTTCCTGAATTAATGTCAGATTAATATGTATATTTATATGCAATGTGTATGAAATATAATTATGTAGAATTTGCATTAAAGAATTCTATTTATTGGAGATAATTTCACCTGATGTTCATCGCTAGTAAATTTCTTTGTTTTTAGTTAATAATTAGCACTCAAATAATAGTAACAATTTAGCATGAATAAAAAAATGCAATTCTTATTATCAGTGTTTTTTGTTATTTAAATAAGAATTGTCAGAAAGGTACATTGACAGATTTACAGTGCAGGTTGCGCTGAAATACAAAATAAAGTGCTTATAAGGCGTAGTGCTGGTGTCTTCTGAGAAAAGTCTGAACTCGGGCAATCGTACAAGCAAAATGTCAGCCTTAAATTTCATGAAAAATGCTGATCATTCAATCCATAGCTCATGAATAACAGAGAAATGACAAACAGAACAATAGAGTGCAGGTATATTGATAGTTAAGGATACTTAGACTTTGATAAAGAAACACACTGCTGTATGGTTCTACAAAGAATGTGTATTGGTTCTCACTGTGGAACAACCCGAAGAACGATTCAGGGTTCTAGATGTAACCTTAGGGTCCTAAATGTAAGAGCTTAGCACTAGTGCGTATAGTGAGTCTCTCAGCAGTCTGTGGTACAATATCACAGACATGCAGTGCTGTCCATGTATAGCTGAATGGATAAAGATGGAAAGAAGAAGTAGAAGTGAGTAATGAAGGGATAAACAGTTCTGCTGCATATGGTTGGCTAGAGAAAGTTGGATGAAACGGGTATAGCCCCAACAGTCTGTAAGAAAAAATATTGGTCGCCCCATTTACTCAGCCAACAGTTTGACCAACAGCACCACAGTATTGCCGTGTTTCTGACTTCTGTTCTTTCATAGCATTAGAGTCAGAAAATTTAACTCCTTAAACTGCCAGCTGCTTGTTTCATTCTTTGTCTTAAAGCATATTATACAGTAACTACTATTCAGTAACTACAGTGAAACTAACACAAAATGTAGGTAGTTACAAGAGTGAGAAAAGTCATTCTGGATGCACTAACAGCTCCTGAGGATTTAAGGGGTCACTATTTAATTTTTTTTATTTCTGATATTTCCCCTCATCCCACCGGACGGTCTGTGGGATGATAGTTTATGTATAGTAGTAAATACTTGTGCTTGAGACTTCATATTGAATTCTGTAATTAAGAGTTGTCTAAAGGTTTCTTCTTAATCTGAGTGTGATGCAAGACAGAGATCGATGTACATCAGAAACGTGCAAGCTTGTGCATTGAAATGTGCTTGAGAATTGCAGCCATTTTCACTCTAAGCTGTGAACATACGCGTTTTATTTACTCAGGTCCAATAACACAGACCTACAGTGCAGTCTATGCATAATTGGAGAGACTTTTTGCTGCATGTGAGCACGGTTGAATCTGAAATGAAACAATCGTTATGAGAAGGCTTTAATATCAAGCATATGTAGCCTACATTTATATCAGGTGACCCGTGTAGGAATTACACTCGTTTTTAGACATAGTTCTCCCATTTTATAATTCCAGACGTAATTTGGTAATTGACTGCTCAGTTATTTCTTGGCCAGTTGTGTGTTGTTACATCACTACTTTAAGCGCAGGAGAGCTGACAAAAGGTGTGGAGTTGATTCAAAATTTCGCGTTTGCACCTGGAGTCTGTTACTGTTGTCAGTGCCAGTAAAGGAGGCCATCATGAGACTGAGAAGCAGCATACATCGATCAGACAAACGGCCAAGACAAATCACCTGTTTGGTACAGTGTTTGGTGTATGTGCAGGACAAAACCCATAAACGCGTAGTTCTTCACCAGGTCCTCAGAGAACGTATCCCCAAGTAACCACTGATACCTTTTGTAAATGTGCATTAAAAGCCGGTAGAATTCTAACATAGACTCATGGCTAAATGAGACGGAGATGAACTTGTACCAAGACTCATAGAAAGAGGAAAGTTTGGAGAAAAGGGAACTACTCGCAATATAAAGCATACTACCTCATCTAACATGAAAGATGGTGTTATGACCATGTATGGCCTAGAATGCATTACTTTAACGGAAGGCAAAAGTCCCCAAAACAAGCAGGAACTGAAAACAGCCTGCAGAGAATAACCAGGAAAGATACCCAGCGTCTGGTGATGTCTGAGAGTCACAGACTTCAGGAAGTCATCAATCGCAAGGGATTTGCAACCAAGTACTCAGTTACAGTTTTAGTAAGAATCGCGTTCATATGTTCGTCCACTTTCTTATATTTCTCTGAGACAGAAAGGGGGGCTGTGTATTTAAAAAAAACTGTGATTGCTGTTTGTCTCACTTGAAATAGATATAAAGGCAGACAAATTCAAGCTGACATTTTGCACCCTGTAGTCTTTTTTGAACCCCATTTCACATATGCCTGAGTACATGAATACAACAACACTCGCTGTTCATCGTACATTTATGCGTGACTTGTGTGAACATGTTCACTATTGTTTATTGCATACATTAGTGTTTACCTGATTCAACAAACCTAAATCTGTTCAAAAACAAACCTTTCAGTCGAATCAGGTGCTTTGCACTGCAGCAGAATTAAGAATCTTTGTTTTATCAAACAGAAATGCAGGATGTTTGTCCAGTCTCCGATCTGCTTTTTCCTTTCTTCTTTTGGAACCCTACCATCATCCTCTCTCACTTCCTCAGTGCCTGGCCTCTCTGTGGTGTTGAAGATTCAGCCTCTGTCACTCTGTCAGTGATCGGACACGTCGCTTGTGTCCACTGCGTGGCTGGCCCGCGCTAAGTCGCCATGGCCACGGTCACCCCCGACGATGACTGCCCCAACCCGGCAGAGCACGATCGAGTGAGGAAGAGGAGGCCAGAGGGGAAAGGGAGGAAAAACTTCCCCTGTCAGCTTTGTGAGAAGGCCTTCAACAGTGTGGAGAAGCTGAAGGTGCACTCCTACTCGCACACAGGCGAGAGGCCGTACCGCTGCACACACACCGACTGTACCAAGGCCTTTGTCTCAAAGTACAAACTGCTACGGTAGGTGGGATTCACACACTCGCTCTGACTAACAGATGCTTAAAAACAGACTACTAATCCTCATATTCTCTTCACTACTTAGTAATGATTGGTTTTATAGCAATGCAAATATGTCTCGTCTCATATTAAAGATCTCATTTAAAATCAGCATAATCAATACTAATGGAAACAGACTGAAAGCCTCTTCACAAGTGTTGTGATCCTCCCAATGAACTGCTTGTGACTGGGCTATAATCACATTTATTTCATCTTAACAAAGACAAGTCAGTGGAATTGAGTGGAGTTAGAGCAATAGATCAATTATTTAAATTTAAAACTAACATAATAAATATTATTGATTTCTATCTAATTGCAATTTTAATAAAAAATATGGGAAATGTGCTGTTATGATATATATTTCAGTGCTCCACATATACATACCTGCAGAGACACACACCTTTTTTGCTCTTCTTTTCTTTCAGTTAAATAATGTGTGTTAGTTTGTTTCCACAGCCACATGGCCACACACTCACCTGAGAAGACCCACAAGTGTAGCTACTGCGAGAAAATGTTCCACCGCAAAGACCACCTCAAGAACCACCTGCACACACACGATCCCAACAAGGAGGCTTTCAGCTGTGCCGAGTGCGGCAAGAGCTACAACACCAAGCTGGGCTTCCGGAGGCATCAGGCTCTGCATGCGGCACATCGTGGTGACCTCACCTGCCAGGTGTGTCTGCGGCCATATCCCAGCACCACCCTGCTGCTCGAGCACCTACGTGCTCACGCCGGAAAAAGCGCCACGGCTGCGGCCAAGGAGAAGCGGCACCAATGTGAGCACTGCGAGCGCCGTTTCTACACACGCAAGGACGTGCGGCGCCACCTAGTGGTGCACACGGGCCGCAAAGACTTCCTGTGCCAATACTGCGCGCAGCGCTTCGGCCGCAAGGACCACCTGACTCGGCATGTAAAGAAGAGCCATGGCCATGAGCCGCTGCGTGTGAAGGCGGAGCCGCTGGAGCCCTCGGAGCCACACACCTACCTGTTTGGCCATGCGTCCTACTCTCCTCCACCACCGCCACTCCGTCCCGAGCTGGAGAGCTACCTTCTGGAGCTGCAGGCGGAGGAGGTGCCGAAGCTGAGTGCTGCTGCCACGTCCTCCGGAGAGACACCTCCGTCTTTGGACTTCCTGTCTCCTCTGTTTAACTTCCTGCCCTATGGCCAAGGGGCAGGGCCAGCCTTGGGGGTTTCCTACAGCCAGGAGGAGGGGCTTCCTGTGATGACGCCTTCTCAGGACGCTACCGATCCTCTCGGCCCAATTCACACACTCACGCATCCACAAACGCTTTCACAGACACACACACTCACCACAAGTTACACACACTCTGCAAGCCTGAATACAACCACCACCCTGCCTCGCTTTCACCAGGCCTTCCAGTGATCCAAACGTACACAGGCGCACACAGTTAGCTACCGTAGCACTTACACACACCTACACTTACATCAACTTGGCACTTAATTTAAATACAGAAAAAAAAAAAAACACACCGAAACAACACTTATTACTTAAGTCAGTGACACTTGTTAAATTATGTGCCTTTGAGAACATATCACATATCAGCTCATTTAAATCTACTTCAGTCTTCATTTTAGGAGTTAGCAATAGAAGATGTTGAACATCTGACAGCTGTCATTCAAAACAATCTGTCTGGTTTACGAATGTGTATGTGCCTTGGTTTGCAGTGAAGTTTTGCTCTCAGACACTGAGTGCATATAGCTTTCCCATTTAGCACTTTGAATTTCTAGTGATGTTGAAGTTCCATCAAAGCTAAACATTGAGGTTTTTTTTTTTTTTCCTGATATTTTTGTTGATCACTTTGTTTGTTGGCTCACAAGCTGATGGGTACTGAAATGCCAGCATCTGAGTGACTATACACAGCCAAAGGCAACCAAACCCCTCAGAGCCAGAGTGTGGACGGCTCATCTTGTTTAGCCTTTATTTTTCTTTTTTTTTTTTTTCTTATTTTTAAAATTTTTTTTTTAATGGCCGTTTGCCTTCATGCTGCTGCTCGTTTTAAGGGCCTAAAACTTTACCAGTGCAGATCTGCTTCACTATACAAAGCAATAAAGGGAAACATGGACTGACTTTACAAAGACTATCATGTGTAGACACAAACAGCTCTTAAACACCCCCTTCATTTTTTTCCCCTGCCGTTTGTCTTCATTTTTTTTTTTTTCTTTTTTCTTTTTAATTTTTTTTTTCTGGCTCCTGGACTTTAGACACCAACACAACCTTCAACCTCATCCGCCAGAATGCTGTCCATTGCACTGATTCTGATTCTCATCAATAATAAAACAAAAACATTCAGTTGTATGGATCTGTGCTGTCGCATCTGAAGCGCACGCAGAAGTCCGAATGACATACGCAGTCTGTGAAGAAGCTCTGTTGTGAATAAGATACATTTCTACAGATAGTTTTATGGAGACTATAGACGGCTCCAGAGGCCGTAAAACACACCTATGGTTGGCACAATCCTTTTCCCAAAACACCCAGCCAAACCCGTGTACAGATGTGTTTTTGTGTGTATGTGTGTGTGGGTGGGGATGATAGAGGTGTGTGCTGAGTGAATGTTGGGGTCTTGTTGAATATACATTGGGAGCTGAAGGTTGTTGGATGCTGGAAAGCCTCCAGGTTGGGCATATTTTTCATAATAGCACTTTCTAAAGAATCTGATGCCTTGGATTTTTCATGTTATGAATATGTATTTTATGTTAAACAACCATTTTGCATAAAATGTTTAGATGTCATATATAGCTTTTAGCAGATTGTTAGCATGTGTATATATATATACAGTATATATATATATATATATATATATATATATATATATATATTAAAAAATGCTATGTGTGTGATATTTTTACAGGTACACTTCATACAGTGTTTAATGTTGTAAATGTCTCCTGTTTTTGCTTTATTGCACAAAACGTCTGTGTCTCTCACTGAGACTTAATACGAATGGTTTATTCTACCCATACTTCTTCTTCAAAGCACTTCCATCGTTCATTAAGTTTTCAAAGGGTTTTATAAATATCTTCATAAATCCGCAGTTTGTAAATACTTCAGTATTGAGAAAAGTGTATAAAACTGGGAAGACCAGAATGCCTCAATATTTTAAGGTGTGAAATGGAGATATCATTTGATGCTGCTGAGTGGCTGACGGATTACGTAGAGAAGCTGATTGAAATGCTCTGCGTTCGAGCATGTTTTCACTGGGAGACACAGACCTTTAGCAATTCTCCTATTCAGTTTCAGTGGTACCATCACGCAGTGTGTGTATATGTGAGAGTGGAACAGTCTCTCGACTTGGATAATGCTGCTAATGGACATGGTATAGCCCATGATGGCGCAACAGAACTTTAGTTTTTCTCCTTCTTTCAAATCCATGAAATGTTTGAAGAGGGCGTGGACATGTGTCCATCCGTGTCATATTTTGACGTGTCAGTAAGGTGATGTAGTTCTTATCAAAGCCGATTAGGAGCTGGATGTTGCCACAGCCGTGTTTCGAGGGAAGGGTCTTTGTACAACTGAACTCTGAGTGACCTATTGAAGACGAGAAGAAAAGGAGAAAGAGTGTGTGTTTTGTTCAAGAGACAGCATTCCAGCCATAATGGTGTTTTACATGGTGTCCGTATTGTTTTAATCACATTTCTGTAATGCCATCCTGTGATAGTGGCTTCCGCTAATCAATGTATATGTTACCGTAATGTACTTTTACAAACTACTGTTGTATGTGTATATCCCAAGACAGAATGATTCATAATTATCTGTGTGTGTGTGTGTGTGTGTGTGTGTGTGTGTGTGTGTGTGTGTGTGTGTTGAGAACTTGCTGCTGCAGCCTGCGTTTTCTTTTGTCTCCAGATGACATCATCCAAAGAGAAAGTTATTTAGTGGCTGGCTGGATGAGCCAGTTGTGTGCTCTAGAAGGTGAATGGCAATGTGTGAATGTGTGCGTGTTTTGTGTCTGAGAAAGAAAGTGTGTATCTGTGTGCGTTCAGACGACCTTTGCTGCTATGTGAGGAGAGGAGAGATTTGGTCCAGTGTTAATACTGTTCACAGTACTGAGAGCTCAATAAACATACCAGAAGGACTCATGTTACAGACTGTTTTTTTTCTTCTGTTCCTGTTTGTGTGGCAATATACAGTATGTAAAATTTATTAAAGGATAGAAACACAACTGCCAATTTTATAGTGGGAGATTTGGAATAATTGTTTTTGAACAAACTGGAATATGGGAGCGGGAAAGAAAAACTAGAGAGAATATTGGGCAGCTGTAAAGTACTTGTGTAGGACTTAAAGATTTTATATGTTGCATGAAGTACAACATAGCATCATGATGGTCTGAGGGAATGATTTTGCTCATTTTATTTTATTAACTGAGTGGGAGAATAATTAAATGTTATTAGTTTATAGGTTTTATTTATTTAATTGAAAGAGTTATTGGTAACAGGCACTGCTGTTTTAAGATTATGATATATTCTTTGAAGACTAAAGTATGTTTTTTCTATGAAGGTGTATGACATGTAGTATCTATTCTTGCTTAGTTTGTAAGCACTTTATGAAATGCACATACATACAGTTTACAGTATAGGTAAATCTAATAAAACTTTAGTGTTCTCAGATTTATGTGCAGATTATTATTATTATTATTATTATACCAGACGTCAATTCCTATATAGCACTAACATATTTTGGACAAAATAATGAAAATGCATTCAAATAGAATAATGTTAATATTTGCATTATACAGTTATTGTACAGGACCTGCATTATCTTGTATCCATTAGATGCTTTCCAATAGCTTGGCAGTGCTGCAGTGATATTAGTTGTGTGTGCTGAAGGATTTCTGACTGCAGTCTCTCTGTTTTTACGTTCAGTATGCTCTTTGTTGATTTCAGGGAATTGATCTGGACAGTCCAAAATATTCCTCTTTTCCTGACTCACAAGGACTATAAGGATTTTTGATGTTTTGGAAAATTGCTCTATGCATTTAGTAATGCAGTGTTTAGAGCTGACGTGTCTGGAGACAAAATGTCCTCTCCTGAAATCACTGAGATGATGATGTATAGTGACATTATCTATAAAAGTGAGTGAGCCTGAGCTTGCTCTGAGCGACTCAGCTTTACACAGTATATCTACCTGTCCTGAATATATGCTTTGCATCATCACCAAGTTTTCCCCTGGTCATTGCTGAACATGCAGCACGCAGTTGATTTGATTGATTTTTTTAAGGTATTAAAAGTTGTAAACTTTTCTTGCCCAAATGTCTGTGGTGCCTACGAGGCCCTTTATGCCATTTCTCACTCTCTTTCTCAACTAATTACAAAGACTGCCTCCAAACTAAAGAGGAGAAACCAAACACATCCCATTGATGTGTATTAAATAAATTCTACTGAACACTATAGTTATGCTTCCCTAATATAAGGATACGGCCACATAAAGCTCCAAAAACGTATGCAGAAAATCCAAAGTGACCAAATGATTATGTATTCTCTATATCATATTTATTCTTTATTCACCCAAGATGCGTGCTTGGTTTTATGCCCTCTGTATTCATTCTAAATGCCTTTTTATGGCGTTTATTAATCCTTGGCTCTGTGATATTTATTAATGAAACGTTATGGTATAATGTCTACATAGGCCTATGATGATCTGATTTGGATCTTTGACTAGACTACACACTATAGTGTAGAACTGCATTTTCTACAGACTGCTCATTTCATTTGCTTGGTGTGTGGTCCCAGGTTTTATATATAATATATAAATATATATATATATATTTACAAGTTGCTAATATTGTTAACTTGAGAGAAAAGTTCATTCAGATGAATGATTGTATAAACAAATGAAATGAACACATGAAATCAGCGAATTCGGGATATTTTCCCTCCTAATAGCTGCAGTGATACACAACATGGCAGTCAGCGCTGGACTAACAGTGCCTCAGTGAGCGCATATCCTGAAGCGCCCAGTGAACCCGCTGACCCTCTGTCCTGCTTCTGGACGCTGACGTCAATGGGCGGAGACACTGTCAATCATTTTTCATATCAACCAATCCGCTCACGCGCTCCTCTCCCGCCGTGTACCTGCTCTTTCTATTGGTTGGTTATGAAGGTGTACCGAGGTCGCGCAGTACCCGGATGTGGTATATAAAGCTCTGAGCAGGCCTCGAAGCCTCCCTTTTTGCGTGAACAGAGCACTTGGTGTGCGTTTGTGCTTCCTGGCTCACCGCTGTTCGCTTTTTATTCCCTCGAATAAGTCGGTCAGGAATACTCAGCTATGGTAAATGTTTTAACTAATTAATTTCTCTAACATGTTTTTTACGCAATTATGTTGAAATTACTTAGGGGTTTTTATAAATTAGTTCGTTTCTCCAGGCACGTGCGGCTCGGGTTAGCTGGTTAGCATGTCTTTTAAAAAAAACAGCAGCTGGTTGTGGCTGAAGATGGTGTAATGTGTGTTGTTTTGCTAGAGAGCACTTGGTAACTTTCTCTGTTAATGATAGTGATGAATTGGCTCAACGCGACCATGAATAAAGAAATCATCGTAGGTTTGAGTTGTGTTCAGCAGCGCTTCATGAAAAGATGGCGGCGGAGTTTGTTTTTCGTCCAGTTTTAAGACGTAGTTCAATATGTGGTGTGTATGCCATGAGTTTGTGGAGATTTGATCCTGTAAGGGGAGAGGGGAAGAAAAACTTCCTTTTGAATATGTTGCTGAGCATGCTTAAAGGGATTTCTAGGTAAAGCTTAATCACTGAGTCTCTCAGTTTGAATCTGGATCAGAGCTGGTATTTGGTCTGATTGGTTTCTCTCTGCCCAAACTAACTATAAAAGTGAATAAGTATTGTAAAGCATTTTGTGTATTGTATCTGATGTCTTTCCTGTTTCGTTAATCGAAATATCCAGAACACGACATTTTGTAGCTCGCAGCTCAGTTGAACACCTTGCAGCTGCCCGTAACACTCATGATTGGTTCACTTTCCTACATTTTGTTTGATTCAGGATTGAATGGCTTTTTCCCTTTCTTTTAAACTGCCCTGGAATTTGATTGGAGACAGCACATCTTGCTCATTGTTGTTTTGGTCTGTGCTGTGTCTTGTTTTCACTGTATCGCACCAGGGTTTGATTAAAACAGACTAATAGCTACATATGTGAAAGCTCCTTAAGTGTACAGAATGTCCCCTCATTCTGTTGGGGTGGTGTTTAATTTTTGTTTTTGTTTTTTTGAAGAAAGTGCTGAGCTATGAATTGAATGAACATTAGTGTGCATGTGAAATGGTATACAATTAAGATTCAGATTGTTTCTAGAAAGTGTCCTGATGGCTGTTTCTCACGTGCAGGCATTCAAAGACACTGGCAAAGCTCCTGTTGAGCCTGAGGTGGCCATCCATCGCATCCGGATCACCCTCACCAGCCGTAACGTCAAGTCTCTTGAAAAAGGTTAGTAATCAGATTTTTTTAAAAAAATTTTCATTCCCATGGCAATGAGGACAACCTATATTAAAATGATTCTGTGTATGAATTACAAATTATACGCTATTCTGAGCCGATGTCTATATACAAGCTTAGGATTTGCCTTGTGTGTGTGTGTTTTCTAATATGAAACTGTTGCCCCTTTAGTGTGCGCTGATCTGGTCCGTGGTGCCAAGGAGAAGAGCCTTAAGGTGAAAGGACCTGTGCGCATGCCCACCAAGGTAAATAATGCCAGGGAACAGGACATCCCAGAACAGGGATGCAGCATGGGTGGGAGGAGAGTGAGATTTTAAAATGAGCACAAGCATGGCACACCCCTACACTATGGTTATTCAGTTTTTTTTTAGTGATTAGTTTGTTTCATGGTACAATCTTCAACTATTAATAGGTTTGTCCACAGGGGTGGCCGAAAGAGACAGAAATGCTTTTTAATCTGCATTTTGTACTGTGACTGAAACTGGAATAAACCTATTTGCATGTTCTGAAAAATGATCAAGACTTTGTATAATGTTTCGATCATGAGGTAAGGCACTCTTGCTGCATGTAACGAGTCACCAACGGAAAATATATGGCTATTCAATTCCTGTAACATGGCCTTGACGCAATAGTTGTAAACCCTGTGTTGTCTTCACTTATGCAGTCTTCCTAATTAGTTTCATGGGCCGTAGTAGCTCAGTAGACTTTGGGCTACTGATTGGCTGGTTATGAGTTCAGATCCCAGTGTTGACATGCTGCCATTGCTGGGAACTTGAGCAAGGCCCTTAACCTTCAACTGCTCTGTTGTATAAATGAGAAATGTAAGGCACTCTGGATAACGGTGTCTGCCAAATGCTGTAAATGTCATGTTTTTTCCTTTCCATGGTCCATTTAATAACCTTAAAAAGCAACAAATTTGAACAAGAAAAGTCTGCGAAAGTGATATGGAACAAGCCTGAAAGGTCTGGATTTTTATGAGGAAGAGACAAACTCTGACACCATCTGAAATGTTCTCATTGGTATGCATTGGGTTTGTGGAAAAATGGGCCTTAAATCCAGGGTGAACATATGGCTTTGTGACCATGAAGTGAAATGTGCTGCTGTGTTGCGTCAAGATTTATCTGAGAAAGAAGTCTTGCTGTTCTTGACAAAGTACATAAATTGGTTAATGTATTCTGTAGAGAGAATTATCAGCCCAAATATACATTTCTCCCCTCTAGAACATGTATTACAAAATGTCGGAATGTGCTGTGATTTAACTAAATGTTAGACTGTAAGTTCTATGTTGTAATCCACCATTTTTCCCCCCCTCCACTTTCAGACTCTGCGCATCACCACCCGTAAGACTCCTTGTGGAGAGGGTTCCAAGACCTGGGATAGGTTTCAGATGAGGATCCACAAACGCCTCATTGACCTTCACAGCCCGTCTGAGATTGTCAAGCAGATCACCAGCATCAGCATCGAGCCCGGTGTCGAAGTTGAGGTTACCATCGCAGACGCATAAGCTGCTTTGTGTTGCCAGTGTGAACAGCACTGAACTATTCATGTCTGCGCAATAAAAGAAAATTTGGATAGAACATGCTGTGGTTTTGTCTTTGTGGTCTGATGGAGCATTTAGAGTTCAAGCATAACTTGTCTGGTCTTTGGTAGACTCTCTATAAATGAGCAGAGTCCCTGGTTCTTTTTACATGATGCAAGCACACAAGCTTGGAATTTTCCCACTTTACACTGATTTGAGTAAAGGAATAGTTTTCTGGTCCAGTTTACTTTCTCAGTTTTGCTGTAAGCTTGAAGGCCAGTTTTGCAGATGAGTAGGTTCATTCCCTGCAGCTGTAATGGTTGAAGTAAATGAGAACAATGTGTAGAATGTAGAAAGCCAATAAAGATGCCATACAGCATGGGGTTCCCATTCAGAGCTGGTTCAAATTAGGAGCCCTTGAGGAACCACTGTTTCTGAAAGTGTGACCACCATTGGCAGTTTTGAATGGTTGTCAATCAAGGTATTTGGTAAAGGAATTCCAGGAACTCTGGTCTTTTTTTTTTTTTTTTTTTTTTTCCCCCAAATTCTCCTTGCAAGAATTTCATTTTCTTTTTAAACATGTCAAGAGCATATTTGAAAATATTTCTATAATGACAATGCAGACTTATTCAACAGGCAGCCCTCTAAAGTGTTTCAGATGGCTCAGTAGACCCTATGCTGAAAATTAATATACAAAATTATAGAAACACTTTGATACATGTCATTTTACATAATCACTAAAAAAAATACATAGCTAAAACATGACTTGCACAAAATTACATAAATATTCAGCTTAAGTCTATCATACACTTACATTGCAAATTTAATAAAGTATAAATAAAAATCAATCCTAAAAAAATCCCCCACAAATCTCTTAAGTATACATTTCCACTTACAAAAATTTTTTTTTTTCTCAAATCTGATTGCAAACATTTTCTATTTGTTACAAGATTGAATATGTTGATGCATCTCTGATGTCTGATCCACGATTTTCTGCTTTGGCCTGACACTGATTCTGGGTATCAGATGCCATCTCTGATTTATAGTAATTTTACATAGACTCACCTGCCAAATAGTTAAATAGGCCTGACCTGTGATATAGACCTCTCACCTGTTAGCCAGTTTGATGCATAAATTATCATAATTATTACTTAAAGGTGTATTGGGCTTTGTAATTTCAATAGGTATGCCTTATTAGCTTCATCCTGAAAGAATTCAGTATTACAAAGAATTAGTATACGAAGAGCTGTGAAGTGTCAGAAATGTTTCAGCAGAGTCGGATAGTTGCACCTTTGTACTCATGAAGCTGATTAATGCTCAGCTCTGATTGGAGGGCTGGTTTTGCAACTCACACACAATTGGCTAGGTGGCATTTTGGGGTGGGGTTTTGACTCATCACTGAAAGTGGATAAAGGTGTTTTACTCTACGCTTGCTGCTGACAGGCAGTATTGAATCCATCTTGCTATATTAAACAAAGGTAGTTTGTCACAACTAGATGAATTGGAGCTGAAGAGGTTTGTAGGTTTCTGGTTGTTTCTGAAGTGTATTCATTTCTGAGATAAGTGTATTAGTCATTTCCTGTCACAGTCATGGCAGCAACTATTGACCTGACACATGAAGGAACGGTTTTGGTGGCCATGGAGTCAACAGCGTGTGATCCTCACCACACTGCATTACCAGAACTTTCTGGTCTTTCGTCCATTACTTCACAGGTAGTCAGGGTACCACTAAACCTCCCTTTGCATGTAGCAGTCCTGGTAAATTTACCTTGTGTGGGTGTTCACAGAATGAGTCTGTCGATGGAGGTGAGCAGCAGCTTCGAGTTTTCCTCAGAGTTCGTCCTTTCAGTAAGGAGGAGCTCAACAGCAATGAGGACCAGGTTTGTGTCTGCTGGCCTTGATGTTTCCCAGGTTGTTTAAACTGGTGGTTCTCAAACCAGTCCTCATGGCCCCTCAGACAGTCCATGTTTCTGTTCCCCAGTGTTGTGTGAGTTGGGATAGAGCAAAAATGTTGACTTTTTGGAGGGTCCTGAGGACTGATTTGAGAACCAAATGTGTAGTAACAATATTCCATTTGTATTGCCTCCTTTAGGGTTGTGTAGTGTTTGAGAGTGCAGAAACTGCTACGCTTCATGCCCCTAAAGGCTCTGCCACTATGAAGTGCAGTGAAAAAGGCATTGGCCAGCAGGTGCACAAGTTCAGCTTCACCAAGGTACTGTCTAGGTTCTAAAGACTGATACTTTTTCTTATGACCTTCTCTATGCAGTTTTATGAAATGGTATGTTTATCATGTAGATTTTTGGGCCCGAGTCGACTCAGGCGGAGTTCTTTGATGGAACGATCAGATCGCAAGTTCAGGACTTCCTGCACGGCAAAAATGCACTGGTGTTCAGCTATGGAGTAACCAACGCTGGGAAGACACATACCATACAAGGCATGGAGTATTATAGTGGCGCATTACACAAATGCAATAACGCAAGGTGTCTAGGTTCTAAAATTATTTTCTAAATGTTGTAAATTAGAGTTTGCATGGTACTAGATCTGTTGGGGTTTTGGCACCACACACTGAATAACACAGGGCCACTTACATGAGGCGGAAGTGTGTGGAAAACTAGAGCTAATGCCCATTACCCTGCTGTTGAGTTAGCGCACTAATACTCCAAAATAGTATAAAACAGATTTAATCCAAATAGTCTTTACAACAGCAAATAGCTTTACCTTGCTGGTTAAAAGCATGTCTGTGTCAACATCATGTGTGCAAGATATTCTATACTTGGTGTATCTTGACAGCAAATGTATTACTTGCCTTTGAAGTGGGATTAAAGTTTTAAAAAGTGTGCAATTTAATCTGCACACCTTTCAGGCACCATGTAATGAGAGTTGATTCCTCTCCCACCCTCATTTCTGTGTTGCGTGTGTTATATGCCCGTCGTGATGTACAAGACTTGAAGCTAGTGAACCTTTCTTCTAGATGATGTTTGTCTGTGTGAGCACAGGCTCTTCAAAAGACCCTGGTATTTTGCCACGTGCCATTGACACCGTGTTCAGGCACATCAGTGGGCGGCTGTATGAACAAATGGACCTGAGGCCGTACCTGAACTCCGATGTGCAGAAACTGGACCCTGATCAGCTCAGAATGGAGAGATCCGCCAAGACCGCGCTCTTCAGTATGCTGAAAGAGGTACCAACACACACAGCCCACAGCTAAATAAAATGTATCCAATTTTTGTCTTCTTTTAATATTAAAATTTACCACTAACCACACATTTAATGAGGACGGATTATGAAATATCTTCTTCCATTTGTGTCTGCAGGACTCCGAGTCCACCAGAACCAGCAGGAGTCGGAGCTCCTCCTCTTCTTCCGTCAACAGTCTCTCTTTCTCTGGAGTCTCTTATGATCAGACAGGTAGTGTTGCAATATTCCAAAAGTGGTCTGGCCAAAAAAAACCCGAAGCATTTTAATGTGTCGTTTCCTGTCTGCCAGTGGACAGCGCAGAGGGAGCTGTTGACGATGTGCAGCGTGTCTACTCGCTGTGGGTTGCTTACTACGAGATCTACAATGAGCAGGTGTATGACCTGCTGCAGCCTGCGCTCTCTAACAAGACGAAGAGGCGTGCTGTATTGCGTTTGTGTGAGGACAGCGCTGGAAATTCCTACGTTAGAGGTGACCATATGCTTTAGTCATCCTATACCACCCCTTGTGAGAGATCTGGCCAGCTATAGGAAATTTTTCCACAAGGGGCAGTAGTTTATTTATACATTTCATACATTACATTATATCTAAATGGCTATTGACACAGGAACGCGCTTAAATTCTTTCTTCTTTATGACTTTCGTATAACGCTGATGCCAGGGAAATAAATGTATTTAATTTTAACATTGATTCAGCACATATGAAACAAAATTGATGTAGCCTTTCCCTGTTTGACAGTGTTATGCCTCTGTATGTTGTAGATCTGAGGTGGGTTAATATACAGAGCGCAGAAGAGGCGGCTAAAGTTCTACGTGTAGGGAACAAGAATCGCAGTGCTGCCGCCACCAAAATGAACCAGTCGTCCAGCAGAAGGTAGCATTCACACCTCTATAGCCTCTTGTACTGTTTCAGCACTAAATGCGTCATCGCCCATAATGCCCGTAGTGGTTAAAGTCTTGTACTATTACTGGACTAAAAATGAGTTTTACTTGGTTTAATGAGTACTGTTTTGTTTTGTACATAGCCACAGCATCTTTTCCATCAAGCTGATGCGAATTGATGGAGCTGATGTCCAGGGAATATCAGAGTAAGTTTTTGCTTGTTCTTTGAACTGTATATGCTGGCTGTTTGTGAATGGTGTAGGATAGATCACTTTCCATTTTTTTCAGGCTTTCTCTGTGTGACCTGGCCGGTTCGGAGCGATGCAACAAGACAAAAACTTTTGGGGAGCGTCTGAAGGAGGCTGGAAACATCAACAATTCCCTGCTGATTCTGGGAAAGTGCATTGCAGCACTCCGCAACAACCAAGGTGACAGGTATGGATGTTCTGCTGGAGGAAATGGCATCGTATTGAAGGTTGTGACGATATACCAGTGTGATGGTTTGATGAGGAGATGACGTTCAGGTGTTTCTGGTGGTGGAGCACATTCCCTTCGAATATGCTACACTTCTGGTTCCCATCCTCTGGTTTTGGATTACCCCTGCCTTCCATATTTTGACTTCTTGCTTTGTCTTGTGAAGGAACTGCTAGCTAGCCATTGAGTGTGTTTAAGTGGGGTGTCGGGACACACCCAAATATGCAGTGCAGTGGTAATGCAGAATGATTAAGGAGTTTTAAAACTTGTAAAGAATAATTGCACCTAGCAAAAACTGCCATGATGACCCCAATATTCTACTATTTGCTTGAACTAATGCAGGGCATAGTCCTCTTTTTAAAAATGGCATTGCAAATGTATATACCATGATGTATCGAGTACTGTGATAGTGTTTCATTGTTCTGGTGCCATGACTGTTTCTCCTGTTTAAACACCTGCCTTTTCTAGGGCGAAGAATGGTTACATTCCTTTTCGTGAAAGCAAGCTGACCCGCCTCTTCCAGGGAGTGTTTTGTGGTCGTGGTAGGGCCTCCATGATTGTGAACATCAATCAGTGTGCTTCAACTTATGATGAGACACTCCATGTCATGAAATTCTCTGCTGTGGCCAAAGAGGTACTGCTACAGTGCCTTAAATGCTAGAAAATATTGTCTGCATGATTAAAGGGAAAAAATAAATCTCTAAATCACAGTTGGAAGGACACACATTTCAGGGAAAGATGGGAAGCTTACTAGAACTGTTGAAATGATTTGCAAAAAAATAAAGCTATCTTTTGCCTGCCAGGTGGTTCAGGTGATCAAACCTCGCTCCCTTGAGTCTCTAGCACCACGTTTGATTGGTCGAGATGGAAAACCTTTGCTAAACAATGGGGTGCTTGACAGCCAGGCAGTGGATGACTACCTGTCAGAGGACGAGCTGTTGGATGGTGACGAAGAGGCAGATATGTCCATATTACCCCAGGAGGTAATCTCTGTAACCTGTAACCTCAGCTGGTATAATGCAACATGGTGAATATATGTGCTTCTACAAATCTTAGCAGTACAGATGGCAAACGAAATGAATGCTCTTTTGCATTTGCCTTAAAGGGCAAATAAGGCTTGTTCACCAAGATAGTTTTGTGTAGGAACTGTTGAATTTGGTGGAGAGTCTTCGAGCAAAGCTATTGGCTGAGCGCAAGAAAAATCTGCTGCAGGAGATTCAGATCCGCAGAGAGATGGGTGATGCCATGATGCAGCAAATCATGGAGATCGAAGAACTTCACAGGTGTCTCTGCACTCATTTGGTTCATGAATGATTATGTTGCACCAAGGATAAATAAATAAATAAATAAAAAAATAAATAAATAAATAAATAAATAAAATAAAATAAAAAATAAATAAAATAAATTAATTTAATAAGAAACCCACAGTAGGTCTCTTATGACTTAATTATGTGAAAACCACTCTGATTCCTTTTACATTTTAAAGTAATTACCATTACCATAAATTACCCTAGAATGTCGTGTGTAATGTGTGTACACACACACTTTTTTTATATATATATATATATGTGTGTGTGTGTGTGTGTGTGTGTGCTTAAACTCCGTATGCAGCTTTGCTCAGCCACAATGAGGCTAAGTGAGCAGGAAAGAAATCAGTTTCTGTGGTTGGGGTAAAAGGGGGACAAAACCAGATGGCCATTTGATTGGTACTTTGGTAAACCTGACATGACCTCTACCAAGTATAGTCCCGCACAACTCAAATGGGCCAGAAGAAAAATATTCAGAGACCCATATTGTTCTTTCTTTTGACAACTGACAAATTCTGCACAGAATATATAGGTAATAGATTATGAAAATGAGTGGACAAGTGATGGTCTACTTTCTAGTCGTCAGATGGCAGATCTGAAGGAGAGTTACGAAGAGAAAATGGACAGCACGTTTGAGATGTATAAAGAGGCGCTGAAGGAGCACGCCTACCAGTGTGCCCTGGAACGGCTAGAAGAAGAATATGTCCCACTAGATGAGTTCACCGCTGAGCAGGACCGAGCCAAGGTGTCTAACTGAAATACAATCACTTAATTGTTTTCTCATACTGTATTGCTCACTGAGTGACTGTTTCCTGTCCAATTAGGAGCTTGAGAGGCGTGTGAATGACTTGGAACGGAAGCAACATGGTTCTGTGTCGGTTCTTCAGCAGGAAAACTCAACACAGACTGACCTGATGCAACCAAGCACAGAGGAGACTGGTTAGTTGATTGTATACATGTGGATATTTCTTTGACCTATTTTCAATGGCTGAACATCAACTTTGCATTTTCCTTTTAGATTCTGAGCGGTTCAAGCTTCTCTACAAGGAGAAATGTGCTGTGGAACAGGTGTGCGCAGAAAAACAAGAGGTAGAGTATATTACTGGTGCATATGAGGAGAAATGCTTTTCTGATTCCCGAGTCATACTTTTAATAACACCGATTTGCTTTGTGTAAATGAGTTGGCTTGATCAGCCTTTATCTGAGCAGTGGGTCCATGGTGTGTTTCAAACATGTGACCAGATAAAGGAAACTCAATGTAAGGTTTTGAGCCACCAGAACCCCTTCACTACTCCTAGTCCTAGATTCTGTAACACTCTGGAACTGTACTGGAGTGATGAACACTATTCTTCTAAAAGATATTCCCTCAGTTGGTGTTGTGATGGTGGTGGGAAGCACTATTTAAAAAAAAAAAAAAAAAACAACAACTCCAAAATCTCAGATAGAAGTTCAGTCACCAGCTCTCAACCTAACTGAAGACTATAGTATATGATTTATGTCATTTTCATGCTCAAACCATTCAGTCAGCTCTCATGCCCTGTGGATGGGGGTGGGGTTTTCCTGGAAGAGGTCACTCTCATTAGGACAGAAATGCTTAATCATAAGATGAAGGTGATCAATCAGAATAACTGTACTGACTGTAGTAACTCTTCCTGCTAAGGAGACAAGTGGACACACACCATATCAGCCAAATGCCAGCGTAGCATAAGAGGGCAAACGGTTTTTCCATTAGTCACCTGTCACACAGCATTTAAACAATTATGCACAATCTGATTATCTTAGATTTTTTTTTTTTTTTATGTTGCCCTCTAACTAGTTGATTGTGTCACTTGAGAAACGGATCACCGAGTTGAACGAGACTCTGCAGGAAGCCGGAGAGAGCTACATGGAGAAACTTGCTGAGGTTCAAAATTTACAGAATAGGCTCAACTATCAGGTATGTTAACACAATGGTCCTTTAACACAAATGCACCTATAGCTGTGCTCACCTGTTCACACCTTGCTGTGTTCTGGTCAACAGGAGCGAGAAACTGAGCATTTGCAGAGGGAGCTCACTGAAAGAGGGCTGGAGCTGCGAGGTGTGAAGGACGACCTGGCCAAGCTAACCCGTGACTCTGTAGGACAGTCTCGCCCGAAGCGGGGACTGCTGGTGAACATCAAAGAGTCTATGTCCTCCCCATCCTCAGGAAATCTCTGCCGCACAATCAGAAAATCAGTCCGCACTACGGCATCCTTGAGGAAAAAGCCCAACTGATCAAGTGTGCTATATGTACTGTATGGTTAAGCAGGTGTCTGGTTTTATTGTAATGTCTGTTTTTATTTATTTAATAAATTCTTTTTACAACAAACAATCTCATATTCTGAGAGTAAAATTGTGAGCACTGAAAAGGTTCATATAAATTCCTACAACAGTATAACATAAGGTGGTTGGGTTACTAATTATGGGCTGTAAAATGTAACTGCTTCAAATGGTCTCCACATGTGCACCATTGTGGACACATTTTGGTGTTAACTTATTTTCAGAAGTTAATAGTAACAACCATTTGGAGCGGAATCCTTTTCCAGACTACATTCACTGGCCACCTTGGGCAGAAATGCCTTCAGAGGAGAATGGCCAGACTGGTTTGAGCTGACAGGAAGGCTACAGTATCTCAAATAACCACTGTTTGCAACCATGGTGAGCAGAAAAGCATCTCAGAATGCACAGGTCATGAGGCAGATTGTTGAAGACAAGGGGAAAAAAAAGGCAATGGCCATGTTTTTCCCAATCTTAACCTGTCCAGTTTTGGTGAGTCTGTGCTCACTGTAGCCTCAGATTCCTATTCAAGGCTGAGGGGGGAAAAATGTGATCAGCTGTTGTAGCCCATCTACTCAAATGTGTGACCAGCTTATCTGGCACCAACAACCAGGCCATGATCAAAGTCAATGAGACCATGGTTTTCCCCCAATAAAATATTTAATGTAAACATTAAATGAACCTCTTCATTTAATGAATTTGTACAATGTGCAATAATTAGCTGATTGGATAACTGGGAGGGGTACTGATGTTCCTATTAAAGTGGCCAGTGAGTGTAGTTTTAAACTGGATCACATCTGTACACTGGACTGAGCTGTGAGCAGTTTTGTTTGAACTTTTTCATGATTTTCCAAGTAGTAACATCTGTGGGTGGACTGATCTACTTTTGGCCTTCTCACAAAATTTTAATGTTGATCACCTGAAAAAGAAAAAGCCAAACAATGAGTTCTATTTCTTCCTTGTTTGCTGACTGATGTGCATTGGGTGCATTTAATGAGATCAACCAGCCTTCTTTCAGCACAGAGGAGGACAGGCTCCACCTGCTGAATCTTAGTTCCTTATTTCTTTGTTTCAAGGTTTCTTCTTTCTTTGTGCAATACTAGGGAGTGTTTCCTTGGCAAACTTGCCCTCAGTCTGCTCACTGGGTGTCGAGGCAATCATGTCTATTAAAAAAAATAAAATTCTATATGATGTTCTTGGCTGTTTTGCATCTGGCATGGTATCAAGGCTGGCTCTGGTACTGGCCCTCTGTGGCTGTATAATAGTCCTCCAGCACACTCTGCATGTAGTCAAACGTGGGCCGCTCCTCTGGTTTGGCCTTCCAGCATGAAGTCATGATCTCGTACAGTTCAGATGGGCAGTTATCAGGACACTGCATGCGATAGCCACGCTGCACTCGTGCCATCACTTCACTGTTGCTTAGACCTGTGGTAGGGTGGCGAAATACCAGGAAATCTTTACACTATTTTAAAATGGGTTTTGTGGTTCTTTGCATAGTTCCATAATGTGTCAATTTTTTATCCTAACATTCTCTCTACATTCAAATTACGCTTAGTGACTCAGAAATTCAGCATTGTAGTCTAAATATATGTATGTAACAATTAAGCAGAATTGTCTTTGCCACTAGAGAGCAGCAAACACCGTTCTGTATTCAAGAACCTTTTCACTAGAACAGTTTCCCGACCCTGGTCCTGGCCCTGTCCTGCACATTTTACTGTTTTCTGCTCCTAACACATCTGATTCAGCTAATCAGCTAATTAACAGTCCATTATTGCGTTGAAATGGGTGTGCTAGCACAGGGAAAACACTAAAATGTGCAGGACAGGAGGCACTCCGAGACCAGGGTTGGGAACCAATGGACTACCTACTGCATACAAAGTCCTTTACAGCCTCTTGTAGGTGAAAATTAAATTAGAACCGGTATCACAGGTTGATTTCAACATATAAACTATTAGAGAAGTGGATAGTGTAGTCACACTAACCTGTGTAGGGGATTTTCCCATAGGTGATGATCTCATGGAGAAGGATGCCAAATGACCACATATCTGATTTGATAGTGAACGAACCATAGTTTATAGCCTCTGGTGCAGTCCACTTAATGGGGAATTTAGCACCTGAATACGAGAAAACAATAATAAGTAATAAGTGAAGGGGAAATTTGTGTTAGAAATTAAAGTGCTTTTCGATTTGTTATACAAATGATCAGACTTTATGAAACTGGCTGATATCAAAAACTGCCATTGTGTGTGCTCATTCATTCATTCATTCGTCCGTTCATTCATTCATTGTCCCCCCAGGGGCAATTTAGTGTAGCCAGTCCTCCTACTGGAGAACCGGGGAAAACCCACACAGACACAGGCAGAACATGAGAAATTCAACACAGGTAGTGGGGATATGAGGCAGACATGCCGCCCACTGACCCACAGTAGTGCGATATAAATTGGTTCTATTTGCCTATACCTTCTCTGGCTGAATATTCATTGTCCTCAATGACCCTAGCCAGGCCGAAGTCAGCAATCTTGCAGAGCAGGCTTTCACTGACGAGGACGTTTGCAGCTCTCAAGTCTCTGTGAATGTAGTTCTTCTTTTCGATGTACGCCATGCCTTCCGCAATCTGACGCACAAAAACAACAAACCAGTTTCCATTATGCATCACTCCTAGTGATGCTGAACACCGAAGTTCTGCTTTTGGCTGATTACACACACCATGCTTCACAGAAAGTCTCAGTTCTCTTAAAAATATTTATATGATTCTGAGAATATCAAACACCTGTTATAAACAGCACTATGTAGTATAGGACTATCTGATGTCATTTGACTTGGTGCAGACATGTGTGTGTGATAATACATACTTGAGCTCCAAAGTCAATCAGTTTAGGCAGCTGTATTTTTCTGCCTGGTGGACTTTTCAGAAAGTCCAACAAGCTTCCTAACAGCAAGGAACAGAGAATGTAAATAGTGTTAGTGTGTTAATGCAAGCTTAAAGAAAGCTGCACACACAGAAGTTTCTAAACAATCCAGAAAGTTCATATTAATGGCCATCAAGATATTGATGTGCATGTGTGCTATAGTCTTTTGTGTATGTATTTGTAAATGTGTGTACTAGGGGTGTAACCAAATCCGAATAAATTATCCGGATTGAACAGATAATGTATCCTAAACAAATATAAACAGTAGGTGATTCTGAGTTTTTTTTTTTTTTTAAAGAAAGCTTTGAAAAAGATTGCCAGGTTTCAACAACAGTCCCACCCCAAATACAACTCAAAAACCACACAAAAAGAAATGAAACTAGCTCAAAATGTTTGGGCATAGGGAAAGGTGGGTGCATTTTTCTTCTGTTTTTTTTCAGTCTTTTCTGGAAACAAATTAACAGTGGTGTGTATTTCTGATTTGCAGAACATATCTACAATATGTGGAACTGCTGTTCCACAGCTGTAAATGAACGCTCTCTATCACTATATTAAAAGGATATCTTCCTGGAATATCATATGGGCATTCTAAAAATTTGCTAACCTGATCTGGAATGGAACACACCTAAAAATCTACTTAAATCTGCTAAAATATTATTAGGTGGCTATTACTGTTAACTGCAGCACTAATAACATTTTGGTGATTTGGGAAGGACATCAGTGCTTGAGTTTGAGTGCAGGATTTGAATAAAGTAATTCTGCAACTTGCAAAATTTGTTGTTATAACTTGTGAATGAAAATGTCTTCTTTTCTCCGTCAGCCCTGTTTTTTCAGTGCTTTCTAGTGTTTCCAGGGCATAGTGGTATAGGTTAAAATGAAAATAAAAGACGAAGAAGAAAAAAGTTTCCGGTATAGTCCACACCTAATCCCTTTTTAAATTAGAATATGAAAACAGATAAGAATATTTTGAGCACCAAACAGATACAGACACAGCTAACTGCATTGTGTTGCGCCCCTCGTGTGTACCATTAGCCATGAATTCAGTGATGATGTAGAGGGGCTGTGATTTGGTGACCACGGCGTAAAGGCGGACAAGGCGGTCATGCCGTAGAGTTTTCATCAAGTTAGCCTCCTGCAGAAATGCCTCAACTGACATGCTGCCTGGCTTCAGGGTTTTCACCGCCACTTTGGTAGTGTTGTTATACATTGCTAGAGAGAGAGAGAGAGAGAGAGAGAGAGAGTGAGAGAGAGAGTGAGAGAGAGAGAGAAAGAGACCGCACATGATGTGCTCTGAATATTCAAATAATTCAAAGAAAACAGCAGGTCTGATAGGAAACAGGAAGCTCTGATGATTTTTTTTTTTTAAAAAAGGAAGTAATAATGGCCCCAGAATCATACACACTCACCTAACCAGACCTCACCAAACTGACCAGCTCCAAGCCTCTTCATCATATGAAGAGATTCTTTGGCAATTTCCCAAGCATCTTCATCCCACTGGACTGCATTTTTAGGTTTTACACATGGTTTGCCTAATCGCTGACATAAACCATTGGCCTGCTCTACAAACAGATACACAAGTGTGGAAGCACCAGAACAGTCATAAAAAAGCCATTTTTTTTTTCTTTTACCATTTATATGTTTATCAGATGTCTGATATATATTTGAGGTTAATAGATGCTGACTGATTTACTGAAATTTATGCTTAATTTTTGTAAGTCATTTACACTCTTGTTGAGACCCTCAGCATATTTGGTATTTTATTCATTGTTTTCTAATAAACGTCAAAAGACATGCCATTGGATAGTTTTGTCTTTCATTTTCACTTTGTTGATTCTTAAAAAAAGAAATGTTTGGAGCACTCGTCACCTTGAATTGAAAGTCGTATGGAGGATTGGCCTATTTGTTTTACAAGCTTGACTGTGTGTTGAAAAGAAAATCCCAAAATGCAAATATGAAAAATAATATTTGATATTTCATGACTGGGTTATCGGATGAGAATGATTTGTTTGGAGGAGTTGTCTCCCTGTGTTTCCTGCGTTGCTACTTTCATTTAAATTGAACTTGAAAAACAAATGCAAAAAATGCGAATACCAATCCAAGGATAAGTAATTTGACCTTTTTAATGGGATTTCTAAAGAAATATGGCCTCAGTATATTTCATTATTCATAAAATACTGTTTTTGGAAAACTGCTAATATAAAGAAGATAGTAAGTAGTAAGTTCTGAATATCACTTCTGGCTCGAGTGGGATATTATTATTATTATTATTGTAAATGTATGTATATGTAAGTGTATGCAGTAATCATTTTGCAAATTATTCTTTGAAGTTTTCTATACAGTACATACTCTGTGTTTTATGAGTTTACATACTCTGATAGTACGCAATGAGGTCATCTAATGCTCTGAAGGTGATTCTTGGAGAGATGTAAAATCCTCCATCTTCCAGTAGGCGAATCTTATAATGCTTTACCACAGCTGAGCCATTAGGACCCACGTCTCTTACTGACATGGAATAACTTCCTGCACACAACAACAAATATGTTTACATGGAAACATCTGCATAAAAATTGTCCATTATGATGAACTCTGAATATGAATAAGCTTGACTCACATTATTTATTTGAGTTTGACTGAGGGTATGTTCTCTGGGGTGTTAAAATGACAGTGTTTCCTTTTATTACATGTATGTGTGTGTGTGTGTGTGTGTGTGTGTGTGTGTGTGTGTATGGGTGTGTGGGCGAGTGTATGTACGCTGCAGACCTGCGGTTGTCTCGCTCTGGCGTATGAGGAAGGCACCTGGTTTATTGGCAGGAGCCAGCAGGTCTCTCTCAGCTGTTATTCTACTGATGTTCTTAAAGTACCAGCTGTGAAAAACAAAAAGTCGAAAACACAGAGAGTGCGTAGAAGAGAGAGAGAGTCTGTAAAAAGAGTGTATGTTTGTCTTCATCCTCCAAAAGAATAGTAAAGATATGAATGCAATGGGAACTTGCACTACTTATTGAAATATTATTTAATATTTGGAACAGAGGGGAAAAAAAAGTGAAACCTCACATGAAAATAAACAAATCCTAATTAAAGGATCAGTCATATTGGACTGAATGCTAATTACAGTGTCATTTATAAAATATAAATATCAGGACTTCATACATATAGATTTCCTATGCAATATTAGGCAAGGGCCATAGAGGCTAAGTAGACAGTAAACACACCAAACCTGAACAAAATGCTCAGGTGTAAAGGAGAACAAAAGCATGTGACCTAGACACAACTAAAACCAGTGAACTTCACAAAGCTGGAATGTTTAACAGGGCTACTGTTCTTTTCTCAAAGAACTTAACTGACATCATGAAGAATATATGATTTGAAGATTCCTTAAAGCAAGCCACACATCAAATTAAACAATTTAAAAT
>CM040978.1:19242871-19253059 GCA_022985145.1 Pangasius djambal
TATATATATATATATATATATATATATATATATATATATATATATATATATATATATATATATATATATATATATATATATATATATATATTATTCACTATCATCCTCAGATTGATATAAACAATTCCAGTGCTTAATTTCTTGCACACAGTATAGCATTACGTTTCCTTATATTTCCATTTCTAATTTTCATAAGGTGCTTCCAATATTTCATATACACCCTGACCATGGCAAAATAAAAGCCCTAAAAAAATTACTTACTCTTTGTTCTCCATGCTCTCTTCTAGCTTTATGTAATTGGAAGGTATTAATCCTACTTTGCTAGAGGAAAGTGACTTTGCTTTCCACCACTCGCCATTCCTAACACACAGACAAAACACACATAGCAGTGACCACATTGATAACGATAGATAAAAAAAAAAAAAAAGATTAGACAAACATTCAGTGTGTATGTGTTCTTAGAGTGGATCAGGAAGTCTCCTATAGTGGTATACAGTGTGTAATTTATACTCACTCATCCAATATTACGAGTTTCTCTCCTTTTTTGAAACTTAGCTCATTCTTGTTCTCAGCTTCGTATGAGAATAATGCAATCACAGTCTTGCTGTCTGTGGGTACAGCTGTGGATACATCAACACAATTTTCATCCAGTATAAACAAAAAGTTGCTAGAAAACTCAGCTGCTATGCACAATTTTTCATCTCAGCTCCACTGTGTCTATCAAATAAGGATAGACTGACACTGACAGGGTGTTGTTGCTGGAATTTGATGCTGATAAAGGATTAAAGGTGAACACAAATTAGGCATGGAATGGATTAACTACAATCTCTAACTAAACACATATTAGGTGGACCAATAGGGTTAGTATACAGTGTAAACATAGTGTTAAAACAAAACAAATGCTGCTCCTGTGCGTGATACACTCATGCCAGTGCCGCACACTACAATGTCAGTGTCAGTGCTCTGCTCTGTATATACGTTGGTGAGGCAAATAAAAACCTTATATAAGCGGTCCACACCTGACGAGCATCCGGCATCCTCTAGGTAAAATTCTTCCGGTTGCATGAGCAACCACTAAAACTTAAGTTTTCATTTGACTCACTCTCGCACATAACTTTCCTTAATACCCTAGTTTCTAGATTACGTTTTAAAAAGATTTTTAAACTATACACGCAGTTAAAGAGCTCCCAACCTGTTCCTGTGCTAGAGCCATCTACTTTCTTTAATGGACATAAAAAGTTTATACACAATCATCCTTAGTGAAGATGCATTGAGCACTTTTCTCTACTCGTGACCAGAAAAGAACCCTGATTTTTTTTTTAATCACAACTTGTTTTTAACACTAAATGGCTTCAGCTTTAACTATTAAAGGTTTATTCTCAGACATTTAACATCAATATGACCTCTGAAATAGGACCTTCTTATGCAAACCTCTTTGTGTTGTGTTCATTAAAAAAAACACTGGTATTGTTGAACACTACAATTCTTTATAAACCTGCAGACCTTTATTCTTACAGTACACCAGTACGGTACAACATCCCAAGTACTGCAAAAATTTCATTACCAGTTCACAGCTAATGACACTTAAAGGCATTTGCAGCAAGAACAACAAATTCCTCCATAAAAGTAAAGAAATGTGTGGTTTGCCATGACTTGTATCACCAAAGTGATGCAGTTACAAATAAACAATCCACTGCTAAGACTCAATGGCTCAAATTATACTTAAAAAAATTCAAAATCCTCTTCAGACAGGATGAAAAACATCAGAACCATGAGTTATTTCCTAAGTGAAATAAAGCAATCTGCTAAACTCTAGCTATGGTACTAAAGAATGCAACCACATAAGATGTTCTGGATGTAAATTTGTTAGTACAGAATCAAAATGACAGGCCTTAAGGGATGAGATTTTTTGTGTATCACCACAGGAGTTTTTAATTTAAGCTACTGCAAGAGAGGCAGTCAGCTGTGCAACAGAGAAACCAAGAAGAGATTAGCTGATTGTTTTTTGAGCAGCGTTGCCCTATTGCCCTACGGAATGAATGGCATATTCTGACAACAGCAAAAACAATGTCTAGTATTTCAAATATCAACTATCTTTTTAAAACAATCAAGATGTGATCTAAGTGTAGACTTTCAGCTTTATTTTAAGAGGTTCCACAAAAATATGGCATTTACCATTTAGGAATTACAGCCATTTTAAGCAAAGTACTTCCATTTTCAGGGGCTCAAAGGTATTTGGACAATTGACTGACAAGAAGTTAACTGACCAGTTGTGGTCCATTCCCTCATTATTTCAAGACAAATGAAGCAGATAAAAGGTCTGGAGTTGATATCAGGTATTGAGTTGGCATTTGGCAGCTGTTCGACTGGAGCTACCAATATGAAGTCCAAGGAGATCTCAATGCAAGTGAAGGAGGCCATCATTAGGCAGAAAAAACAACATAAATCTATAAGAGAGGTAGCAAAAACCTTAGGTGTGGCCAAATCAACAGTTGAGTACATTCTTAAAAAGAAAGCAAGCACTGGTGAGCTCAACAACATCAAAAGGCCTGGAAGACCACGGAAAACAACTAAAGTGGATGATCGCAGAATCCTTTCCTTGGTGAAGGAAAACCCCTTCACAACATCAACACAAGTCAAGAATACCCTATACAAGAATACAAGAATAACATTCAAGAACAGGAAAGCCAGATTAGAATTTGCCAGAAAACATCTAAAAAGCCCATCATTTCTGGAATAAGATTCTTTGGACTTATGAAACCAAGATTAACTTGGACCATAATGATGGGAAGAGAAAAGTATGGCGAAAGAAAGGAACAGCTCATGATTCAAAGTATACCACATCATGTGTCAAATATGGTGGAGGAAGTGTTATGGCATGGGCATGTATGGCTGCCAATGGAACGGGCTCACTGGTGTTTATTTATGATGTGACTGCTGACAGAAGTAGCAAGATGAATTCTGAGGTGTATAGGGCTATACTCTCTGCTCACATTCAGCCAAATGCTACAAAACTGATAGGACGCTGCTTCAGTGCGCAGGTGATTAATGACCCTAAACACACTGCGAAAGCAACTCAAGACTTTTTGAAGGCAAAGAAATGGAATATTCTTCAATGGCCAAGTCAGTCGCCTGATCTCAACCCAACAGAGCTGCTTTTCACTTACTGAAGACAAGACTGAAGGCAGAAAGACCAACAAACAAGCAGCAACTGAAGGTGGCTGCAGTGAAGGCCTGGCAAAGCATCTCCAGGGAGGAAACTCAGAATCTGAGTTTTGAGAACATGGGCTCCAGACTTTTTTTTTTTTTCAAATCCATTGTGGTGGTGTATAAAGGCAAAATCACAAAAACTCTGTCATTGTCCAAATACTGTACTTCCGGACCTAACTGTGTATGTACATATATATATATATATATATATATATATACAGTTACATACATACAGTACTGTTCAAAAGTCTTAGGCACACTATTTTTATTTTATGACTTCTCAGTACAAAAACATTTTAGATTTTCCAGCACAAAATTAAATGTTACAGACAAAACAAAACAGCATATTATGTAAGAGAGCACTTTTCATACAAAAAACATAATGAAGTCTGTTGAGTTTTGCATGCAAAAATAAGAAGGAAGTGCGACAGTTTCCAGAAGAACTGTGGCTGCTCAGTAAAAGCTAATTTCCTTATAAAACCACACAAATAGTACCCGAGACTACTGTATTTTTTAAAGCAAAGGATCATCACACCAAATATTGACTTTGTTTTATTTATTACTGTTACTGCTCTGCTCGTTATAGTATTTTATTAATGTAGAAACATTTAATTTCATAATTTTTTGTGACAGGTTTTTCACAGAGTTTTTGTGAATTTGCCTTTATACACCACCACAATGGATTTGAAATAAAAAAAAATAAAAATGATGTGATTGAAGTGTAGACTTTCAGCTTTATTTTAAGAGGTTCCACAAAAAAAACGCATTAACCCTTTAGGAATTACAGCCATTTTCAGCAACGTACCTCCATTTTTAGGGGTTCAAAGTGACATAATTGTAAATGTAACCATAATTTTAATACTTGGATGAAAATCCTTTGCAGTCAATGACTGCCTGAAGTCTGGAGCCCATGTTCTCAAAACTCAAATTCTGAGTTTCCTCCCTGGAGATGCTTTGGCAGGCCTTCACTGCAGCCACCTTCAGTTGCTGCTTGTTTGTGGGTCTTTCTGCCTTCAGTCTTGTCTTCAGTAAGTGAAAAGCAGCTCTATTGGGTTGAGATCAGACGGCTGACTTGGCCATTGAAGAATATTCCATTTCTTTGCCTTCAAAAAGTCTTGAGTTGCTTTCGCAGTGTGTTTAGGGTTATTATCCACCTGCATCCTATCAGTTTTGTAGCATTTGGCTGAATGTGAGCAGAGAGTATAGCCCTATACACCTCAGAATTCATCTTGCTACTTCTGTCAGCAGTCACATCATCAATAAACACCAGTGAGCCTGTTCCATTGGCAGCCATACATGCCCATGCCATAACACTGCCTCCACCATATTTGACACATGATGTTGTATACTTTGAATCATGAGCTGTTCCTTTCTTTTGCCATAGTTTTCTCTTCCCATCATTCTGGTATAAGTTAATCTTGGTTTCTTCAGTCCAAAGAATCTTATTCCAGAACATGGGAGGCTTTTTAGATGTTTTCTGGCAAAGTCTAATCTGGCTTTCCTGTTCTTGAATGTTACCAGTGGTTTGCACCTTGTTGTAAACCCCCTGTATTTACATTCATGAAGGCGTCTCTTGATTGTAGATTTTGACAATGATACACCTACCTTCTCCAGAGTATTCTTGACTTCTGTTGATGTTGTGAAGGGGTTTTTCTTCACCAAGGAAAGGATTCTGCGATCATCCACTTTAGTTGTCTTCTGTGGTCTTCCAGGCCTTTCGATGTTGTTGGGCTCACCAGTGCTTTCTTTCTTTTTAAGAATGTACTCAACTGTTGATTTGGCCACACCTAAGGTTTTTGCTATCTCTCTTACAGATTTATGTTGTTTTTTCAGCCTTATGATGGCCTCCTTCACTTGCACTGAGATCTCCTTGGACTTCATATTGGTAGCTCCAGGCGAACAGCTGCCAAATGCCAACACAATACCTGATATCAACTCCAGACCTTTTATCCACTTCATTTGTCTTGAAGTAACGAGGTTGTAGTAATGTCTTGAAATACCTCCAGACCTAACTGTGTATATATATATGTGTGTGTGTGTGTGTGTTTGTGTGTGTCTGTGAACATAGCCCCCTCCAAAAGTATGGAACGGAATGGCAAAGCCCATTCTTTTGTTTTTGCAATACACTGAAGCCATTTGTGTTTGAGATTAAAAGATGAATGTGAAATGATGAATTTCAGAATTTCAGATTTATTCCCTGATATTTACATCTAGATGGGTTAAACAACTTAGAACATGACAACTTCGGTGGCAGACCACCCAATTTCTAGGTGAACAAATGTATAGGAACAGATAGTGTTAAAATAAATGCAAGTAAATAACATGAATGTTTGGTTGCATATCCCTTGCTTGCAGTAACTGCATCAAACTGTTGCATTCTTCTTTTGTGATTCTTTTCCAGGCTTGTACTGCAGCTTCTTTCAGCTGTTGTTTGTTTTGGGGGGGTTTCAGTCTGCTCTTCAGGAAATACATGCTAAATTAAGTTAAGGTCTGGAGATTGACTTGTCCAGTCTAAAATCTTCCACTTTTTTCCCTTGATGAAGTCCTTTGTTGTGTTGGCAGTGTGTTTTGAGTCACAGTTCCTCCCAATAAGATTAGATTTCACTGTACGTTGGCATTAATGTTTCTGTAGACTTCTGAATTCATTCTGCTGATACCATCATGTTACATCATCAATAAATACTAGTGAGCCTGTTCCAGAAGCAGCCATGACACTACCTCCATCAGGAGCAGATCCTTTCTTTCTCCACACTTTGGTCTTTCCATCACTTTGGTAGAGGTTAATCTTGGTTAATCGTGGCTCATCTCTGTATTTATATGCCTGTATATATATGGCGCCTATATTTCTCTAAGTCTTCTTCAAACAGTGGATTGTCATACCTTCAGCCCCGTAGAGGTTGTTGGTCATGTCACTGATTGTTGTTTTTGGGTTTTTCTTCACAGCTCTCACAATGTTTCTTTAATTAACTGCTGTTGTTTTTCTTGGCCAAACTGTCCAATGTCTTGATAGTAGTACACCAGTGGTTTCTTTCTTTTTCAGGACATTCCGAACTGTTGTTTTGGCTATGCCCAGTGTTTGTGCAATTTTCCCTTTTCTCAGCTTCAAAAATGGCTTGCTTTTCTCCCATAGACAGCTCTTTGGTCTTTATGATGGTTTATCCTTTTTACCAACAAATGCAGTCTTCACATGCAAGGATCAAACCAATATTACACATTCAGAGCTATTCATTGTTTAAAGAATCAATCTGACAGAGCATACCTGGGCAACAATAAACACATGTCAGTCACATGTTCCAATATTTTTGATCACTTGAAACATGGGTGAGTTCAAACCAAAGGTGCCATGTTGTAAGTTGTTAACACATCTAGATGTAAATATTAGGAAATGAAAGCTGAAATTCTGATCTATCGTCTCATATACAGCTTTGTGTTCAGAAGAACTGGCCTTGCCTTTCCAATACTTTTGAAGGGGACTGTATGTGTGTGTGTGTGTGTGTATGTGTGTGTGTGTTTTGCATGTAAAGGCATACCATCCCCATTCTGCAGAACCTGCCCAGGCAAAAGTGATGATGAATTCTAGAGACAGAAAAACTAGAGTGAGTCAGGGAGTACAGTGGAAACTCTGATATGCAAATATGATAATATTTATTTTTTTCAACAGATTATTTGAATTTGCATATAATTTGAATGATCATGGAAAAAACGACCCTTTATTTTATGACTGTTTATGTCAGGTTCATGAGGGCATACAACCATTTATTTCACAGGCTTTTTAGAAGTACAAAAAAAAAAAAAACATAAAAAATGAAAATAATGTTTATTTAGAAAATAAATGGAAATCAAAATGGAACCTATACATTTAAGATTTTTAAACAATTATTTGACACCAGATGTGCACTGGTAAAACCTAATGTAATAAATAAACAAACAAACAAATAAATCTTTGTATTTGATTTTACCTGAGTTGGGTCTCTGGTGTATCTTTTGACTTCAGGGGGTCGGGGTCTTTGTTCCACACCACCACCCTTTTTCCTAGAACTCACACATCCCATACTACCAATGGAGATTGACTGAGAGAGAGCGAGAGAGAGAAAGAGAGGTATTATAATTATTTTTCTAATATGTCTTTATAACGACTGTCAATTTATTTACAAAATCTTAACATGAAAAAGTCTTGAAAACCATAACAGGTGTTTGGTCCCCAATCTATCTTCTCTTCCTCCCAGCAATCATTAATATATAAGCAATACTAGTGGCTCCAAAGCCTCTTCACATGCTTATGGATCCCTCTGAAGGAAGGTGTAATGTGCTCAGGTGTAAGTAGAAATTAGAGATGGAAAGAATGTGACAGGGACTGAAATAGCACTTTTGCATCAGATTTACAAACAAGAGGCATTTTAAACATTTTACTGCACCTTACTTTTTGGTTAAAATGAGTCTGATCTCTTAATTATCTAAAAGAGTTATAATCCTCCCTGAAAGCAAATCCAGTTGTAGGATTCTCTGTAGAACCTTTAAGGGTTCCTCTAAAGGGAAAAATGAGGGACCTGTAAATGTATAAATAGAATTTTAAAAATGAGAGTTCATGTTCATTAGTGAAGCATGAAGCTTCACATTCAAAATGTAATTTTTACTGTAATGTAATTTCAGAATAAGAAAGTACTGGTACTTTCATACTCTGAACATTACTGTTAATAATTCACCCAAGTCATTTAGAGCTGAACAAAATTAAGGTGTAACCGGATATCACGATCGACAATCATAGAAAAAAATTTCATAAAGCACATTTACACCTTCTTCAGTTTGTCTCTCTGAGGCTGTGGTTCTCAAAGAGAAGTCATAGGCATACTCAGAGGGTTCGTAATCTAAAGATTTTGTTACAGTGGTGGAAATCACCAACCTACCATTATTATTATACTATTGATTGAGTTGAATGTTAAATCCAAACGTCAGTTACTCAAAAACAAGTTGCCTATTAATAATGTCAAATTGAACCTAATGTGTTGTGTGAGTGGAAAGTTCCATCAAATGCCATCAACTCAAAATGATGTTAAGCATTGCTTCAGCTTACTCACCCAATTCTTAAAAGTTCAGTCAAGGTTCAGAATTCACTCTTGCTCCAGGATGATGATAAATCACATGCTTTAGTTTCACTGGGTAGGTTCTCTTAACTTTGGTTATATGTACTTGTAACTTTTGGCATACAAACACCACATCAACTGTTACCTTCATTTGCATAAAGAGCCATAAGAAGCACTGGGGATTTGCCAGAGTGTGTAGGCTGATTCAGACTCATTTACTGGTCAAAGTAAACAACAACTACAGAAAATATGCTCATCTCACTAATGCCAAATATTCATTAGTGTCAGAAATGAGTCAGGAGTTTGTCTTCACTTGAAAACATTACATTATTGCAGTGGCAATGCCATTAATGCTGTCAAGCCATGCCGTTTCTCTGTGGCATTAACAATAATCTGGTGGGTTTCAATTGAATGAGAAATTATGAATATACTCTTAGAAAAGTCACATTACTTAGTAAAATTGTAGTGTACTGTGAAGAGTTGATATCATTATCTATGTCATGTAGTGGTAAAGCCTACTTTCTCTGTCCACCTGCATGAAAGCATGCTTCCTCTAGTTGTTCTCTCTCTCTTTTTCCATCTTCATAAATAATATAGCATGTCAAGTCAAGTAGGTATTGATATGTGATAAGTAAAGTGTTTGTGTGTTTTTATTGGTTAAGTATGAGTTCATGTCCGTATAGCAGACTCCATGCAGTTGTGCTTGTTTTTAATTGTGTATTGACATGTATGCGCATTACACAGTGCACTTATGTGTACATGTACATTCTAAAAATCTTCCACCATATAAACAGTGTGTGTAAACCCACAGATATCTATATATTTGTTTGCTTCACAAAGCTCTGCTGTTATCTCATCTCACCACAGATCCCAGTTCCAGTCAAAAACACAGTAGCATATAGCTCCTAGCACTTCTGTTTGTGGTTAGAGGGAAAAAAAAGCTTTCTTCTGTCACATAGTTGGTCAACCAAATAGGAACTTCAGTGTCTCCCCAGCCACTGTAAACATCAACGATATATACCATACTGTTCACATCTCTTTAAGTGTTATACTAATTGTCCTTGATATTTTGCCATTTTAATTTTTTAATGGCAATTTCAACACAGTACAGATTTAAAGCTCTGCTATAAAATTTTATTAGAGGTACTATGCATGCTCATGTGTGTCCCCATACCACATTAATAAAAAATAAGTTAAAGTAAAATAAATACATTTAAAATAAAGATATAAATACATAAATACATACATAAACAAATAAATAAGGTGGTGCAGTGGTTAGCGTTGCTGCCACACAGCTCCAGGGTCCCTGGCTCAAGCCTGAGCTTGGCCTGCTGTCTGTGTGGAGTTTTGCATGTTCTCCATGTGGGCTTTCTGCAGGTCCTCTGGTTTCCTCTCACCACCCAAAAACATGCAGATAGGTGGCTTGCCTATGGTAAATTGTGAATGTGTGTGCATGGTACGCTGTGATGGACTGGTGTGAATTCTCTTGCCTTGTGCCCAGTGTTTCTAGGCTCCAGATCCACGACAACCCCGACCAGGATAAAACAGTTACGGAAGATGAATGAATTAAAAATAAGAATAGCGTTTTATTTACATAGCACCTTTTTTCTCAAACTCAGGATTGCTTGCCATAATCCATGAAATCCTAAATATAACACACATGAATCAGAAATGAAGCATACATGAATCAGAATTAATAGAGGTGATAAAATAAGGACAAATAAATATAGTAAAACCTTAACAGCATGAGAGACGGTGTCAAATGCAGTTTCAGTGCTGTGGAGGGGATAGAAATTAGACTGGAAGTGTTTGGAATTTGTTACTAGGTGGACTGGACTTGGGAAGCAGTTTAGCAGCAGAAGGCAGCTCAGAGATTGGTGGGCAGTTATTCAGAAAA
>CM040978.1:19253159-19263303 GCA_022985145.1 Pangasius djambal
GTCGCCACTGGCTTGCTCATTAGGGATAAATTCACAGTGATAAATTCAAATATTTATAATATACTTTTTGTTAATCCATTTATTTCTGTAAAGCTACTTTGTGACAATGTCCATTGTTAAAAGCGCTATACAAATAAAACTGAATTGAATTGAATTGAATATTGGAAAAGTGAACAGAAACGTCAGAGGTATGCTGGTACAAAAAAGACTGAGTCCATTTTATTTTGAAAGAAGTGAAGGAATGATTCACAGAGCCTAAGGCAACAGAGGCCTCAGACTGAATGAGGGAGTTGATGAGTTTATTTACAGTATAGCAAAATGTGCTATCTATCAGTATCACTGCAGAAGAAATGAGAAGTTTCATGCTGCCATCTAGTGGTACAAATTTCTAGGACAGACAAGAATAAACATTGAAACTTTAATTAAACATATTTATACTACAGCTGAGAGAAAGAAAGTCAGCTGCCATTGACCTTACACCGTTGAATTTAGACTTTGGAAGAACTGTTTTTGGTGTCTTTTTCCAACTTCCTCCACAGTATTTTATTGCAGGATATATCTCAGGATATATGCAGATACAGACTTTATTTATTAGAAAATACAATATTCTGAAAACACGTTAACCAAGTCTCCAACAGTTTCTAACCAAAAGCTAGTAGATGCGGTATATACAGTGAATGTACACAAATTAATTAAATGAATATTAAGCCAATATCAAATGGTGTGATTTAATACACTATTCTCACAACTGGCATTAATGGTCTGTCTAAATATAATCAGGAGTTATTGTTGTTATTGTTATAGTTTTCTGTTATTGTTATTGTTTTATATCATCCACATCTGGGTCTCATTTTGGGAGCCAGAGCTAATGTCTGTGACATTTTGTATTTTGTCAAAATGAGATTACCATAATGCACAGGGCAGCATTCATGTTGCCAGACAAGCTTTTCTTTACCCTGCCTCAGACAGAGATGATGCAGTCATGATGTAAACAAACATGCTCAGGTTACATCTCTTTAGCATCACCAACAAGTCACTGGGCAAATTTCCATAACGAAGACATATAAAACATCGTTTTTTTCCCCATGTATTGAATTAATTACAATTCCTTTTTTTTTTCTCATTAAAAAAGGTATGAACACAAGCACTGAACAATTGACAGTTCAGCATTATGATGAGAGATTAGGCACTAAATTATTCATGTTCTGTCACCTTAAGTGCTAATCAGTAACCAACAGATGTGCTTCATAAATCAAGGTGGTGCACATGATCATTTTCAGCACCTCCAGGAACTGCTGCCTTTCAAAACGCCATTATTGCTAACAAGGAACGTAAGGCAGCTTAGGTCATCATGAATATTGGAGTTTGTTGTAAGTTCAAGTATTACTACTGCAGCAATGTGGATTGGTAAATATATCGTTTACAGTATGGGGCAGTGTTGCCCACAAAATACAAACAGCATCTCCAGGGCGTCAGGTTCTGCAGATTGCTTTATTACCCCTATTTGTGCACTCCGGCCTTTGACTGGCTGGGTAACCACAGTAGGTATTGTAGCTTCTGTCAGTGGGTGCACCTTATTACCTGCTTTCTTTAAGACTGGTGGGCTGAAGGCAGGTAGAAAGCTGTTTCTTTCAGCCATGGTTTTATGTATCTGTGTTGCAGGGGCCACTTTAACTTCTCTTTTTTCTTCTGGTTCCAGATCTGAGTCACTTGCATTTGGAAGGTTGAAATAAGTAAACTTTGATCCTGATGACCCAGGCCACTTCTCGAGCTTAGTGGAAGGCAGAGTCCCGTGAAGAGAGTCTTCCTGCCCAGAATGCTGCTCAGGCTCAACTGATGTGGTTTTGTTGTTTTTCCCTTTTCTGTGCCCTTCCCGGAGTTCTGGAGAGGATTCGCAAATTTGTTTCTCTGCAAGTGACCAGTTCCCTTTGTCAATAAGATTAGCATCTCCAGATCCCACCTGTTCATTCAGTGTGATGCAATCAGTTGGCGCATTAACGATATCAGATGCGTTTGTGGCACTGAAGTATGATAAGTCAGTCATTACTTGTGTGCGAGCTTCATGGTAGGAGGCCAGACTAGATACATTGGTTCTTCCAGGACCTTCTCTTTGCTTGGCCTTCAAGGCAGATGGGGATCGCATATTATCTGCACTTACACTACTTGAATTACCTCTTCCATAGAGCCTCTCAATGGTTCTCCTGACAAAACCCTTGGCAATGGCTAACCGGCTTGCGTCATCCTCCCCACTGGATGTCTCTTGTGACCAGTTTCCCCCGCTGTCTGTGGACTCTGGCTGGGAATCAGACAGATCAGAATTCGGACTATGTAGTTGTCTCTGCCCATTCTGGGTTCTAGTTTGGCTCTTAGCAAGAAACATATCCCTGATGAACTTCACTCTGTTAGCCTGAACGCTTCTTTCTGACTCTTGTGCTAATGTGCTGCTTTGGGAATCATAGCTAAATGCTAACGAAGATGAGTGGGCTTCTGAGGTTGTGTCTGCGAGCTTACCTGTTAAAGAAATATTATTTAAGTTACCTGGGTCTGATACCTCAGTGTGATCCACAAATCTGTGTACAGACTTCTCAGGTTTACTGCTAGGCCTTTGTTTACATGTTTCCAGGTTACTGATGAGCTCTGCTATTGAACTATGCTTCTTTTTAGCCTGTGCTGTCTTTATCTCACACACTACGGCTTCTCTGGGGCTACATTCCTTTTGATTATCAATATTTTCTTGATGAACTGTGTAGCATTCTGGTACCTCCACAACCACCCGCTGCTCCACAGAATAAATCTTCTCTGTTTGCTGTCCTGTCTCATGTTCTAGACAAACAGCAAGCAAAGTAGTTTGCATTTCAGGTTGTCCAGTGTTGTTCTTCACACTCTCTGTTTTACTGTATAACTGCATGTGTGTTTGACTCACCAGTCCTTCACTTTGCCATTTTGCTTGGGGCTCAATCATGGAATATTTCTGTTGTAAACCACTTGCCAGATTTATTTGAAGATGTTCTTTATCACTGACCTGATCTACAGAAAAGTTCATATGTTCTTCTTCACAGCTATCTTCTTCTAAGCTGGATTCCGCCTCTTCAGAGGTGGTCAGGCCTTCTTTACTCTTACTTGACTCTGATAATTTGTGGTACACTTCAGTAATTCTACCATTATCCATTTCACTTGCATCCATCAGGTCTTTCAATTCCTCCATTTCTTTATTGCTGTTTAGTGGCTGAGAATATTTAGGATCAGTCTCCATAATGTAATCTTCCTCTACACGGTCATCCTTAGATACAATTCTTCCTTGGGTCACTCCATTCTGTTCACACACTGCCCTGTTTTTGATCTCTTTCATATTTATTTCCTGCTTTGCATATATTTCCTGTTTCCCTTTATGTCTTATATCTTTCTCCTCAGTTCTTTGTTGCTTTTCTTCCAAGATGTTTTCACAGATGTTAGAGTCTAGTATGCAGTCAGCCTGTTGTGTTCTCTCCATGGGACAGGAATTTCTTTCCTGTTCATGAGTTACCACTTTGATTTCTTTTTCAGTGCCAAGCAATGAATGTGCCATAAATACCTCTGAATTGCTGTGTGCACAAACTGCTTTTTCAAGGATAAATTTAACATATGCGTTTATATCTTCAAACACACAGTCAGGGAACCTGATTGTTTCTTCCCTTAAGCCTGATTCTGTATATCTATTTACCTTTTTCTCTGGGAGTGACTCACACAGCTCTTCTGATCTCTCAACCTGATTGCCTCTGATGCTCTCCTTTTCTTGGGTGTGGAGAGCAGCCAACTCTTCTCTAACTCTGTCTGGAACACCTAGCTCTTCCATGAGCCCTTGAATTACCTCCTCCTCAGAGCTTGACACACTGTAAGACCCACCCCTAGTGCACTCTGGTGTGATACTGGAACTAATGGATGTATTGCTCAGTTGTTGGAAACCTTTCCAGCTCTGCAGCAATTGAATAGATGCTGAGTTCTGCAGAGCATTTAAGCTGGCTCTCAGCTGCTCTGCATCCTCAATAGCTGCCACCTCCTTAAGGGACTGAAGCATAAGCAAAGCCTCCGAGCAACTCAGACTGTTCTCTCCTTGGCAGAGCGCATTCAGGTTCTCCAGACCATCCCTCAAAGTCATGACTGAAAGGAATGCTAGGAGCACTCGTGATGAGGAACCAAAAGTAGAAGCCAAGTGTGAGGAAAAGTCCGGCATGCTATTGGATTTCTCCAAACAGGACCGCTTCTTGTGCCGTGTTGCTTCACGGAGTGAATTAATGGAATGGCAGAGCTCATCCAGAACATGTCTCATATCAGGCCTTACTGCCATTTTGACTGTGTATGATTTTTCTGTTGGGAAAACTGGTATTTCTTTCTCTGAAAGTGGACTTAAAGATATATGTTTATCATTTTCACATGACCCTACCAATCCCTGTGTGATTGTAGATTTACATACTTTGAGCATACCTGAATGTCCAGGTTTTGGCTTTCTGTAAAATGTTGCATTCTTAGAAAGGGCTGTTTTCTCCACACCTTGATTGCTGAATAGTGATGCCTTGGACAAAGTGTTGTTTTTGGGTATTTGTTCTATGGAGTGTTGGCTGGATAGAGTCTTTTCTGAAGAAGGATCTCTAGTAAGAGATGTTGGTTTCACATGGTTGTTTGCAGATCCAAATGCGTTACCCAAGGGCTTATCTGTGTTATTATCTTTTTTCACACAGTGGGGAAGTTGCTTTATTTCTTGTTTTGAAGATAAGTTTTCACATGTGGCTAAATTATCTAAAACAGTATAACTTGTCATTTGTGCATTATTTAAAGACATATTTCTTGACAATTGCGTATTTTCTTGTGAAACATTATGGGCAATACTTTTGCTAAATGAATTTTCATTTGGTGATGAATTATCTTCTGAAGACATTCTTTTCCAGTGATTATTTCTCAGAGAGGGAGTCATTGGTAGAGGCACGTTCACTGAAGTGTTACTTTGTGATGACTTTGTGCCTCCTTGCAGTGTGTTAATTTGGGATAGGGATGAGCTCTCTTGGGCAGAACCTCTGGGCAATATGATTCTTTTTGAGGAGGAACTGAACTGCTCTTTCATTGACAGGTTTGGCATATCTCTGGGAGTACTATCTAGTGGAACAGGAAGTGTTAAATTCTTCTTTGATGCCAGTCTAGCACCTGGAGTCTCACAAGTTATCTCTAACTCCTGCGAAGACTTAGGTGGTGGCACCTGCTCCTGGTCAGGAGGTGGTTCTGTTTCACTCTTCTGTAGCCAGAGTTCTACATGTTCATTTAAGACTGAGGAAGAGTAATACAGGGCAGGAATGGAGGTGCTTTCTTTAAACTCTTGTGTCTCTTGCTCTTCTTGCATTGATGTTTGTCGTATTAGGGTACATTTATTGGTTGACACATCAAGTAAATGTTTATTCTGTGAGGTAAAACTTTCACTTAGTTTCCCCTGGTATATGTCTGCTTTGGCAGGATTCTTGTCATTGGTACCGTGTTCTTTTGCAGATAATTCATTTGGACTTTGAATTTGCCTGTGAAAAGTCTTGTGTAATGTGGAAGAAACACTTTTATGACTAATAGGTAGACTGGTTCTTTTACCTTTTAATAATTTCTTGACAGATTTGGCTCTGTACTGTTCAGTCACACCTCTCATAACTCCAGCTTGGTTAAAGATAGCAGCTCTTATTTTCTTTATCTCTTTCAGAATGTCAATTTTGTTATCTTTTCTCCTATAGTCATGATTGGCAATACGGAAAATATGACTCTTTTTCACAATAACCCTTACTTTCTTTCTTTTCTTGCTAGTATCTGGCATTGAGATCATTCTAGGAGCTGAGGTTTTAAAAGATTCAGTTAGAGGAGTATGCATTTTTGACTTTTTGTTTTTGATCTCTGGAGGGATATTTTGTTCACATGATGTATGGAGCTCCAGTGAGGGGAAGAATGTTTCCTGTCTTTGGAGAGACCCATAAACAGTGGCAGGTCTGGGCTCAGACTCTAAATCTTTACTAGAAGAGGGAACCGTGTCAAGGGGTGCAGAAAGTACAGTATCACAAGTGCACATCCCCTGAACACAGAATTGTGTATTGGCAAGGAAACTCTTCTGACAAATCTGCTGCTCATAGATGTGAAGCACTGTCTCCTGCCCACTATCCTGTATTTGCAGATTCTCTGCAGATTTATACGAACTAGCCTGCAATTGTAAGGTGCCTGTGCTACGAGGTTTAGGTACTGGGCATTTATTGCACTGCCTTACCAGGCAGTGCTCCTGCTCATTGCTTGCCTTTTCCCTAGAGGTGTCCAATCTTTGCACAGTGTCTTGGCTCTCGGTTTCAACAGATATTTGTTTTTGTTCTGGAAATGGCTGCAGGGGCTCTTTTATTCTGATGCTTTCCTCTGCCCTACCTTCCAACATCTCTTTATACAGCACCTGAAGACATTCATTAGTAGAGACATTACTATATTCTTCAGGACATCTTTGGATTGCTGAGGCATCAGTGTCAAAATCAGGGGCAATCTCGTCAGCTAAAGCTGCACCCAGATCAGAATGTGAATCCAAGCCACATTTCATTTGACTTGTAACACTTTGCCGACTGAGTGTCGTTGTCCAATGAACAGTTTCCTCCTCTTTAATAGTCAAGCGCACCTTCATCTCTACAGTCATGCTGCCATCTTGATTGACTCGAAAGGATTTCTCAATGTCATCATCAGTCGGCATGCAGATGTATTCATTAGTGTCACCATCCATGCAGGTGTCTGTCCCTGCAACAGAATCCAGTAGCTGACCAGTCTCCATTTCTAGAGAACCAGTGGGGTCATATGCACTTTCTGCAAAACTGTTGTGCAACTGATTTACAATGTAACGCTCTGAAGATGGTGAGAAAGGCCGAGATTTGGTGCTGCTAGTCACAGATTTCTTTTTTCCTTTAGAAGTAAATCATGATTAATTGGATTATTATAAACAAAGCAGCAGAAGAAACAAACAGGACAGTATTTTACCAGACATCACAGACATGGAAGAAGTAGATGTAACAGGAAGATATCAGGGTATCAATTTGATTATCCAGGCCAGACCACCATGAAAGCATTAAAAGGGAGAAAAAGGGAAGAGACTGGGATTAGAACCAGCAATGATGTGAGCGCGTTATGATGCATGTTGCAAGATATAGGTCAAGATGGTTATTACTGCAGATACCAATGCCTCAGCACTTCTCAGATAATCTCAACCACAGACCATCACCCATTTTAACTGCAATACAATTTATAGTTGCATTCAATTTGCAGTACATTTTTCCTTTGCTTTAATGCTTGGTTGTATTAAAGCAAATAATTTTGGATTTATATTTCACATTGCTCACACAAAATGTGTCTTGTTCAATACAGTGGATATAAAAAGTCTACACATGCTTGTTAAAATGGCAGGTTTTTGTGATGAAATAGAAAAAAGAAGGAAAAAAAGAAGAAAAAGAAAAAGAATACAATAACCTGGTTCCATAAGTGTGCACACCCTTTAACTAATACTTTGTTAAAGCACCTTTCGCTTGTTTGGGAAGAGTCTATCAACTTAGCATGTCTTGATTTGGTAATTTTATTGCACTCTTTCTTGCAGAATTGCTCCAGTTCTATCAAATTGTGAGGGAATCTCCTGTGCACAGACCTCTTTAAGTCATTCCACAGGTTTTCAATAGACTTTAGACCTGGGCTTTGACTGGGCCATTCCACAACAATGATCTTCTTCTGAAGCCATTCCTCCGTTGACTTGGATTTGTGCTTTGGGTCATTATCCTCCTAGAAGGTGAAATATTTCTTCATCTTCAGCTGTGTAACAGAGGCCTGCAGGTTTTGTGCCAAAATATATTTGATATACAGTCATGGGAAAAAGAACGGACACCCTCCTTCAATTCTAGGTTTTTATTTATCAGGACCTAAATAACAATTGTGTGGTCCTCAAAAACTTCTACAAACAAACAAATAATCTCAGGTGATAACAAAAAACACAACAGATTTCAATTTTTATTCAATTTTTCCCCAAAAACTAAACCAACATACAGAAACCGGGCAGAAAAAATAAGTAGACCCTTCCAACTTCCACAATCATTAAGAGAGTAATTAGCAGTCAGGTCTTGCCAACGAAATTCACAAGATTAGGTAATCATCAAGAAGTATGACTACCTCTATAAAAGCATAACTTCTGGCAGTTTGGTGTTCTGGAGCACTCACGTGTGTGTCTACATCATGCCAAGAAGAAAGGACATCAGCCATGACCTCAGAGAAGCAATTGTTGTTGCTCATCAATCTGGGAAGCCATCTCCAAACAACTTTAAATTCACCAATCTGCAGTGATTAGGATTGTTTACATATGAAGAGCCTTCAAGGCAGTTGCCAATCTTCCCAGGAGTGGGGATCCCAGCAAGTTCAGCCCAAGGTTAGGCCGTTTAATGTTCAGAGATATAAAGAAAATCCCAAGAGCTACATCTTGTGACATACAGGCCTCTGTAAGCACAATAATACTGTCTATGTTCATGACAGTACAATCAGAAAAAGACTGAATGGCTTTCATGGAAGGGTGGCTAGGAAAAAGCCCCTTCTCTACAAAAAGAATATGGAGCCCAACTTAGATTTGCAAAATTGCATCTGAACAAACCACAAAATTTCTGGAACAATATCCTCTGGACTGAGCCCAAAGTGAAGATGTTTGGTGATCATGCACAGGTCCATGTTTGTCAAAAACCAAACGCAACATATCACCACAAACACCTCATACCGTCTATCAAGCCTGGAGGTGGAGGTGTGATGATTTGATGGCTTGTTTTGCAGCCAAAGCACCTGGGAAACCTGCAGTCATTGAGAGAATGATGAACTCCACTTTATACCAGAATATTCTTGAGACAAATGTGAGGCCATCTGTCCAACAGCTTAAGCTGGGTTGAAATTGGTTCATGCAAGAGGACAGTGATTCCAAGCACACCAGCAAATTGACATCTGAATGGCTAAAGAATAAAAAAAAAATTGAGGTGTTGGAATGTCAAAGTACAGACCTCAACCCCATTGAGATTCTGTGGTGGGATCGTAAGAGAGCTGTGAATAAACAAAAGCCCTCAAACATCAATGAACTGCAGTAATTTTGTAAGGAAGAGTGGGCCAACATTTCTCCAAAACGATGTGAGAGACTGATAAACTCCTACAGAAAATATTTACTTCAGGTTATTGTTGCTAAAGGTTGTTCTGCATGTTACTGAATTATAGGGTGTACTTATTTTTCCCTGCCTGGTTTCTAAATGTTGGTTTACTTTTGGAGAAAAATGACTACATATTGAAATCTGTTGTGATTTTTTGTTATTTTTTGTGTTATTTGTTTGTTTATAGAAGCTGTTGAGGACCACACAATTGTTGTTTAGGCCCTGAGGCATAAAAACATAGAATTGAAGGTGGGTATATTTTCTTTTTCCCATGACTGTATCCATACTTCACTCTATCTTGACTAGAGCCCCTGTACGAGCTGAAGAAAAGCAACCCCATCGCATGATGCTGCCACCAGCATGCTTCACCATGGGTGTAAGTGTTCTTTCGCTGATTTTTTTTACACCAAAGATATCTTTTAAATAATGCCCAAACAGTTCTACCTTGGTTTTATCAGAGCATAACACATTTTGCCACATGGTTTACAGTGATTTAGTTAGGCTTGGATGTTTTTAGTGAGAAAGGGCTTCTGTCTAGCCACCTTACCCCATAGCCCAAATATGTGAAGAATATGAGAGATTGTTGTCACATACAGGGAGTGACCAGTACTTGAACAATATTTCTGCAGCTCTTTAATGTTGCTGTAGGTCTCTTAGCAGTTTTACTGATAAGTTTTCATCTTGGGATGTCCTGTTCTTAGTAATGCCTCTTTTTCTCCACTAGTTGATGATGGCCTTCACAGTGGTCCATAGTCCATGTTTTGGAAATTCTTTTGTACCCCTCTCCTGATCAGTAACTTTTGACAATGAGATCCCATACATGCTTTGTAAGCTCTTTGTGTAAGCTCATGGCTTCAGCAGTGGAAGGAAACCAAGAAGATGCCAAGAAAATCCTACAGAAGCAGCTCTTTCTTTGGGGTTAATCAGAATCACTTACTTGATGACAGGTGTACGGTAAT
>CM040978.1:19263403-19339290 GCA_022985145.1 Pangasius djambal
TTTGGAAATTCTTTTGTACCCCTCTCCTGATCAGTAACTTTTGACAATGAGATCCCATACATGCTTTGTAAGCTCTTTGTGTAAGCTCATGGCTTCAGCAGTGGAAGGAAACCAAGAAGATGCCAAGAAAATCCTACAGAAGCAGCTCTTTCTTTGGGGTTAATCAGAATCACTTACTTGATGACAGGTGTACGGTAATTACTTTTGAATTTGAGGTTGAATGTGATTGGTTCATTTGGAGCACAGTCATATGCCCCATTATAAAAGAGTGTGCAGATGTACATAACCAAGGCATTGTAAGTTTTTTCTTTTTCTTTTTTTCCCCTAAAATATTTCTACTTGTTTTTCACTTGAATTTTGTTGGTTGCTTTATCACATTAAAGGTGGAAAAAGGTCTGATATTATTAATCTTGGTTTCATTTTTATATCACAAAAACCTGCAATTTTAACAGGGGTGTGTAGACTTTTTATATCCACTATATACGGAACTTTTGCCACACAAAATGAAATGAACGCATACCACAACTGCTGAAATATTCTGGCTGTATTCACTATTTGAAGTGGATAAAGAATGGTCGACTTACTGGTCACAGGATGCAGCCTTCCTACACTTTTTGCTGGCAGCCAAGTTGGAGCAAAAGGCTTTTGAACATCATAGTTTCCTTTTCTGAAAGGCTCACGGCCAGCAGCTACCAATACACCCAAACACAAGATCAGAGCAGGAAGTCCATCCACCTGTAATACAGCAAAACATATTTTCACGATTAACTGTGTAACTACGCACCTAAGTGCCATGCCAATTACACGCTACACACTAGCTTAAACAAATTATAAAACTAACATCAAGCAGAATTATCTCTAATGTCAATGTTCTATTAATATTTTCACAGTGCTACCAATAATTATCAAGTTATTTAAAGTGAATTAAAACTCATTAATTAAATATATTGTGTTTTCACGTTATGTTATGTGATTAAATTGTAGTTGTTCTATAACCAGAATTGTTTCCTTCACATGGCTAGTGCCCACTGACACATTTTGGCCACAACTGCAACTGCTAATGTGATTAAATTTGATGTAATAAGGAATAAAATTTGCAGTAGTATTCAGTGGTTAGATGTCTTGACTAGAGTATTCAAGCCATTCCCCCTCTGTCTCAGGCTTTGTCCCAGGATGCAGGCCAGCATAATAGGATGAAATGGTAAAGAAGCTTAATGCTGCAAGGTGATGGGTCATCTTTAACCATGTTATTTATGCTCATAGCAACTATAGACAAGCCCATAATGTGTGAAAACATCATCATACACCACTGTGGTTACATGGTCAAATCTTCCAGAAAAATAATATAAGCATACTTAACAACCTAAAATCCCATGAAATTTCCCCCATTTATTGGCTTTTTTCCACCGTGGCCTTGAGTTTTTTTTTTATGGAAGCAACAATTAAACAGCTGTGGAGTTTAGTCTACATTGCACTTTTGGTTCTGGATGTTATACTTAACATAATGTGTCAAACTAAATTACAGTAATTTACTGTGTGGTAAATTTGACATAGATAAACTTTAAAATATTACAGTAATGAACTTCTTAAGAAATGCATTCAAGCACTAAATGCATGGACCAACGATACATTGCAAATAATTCCTAAGAAAATAAGAATATAACAGAAAAATTGCTCAATAAACTTTGTGATCTGATCAGTAAACTTTAACCATTTTAAACAAAAGGATACAAACACAGAATACTACTGTAAGAGCATTTAACAAATGAAAAATGGGGAGACAACAAGTGCACAAAGGCTTTAATAACCTAAAAGAAACATAACAAATACATTTGAGAAAACAAATGAATATGAATGACCATGAAACCAACAAAAACATGTGACGAACCCAAACACAAAGCAGAAATATATACACAAGCATTAATTAGACCCAGGTGATAAGGATAAAAGTAAGGAAGGCAAAAACTAATGAGCAGAAAGGAGGTTGAGAAAACTAAACTAAAACTAAACCGAAGCACATGGAATCAGAACTCTGGGGAAATTTGCCAAATTTGCAAAGAAAATGTACAACTTTTGGCTTCATAGCAGACTGCTTCTTGTTCATCTTTTTCTCAAGCCTGGTTCACTTGTTGGGGTTAATGTAGAAAGTGCATCTGCTGAATTATTTTAAAAAAATTCTATATTAGAACAATGAAGGCAAAAACACATTTTTACATAGATATTTATATGTTTACACTTTGACACTGACATATATAGTCGATTAATCAATCTAAATCATTATTACCTGCATAAATATGAGAAAGTGTGTAATTAGCTCACAAAGAGACAGTTCAGAAAATATCTCCATCAACTGCCACAAGTATACGAAAGGGGATAGTGCTTTGGAAGGATTGAAAGTGGCAGTTGTTTTCATAAGTCACAATATGATTTTTTTTCTTCTCTAACTAAAGAAAGACAAGTAGTGTTATTTGCCAGTGGGTTTAATCAGGTGTGTCTCTAGCACTAGTTAGACGAATTTAGTGAGCTAACTTAACCAGGTAGCACTCAGTCCCCCAAAACAATGTTACGTTAGACAGTATTAGTGAAATAAGTAACTTAGGCAGAAAGAAGAAAAAATGATTCCAAACAAGGTAAAATCAGAAAGAAACACCAACCTGTCTTGAGAAGGTATTTTCTGCCTGGCCGAGCTTGTATTCACCAGTCCAAAACAATCCACATGTACTTGACTGTATCCATGAATGTGTACAGAGATCGAAGCACCTGAAGACTTAAGGTCGCCTTCACATGGCATTTATTGATGTATTTAATTTATAGTCAACTTACTAACTACTGTAATGCACATTTTATGATTCCCAAGAGTTTTAAGATGTTTCTGACAGTTTTGATAAATAAAAGTAATACATATTTGTGTGTAAGTCTTTTTTAATTGTTGTTTATTTAAACGATCAAAAGATACATTAAAATTGCTTGATAAAGAATTTCATTATCAGTTATTGATAATTGCTGTTAATTTAAAGGATATTTGTTAACTGAACTGAACTGAATTTGTTGATCGTTCAACCACCCTAAAACAGTTTCGTTACAAAAGTACCTTCATAGTGTATTTAGGCTTTGTCTTTTCATTTTATAACGAAGCACAGGAACATTAATGTAAACCTTCACAGCACAGTTGGCATTCCTTCACAGATTAGAAAACAGCCTGTTTCATCAGTAACTCCTAGCAACTGCAGATCACTTGCTAAACTGAACTTCAGGTGACAAAATAAGGTGAAAAGAATGGAAAAAAAACCTCAAGCCTAAAAACTTCAAAAGGGAAAAAAAAAAAAAGATGAAACATTGAGAGTTCTCACCCTCCTTCCATCTGGTGTGTGTAACCTGCGCACAGGGAAGCACATGACCTCAGATATATGATCAAGCAGTGCCTCAAACGAATGTGTGGTCCTCTTCTGCAGCAAAAGTGTATGCTTGACTTCTGGATCTCCATTGCGGAAAACCACCAGCCGCTTTGGGGTGTGCAGTACGGCAGAATGCTCTTTTCTTCTTGTATTGCGTGGGCCAGGACTCCGTCTCTCTCTCAGGCGCCTGTTGCTGTCAGGGCTGGCATGGTACCATGGTGGTGGTTTGCGCCGTGCTTGCTCCAAGTCGATGGGCTTGACAGTGCGTTTATCCGAGCAGATGTACGAATGGCCGTGGTGAAGCTGAGCAAGAGAACGGACTGCTGTCTGGCCACGTGGTGTTGTGATCGTGCGGACTCCAAATGGCAGTGGAACACGCTTGGAAAGGTTGTCTAACAGCGCCTCAAAGGTCTTGAAGGTGCGGTTGTTGATGACCACAGGCAAACCACTAAACTGGGCATCTCCGCTTTTATAGAAACACACACGCCTTGAGGCAAAAGGCTCACTCATGTATGGCTGGCGTGATGGTACCAAGGTATAGCCAGTGCCAAGAGACTGTTCCTGTAATGCAGCCTTCTGCAATGCTGAAGCGTCATTCATAATCTCACTGTAAATGTGGCCTATGAAGGGAGAACGGGAGAGAGGTACAAATACAAAACGCAGAACTGAGTGCACAGAATAAATATGACAGCATAGAAGTGGCATTGTTCCTGCTGATACTTAGATGATAAAAACTTGATCTCACATGTGCTAGAAAGTCCTAGGATTAGGTCAGTCGAGCTTAATCAAGTCCAAAATCACTCTGATGGTTCAGCGTGCTTCACAACCATTTAACAAATGACAGCCCTTTAACGTAAGAAGAGCATCCACCCCTTTTCCAAAAATGGGAAAAATATTGGAGACTATGCAATGACTGCCAATAGCATGGATAAATAGTATAGAATTGCTTAGCGGTCTAAGCAGTATATAATAATTCATTGGCACTAGACAATAGCAGGAAAGAATTCCACAGTGAATTGAACAACAATCGTCAAGTCTGTGAAAGAAAAAGTGATACCGTGCCATCTCTAATTTCTCTAAATTGAATATCTCTTTATCTCATTAGCGGTAATCAACATCCAGGAGACAAACACAAGAACGTGCATAGTAGCTTAATGTGATTTACTATATGAACAATTTATTGCTCTTTTTTTCATGACATCTTGTAGGTAAAAATGTCTATCCAATAGTCTATTCAAGAGTTATAGTAAAGCCTTCAATATAAACATCACAACATCTTATCGGTGGTCATGTCATTCTCTCTGACAAGGCCATGCGCTTAAGCTATTCATATTCTACAAATTCAGCTGACTAAAGTATTTGTATGAGTAATGAGAAATTCTACCTACCAACTATTTAATACTACCAAATAAAAACAATATGAATCAGAACCACACTGCATCTAAAGCAACAGTTAACTTAAACAAAGGAAAAACAAAATGATCTAGCTTGACGTAAATTATGTTATATGCTTTGCATTTGAATGAGACAAAAACTGACCACTGTATTGCTGTATTAAAAATTCATTTTTCTTTTGGTTTGTTTTGTTTCTTGAGTACTAACAGTTGTAATAAGCTTTTAGATAACCAACAAAGGAAATAAAACAAAAAAATATTGATAAAGATCAGTTCTAAATATTATAATATATTTATATTTATATATTATAATATATGTTATATAACATTAACCATTCTTAACCTATATTTTTTTCACCTGTTTTTAAATTTACCCACTAAAAAAACATTAGAGAACTAGATATACACACAGCAACAGGAAAGTTACTATTCCATAAATTCTGTAAACAAGTGCTCAGAGAAGCCAGTAGACTAATATGATATAATTTTCAATTAATAAAACACACTGAAAAAGGATTTCCACACTTACCAAGTTTCCCATATTGAGCTGAAAGGTGTTTAACTGCTCTCTCATGTTGGTCGGTGGAGTGCAGCTGGTCGGTGGAGACTGAGAGTTATTTTGGGCAATGGCTTCACCATTAATTTGCTTAATCTTTGCTCACTGCTAATCCCAGGTACATGGAGGAGAAAACACATCACAGAAGGGTGTGTGTATGTGTGTTTGTGGGCATTTACATGTGAGCGTGCATCTCTGTGCCCACGTAAGGAAAGAGTTCCCAAGAGATAGGAGTTAAACTCACAATTTTAGCTCCTATGCAATTGAACTATTTACACTGCCAATGCCCAATGTCAGGTCACAAAGTACACTCCTTACTTTCGTAACTGCATACCTTTCCCGTTAGCTCCACTGTAGTTTCTGACTAAATCAAAGTAGTTACTGAATAATATGAGCTAAGATAAATAACTGAACAATACACTGGGACAAGCAGTGTGTGTGGCCCATATATAAATGACTCAGATTACATTTAAAGTATGTTTAAAAATGTTATGTGCAATTGGCAGAATAACTTAAGTACAATATTTGGTAAATATAACACTCCAATATGTGACACTGACCCAACTCTGTGTTTCTATGTTTTAACTACAGATGGCCACTGGTTCTGTACTTAATCTCATTTGTGTGCTTTAAAAGGATAACCCCAGGACTGTGTGTGTGTGTGTGTGTGTGTGTGTGTGTGTGTCTACAAGAGTGAGAGAGATGGCAAATAAGACTGATAACCATACTGGTCAGAATATTTGATATTGTACAAGATGTACATTAATTTACTTTGTCAATCATTAAAGAAACTGAAAAGAGACAGAAAGAGAAAAAACGAAGGCTGAATAATTAAATTAACAAATTAAGGCAGAGCAATTTAGACATTTCACAGGTTTTAAATACATTCTTCAAACACTGGTGATACAAATGTGCCAAAGCTTGTCATGGCAGTGAAGCACTCTAAATTAATTTAAGTAGTAAGGTCTCTTTCTGCCATCACAAAACAATCGAGGAGTCAAACTCCATTTTAACTCTATTTTTTAAAAAATGGAGTCAGTATACACACTGACTAAACATTACATACAACCCAGAGAGACATGCATGCAAACATACATATAGATTATTGAGCATACAGTATGAAGTTGGAATAAGTTCAAGAAAAGAGAATTTATCACTGCCAATATACCCTTTTTCCACAGTGTGTGTATACACAGGGAAGAGTGTTAGATGTGAAGGAACTGCAGAAGTGTGGAATGCCGGTGTGGTCTCCTGTTGAGTGTGTCCTATTCCCAAAACAAAACTGAGAGGAGGAATGTCAAACATTCACCAGAAGTAAGCCTTTTCCTGCTACTGATAAGAGAATCTGTAGCAGAATGGTGTCTCATGACAGAAATATCAGAATTATGCCTATTCATTGCTTAATCAGCATAAATTCTGCTGTATTATAATATTCTTACACGCACACACACAAACACAAACACACACACAAAGGCAAACTGAGGTCTCTTCCCCTTTAGATCTAAGCGCTGCAGTATTTAGATGTGTGGATGGAATGTGTGTGTATCTATATTTAACACTTCGCTGCAGTCTCGGCGCCGGCTCCAGATCCCCGAGCCCTCTTTCAGTGGGAAACTATTTGTGACACATTTAGGATGAAATAAGGGATATGTTTGATATGTGAAACATGTATGACTTGTGTTTGTGTGTGTGTGTAGTGTGTATACACACAAACACACAACAGCAAATGGCATTATCCCGCCCTACCTGCCAGTGCCAACCTCATTCTGGCTGTCCATTTCACCTGCACTCCTGATGACCCTTCTAGTGGATGACCTCCTACCAAAAGCACTGCTGGAAACTGAAACTCAGTTTGACACATTGAGATAATTCCAGGGGTTTTTTTTTTGGGAGGAAGCAGAGGATTGTGCTGCTCCAGCTCCCTGCTGCTCCAGGTCCTGACCGATCTTCCACTGGAATTCCCTGTGCTGCCCTACAACCTCCTGCTATGCCAGCCTGACGATGTACCTAGGCTACACACAGGTCTTTCCGCAGTTAACCGCTGTTAACACACACACACACATGACAAAAACAATGGACAATAGACACTTGAAATGAAATGTATGTCATCCTATTAACATATTTGATAATACATAGCCCTAGGTTATGCCTTAAGTGACTACTACTACAATATATAATATTATTTTATGAAATGCTATATAAAACTTCTGATACACCCATTTTTGTCATAAGGAAATAGCTATCAGAGTAGATTACAACAGAACAATAGCCTCACCTTTAGCTTGCTGTCCATAAATTTAACCTACACACACACACACACACACACACACACACACACACACACACACACACACACAGTTCACTAATCCACTCATTAAACTGTTCTTAGCTCTTTTGTAAAATTTTAAATTTGATTTCTGAAATCTCAAAAATATTACAAAAGATACTATTTCAGCTTAAATCCACACATGCTTAATTTCTAATTAGACTCATTTGCCCTATATGCTGAAAAATCCAGCTTAGTCTGATCAGTAACCAGCTGCCAAAACACAGGCTGAAGTGGTCAAAGTTATTTCGCAGATTCCTTACATGACTAAATTTATCAGTAAACGTTTGAGATATTCTGCAGATCCCCTAAGGTGACATAGTGATGGAAATAAATATGAGATGGGAGGAAAATTTCTATTTCAATACTTTTGTGTTTGTTCACAAAACGTTTGTGTTCTCTCACAAAGATATTTGCGGTCTCTCAAATATCTCAGCGAGAGAACGCAAAAGTTTTGTGAGCAAACGCAAAGTTTCATGTGGGAACGAAAAGGTTTTGCGAGCGAATGCAAAAGCATTGAAATAGAAATTTTCCTCCCATGTCATATTTTTTCCATCACCATGTCACCATGCAAAGTAATATTAATTTGCCTCAGAGTTGTGTTATTTTCTTTAAAGCAACTTGTCTATCATGAAGCATTATTAGCCTTATTTAAGAAAGCAATTCAGAAGTTTCCTTTCTACCAGCTTGGCCTATTAGCTGATCAGACCAAGATGGATTTGCTTGGATAATAAATATAATCTGTACATAAACCCTTTCAGTGTTTCAGGTTCATAATAAGAAAATGAAACATACAGTCAGACTAACCTCTATCTGAATTATTTCTAACATCACACTACTGCTCCTTCTAGCTCAGCCTGTGTGTTTTGGTAGCTGAGTCAGAACACCTGGCTTTTTCAACAGTCCTGAGTTTGAAGACTTCAGAATAATGACATGAGTCATGTTATATCTGTAAGACTACAGGCCTCACTAGGTAATTCTATCTAAAACTGTTAACTTTCATAAATGAACACATATAGGCGACAGGACATTAAACGAGGTGGTATACGTGAGGCGTTTTCCGCCATCTTCTCTCAGGTCACACACGTCTCGCGTGACTTATGCAGCGCGCGCGCCCTCTGGCGGGAAAATCCCCAACACTCACACAGGATTCATAACAACTGACTACAATTCACTTCTTAGCTCTTCACAAGGCTTAAAAAAAATATTTTTTTTCTTAATAAAAAAACAAAACAAACGAAAAGCCCTGTCGAAAAGTCAAATCGACATGTTTGTTTGACAGCGCGGTTCTTTAGGGACACTGCAGTCTGCTACAAACCGAGGCTAATAGCTAAAGAGCCTGACCTTGGCTTCACTGAAGGCTGCTAACTTTTTTGTTACACTTATTGCGTTGGTACATTATTACCCGAAATGTGTATTTATAATCCGAATATATCCTATCACGGAACAGACCAACAATCCATTTAAAAAAGAAAAATGTTCTTAATCATTCTTATTTTTATTTTGAGAACCCCATAGCTATAGTTTATGCAGTGCACGTCAAGATACAGGCTCAGTACACTGTACACACTAACTCCACAAAACATCAACCTCACAGCAGCTCATGTCCCAGGCTTCAGCAATATTTACCTAAACCTTATTACTATTAAAATGCTAACAGCATTATAATACTACCAGTATGAAAATGTTCTGCATTATGCATTATTATATTATATAATATATTACTAGTTGTTGTTATTTAAGAGTTACACGTGTTGAAGCCTGTGTCTGAAATGGTGGATAACTTCCCTTTCTGTACAAACAGTAAAGTGCATTATGGATTCTGTGCCCTCTAAGACCATGGCTCTCACTGTGGGCTTCCACAGTATGTTTGTTTGTTTGTTTGTTTGTTTTCTTACAGGAGTGGAAATAACCCACCGATATCAATGCTATTATATAGATCACTGAATTCTTCTAGTTATTAACAGGTTGACTTGTAACTTTTATACCAGTCTATTTATGAGGTATAATAACACTGAATGGGTTTAATCCAAACCTCAAGAACTCAAAAAAAGTAGGTCTATAAATATTTTAATGTAATGAGAATTTGAATAAAATTATTAATTATTAATTAATTCATTACTTATTAATTATAAAAAAAATTATTGTAAACTAAGTAGAGGCATTATTAAATGATTTTCTGATGATTTTGCTGCTTAAATCTATAATGATGCTTCACTTACAGAAAGTCAGAAGAAAACAACATTATCTGCATTTATGCTGGTTTTGTCTGTTCCTGTTCTGCTCAGGTGTGAATGTGGAACTTCAGTGTTAAACAGGAACATTGCTGCGACCCCACTTTGGGACATGTGTGGGAAACACACACACACACACACACACACACACACACACACACACACACACACACACACACACACACACACACACACTCACAGACGTCTGACCCTGACAAAAGTCTATGCCCTGTGTTATGTTTTGACCTTTCTTCTTTATTTAGTTTTATTTTGGTGTATTTTTATTTAGGAGGAAATCCTTCTCTCTTTCCCAGACTAGTGGAAGTTCTGTCAGTTTTAGGGAACTTTGTTTCCTGCGCAGCTGAGGATGTTCCCAGCTCATCTTTCATGTGTTAAGTAGCCGAGACAATATCTGAGCCAAGGAAGTGCAGACAGTTGCTCTTGAAAAACTTCCACAAATGCTCCAGTATTCAACACAATGAAGCACAATTCATCTTTTTGTTCAGAATTTCATCAGCGACAGCTTCCGAAAAATGACCTATTTTTAAGATTCTAAAATTACTATATTGAAAATGTTTTATATGTTTTATACAGTTTAAAATAATTACAGTACTGATTTGTACATTTAATAGTCATGCTCTATTAAAGTAGCTCAAATCAAGAATAACAAGAAAAACATATGGAACAAGGTAGCAAATAAATAACGCAAATTGTAGGATAATTCCTGATTGGCTGTTTACTGCTTAGAGCAGTAAAATATACCATAATTAAAAAATAAGATAAGAACCTAATGCTTCATGCATGACATAGTTTATACTGTTATAAGGCTCAGCTGCATAGCAAACCCATAAAATTGTCCTATTACTACCCCTGAAAGATCTGCTTCAGGCAGAGCAAAGAACACACGTGATTTACATTATTTAAGAGGAGTGAAATAATGACTGTTGAAATTTAATCATTAAAAATAAAGAAACCAATATTTTTGTTAATAATACAAGTTAAATATATTGCAAATGGACATTTGAGCTGGTATGGTTGACATTTCTCCCTTTGGCCTCATGCTTTGAGGCTTATGTAACAAAACAACAGCACTACTTTTGTGCGTTTCAAAAGATTTTGTGTGAAGGCCAGGGTGGCAAAGACGTCGGGAAAGCTCATTTAGAAACACGTTGAATTACATCAGTCATTGTATACAAGGATGGAAATTTTTTAAAACAAGCTTATTTTTAATTTTCAGGCAATTCATGCACAGGTTTCTATTATAGTAAACATTCAAAGCTAGACTCTTGCCTCGCTGGAACATTTTTAAAACTGTGTGATTTTATATTATACACACACACACACACACACACACATATATATATATATATATATATATATATATATATATATATATATATATATATATATATATATATATATATATATATATATTCCTAAGGGTCAAATAAGTGAAAATAGCTTGTTGTGTCAGAGCTGGGAGCGCTGATCAAGTGTAAGTTTATATTTAGATGTGCACAACTGAAGCGGGTTTGGTTTGGGAAAGCCATGCCTATGAAAGTGATAAGGCCAGGGAGGAGACTCATATTCCAAGGATTATAAAACCGAGTCACTCAGCCCCACACACACATGTGACAAACACACATACGTTGACGTACACATGCACTCTCTCTTTCTCTCTCTCTCTCTCTCTCTCTCACACACACACACACACACACACACACACACACACACACACACACACACACACACACACATACATTCCGTTTCAGACAGGAGACGCCCGGTCTATTGCAGCTGCCTCTTCTGATGGACATTGTGCCCTTCTGTGCTTACAGAGCTTGTGTGTATAAAACCGTACACACTCACAACTCCCTTATTTCCATATTGTTGTATATGTGAGGAGCGCTTGTCAATACCAACTGTCTGTGGTGGACAATGTGCCTACATACAATGGATATACAATTCCCCTGTTAAAATGGCAGGTTTTTGTGAAGAAAAAGAATGAAACTATGATAAATCATGTCAGATCTTTTCTCACCTTTAATGAGAAATTGCAAAGTATATAAATAAAGTGAAAAACAATCAGAAACCTTTTTACGGAAAAAAGGAAAAATAAAAACTTACAATACCCTAGTTGCATAAGTGTGCACAACCCAAACTAATACATTTTTGAAGTACCTTTTGAATTTTACACCTCTCAGGATTTTTGGGTGAGTCTATCAGCATGGCACATCTTGACTTTTTCCCACACTTTCTTGCAAAAACATTCTAGATCTGTAATATCATGAGGGTATCTCCTGTGTCAGGTCTGGGCTCTGGCTAGGCCATTCAAAAACATTGATCTTCTTTTCATTAAGCCATTCATTTGTTGATTTGGATGTATGCTTTGGGTCATTGTCATGCTGAATGGTGAAATTCCTTTTCATCTTCATCTTACTAGGAATTATGGAATTATTATATCAATTGGAATTGGTTTTATTAGACCATAACACATTTTGACACATGGTTTGGTGTGATTTAGTTGAGCTTAGATATTTTTTGTGAGAAAGGACTGCCATGTAGGCACCTTACCCCATAGCCTAGACATGTGAAGAATACAAGAGATTGCTGTCACATGCAGAGTAATCAGTACTTGTCACACATTCCCGTAGCCCTTTTAATGTTCCGTTGGTCTCTTGGCAGCCTCCCTGGTACGTTTTTGTCTTGTCCTTTTGTAAATTCTGGAAGGACGTCCTGTTCTTGGTAATGTCACTGCGGTGCTCCATTTTCTCCACTTGTTGATGATTGCACTTGTTGATCACGGTGTTCCATGGTATTCTTTTATACCCCTTTCCTGAACGATAACGAAACGAGTGAGATGTTTTGTAAGCTCTTTGCGGACCATGGCTTCAGGAGTCAGATGAAACCAAGGAGATGTCAAGAAAATCCTACAGAAATAGCTGGTCTTTATTTGGGGTTAATCAGAATCATTTCACTGATGACAGCTGTATGATAATTACTTTTGAACATGAGATTGAATGTGATTGATTCATTCTGAACACAGCCACATCCCCAATTATAAAAGAGTGTGCACACTTATGCAACCTGGTTATTGTAACTTTTTTTTCCCCCTATTTTTCCCAAAAATGTTTCTGATCGTTTTTCACTTAATTTTTACATGTTGTAATTTCACGTTGAGGGTTGAAACATTTCTGACATGATTTATCTTGGTTTCATTTTTTACATCACAACAGCCATTTTAACTGGGGTGTGTATACTTTTAATATCCATTGTATGCGCACATATACAACTACAATACATTTTTTTTCTTTCCAATATTGTTGTCACAAAGTTATGTGCAAGGCTCTGTTGTCTTTCTGTGCCTGCAGTCAATTTGCATTAGTTGCCTGTTAATATGGGCATTAGTTAGGTGCTAGCCAGCTAACCCCAACCCCACATACAGGTGATTCAGGGTGGAGACAGGGCCTATTGTTTGGCCCTAGGCTCACAAAATGAAATGCGCACACACACTTACCAAGTGGTCCACACTGTGTGTGTGGGAATCTGGAGGTCTTCGTGCAAAAACCTGTTGCTGTTTCCGTCAGTAGGCTAAAAAGGGACGCGGGGTCAGTGTCAGTGACCTCCTCTGAAAAAGCCTCTTCCTTTTGCAAACAGAAAATGAACGCACTCATACTACACACTCGAACAACACGCTGATCGACGCAGAGTAATTGTTTCTATTATGGGACAAAGCGCAATACGTGGTTCCTCCATTGGCCTGACTTTTATTCTCAGGCTCTCACAAGCCTTTGTTTGCGGGTAGGAAGGTGTGTATGTGTGTGTGTGGAGAGGTGGGGTGTGGGGGGGTGAGTTGGAGCTCAGGTCCTTATTGATGTTAATGATGGACTTTGTTTGGTGAAGGTGAAGAGATTACGATCATATTTAAGCCATCAAAGCCAACAGAGCTGCAATAAACAGGAAGAAGTGTGTTAATCGCAGTTCCTGCAGAATGAACACACACACAAACAACCGCATGCACACACAAACACATAAAGGGGAGAAAAAATGGGACAGAAGTACACAATGCAAATATCTGTAGGGGTGTAAAAGCTAATAGTAATAAAAGCAATGACAAAATGTTCATCGCTGAGATGTTTATTTCTTAAAAGTGCAAAAAAGTATGAAATTACATTTTAATACATTAATGACATTTCATTTTATAAAAGGACGTATGTACAGTGTTTTTCAGCATTACTGTGTCTCCTTTAAAAACATTTTAAAATTTTAAAATGTTTAATTAAGCAAGTTTAAGTGAATTTATACAATTCATACAATTCTAAATATTTATGAGTTCATAACTCCCTTCATTATGTTCTACAAATATATATACAAATATAAATGTGTATGTCTCTGCAAGATGTGGCACCAGTGTGTTAAGTCATTCAGAAGTCATTATTGGTGGCTCAGGGCTGTTTGCTGCGATACAGGAGCTTCAGGTGTTGTTATAGTTAGAGTAGTACACAGCAGTGCTAGCATCAGACAGTACAGTAGAGATGAGGTCAGACCCCTGCATGGGTGCATGAGGAAGCCCATATGACAGGTACTGCTCAAATTCACCACAAGCCATTTCATTTAGCATCTCAGGAGCATGCCGGCACGTCTCTGTATGTGTATGGGAGTGTTGGTCAGAAGGGGTGTGTGAATGCGTGTGCCCTTCTTGCGGAGGTGACTGCTGCTCGAGCGGGCGTTTCACCTGAGAGGCAGGGTTGTAAAAAACACCTAGAGTAGACGGGCAGCCCAGATATGCAGGGGGCGGGGCCTGATTAGAGCCAGGTGACAGGCTTCTGTTAAAAAGGGCCTGAGATAATGAATGCGCATGGTGAGGATTGATATTGTGGCTGATATTATGATGCATGCTGCTATTTGCATTACCGAGTTCCTGAGGGTGTGAGCTGCTCATTAGATTGGCTTGTGTGTTGCTGTGAGCGTGTACTAAATGTAAGCTGGAGGTGGTGTGTGTGTGGACCTGTGAGTGCGTCGTGGCATGTGAGTGTGTGTCATTTCGTACTCTGCCTTGAGCCTGTGTACTAACGAGGGGGTGCTGGTGCCCTAGAGGTGCGTACTCTTGTTGGTGATGGTAGCTGTAGGCCATGTGAGAGCTGTCCTCCTGAGAATGGCCAGTGAAGTACACACTCTCTGTCCCCATCGCATCCATCGGGGAGGAGTCAGGAGTGGGAAGGCTGTAGTGCTCAAACAAGCCCTGGGCATCGCAGTACTGAGACAGACCAGCCTGAGGCAAACCCCCTGGGGGGAGGGAGTAGCCCACCTCAATGTTCTCCATACTGAGAGCACCCTGGGGCTCACTTGCCCCAGGCATCAGGAAGCCAGAGTCCAGGCGCTTGATTCTCTTCACCTGTTTGCGGCGACGAGGCCGGTACTTGTAGTTTGGATGATCCTGCATGTGCTGCACGCGCAGTCTTTCCGCCTCCTCCACAAACGGTCGCTTATCCAACATGGACAGGGCTTTCCATGACTTACCTAACAAAATACAGAGTTCGTTTAGCTCAAACGAAAAACATCGTCAACATCAAATGTACAAAATGTTTATCTTAAAAGGTTAAACACTATATGTAGACCATGTACAATATGTATCAAGTTGCAGCTGGATAAGACTTCATTCTTGGGATATCTTGCCCAGTAAAAGAGAGCAAATCATTCCTAGCAGAGTTTCTGCAACGTTTTTATACAGACCTCACAATTCCAAGGTATAAAAGGAAATGAATAAGCGCAGCTCCATTACCAAACACCTTACTGCTGGTGCAATACTGATTACATTATACACATTCAAACCAAATTGTAAAGATTATAGCCTTGCACATATGTAACGCTTGCAGTAAGGAGAAATATAGTATATGTCTTTTAACAGATTTTGAACACCGTTCTAACATTGCACCAGATGGTGTCAGCGGTAAATAATAACAAACGATTAAAAAAAAAACAGCATAAAATAGAGCACAGTGGACACTACAGCAAGTAATTTTCATATGTATTACTCATAAATGTAATATAATGAATGCAGCTTCTAATAAATTTCATATAGGCGACAACAATTATTACGCATAATATTTACTTTAATATTTAAGCAACTTTTTCATCAGGTCTTGAGGTGTGCGTTGCAGAGACCTCACATTAGGAGGTTAAGTGCCTCAAGGGCATAATGGCTGTAGCAGTCTGTTATCAGTTACAATCAAACCAATGACCTTTTGATTCCTAGCTATGTTCCATCTGCTAGCTGTACTATTTGAGGAAATATATATTCTAATGTTGCCCAAATCCCTTAACAAATCCACTTATGAAGTCACTTAACACATAACAGCGCTGGGTACAATTTCATAACTAGCTTTTATTACTCATGTCTCTTATGTTATGAATAAACAAATTTGCATTAAATATTTTAGTAAACTAGAACAAATTTTGAAACAATAACACCCTAGGGGAGAGATTCAATGTTTAAGGGTGATACTAAAGATTCAATAAATCTAAACAAATAAGTTTTGTAGAGTAAAAATCAACATCTGCTAAATGCAAAGCATAATAAAACTATTTAGTCCTGATCAACAAAGAGTTAAATTTGGAAAGGATTTCTAAAGGAAAGAAAGTGATAAATTCACCAGTTCATACTTAATAATAATAATAATAATAATAATAATAATAATAATAATAATAAAAGACTCCTGATTACTCTATCAGTATACTGCAGCTCCACAGTATATGATTAGGCTAATAGTTAAAGGCAAGCAGTGCTGTATGCCTGCAACTCACTACACTGTATAATGAGAAAGTTGCAATTATAAACGTTTTGTTAAAAAAGCATGAAGTTTTTGCTAAATAAAGTGTAACGAATAAAATCCAAATCAATTAATTGTGAATGCGGTTTGTTCCATTTAAAATAATGGCCCTTCCTCCTTTCAGTAAATTAAGACCTTATGAAATTAATCTCTGCTGAAAGGATTTTTTTCCCCTAAATTAATTAAGGTTATATAACATTTCAGGAGGTCGATCCCTCAATATAATGTCTACTGAGGATTTCATTCTAATAAGTAAGGTGATACGTTTAGAAGGTAAGTCGAGTTGTCTTGCCAAGAAAAGCAAATTCAGGTGAGCAGAAGTCGAGGTAAATGCAAGTGGTAGAGTTTTAAGGTTATGCCACACAACTTTCACGGATTTAACAGTGGTGTTGCGCATAAAGCTGCCGCCACTCACCGAGCATTTTGCTGAGCTCGGCGTTGTGCAGGTCGGGGTTTTGCTGTGCCAGTCTCTTGCGCTCGTCTTTGGCCCACACCATGAAAGCGTTCATCGGCCGGCGGATGCGCGCTTCGCCTTTCCCGCGCGCCGCCGCGCACGCTTCGCTCTTGACTTTGGCGTGCGCTCGCGGGCTGAGCGGCTCCGGCCACGCGCACTGAGCCGCGCCGGCCATCATGGCTGAGCTGGTCCCGCGGGCCTGGCTCGGATCGTCGCTGGCGTAGCCCGCATCGGGACTGCTCATCTCGCGATAACCCGCACCCTCCGATAACCGCGGGGCCGAGAATGACTTGTTCTTCTTCTTCTTTTTTTTTTTTTTTTTTTTTTTTGCTAAGCTGTAGTGGAGCCGGATAAACTTGACGCGCGCGAATGTGGACGGAAAAGTTGGATCTGGTGCAGGTGCTTGCGCTTCTGCGCTTCTGCGCTTCTGGAGCAAGAAGATGCGAGTGACCCGCTCCGGGACACTGAAAAAAGTCGGAATAACGCTGAGGGATGCCGCGAGCTTTAAAAGCGCAGCAGCAACCAATAGCGCGTGCGGTGGGAGGGCTCGCGCAACACCGCCGAGGAAGATGGGACATTAGAGTTCATCAGCCAAGCGAGACTCACTCACAAGCGCTGAACCCCCCCGGGACCATGGAGACACCAGAGCTGGAATAACCCCTCTAGAAATTAATCATATGATTGGGTTATAAAGCATTCCCTTAATTAAAAAAAATTGTCGAAAATATTTGATTTGTGTCATTATCTAATTCGGGGGCTCTTAAGGCCTAATTCATTAGATTTCAGATTAATGAAGTCTAAAATGCATGCACTTCCTATCATCACTGAGAGTCCACAAGAGAGCTGTTATAAAACTTTCCCCTAAACTTTTTTTTTATGTCAGAGCCATTCATAATGCTGCTCTTTCACATTTCGGGGTGTCGTTTGTGACTTACTTTTGTTGTAAAATTCAGCAGTTTGGCCAAAAGTATTGCTGGTTTGTTGCTTGAAAAATGAAGTGAGATGATCATTTTGTGTAGAGCCACATCTGTTCATGTCTTTGAACAGGAAACTGGTATAAGAGCTGTAAAGTTCTGTGTCACTATACAACGACTACAACACACAGGACAAAGAGAAGACCTGTTTTACCTCTCTCTCTCTCTCGCTGTGTGTGTGTGTGTATGTGTGTGTGTGTGTGTGTGTAGCTACATTTGCAAACAGTGGTGAGAGACAGAGAAAGCAGAGATAGTGACTTGGAAAACAAAGATTTTAAAGATTAGACTGCTTAAACACACACTTCCTGCGCTTCTTCTCATTGTACACAGTAACCTGGTTGCCTTAACATGTTGACTTCATGTCTAAGTAAGGATGATTAATTGGTATGATGTTGTTATATTTCAATGAAAAGTTGTGTGTGTGTGTGTGTGTGTGTGTGTGTGCATGTGTGTGTATGTGTGTCAGAGTGTGTGTGTGTGTGTGTGTGTGTGTGTGTAAACCTGACCAGGTTAACCGGGCTCAGGTCTGTTCCGGGAGGAAGTGGCGTTGGTGGGATTGCAGTGCAGGTGTGTTTAACAGGAGCTTCTGCTCGGATTTTTCGCAATTTGTCATAAAAGGGGATGTGTGATTTGAATGATTCCCACAAACTTACGAAATACTTCTTATTACAGGTAATATTACCGAGTCAAGAGAAATGAATGACTCACTGTTAGAAATAAAACAAACTGTTAATATTCTTCAAGCATACAGCAGTAGATCTACAGCATCTCATTTGGACCACTGTCTAATGTCAATATGAAAAATGTTTCAATAAATACAGGCTTGTTTGGTTTGATATGTATTTGGGTAGAAATATTGAATCTCCTAATCAAAGAGTTTGCTCCAAAAGAAAGTCACTTCTTTATGTTCCTTGCAGAGGAATCACTGAAGCATTTCATGTACAAATGAATTTCATTTATACATGCACATTTTAATATTCTGAGTAGCGACTGAACAATTTAAGCAATATTACATTCTCTGCACTGATGCTACACTATTAAACAGTTAAAAGGCAGTGATTTAATTTTAAGCAGTGCTATAGCCCACTTAAAATGTAAATTATATTAATTATCTGCAATATCTGAGCACAGGAATTGTAAAATAAGTTGTGTCTCTTTCTCCATGTTCTGCTGTATGGGAAGAAGAGAGATTTAGGGATGGTATGCACATAAAGAGCATAATCTGACAAACAAAAAACCAATAATATGCTGAATTAGTGCTCTTTATTGTTCCTGTCTGTTAGCAATAATGTTTATTTCATTAACATTATTAATGTTTCACAGAACCATTTCATCTACTGGAGTAGTTTAGCAGAAGGTGTATTATGAGAAGTTAGTACACCTTATGCGTATGCTGTTCCGAGAAGAACTGGGAACCTCACCTAAACCACATCCTATTTTTCCAACAACCTTATTCTGTGTTCATGCATGTGTGTGTGTGTGTGTGTGTGTGTGTGTGTGTGTGTGTGTGTGAGTGTGTGTATGTGTTTGTGTGTGTTTGTGTGTGTGATGTGATGAGAGAAAACAGTCTGTCTGCATACTTTACCTTTAATTATAATTATATAAATATGATGATTAGGTACAAGTTAAAAATATCTTAGTCTTTTTAAGTATGGGCAAATTCCAGCCTCAATCTTCACACTCAGGCACACAGCAACACCTCATCAACTCTCCCACCATCACACACACTCACCCACACCCACACAGTATATTTGGACCTCCACACATCTCTATTGTTCCCCTGAGTAAGGGCACAGAGGGAGTGCTGGTTCGGTATTACTGTCATCATCTATTTTACTACCAGAGACTGAATATGTTGTATGTGTGTGTGTGTGGTGCTAACACATATACAGCTTCCGCTTGACTCATGTAAAAAGCAGCACTCAGGAGCCAATGCTATTGTGTAATTCCCCAGAAAGGCTCGCCTGGCGACAGTCTGTGTGTGCATGTGGGAGTGTGTGCGAGTGTATGCGAGTGGGTGGGTGTGTGTGTGTATGTCTGAAGGCGGACAGTGTGTGCTCCTGCGCCAAGGACAGGAAGCAGTTTGTGGGGGACAGGAAATGCACGCTGAAGCAGTAGCTCAGATAAGAATGAGAGACTGCTCCCTCATATACACACACCTCACTCCACCCCAGACTCCCCTAGGCCACGCTGGTGCCATACAGACCTGCTTACCCACCCTGCAACTGTTCGAAATGCTAAAAGTGTTAAAATGACCTAAGAGACCTGAAAGGGACAGTCAGTGAAAGTGTCAGTGATTAATAGTCAAAACAGATTGTTTATCCATTAAGATAGAATCTCGGATAGGACATGAAACACGTAGAGCTCTACCCATGCGTTGACCCAAATTATATATCGGTCAAGCCATCCAAATATAAGCAGTTCAGATTCAATCTTGCTTTTTGCCATAGCTATTCTTGTGGCATTTGAAACAATAGAGAATTGTTGGACCTAACTGTAGTTGCTGAGCCCGACTAGGAGTTAAGTGGTCTGTATTATTTTAGTATGAAAAGAAGCAGCAGTTTTATTTTAACCTGAGTGTAAAAGATTAATTTAGGTTTTTCAGCTCATGCAGGCTCTCAGGTCCGGAATGAGCTTGTGTTTCCTGCATGTCAACTACGTCCACAGTTAAGATTGAAGCTTGCTTCATCAGTAATAAGAGACAAATATCTATAAGAATAGCCTAAGAGTTTTAATTGAGCATGGTTGGCAGTACTCCTCTTAGGAAAGGAGGAAACTTTGTAGTTTTTTGACCTACCTCTTTAGTTTTTGAGGAGATGATATTTCAAACACTCGCTGTATCACTCTCAGTAACTGCTTTATCCTGGTCAAGGTCACGGTGGATCCACAGGTGATCCTGAGAACACTGGGCATGAGGCAAGAATACACCATGGATGGGATGCCAGTCTATCACAGGGTATCATACACACATTTTCATGCTCATTCACAACTAGGGGCAATTTATAATAGTCAGTCCACATACTGGCATATTTTTGGGAGGTGGGAGGAAACCTAAGAATCCAGAAGAAACCCACACAGACACAGGCAGAGCCCGAGCTCAGGACTGAACGGGGGTGATTGAACTGCACCACATACTGCCCATATTTCAAATAGTTTGTATGTACAGAAGTATTTGGACAATGACAGAGTTTTTGTGATTTTGCCTTTATACACCACCACAATGGATCTGAAATAAAACAATCAAGATGTGATCAAAGTGTAGACTTTCAGCTTTATTTTAAGAGGTTCTACAAAAATATGGCATTTACCATTTAGGAATTACAGCCATTTTCAACAAAGTACCTCCATTTTCAGGGGCTCAAAGGTATTTGGACAAAGTGACATAATTGTAAATATAACCATAATTTTAATACTTGGATGAAAATCCTTTGCAGTCAATGACTGCCTGAAGTCTGGAGCCCATGTTCTCAAAACTCAAATTCCGAGTTTCCTCCCTGGAGATGCTTTGCCAGGCCTTCACTGCAGCCACCTTCAGTTGCTGCTTGTTTGTGGGTTTTTCTGCCTTTAGTCTTGTCTTCAGTAAGTGAAAAGCAGCTCTATTGGGTTGAGATCAGGCAACTGACTTGGCCATTGAAGAATATTCCATTTCTTTGCCTTCAAAAAGTCTTGAGTTGCTTTTCATGGTGATGTTTAGGGTCATTATCCACCTGCACTGTGAAGTGGTGTCCTATCAGTTTTGTAGCATTTGGCTGAATGTGAGCAGAGAGTATAGCCCTATACACCTCAGAATTCATCTTGCTACTTCTGTCAGCAGTCACATCATCAATAAACACCAGTGAGCCTGTTCCATTGGCAGCCATACATGCCCATGCCATAACACTTCCTCCACCATGTTTGACACATGATGTGGTATACTTTGGATCATGAGTTGTTCCTTTCTTTCACCATACTTTTCTCTTCCCATCATTCTGGTACAAGTTAATCTTGGTTTCATCAGTCCAAAGAATCTTATTCCATAACTTGGGAAGCTTTTTTAGATGTTTTCTGGCAAAGTCTAATCTGGCTTTCCTGTTCTTGAATGTTACCAGTGATTTGCACCTTGTTGTAAACCCTCTGTATTTACATTCATGAAGGCGTCTCTTGATTGTAGATTTTGACAATGATACGCCTACCTTCTCCAGAGTATTCTTGACTTCTGTTGATGCTGTGAAGGGTATTTTCTTCACCAAGGAAAGGATTCTGTGATCATCCACTTTAGTTGTCTTCCGTGGTCTTCCAGGCCTTTCGATGTTGTTGAGCTCACCAGTGCTTTCTTTCTTTTTAAGAATGTATGCAACTGTTGATTTGGCCACACCTAAGGTTTTTGCTATCTCTCTTTATGTTGTTTTTTCAGCCTAATGATGGCCTCCTTCACTTGCATTGAGATCTCCTTGGACTTCATATTGGTAGCTCCAGTCGAACAGCTGCCAAATGCCAACACAATACCTGATATTAACTCCAGACCTTTTATCTGCTTCATTTGTCTTGAAGTAATGAGGGAATGGACCACACCTGGTCGATTAACTTCTTGTCGGTCAATTGTCCAAATACCTTTGAACCCCTGAAAATGGAGGTACTTTGTTGAAAATGGCTGTAATTCCTAAATGGTAAATGCCATATTTTTGTGGAACCTCTTAAAATAAAGCTGAAAGTCTACACTTCGATCACATCTTGATTGTTTTATTTCAAATCCATTGTGGTGGAGTATAAGGGCAAAATAACAAAAACTCTGTCATTGTCCAAATACTTCCAGACCTAACTGTATGTTTTTAAACCCAAGCATATTATTGCATGCAGGATTGAAAAATTAATATAGACCAAAAATTTGCCAAAAAAAATTCAACACGGAAGGACACTATGAAAGACTTCAAGAATTGTGATAACTGTTAAATATTGTACAGGCAATAGTTGTCTCCAGGAGGATCCATGAGTCTGCTCATAAACATTATAAGCTTTTATTGTGTTATATAGATTAGTTACATGAGACTTCAGTCTGAAAGCCAATTTATGAACATTGCAGATTTGTCCACTTTAAGGCAGTATAAGTGGTAAAAGTAATTTGAGAAGTACAATAATGTTCCCAAAAGTATGCAGACATACAAACATCTCATTCTAGATTTAGTCCCCCTTTTGTTGTTACAATAACCTCCACTCTTCTGGGAAGGTTTTTATAGCAAAAAAAATATTGTGTGATACCTTGAATATCAGGCATAAATAATGTTTAATCCTAACAAAATAATACTCTTGTTGTATGGAGAAATAGTAAATATAATGGATGTAGAAGGTTGTTTGAATTTTCAGTTTTACACAAGTAGGTCACCTGATAACGGTGAACTCAAACTAAGAGAGTCTCTTCAGTGGATGCCAACAGTCGGACTATGCTTAATATTGTCTGTGTTTCTTTATCTGCTTTATCTGATCACACACTCACTCACACACACATCTATTCACAGAGAAAATAATATTTTACTATTATTTTTCCCTTCCCGGGAATAGATTTAGTCCAGGAAAATGTCACAAACTTTTCTGAAAATGCCACTATGCCATTCCTGTTTGTGGGATTTTGTACTGTTCTAGTTAAGATTTTAATAAACAGTCACCATTAACAGCAATTTAATTATATTTTACATTATTTGTGAATAGTGAAAAACAATTAATCTGTTTTAAATGGGACAGTTGAAAATAAGATATCTAAGATGTTGAATCAATTGCATGCAGACTTGGATGTTTAGCAGAATATAAACTAATTATTTTAACCAAAACATGTAATTTTACAACATTTGACTATGTCATCTCAAAGGACACTATTTAGGTTGTAAGCTGAGTGACCACTCTTCTCTAGAGTGGTGTGTGTGTGTGTGTGTGTGTGTGTGTGTGTGTGTGCATGTGTGCGTGCCTGAGAGAGAGAGAGACAAAGAGAGAAAGAGAGAGAGAGAGAGAAAGAGAGAGAGAGAGGGAGATGTAGTAAGAGGCTATGGGGTTGAGTATGTTTAGACTACTGAATTGAGAGTGACAGATATAAACGAATAGTGGTTTAGTTGTGGGGCATTTATGTCCTGCTCATGGCCAGACTTTGAGTGTGACACAGCCTTTTGAGTGTGACCTTAACACTTGACCGTTTATATAACCTTGCCTATGCTATAGAAAGGGGTGTATCTAACTGAACGAATGATTCATAAAACTAGCGTTTCACATTAATGTATTAATATTAACACGAATAATGTTAGATTATCATATTAATATTATCGGTTTGTTAACATTACTAATCATAATAATATATTATCAAATTAATACGATGCTATTAATATTCATATTTTTCATTTTTAGTTTTGGTGAAGGGAAATGCAGTTGCAAATACTTTTGAATGCTCATTTTCTAATTAGAATTAGAAGTCCAGAAACTGTTAAACTCAATCAACAAACACTTATATAATGCAAATTCGAACTGAAACCAGCTACAGTATAACAATAAACATTTACACTTACATCATTTAGCAGATGCCCTTATCCAGAGCCACTTAGAGAACTTATTTGTAGACTCTATAACTAAGAATAAGGGACTAAGAATCAGCCTAAAACACTGTTAGAGGAGGTTAGTACAGTAAGAAAAGAAAACAAACAAGTCAAGTGATTTAAAAAAAAACCCAAAACATTAATGAAGTGCAGAGGTAGATCTTTACAGTTTGTTTGAAGACCACCAGTGACTCAGCTGTTTGAACAGCCAGGGAAAGTTCTTTCCACTGCCTGGGTGCCGTGAAACAGAAGAGTCTTCCTTGTACCTTGGGGGACGGTGGGTCAAGTCAAGCCGTATTAGAGGACTAAAGGGAGCATGGTTCAGTTGTGATAAGTGCCTTAATGTAGGTGGGCAATGGTCCATTTTTGGCTTTGTAGGCAAGCATCAGTGTTAAACTGGATGCAGGCAGCTACAGGAAGCCAGTGCAGGGAATGCAGCAATTTAGTGATGTGGAAGAATGTGGGGAAGTTGAAAACAATTCTTGCAGCTACATTCTGGATTAGTTGCAAGGGTTGGATGGCGCGCAGAGACAGACCTGCCAGCAGCTGGTTGCAGTAGTCCAGTCTCGAGATGACATGCACAGAGTGACCTCGGTGGATAGAGATGGACGGATCCTCCTGATCTTGTAAAGCAGAAACCTACATGACCAAGTCATCTTAATAAAGATCTTAGGATGAGACAGACCTGAGAAAATGTTCTTATGTACAGCAGGTTCACACCAGATTCAGACCCCTTCAGTTTTTGCACAGTTTATTGTGTTATAGATTTAATGTAAAATTGATTAAATGTACCTTTTAGCCATTAATCTATACACAATAATCCAGATTTAGACTCCTAGTATATGTGCGTTTTGAATAAACTTTCTGTCCTTTTCTCAGACTACTGTCTGTGGTCTGTGGTAGATAGAATTTTCCTTTAAATGTGTGTAGAGTGGTGTCATATTAAATTTGTTGCCAAAATTAAATGAATCAACTTGTTTTCAATATTAAATTTTACACCTTACACACACACAGTGTAATACATTAGTTTGAATTCACTGTTGGAGTTAAACAGGCTTGATAGTTTCAGAAATATTTCCCAAAGTTTCATCAAAGATTAGGATCTCGGTCCACTTTCACCCTTTCACCTTCCTGGCCTAGACTAAAACACACACACACACACACACTAGTTGACTGGTTGACACTGATTATTGCAACAATATATCATTTTTATTAGCATTTGTGCAAAGACAGAAGAGGAATAGCCAACATCCTGTGACAAGGATGTGAATGACTGTGAGAGACACACACACACACACACACACACACACACACACACAGAGAGAAATGCACACACAGAAGGGGAGAATAAAATCAGTGAGAGTGTGTAGTGTTTGAACTTGCCTATTGTTTTTTTGCATGAAGATAGGATAGCGTATGAACATTAACCTGAGTTTGATCTCTTAGAGAAAAACATCAGAGTAAAATATTATAGACCAAAGAATAGATACATGCACACACACACACACACACAGACACACGTACACACATGCACGCACGCACACAGGAGCACTAGAGACTTTATATTGATTCAGACTGTATTGAGTTCCTTTGATTCAGAGTTATACAAGTTTAAATAGAAGTTAATCATCATCTCTGTGTGTGTGCTCGAGTGCATGTGTGAATCGATCTCTCACACACCTTCTCCAGTGTCAGGTGTGCTGTTTCACCAGTTGTGTGCTAAAAGGTTGAGAAGGGTGGAGATAAAAGGCTGAAGTTGCATGCGCACACACACACACACACACACAGATATGTCATATGTCATCATGCTCCAACCTTAAACACTTGCCTGGCTTCACGGAGCCAATGATAGCAAGCTTTGATAACAGATCAGATAACAAAAATGCGCACGAGAAACAACCAGATTCGTTTCTCATTACCGTTTGTTGTGGTCATTTTTGTTGTTCTGAAATTAGCTGAATAAAGCCCCTAAGAAAAACAGGTTGTGTTATACCAGCTAGGTAACATTAGCTGGCTAACTCACTCTGCTGATTCTGTGCTGAGCTTAGATTTCACAGATCCGGGACAGTTATACTGCAGAACTGGTGAACAAAGCACTGAGGGACTGGAATAGTACATAGACAAAGAAGGTGCTGGCTTTTGACATTAGCTCACCAGCTAAAACACAAGCTCTTGTTAAAGGTGTAATCCCTACAGAGTGTCATATATTTTCTACACTTTTCTGGCCACAAGCTTTAAGATTTTGCAGGGTGCTTTCTGATTTGTTCTCCACAGGACTGAAAAATGTTCATGGAATCCTGCTTTTTTCTAGGTTAAGAGTTTTGTGTGAAGCACTTAGTGGTGAGTAAATGAGATAATCAAAAAATTTTTGGTCTGTGGTTGGTTATCTGCCATATCAGTGAAATACTTTCTGTAAAAGTAGGCATTTCTTGGTTTTTACTGACTCTAGAGAAGCTAGAGTTCTGGCTTACAAGACTTAACTTATCAGTCACACCAGTATATCATTACTTTTTTCACTTTATTGTGGGTGTAAAGTTGCTGACGTTGTACATTTCATGAGCTTAGTAAGGTTCTTTCTGGGTTAAGAATGAATGGGAGACAGAAATTCATGGTCTCTTTCACACACACACACACACACACACACACACACACACACACACACACACACACACACACACACACATATTCCTGTCACAGATTTTACTCACTCCTGTGAAAATATCCTCACTTATTATGGCTGTTTATAACCTGCACTTCTGCAACAATGAGACACATAACACACACACACACACACACACACACACACACACACACACACACACACACACACACAGAAGGTGAGGAGAGAGAAGTGTGTTGGTTCTCACAGCTGTAGTTTTTATAGAGGAAATACATAGCAAGAATGTGTGTATGACTGCTTCCTCCCTTCAGTACATATGCACTTAGGTACACACACACACACACACACACACACACACACACACACACACGCACGCACACACACACACACACAGATAACTGTCATTGATTTTAAATGAACTCCATATGGCTTAGGGCTGATTACTCCTAAGTGTTACAGGGGGTTTATAAGGGTGTCACTTCTTACCTTACATTCACTTATTAATATTCTGTAATATTTTACAGCACGGCTATTCAACAGGCAGCCTGCATTCAAACGGCACACAAGACTGTTGCGAATTAGTACAATCAGTAAGAAAAATTCAAATAATACCAAACTTGGAATATATATGAAATTCATTGTGTCGTTGTTGTTTGGTGTTTAATAGATAACAGGGATTAGTAAAGATGCACCAGTTCTAGTTGAAATGTGAAATGCAATTTAATCCAGTAGGATTTAATAACTGCTCATGGCCACGTTATTTCGACTGCAGGGGAAGAAAAAGTCAGACAATTTAAAATTCATTTAAACTTATTAACTAATAGCCTTGTTCTACACTGCTGTTTAGGCAAATAAATGGATCATTTCCAGTTCATAACTGACATTTCTTTTGAATAAGCCATAACGATCAGCTTAGAGTTCCTTAGTTTTGTCCACTTCCTGTCTTTAAAAAGATTTACAGTACATTATAACACACACACATACACACACACGATTACAATCACAATTACACATACACACAGAAGAGGTGTCATTTCATGCTATAGCCTCTTACACTAACTTCCCTGACTGGGTCAGATGAGCAGCTTCCCTTTGCTGATCCCTGTGCAGATAACCAGCCGGTCACTCATACAAGCTGTCTCTCTCTCTCTTACTGTAATATGTCAGTGGTGCATATAATTCCTTTTTAATTGGGTAATGGTTGTGTATGTGAGTGTGTGGACCCTGAACTCTCGTGGGGTTTTTGAGGGTTCTGGCTCAGCACCATCCTAAACAGGCCTTATCGCCGCAGTAAGTGCTTATCAGATGGCCTTGTGGCCTTACAATAACATAGGCGCTATCAGCGGAGCACAGGCTCAATCTGGCAACCTGACCCTACAGCAACAATAAATACATCACAACAGTTATTCTCCCAAACCCAGGCATTCCCAAGACAATATACAACCTCCTCTCCCACCACCACCACCACCCCTGAGCCTGAGTTTGTTCTCCCAAAACATACACGTTCATACATAAACACCCACTAGAAAGTGGAACATTACTTATTAGCGCATTATCTACAGGATATGAGCATCAAATTACTTACTGTAGACCTACAAGACATAACTCAATAAAAGCTTTAATATTTTGATTTATTTATTATTTGATATTTACTCACAATAGCTCTGAGTGTAAGATTCGTCAATAAGATTAGATGTATGTATGTATGTATGTATGTGTGTAGGAAGCTCAAAGCCAGCTAGCCAGCTCTGGTCATATCCAGGATGTGTACACTCATTTTTTTTTCTTATCATGCTATCCCTTTAAAATGAATTTTGCTATTCTGATCGTTTAATCTGGGTTAGTGTTAATCTCTAGCAGCAGAGGAAAATAAGCCTATCCAACCTATCCAAACTGGCACACACACACACATACTTGTGCATACACACCCCTGTAATAATGCTCATGAAAAGCCTTTCTCCAAAATTAATTTGCAGAGTCACAGCTTTGTATGCTCTGCTGTGCATAATCATGTAGGTCAAACAGCCACCACTGAATACTGATTCAGTGTGGATTATTTATTGTAAATTCATGCCACAGCACTGTTGAATTCTTAATTTTGATTGGTCAGAAGGGGTTGACTACAAGGAAGAGCACAGGTTTGTAGTAGAACAGTAGAAACCAATCATTTCTCATTCACAGGGTCTTGTATGGAAGATGTTTCAAATAATCCAAGTAATGCTATTTTAAAAAGAAAAGCATACATTATTTGGCCAAAAGTATGTGGACGCCTGACCATCATTTTGAGCAGGTAGCACTGATTCAAGATAACCATTCATCCCCCCCCCCAGTCTTGTTCATAGACTATCTCAACACCCTTAGCTCACTGTCACAGACTTCACTGCCTTTCTTCCCTGATTTATTACCAGCATTGCCATCAGCAATGAGTCTATATATGGAAATGTGGGCATGCTGTCCCTTTCTGAAAATGAACAGTATCTTGTAGTTCATATACTGTATGGAAATTTGGGAGTGTCTGTAAGTCCATATAAGGATGCCTTTAAGTAAGAAGAGGGAATTCACTGGCATTCAGCCTTTGCTTGTTAGCTTGCTACCATGAGCTAACCTGGCAGAATTTATAACGATTTTCCTAGACAGTCATATACCTAGTTGTCAATAACTTCGCTACTAATGCTATCCAGCCATACACAGATGTTAATAATCCTCTTTGCTAAATAGCTAAAATAAGCTATTTTGACAGCTCAGAGTGCAATCACAAATCAGCACCTATTCAGAAAGTTTGAACAGCGTGTCTTTGGGATCATAGCTCAAAGCTCACACACTGACACCCACATACATAATGATGCACACAAAGACACACAGACTGCAGACAGACATTTCTCATTTTGCATGATGATGTTAGTGGTGATGCTCAGGCGATTGGGAAATATGGTTTAAAACATGGTAACAGAATCAGAAAGATAAACACCCCTCTGTAATTTGGCAATTCCTACATGCTAACCACACAGAAACTATCCACATATTTAAGTTGCACTTTAACCCTTAAATGCTTGAGTTCATACATACCAGTGCTTGTATTGAATCCAAAGTCTTCTAGAAGAACATTTTCAATAACTACGAAGAAGCATTTTCAATAACTATGAAGTAAAATATATGTTTTGCTTTATTTAAAAATTTTGTTACAAATGACAGAATATGTTTATAACTACATAATGACTGATATACGCCATATTAAACACATACTGAGCTATGTGTTACACAAGCAAAAAGGCTGATGAATAATAGTGAGGTGGGGACCTACATGAAACAACGAGTAGAACTCGACACCAATGGCAGCAATGGGGATGCCTCCACTGCCAACAAGTTTAGTCCATCATGTTCCTAATACCCTAAAAATATATTTCAAACAGGAAGAAAGCTATTGAAGAAAAACTATTTCAGACAGCTGACCTTGGTGTGACCTTGACCCTGTTGGGATCAATTCCAAAATCTGATGTGTTTATCTGTGGGATACAAAGATAATTCCATATAAATCCTACAAACATTCAACCATTGCTCTTGAGATATCGTGCTAAAGAGAATCTCAGACAGATGCACAGACAATCCGAAAACATAATGCCTTCACCACCTAGTGGCGGAGGTATAAAAAATAAATGAGGAAGAGAGGGGAGACGAGTCAGTGGGTCACTAGTGACTGGTGGTATTTAAGGGTTAAAACACGCGGACCATTTCTGTATAGTTATTTTTCAAGAAAATCCCACTTCCCAGAATTTTCCCAAAATTGGCCACTCTTCAGAAATCAAAATCCCCCGGTGGAGTTTCTGTTTTCTGTTTTATTCTATTTTCTCTCTTACCAACTACACTATGTACGATAATGGACAAATAATACAAATACTATATGGTTAGACACTGAACAGACAATTACCCAAGATTTGCTTTTGAAAGACTTACCATTTATAGATAATTCCATTAAAACCCATCCCTGCTACAAAAGCAACACTCTTTACACGACTCTGACCACATGGTGCAAAGCAAATAAAATACTGAACAATAATCACTCACCTTTTGCTCAGACTCCACTATGGCATAATCCTATGTACCAAATCAACAAAAACAACAACAACAACAACAAAAAAAAACATATCCATGAAAGCTCATAAAAAGCTACTTTAACATATGTAGCAGAATGACAATAAAGCTCGACTTGAGTTGACTTGACTTGAGTTTTACAGTTACAGACCTGAGTTACTGCTTTGCTATAATGAACTTCAAACATTCCTGCAACATTTAGTCTGAACGGTCAACATCAGACAATAGTGAGTAGCTTAGCAATATTAGTGATAACTCCAACGTTGACGATTTTCTCTCCAAAACAGCGATTAGTATCGTTAATGTTATAGATTGGTACTGTTTCTGTATATTAACTGATCTAAAGCCAATACCGCTAACTAATTTATATGTAAAGAAGGTTCACAGTGTGCATAGCCATGTTGATCTGATGTCACATCATAAATTGGGAAGGAACTGGTAGTTCAGAAGACTACCCCAAGTTGATGAGTTGAAATTTCAGGTTGAAGGGGTGTTTTTGGGGGTTCTAACCACTGGTAGGCGGGAAATTACACGTTGCAACTTCACCTTGAACGCAGCATGCGACTCTGTTAATACAATATTAGAGTTCACATCTCACCACACATAAGTTAAACAGCATGTGTTGTAGCAATAGCTTCAAATTTAAACACTTACCAGATTCCACAGATGATGATTTTCATTCTCTCTGGTCACGTCCATACATCCAGTCCTTCTTGGGTGAAAAATTTGTCCTATCTTCATGCTTGCTTACCTCAAATTGTTATATACTGTGTCCTATTGGTTTTTCCCCCTTGTTGTTGTGTACTGTCCTTTCTAACCCTTATCTAACCCCTGCTCTGTTACATATTTATGTGTCCAATTAAAAAAAAAAAGAAAACCAACACTTTATACAAAAGTAATAATTTTTAGTCTGCTAAATCTGTGTGAATGTCTTGTTACAAATGTTGTGATACAGTGTGTACTTACACATTGATGTACAGTACATGTTGTGTATTTACATAAGATATCTGTAATAGCACAAACATCCTTTTTACTCACATTGTAGTTGCCTCTATAGTTTATGTGTATCTACACAGGTATTAGAGTTACTTAATATAAAGTGGGACCCGATTGTCCCAGTGTTTTAGCTGCATGATTGCAAACCAATGCAGTAATGTTCATTTATTGGGTTTGGGAAAATGGGAAAGATCATAGAAAGAAAGCCAGTACTTTCTTCTTCTTCTTCTTCTTCTTCTTCTTCTTCTTTCTGCTTTTCCCTTCAGGGGTCGCCACAGCGAATCATCACTCTCCGCCTATCCCTATCTTCTGCATCCTCAACACTTGCACCCACTAGCTTCATATCCTCATTTCTTACCTCCATATACCTCCTCTTTGGCCTTCCTCTTCGCCTCCTGCCTGGCAGCTCCATGTCCGACATTCTCCTACCAACATACTCACTCTCCCTCCTCTGAACATGTCCAAACCATCTTAATCTGGCCTCCCTGACTTTGTCCCCCAAACGTCCAACATGAGCTGTCCCTCTGATGCACTCGTTCCTAATTCTGTCCAACCTCTTCACTCCCAAAGAGAAAGCCAGTACTTTAAAACTCTTATTTTTTTTTTTACAAAAAGTTGTCCAAGGGATTTAGCTACCCCAGTTTGACAATCAGTTTACAAGGTATTTGTAGCAAGTAGCCTAGCCAGCTATTCTTCCATGTTTCATAGCTATTGTAATTTGGCGGGCAATTGGTGCCATTGCTGATTCTCTCTAATTCTCTTTTAACATAGTCTTGTCTGGGAATTGATAGCTCCCTCCCATGGTGATTCATGGAACATCACAGGATCAAACAGGAACTCTTCACACACACACACACACACACCCACACACACACACACACACACAGTATACATTTTCCCAGTTACTGCATCTTTTCATCATGAGATCTACTGACTGGTACATGGTATAATTTTTTTTGAAAGAATATTACATCATATCATTGTGAGATTTGACCTGCTGTGTCCTTTCACAGAATGATTCCTTAAAGTTATTGACTCTTCTCCATGTGTTTGTTAAATGAGCCTGTCTGATAAAGCACGTCATATTTTCAAGTCATTATATTCAGCGTAATAACACACACACACATGCTCAGACACATCCGTAAACACACCGACACAGATAACGAAGCGTGATTTCACACTTCACCTTCTTACTCTATCTTTTTCTAACACAAAGAAAGACAGGACTAACTAAGAGAGGATGCAATTAGCTACCAAAGAAAGGAGAGATGTATGGCACATTGTATGGAAATGTAGAAGTCTTTCTGCATCCTTCACACAAGCAACTACATAGACATACACACACTTGGCTTCACATTCAAGGTTCTGGTGTCTTGGGGTATAAAAATACCAGAGAGGGACATCAAAGACTTGACACAAGCTCACACACACAGAGGAAGAAGATCGATGTTAAGAGGGTCAGTAAACATGGGCTGATCACACTCCTGCAGCTACTGAAGCTCTGCCTAGACCAATCACTTATTAACTCGGACTGATAAAACCACACCAATATAAGAATGTCTCTTGATCAAATGACCATTTTTAATGTAAAAGATTTAACGGTATTTTCTTTCACAGCCTAGATCTTTTTTTCTTTAACAAAACAAAAATTGATAACTTTATAATGACGCTCAAAATCCTCTGCATTATTTTAAAGCTCTTAATAGATTAACGCTTGCATAGATCAATAAGTATCTATAAAAGATTGCTTTCCAAATAATCTTTTATGATCATTACGTGCTGCCTTACTGAGAATGTCCTGAGAATAAAACGCAAAAAGTAGTGAGGCAGCCTTTTTCTTTTCTTTTTTTTTTTTTTAATGATTCTACAATCTGTCCTTCGAGATTTTCACTGAATCACTTTTTAACATTCATCCTCCCATACACCCCACCCTTTTCCACTACCAGCTTTAAAACATCACACGTTTTAAACCATTTATTAGTTTATTGTCTGTGACTTCCTCTTACTTTTTTTACATCGTGTTTGTATTTTATATGTCTCTATGAAGTTTTGTTTGTGACTGCAATGCACTTTAAACTGCATTAAACTCCCACAAGCTGCCAGTGGGTTCAGGCTTATGCTCCTGCGCAAAAGTATTGGGTGCCTGATTTTTATATACTAATGCGGTCTTTTTTGGATATTTATTTTATGATGTCTGTAATACTGGGTCAGTAGAAAAGAAAAAAAAAAACTTTAAGAAAAAGAATTTCGATTTTCAAACATTACTTTTCTAACCAAAATTAAATGTTGTGGAAAAATATTTGTATGTCACAAGAAGGCAACATATTGTGCAATAGACCACTTTTCAAACAAAAAAAGAATATTGGCCACCAGGGATTACGTGCAAAAACAAAAGCAAATGTGACACAAAGCAAAGTCTGCAAACTGTGGCAGAATCTCCAAGATGCTTAAAAAAACGTACCAGCCAATTTCCTTATAAAACTGCACAAAATATGTTTGAGCCTACTCATGCATTTTTAAGGGTTGACATGCCAAAAATATTAACTTTGTTTAGTTTATTGCTGTTTATTGCTCTTTATATACATCTTTTAATGTAGAGAATGATTAATTTCATTGTTTTTGAAGCCATCTTTGCATGACAGCATTTCTTTACATGTGCCTAAGCCTTCTGCACAGTACTGTATAATACTGTACAATAGAGGATTTTTCTATCAGAAGAACCATTAATTGTCCAATGAACCCTTGAAGCACCCTTTTTGTAAGCATGTACATACCTTTCATGTGTGTGTCACTGCTGAATAGTTCATAGTATCCATTGAATAATATGCTTTATGATGAATACGCTGGGACTTTAAGGGGTTAACTGCAAGAAGGATACTATACAGTATAAATAAGTTTATTATATTATTATACTGTATGTATCCACTGTTGAACTATTTCTTTCCTTTTTGTCTTAATGTTCTACTTCATGTCCTGGTCCACATTGTTGGCTCACTGTCATTTTCCTGCCTCAAGTCAACATTTGCTAAAATCTCATCTAATATGTTCCACCTACTATTCTCTTCTATTTTTTTTTTCAGCGTTTACAAAGCATTGCTGGAGCATTTGCCACAGGAGAGTTTAAGCATGAAGATTAATTCACACAGCTACACAAGTAGCTTAAAGCCCACTCAGCTTGTCCAACAGGAAATATTCAGTACTCCTGTTCTAATGAGGGTTATTTCCTTTTAGCACATAACTCTGAGCAGTATGTAATATTGAGCAAAGGTGAACCATGAAATAAAGTTTAATTATTAAAAAAGAAACATAGCTTGTAAAAATCTATTTTTCACATTCCAAAGTTTGGTGCTCTATGGAAATTGATTTGAAAATTTCCCCCCCAAATAACACATAATTTACATAACAATTTCCAATGCCTTAAATTCCCCAGATAATTGTCATAGATCAAATAAGTGAAACTCCCTAACAGGAAATGGTACAAACATTGCAATACAATGTTTGAGCTGCTTGCTGGTTGAGAAAACTTTCTCCTATAAGAGTTACAGTATGTATGCAGAATTGGACTAGCATGCATAATAGACAATCTTGCATCTTTTACTTTCTTTGTTCAGAATTTAGTCAGTATGATAATTCATTTCAATTCAAATCAATTTTATTTGTATAGCGCGTTTAACAATGGACAGTGTCACAAAGCGGCTTTACAGAAATAAATACATTCAAATTAAATTAAACCAAACTAAACTGTAAATAAATTGTAAATATGTGAATTTATCCCTAATGAGCAAGCCAGAGGCGACGGTGTCAAGGAAAGACTCCCTGAGACGATATGAGGAAGAAACCTTGAGAGGAACCAGACTCAGAAGGGAACCTGTCCTCATCTGGGTGCTAACGGATAGTGCGATTATAAATAAATCCCTTCTATAACTGTGCACTACATGGTCGAATAGTGCAATTGTGCAACAATTTTTTTCAAAAACATTGAAAACCTCAGGTTTTCACATGAAGTCCAGTTTGCTGAACCTATCCACTGATTTCAGTGGATCTAATTTCAGGGTTATTTATATGTGTCTTTACATGAGCAATGGCAGCAGAGTGGTTAAAATTCTGTGCGTGTGACTGGAAGACTGCGAGATCAAATTCCAAGTCTTGAAATCCAGTGAGCATCCGTGGTCAGATAAACGATTGAGTTTTATATGGTCTTATTTCAGACAAAGCCATCTGACAAATCAATAGCTCTATTTACATCATTTGGCTTTTATTGTTTTTATTCCAATACTTATTTTCTTATTAATACTTATTAATAATTAATTTATTTAATCATTTATTGAATGAAAATTGTGTTTTGGCCTGGGTTGATGTAGTTTGGGGGGGTTGTTAGTGTGACTGACATCAGGGACTGTGGCTCCACCCAGAATGCAAACATTTGAGTGGGACATGTTGGTTAGGAGGACTCCAAATGGTTTAAAACCCACTGGTATACAAACACACCTTCAGCGTCATTATAAATGCTTCCCTTCGAAAATTCTGAAATGTGCAAATTGTATCTGCAATATAAAAATACAGACTTGTGAAACACCTAAACTGGTGAGGAAGATAAGCGGTGGCGATATGCCCAAGAACCAATCAGCATCATGCTCTTGACACGATCAACCACTCAGACAAATAGGTCTAAATGAAGAACAATGAAAGAATAGCAGGACCTCTGTATCCTGACCTCACATGAACCTTGGGGACTTTTCTGGAACATGAGGAAACAGACCCAAGCATTCTAACATCATTCAAGATTTTTCAGAAATGAAAAACACACAATTATATTTAAACGTTTTATTTATAGAATCTGTAACTGGACTTTCCCACAGGTCGACAAGTAATAAATATGCATTCCAAAAGTACATTGAAGAACACTGATCTTATAAATCTCTGAGACGAAAAAGCAGCAATGATTAAACAATTTAAAGTGAGGCAGATGACACATCTTAGAATATACAGGATTTTCTGGAGTCCACACTGACAGTGAGATTTACTCCTGAGAAAGGTTATTCTGTATTCTGGCACCACTAAACATCATAAATAAATACTAATATTTATATACACACTCACGTCATTAAAAAAATCTCTTTTTAGGAGCAACAGTAACAGAAAATACATTGTACCTAACAGGCCACTCTGTGGTTTGACCTACTGCAGAGTCTCTTGGGTTATAACACGGAAGTGTGGTCACTTAGTGATGTTCATTGGAAGTGTTGGTCTTTAGGCTGGACGGGATTGAGATATTGGTCAAACTCACTGCGATCCAGCTGGTCGAGCATGTCCACTCGTACCTGTTCCAGGTAAAATTCTAGCGACGGTCCACCTGAACACAGCACACAAGCACACACTTCTTCCCCCCGCCAATCCCACTGCTCTCCTCTCTGCTGCACTGCATGCTGGGAACTGTAGTATAGCTGGGGTTCTGCTGAGTACACAGGCTGCTGTGGGCATGCTAAAGGCGAGTTCAAGAGCACTGCTCCATCTGGAAACGTTAACCCTCCGTTTGTAAATGTTGCTCCATTCTGTGATGGGACGGGATGATGCTGGAAACCGGGACCGTGAGCGTGTGTGTATGAGTTAGAGAGTGTGTGTGAGTGTGTGTATGGATATTGAAGAGGTTGGTTCTGGAGCATATAGCTGAGGTGGAAGTTGGGTGAGACATTGGTTTCATGTGAGGGCATCTTGGCAGCACGCTTGTTGGTCTTGCGCCGACGGGGACGGTATTTGTAGTTGGGGTGGTCAATAGTGTGTTGGACCCTCAGTCTTTCTGCTTCCTGCATGTACGGACGTTTCTCTGCCAGAGACATGGCTTTCCAGGTCTTACCTACAGAGCAAGTGAAAGAAAAAGAGTGACGATTAGAAATTTGAAAAATCAGAAAGCTTATATTAGTCTTAAAAAAGTAGTGTCCTGTCTCAGTTCTGGGTATCAGGCATTCCTGATTCAATCAATCAGCTGATTAGCAAAGCTACATTTGGTGTTCAGTTGGGAAAACAGTGATCTCTGTATGGATGGAGCCCTTCTGGACTGGAATCTGACAGCATGACATAAAGGATGACTTGAACATATTGCATGCATTGGTTGTGTTTACGTGTTTCAGCTGTGCGTACGTGTGTTACAAATATATTGCAGGCACTTTTTGTTGTTTGACTTACCAAGTATTTTACTCAGGTCGGTGTTTTCCAGATCTGGGTTGAGCTGCGCAAGACGTCTGCGCTCCTCTTTCGTCCAGATGATGAAGGCGTTCAGAGGTCTCCTCACTCGAGCTTCCGGTGTCGGTTTGGTTTCCGGGCTGGAGCAGCTGAGCTCAGACTCAGCAGATGCCGGGCTGGAAGGCCCTGACACAGGAACCTCGGGCTGTTCAGACGGTGCGTAACAGCCATGCTCGCTTTCCAGCATTTCTTGCATGGCTCCCATGTCCAGCGAGGGAAACATTCTGTCAAAGTACATGACTGTCTTTAAGACTTCTTCAGCCTGCTCATGTCAATCCCAGAGTTCCAGTCGGACTTTAAGCTAAGCGCGGACCAATGGGCGCACAGAGGAGTGGATTAAAGGTGTGAGCCTCCACAGGTTTCCCACCTCAGTGAGAATTCCAAGGCTCAGAATTAAATAGATAATAAAAAGAAATCTTCATGCGTAAAAATAAAAATATATGTGTTTATTGCTGTACATGAACATACTTTTTTTTCCCCCTCTTACACCAAACCTGTAGGCTTGCTGTACTAAACCATCAAGTGCAGCTAATGTCCACGAATTCTTTGCATTTTATAGCCTATATTATTTATTAACCATTTGTCTTAAAGTATTCCAAAGAAAACTGGCAATGTATTGTGTATTTTAACCCCCTCTACGTTGCAAAAGTTTTATGTTTCTTCCTCAGACTTCACAGACACTTGTGTTAATCAGGATCAGGTACTGTATGTGCTACTAGACTTGAACATGATTAAATATTTGCCAGGCCTGCAGTAAAGAGTTCACGTTCAGGGCAGTCTCACACTGCCACCACTGCTGAGATGTCTATGTTCCAGGCTGTTACATACCCAGTACCCAGTACAGTATAATACCTCATACAGTCTAATGTACACTGGGAGTGTCTGTAGGCTACATAGTCATAGGATCCAGATGATGACATGTATATGCGCTATTATAAAGGCATGTATCGACAGACGTGCGTGAGACGTTGGCCGGGCTGAGACTTGAAAGAGCATGTGTGAAGGTTATTTTGCTAAGCCTCAGGTTTTTGGGAACGATAAGATTCGCGCACGGAAACCTGGAACTGTAGGAAGGAAACGTGGCCTTGGAGTGGTGCAGGAGCGCAACAAGCCGCGCGCGCTTGATTTTCCCTGCGGAAAAATCCCGGCCATCAAACCTCCCTGACACGGCTCCCTGTGGGATTAACCAAGGGCTTTGTTACCCGAAATGTCAATATCTTTTATGAAAACAACGTGCTGTATTTATTTTAGTTAAGTCTTACAATCTCTTTAAGGTGTCTAACTTCAGTCCATCGTGCTTTCCTACTGCAAGAGAAGCGAGAAGAATTGCACAACAGCATAATAAGGTTTAAGAGACTCAGCTGTGTAAAGGAGAAAATGAAATGTAGGTTTAAAACGCTTTTAAAGTGCATATCTGAACCTAAGAGCTCACTGTCGTATGCTACCTTCAAGAGTAAATTTACATAGAGTACGTGTACCTTTTTGTAACAGTGTAGGTCCTATATATTTATTTACAATACTGCATTGTTTTCATGTCAGACACTACCTTTTTTATTGCATGCTTTAAGCATCCTGACCAACCTTAGTCACAAATATGTCTGAATCAAATCGCCTTGACACAATCCAAGAAACGAAATAATTTCCCTCAAAAATAATGCAGGATAACATTTAACCTTGCTGAAGTTCAGCAATGTACACTCCTGGGAAAAACAAATGGGCCAAGCCCCCCCGAAATGGTCTTAATAACAAAGCATTGGTCAGAAAGTTAGCAAGAATTAAACAAATGCACTTCTGAGAGCTCCTGTGTCACCAGTTGCTGGTTTACTTCTGCTGCAGTGAACTGCTTGTTTGGGGAAAAGCTACAGCAGAAACAGGGAAATTCACTTCTGTAGTCTCCTTGTACACAAAGGCAAAATTATTATCATGATTCAAATGTGTGATGTAAAATTCAAACTAAAATATGTCATATGTCATAACATTATTTGGTGCGCAAGTTATTATTTGCAGTCCATCAACAGCCACAAGGTTGAACCATGTAAAGAAATCAAGGGAAAAGCTATCCCATAGTAACCTCCTTTATCTATTTGCTATATCTATTCTTGCTAATTTCCTGACCAGTGATTTGTTGTTAAGACCATTCAGAGCTTAATATGTTGCCATTTTGGGCTTGGCCCTTTTTTTTTTTTTGTCCCAGGAGTGTATTTTCATATTGCAAGACATCTCGAATGCACCAAGTAATAATAATAAACACATTCAACTTTTCTCTGTATATAAACACACTCAACTTTTGCACTTCACAGGTGATGGAATGAACGTCCCCTAAGTCACAAAAAAAACCTCTCTGGAACCTACTAACACCACTCTGTCATGGCTTTAGCTTGGTAGTAATCTTAGACCCCCTGTTATTTGAGGATATGTATATGATGGAGACACAAAGCACTTCTGTATAAGGGAGTCTGCTGAATGCTGTAATTTGTAAATTGGAAAATTTCCTGTTTATGTAACACCATATACTCTGTAGCAGCTTTATGGGAGGGAAACTTTTCACAGAATTTCCAAAATTTATGAAAGCGATTTTTAACTTTCGGTGGTCACCAAATTGATGCACGGTTTATATGAAGGGAAAATGTATTGGAAAATTCCTACAGCTGTATATATCTGCTTCTTGCTATGCTCCTTCCTCATGTACATGTTGGCATGTTCCTGTGTCTTTTCCACGCTATATGAGGACCACAATCAAAACAGGCTAGAGCTTGAATGTGTATTTATCCGCTTTATCCTGATTTAAAAATTGATTCAGCACTGGAGTTTTGTTGAATAGAGTTTTTATGTTTATCTTTCAGCTCTAATACACACAGAGCACCAGGAGTTCTGCTGTCTGGGGTTTGACTAATGCACCTGCTGCTGCTGATGTGTGTGTGTGTGTGTGTGTGTGTGTGTGTGTGTGTGTGTGTGTGTGTGAATGAGAGAGAGAGAGAGAGGGAGAAAGAGAGAGAGAGACTTCAATTCCCTGTTAATACCTCTGAGCTTCAGCAGCCATAATATAATCATGGACAGAATCGCGTTGACACCTTGATCAAACACACAGTCATCCATTCAGAACTGGCCTCTCAGTTAATTCAATGAGGCCAATGATCAAGGTTTAGATTTTTATCTGGGTGGTCTGGCTCATGTCTGCGCGCCGGCCGGCGCACTGAAACCTGCAGAGACGAGCGTCCATTAATCGATACAGTTTAGGAATAATACTACATGTTAGACAGTCTAATGATACTGCAGGTAATCGAATTGAAGCGGAGCGCCTCGTGCTCTTTTTTTTTTTTTTTTTTTTTTTTTAAATCATGGAGGTCACGAGACTCAGGATGATTGAGTATTTGTTAATTGGAGACTAATTTGATCTTGCGCAAGCCATGATGAAATGAGAAAATACTGCAGAGATCACATAAGTACATTAGAAAGCCGTCACAACAAGAAGAGATTTGGGATGATCAAAGCCTTGGGTTGTTTGTTTGTTGTTGTTTTTTTTGAAATTTCACAAGCCAAAATCAATTTTGAGATGATAATCTATAATCTAAATATATCATTTTAATTCTAATGTTGTTTTTTTTCATTCTTTGGTGAGGCAGAAGGCGCATAAAAATGAGTTATTAGAAATTGCATACGTCAATATATTGTTAATAGGCTATAAAAAACAAACAAACAGACATTGCATTCTTGTTGTAATCTTTAATTTGATTATTGCGTGACGCAATAGGCCTATTTATGGGCTCGAAGTCGACAGCAGTGAAATAAATGTGAAATAAATGTGGGAGATTTAGCAAAGTCTAAGCGGAGTGTCGTATCGATAAAGCAATCAACAAAACATATTTACATCCTAACCTTGTACACTTCCCAAATGTGAATACACTTCTTATGATGTAGCAATTTGCATACAAAAGGAGCGAAATGACAGCACACCAATACACATTGCTCTAGTGGCCTAATGTGTGTTTACACTAATAAGTGATTCCTGTTTTCTGGGTAAAGCTGCGCTGTAGAGGAATCCACATGCGCGCGTGAACGCGAGCGCAGGCCGCTAATGGGTTTAGTTAATGACAGCGAGCGGCTCAGCGTGAATACAATAATGTTAGTAGTTTCGGTTGACATTTTCACGACTGCAGGAAATATCGTGGAACCTTACAGCGAGCTTTGTCGCTTTTAACTTGTAAATGCATCTATGCGTAAATTCATTGTCTTGTGAGACGTGCATTGAAGCCTACCCTGTCCAAAAGTGCAATGCTCTTAGAAAGAAAGGGTATTAAACTGTACCAGTCCTTATCACTGGCATCTTTTATACCTTTAGTGTGTATCTTTCACCTGGGAAAGTTGCATATAGTGTAAAGTATAGTGTAAAGCTCTAAAACGTAAAAAAAAAAAAAAAAAGTACAAGTACAAGAGTGGTCCTTAAGATCCAGTCATGTATGTTAGATCATCCTAAATTCACATTGCCATGTAACAGATACACACTAAAAGTACAAAGGCAAAGAGAAGTACCCTTGAGATGGGTACCACACATACCACACACAATACAACACTAGTGCCAAGAAAAGGTTCCGTTAATACCTTTTTTTTTTCAGAGAGTGAAGGTACAATGTAATTATGTGTCTTAATAAGATTCCTCTTCACTTATCTTACTCTAACTGCAGGACAGTCATTCAATCTTTGAGGGTCTCACCCCAGTGATAAGCATTTGTACCTTAAAAGTACAGTATAGTAGTCTTCCAGGGATTGTAGGCTACTGTGGCAAGGGATTCATGTTTAAACACAAGGAGAATTCTTAAATCTAAATGTCATGTAGTTATGGGTAAGTTTTATTTATGTCAAGTAAAAAAAAAAAAGGTTTTTTTTAATGTTCAAAGGCTGTTACAGAAAAGCATTCATTCATCCATCCATCCATTCATTCATTCATTCGTTCACTGGGCACGAGGTGGGGAATAAATCCTGGACCATAGATGTGAGAAGTGACTTTCAGGAATCCTTTAACTGCAACTGCTACAACAACAACAGCAACAACAACAACAGCAATAATAATAATAATATTGTAGAGCACACATAATTGCTGCTTAAAGTTTTAATATTCCCAAAATAAAAAGTGTTCCCACATCCCTGCCCACTGCAGTACAAATTATTAATATTCCTATATTCATATATTTCCTTATATCAAACTTGTTTTACAGGGGGAAAAAAATAGATATTCAAAATTGTCATTTAAAATAATGACCCAGAATACATCATATAGATAGCGACAAATTAGCATAACAAGGTACAATAAAATTAATAAATACAATTAATCACTTTGGTATACGGTTAAGAATATTACGTCGCAGCTTTATATGTACCTGTACATACAGAAGTTGTGTGTGGGTGTGTATATGTGTGTGCATGTGTGTGTGTGTGTGTGTTGAATGTTGGCTCAGATCATCTGGAATGTGGTAATCCACAGCTAGATTGTGTGCAATTGAATGGCCTCTGTGCTGTGTGAATGGGGATTGTCTTGAACACAATGTTCCATTGTATTGGACAGCAGACATATATGAGACTGAGCAGAACAGTGTCAGAACAGAGCAGAGCCAGTAAGTGTGAGGAACTCTGGAGAATCTGCAGCTCTTTCCCCATGTCCAGATCACGTTGACTGGGATGTACCTCTCGGAAATAATGGGTCTTACAGAACTGGTTGGATTTACCTGCTGGAAATGGCGGTGCGAAAAACTGGGCTGCTTTGGACTGGATACTTGGACTCAGTGGCGTTTTTGTTTTTGGGGATACTAAGTACTAGAAGTTTGATGAAGCTTTTTGAAAGGATTTTACGTCACAAGTTATGAGATTTTGTGTTTATGCACAGTCTGAAGCAGATATTTGTGTATACTGAATTCCTGTATGTACTCGCTTTTGTATATTTTGTACATGGTGTCTTATTTAGTGGCCGACATTCATGAGGGAAGGTTCTTTATGTGAGCGTGTTGGGTTAGACAGAGAACGACAAAAGGAGAATGACAGCCACATTTTGGCACATTTCCATATGGGTCTTTATCACATGGAGTTTGAATGTGTGTGTGTGTGACTGTGTGTGTGTGTGTGGGTGTATGTGTGTGTGTGTTAGAGAGAGAGAGAGAGAGAGAGAGCAAAAGGGAGACATTAGCACTCTTCCAAACAGAGTTGCATTAAATGGGCATTGTGTTTGTATCACACTGCATTGTGTCAGCAGCCAGTGGAATCAGATAGGTGCGTAGACCTCATCCGTTCACCCTCTGTTTCTCCACCAGATAAGCAGGTGAGTATGAGCACAGTCTGAGTGTATTGCCCCACGCCCCCTCCTCAAACAGGGGTCTGGGGCCTATAAGACAACACACAAACACACACCCACAGAGGATTACAAGACCCCTGGGGCACTGTGCTTACAGAGCCCTCATTAGTGAAACACAATGACACCCCACCTCTCAAAGTAGATAATACACAAATACACGCATGTGAACGCATCCGCCACGCACACGCACACACGCACACAGAATAATCTAGTTTGCTAGATGTGCTTCTGCTTGTTTTGACAGAGTAGGGTTGGACAATATGACAGTATGATCAACACAGGGATCAATTTAGTCACAATGCACTTTTTAAAGATATTGTGGATGCCAACAATCACTCGGATTTTAAAAAAAGTATTTATGTGCTGAATATTCATTTTCTCTTCTGTTCTGTGTTCAATTTAGGCTTTGAATTGTTAAATGTCATATAGAATTCTTAGGATTTTAAAGCATGACATTACTGGTTTCATGTTGTACTCTGCACAAACCTTAATATGGTGATGTATAATATGCACTGTGAAAATAAAATTTGTATTATTTATTTGGTATTGTAATATCATATTTATGTCAGAGTAGCTGCCCGTGTACAAGTTACATTTTGAAATCCCAGCAGCGTAAATTAGGTGTGGTTATTGCCTAAAAGAAAATAAAATGGAAAATTACTCATATTCCAACTGCTAAACCTATGACTCATTATATAGAGCACTTCCTTGACTGAGTTTTTGAAGATGCCCTGTTGACCCTTAACTCCAGTCCAGTCTTACAGTCTTGTCAAAGGTGCAGGCCTGGAATGCATAAGCCTTTGAAGAGTATGTGTGTGTGCATGTGTGTGTGTGTGTGTTAAAGGATTTATAGCACACTAGCATTCAGTGCTAATGCTGAATTGTATTCCAGTTGGTGTATGTGATAAGACGGCATTATCAGCCTCTGGCCCCCCTCTAACTATTGTTCACCTCTCAAGCAGCTGTGATCAACTACTGTATGTCACAGCAGGCTACTGCACTGTATTCAGCTCTGATCCTAGCACACACGCATACAAAGAGGCATTCCAGTTCACACACATACACACACACAAACGTTTTACAGGGGGTTTCCAATGAACAAATTATGCAGAGTTGCTCTTTATGTCTAGGCAACCTAATACTAACCTTATGTAACCCACATGTAAGCTAATACTAGCAAAGGAAATATTTTGGTTCTTTTAGTTCCTTGCAGCAAAGATTACACAGCATGCAAATAAATTGTACCAAATCTTTGTGTGAACCAAGAAGAGCCCAACATTAGAAATTATTTATAAAACGTTATGGCATTTTTGTCCCTGTAAATCGAGTATGCACATGCATTATATAAATTTCATAATTCAAATTTGATTATTAATCTGTTTATTTCTTTATTTCTGTCTGTTTTATTGTTACTATTTTATTAATAACATTATAGCAATTTTGTTTTGACTTGTTAACACAACATACATCCTCATAACGTGTAAACAATGTGTATATACAGTTTGAATTATCATATATATTTCTGGGACACATGTACCATTTTTAATATTAGTTTAAGTAAAATTACATACATAACTAAATTGGGTTTATTGAGCTTAGGTAATTTTACAAATATAATATGTGCAGTTTAAATAGGAAAATTGAACACTGCTTTATATCTATATCTATCTATCAATCTATGTATATATATGTATATATACATAGGAAGTATTTGGACAATGACAGAGTTGTTGTGATTTTGCCTTTATACACCACCACAATGAATTTTAATAAAACAGTGTAAAAAACAGCAATAAAAGAGTGTAGAATTTCAGCTTTATTTTAAGAGGTTCCACAAAAATATGGCATTTACCATTTAGGAATTACAGCCATTTTCAACAAAGTACCTCCATTTTCAGGGGCTAAAGGTATTTGGACAAAGTGACATAATTGTAAACATAACCATAATTTTAATACTTGGATGAAAATGCTTTGCAGTCAATGACTGCCTGAAGTCTGGAGCCCATGTTCTCAAAACTCAGATTCTGAGTTTCCTCCCTGGAGATGCTTTGGCAGGCCTTCACTGCAGCCACCTTCAGTTGCTGCTTGTTTGTGGGTCTTTCTGCCTTCATTCTTGTCTTCAGTAAGTGAAAAGCAGCTCTATTGGGTTGAGATCAGGCGACTGACTTGGACATTGAAGAATATTCCATTTCTTTTCCTTCAAAAAGTCTTGAGTTGCTTTCGCAGTATGTTTAGGGTCATTATCCACCTGCACTGTGAAGCGGCGTCCTATCAGTTTTGTAGCATTTGGCTGAATGTGAGCAGAGAGTATAGCCCTATACACCTCAGAATTCATCTTGCTACTTCTGTCAGCAGTCACATCGTCAATAAACACCAGTGAGCCCTTTCCATTGGCAGCCATACATGCCCATGCCATAACACTGCCTCCACCATGTTTGACACATGATGTGGTATACTATGGATCATGAGTTGTTCCTTTCTTTCACCATACTTTTCTCTTCACATCATTCTGGTACAAGTTAATCTTGGTTTCATCAGTCCAAAGAATCTTATTCCAGAACATGGGAGGCTTTTTTAGATGTTTTCTGGCAAAGTCTAATCTGGCTTTCCTGTTCTTGAATGTTACCAGTGGTTTGCACCTTGTTGTAAACCCTCTGTATTTACATTGATGAAGGCGCCTCTTGATTGTAGATTTTGACAATGATACGCCTACCTTCTCCAGAATATTCTGAGGTGTATAGGGCTATACTCTCTCTCTCTCTCTCTCTCTCTCTCTCTCTCTCTCTCTCTCTCTCTCTCTATATATATATATATATATATATATATATATATATATATATATATATATATATATATATATATATAATTGCATAAACCTTTGTCTCACATTAAGCAACATTTATACTTCGTAAGCAAACTTAATGATGACTCAAAGATCAGAACTGCCAGAGGTCTAACAAATATTAGGTTATGAATGTATAAAAGATCATTCTCCTGAGAAATAAGAATGTGACTGGTCACGTAAATTTCATCATGCCAGTTTTTCAAATCATACACTACTGTTCTAAATAGTATGGCAGAATAGTGTTATCTCTATGACGTACATTATCAGTACCTGTGGTGGCATAGCATTTTGATCTAATCCTTAGAGCAGAACTGTTCAGTTTGAGACATGTCTTTAAAATAGAATGTTTTAGAAGTAGGAAAAAAAATTGAAAAGAGTTGAAAGAATTTACAAGACAAATATTAAAAAGAAGAAGCAAGAAAGAAGAATGGTCAGCGCTAAAAAATTGAAGTATGTTTTTAGGTGTTTAATGCTAGGCCATTAGTTTTCATTTTAGTTAGAAGACAGAGACACAACAAGAAGTGATTTATCTGGATAGGGAACGCAGAGACAGGTCACGGTTATCAGTAAAAGTGGAAGTTCATTAGAACCTCAAAGGGCAACTATTGCATCCAGTAACTTATTTACATGGTGATTCACGTGTTCTGGTAGTGTTTTTTTTTTTTTGTGAAATTCAAATCTAGGGACTCAAAATGGCTAGACATGGTCCTGCTGAAGATTAGTTGGTAAACACAATTTAAAAAAAAGCTCTGCAATGTGATGTCTTTTTAAAGTTGTAGTTTAGCGGATCAGCTAAGGCAAGTTTGGTGTCTGAAATTTACACAGTGTTAAACTGGCAGCTGTAGGCTTACCTTGTTTGTTAGCTGCATTATTCTTAGTCCAATAAGTCCAATGCAACATTAAGAAAACCAGACTTTGGACACCAAACACATCTAGGCTGATTTGAGTCATGGGAAACAGTGTCAATTTGATTTTTCTCATATTTACTCCTTAGCTGCTCTTATTGGAACTGAACACTGAGTATATGCTTAGGAAAAAAAGGTCAAATTCACAACACTTAAGGGATCTTCAGTTGTCCCTCCAGGGGAACCCTATAAGATACCTCTGTACAACCTTACAACCGAGTGTTTCCTATCAGGAAAGCTTTCAAGTATAACCTTTGTAGGAAGGACCTTTGAAGAATTTATACCATTTACCTGAAAATTAAGGTTTTCGTTTTATACTTGAGGCCACAGGTAATGCGCTCAGGTGATCTTTACTGACTAGTTCTCTCTCTCTCATGCTCTCTCTCTCTCTCTCTCTCTCTCTCTCTCTCTCTGTCTCTCTCACACACACACACACACACACACACCCAAACACGCACACACAGACTCACAGTGGGTTTTGTGTTCAGTGTGAGCTGAACACTGGCTCTCTGCTGCTTTGAAGATAAGCGCTGGTGTTCGCTCATAAACACTGATTGTGGCCTCGCTTTCCTGAGATTTTGATTTATTTAGAGAGTTGCGCTGAGAGCAGTTGGACCTCTCTTCCTGCCCTTTTCTGGCCATGTAAATCTCGCTTTATTATTGGCGGCAGGAAAACACTCCATCATACACATGCGCCACCCTCAGTTCACCTCAAGGCCCAGTGCGGACAGATCGGTCCCAAAAAAATGGCCTACTGGGACGTTGATGGAAAATGATATTAAAATGCTCCAGTGTTTAAGGTGAAAGTTTAAGTGAGTTTATTGTCTTCCTGTCCATATACGCATATAGAGCGAGGAGAAACACTGCAACTCCAGGACCAGGGTGAAAAATAGGCAACAAGACAATGCAGGGGCCTAAAGAACAAAGAGCTACCCTACATAGTAGCATGAGCTATATACTCAACATATTGAAAAATCGACCAATTTAATATTCAAAATAGTATAAAGAAATCATAAATCTTACTGCTGAAATCAAGACATCTGAATTGTGTATGAAAGAAATTATGATTTAAGCACAGTAGGCAACATTTTTCTCTGCTCTCTCTCTCTCTCTCTCTCTCACACACACACACACACATTAACATCAACACAAACATGTGCTTCCTTCGATAAAGCCAGCAGAGACTGAGGCTGAGTCCCTTGTGACAATATCTGTAAGCATGTGCTATAAATAGACCGTAGTACCCTCTGTTTGCAAAGCTCAGAAAAATCGCAAAGGGTCAAGTGATCTCATATACTTTACTGGAATATGGACTCATTTTAACAGGCTGTGTGCCAACCTGTGCTGAAATATTGACTAAGTAATGCCCGTGAAGTAAGAAAGTGAAGGCCCAAAAAAAAGTCATGTAAATGACTGGAAAGTCATTGAGACTTGCGCCATTAGGCCTATATATTTTAGCCAGTACACTATTTTTGACAATCTAGACTGACAACCCAAATGATTAGAGCGCTCATGAGTGAAATATGCAGTGCTATAGCCTATGTCATGATTTCAGCTGTGTTTGCTTCATTAGCGTCATGTCTGACGGAATTCAGTCAGAATGTCAGGAATGCACCGGGTAGGTGAGGACACTTCGCCTCATATTATGAAGCGATCATCACTGTGCTCTGGAAAGTATACAGGAAATATGTTGACACCTTTGATGTGATTGCAAAGTAGAGTTATTTTTCCTCCTGTATTAGAGTTCATCCTTCCCTACTGTGGCTGCTGATTGTTTTCTTTTTTTCCTCCAGCAGGTCGATGGAGAATCAACGCCTCGGCCCGGATACAGCTGTATGTGAGTAACATCATGTTCACAGCCGCTTTGCCTGGTCGTCATCTACATGCACACACAAAACAGAGGCCGGAGAAACGCAGCTGGTTCCTGTTTTCAGACCCCAAAGCCTCCTATTTTCCCTGTGTTTCCCGCTCACCTGCTCCAGTTGATCCTTATTTCTTCTCTTCAGAAATGTCCCTGGTACACTCTCAGAAATAAAGGTACCACACTGTACTTTTCCTTTGTTGATGAGGTGGTACCATTTACAAACGGTACATCTTTTCTACCTTTAGTATGCAGCTTTTACTGGGGAATGTGCATGTGGTTTACTGCTGCCACAAAGTTGGAAGCACATGATTGTCTAGAATGTCTTTGTATACTGTAGCATTATGATTTCCCTTCACTGGAATTAATGGGCCTAGCCCAAACCTGTTCCAGCATGACCATTACTCTGTACACAAAGCGAAGATCGTGAAGACATGGTTTGCCAAGACTGGTGTGGAAGAACATCAGTGACCTGTAAAGAGCCCAACCTCAACCCTACTGAACACCTTTGCGATGAATTATATCGCTGACTGCACGCTAGACCTTCTCGTCCAACATCAGTGCCTGACCTCACTCATGCTCTTGCGGCTGAATGAGCAAATCCCCACAGCCATGCTCCAAAATCTATTGAAAAGACTTCCTAGAACAGTGGAGGCTGTTACAGTAGCAAAGACCAACCATATTAAAGCTTATGGTTTTGGGAAGGGACATTCAGCAAGCACATCTGGTTCTGATGGTCAGGTGCTCATATACTTTTGGCCATATTGTGTATAAAGATACATAAATTACAAAAGATGTAGGCTTGACTGTACCACCTCAGTGACAAGGAAAAGCACAGTTTGATACCTTTATTTCTGAAAGTGTATACTATCTTTGCCAGCTGGTCAATTATTTTCCAGCTTCTATATTAATTGACTACACTGATTACAAAATTACAGCTTTCGTAGTAATTCAGAAACTGTTTCCTTTATACCACCACTTACCAGCTGGCAAAGATGGTCTACCATCCTGGCCTGTAGTTTGGTCAGACTAAGTTTTCCAGCATGGTATATTAGAGGAAATAACTGCAGCCTATTCTTTTAGTGCCAGAATTGGGAAAACTTGACGTAAGTCATAAAAAATGATGACCTTGGTTAAACCTAAGCTAACCTCACACCCATATATCAACAATGTTGGTAGGTTTTTTGAGAATTTTTCCAAGGGGTGGTGATGGGGTGATGACTGACTGTAGGCTTTAAGTATTCTACGTTGTATTTTTTGGCTTTATGTGTTGTGCTAATTACTGTAAAGTTCCTGGCCTGCACACAAATGCCCTTTTAAGCCATAATATTAATATAGGATGGTAGTAGAAATAAACTTTCATCCATGCATTTCCTACTGACCATCCCCCCTTTCCTCAGTGCAGCGGGAAAGATAGTTTTGTTTGGCAGTGGTGGGTAGTTATTTATTCCTTAAAATACTAATCACTTTTAGTATACAGTAACTTACATGTTTGACTGCTGGCTGTATTCTCTAGATTGCAGATAATGGGAAATATGACATGTTAGTAATACACTTGTACTCATGATGATGACCTCGATAAAAAGTGGGAAATTGGACTATTCAACAGCCATGTAATGGAAGCAATCAAAAACATTACCACCCCAATTCAAGCTTTAAGCATGGTGACAATTTATTACTGATTAACAAAAACAATGGTACATATTTACACAAATATCATTCAGAAAACTAGTTTGAGTGTCAGTAAGCCATACTAAATATTATGAACTGTAGTACTTCAATACGTCCTTGTCAGTGGGTTTAAGGATCTTCTTCTCTGCCAAATTTACCACCCAGCCTGGGGCCAAACCAAAAAAGATCTGTCGCGGGTCCTTCCTCTCTGCTAACATTCTGCACATTGTTTCCGTTGATATGTCTGGTAATGTGTAACCGTATTTCTTTGCCAGCGCAAACCGGGCTGCCTGGATCTGCTCTGGATCAGCAAGATAACCGCGGTTACTAGCATCTACGTAGTATGGAAGGAGATCTTCACCGGGGAGCATGCGCTTAGGAATGGGCTGGCCGGTCATGAAGAACGGCACTGGTTTGACAAGGATTTCTGCAGCAAAACACACACAAAGGGAAAAGTTAGAATAAGTTATGCAGTATTGCAGAGGTGGGAAATCTTACTAAAATTATTATGATTTTTTTTTTTTTCAGGCTGGATCGTGGATCATCCACGAGTTTATCACAGTTATTTTCACATTGGCTTTTAATACTATTTTGCAGGTTACTGATCAAAGACCAACCAATGTAAATATAGCTCTAGGAGGAAACACAACCTCAAAAAAAGGGAATAACCACTTAGGCCAAAGTCCCTTTTCAGACTAATTTTAATAAAGTGTGGGCTGCATTAGCAAACAGAGTAAAGTCTGGTTCATAAAATAGCTTGGGGTGCCATGTCTGAGTGTTTTCATCTCTACTGACAACAGGTGTTTCACGGTATGGTAATCGATATTTGAAATTCTTTTACATTTTATTTATTTTATTTTATTTTAATTGATCTAAAATAGCCATATCACCAACCCTTACAATATACTACTATACACAGAGTAACAACTATTTATTTAATATCAATGTCAGCTGACTTCATGCTACATGTATATTTACATGTTTATGTACACAGAGTGACTCACGTAGGCTGCGAGGGTCGTAGTAGCTGGTCGAGATTACACCACCATTGCGTTCCACTGCAGCAATGGCAGCTTCAGAAGCACGCTGAACCTCCAGATTCACCTTAGCACAGAATATGTCAGCTCCCTTGAATAGACACGCGAACACTTTTAGTTGGGTAAGAAAGCGCTTTTAATGCAAGAACCTTAAAAATGACTGACTGCTGCCCCCCTCTGGACATTGCAACCTGATTAGGAAGTAATGGTGAGGAATTTGTCACAATAAAATATAATCACTATAAAAAAAAAAACTGAAAGAACATGAGGAAAACAAGCAAAAGTCCCTGTGCAGTGTACTGTATGTGAGAGAACGAAATGCTAAGCACATGACGGCATTTCACCAAATGGTGTTTTCCCTGAATTCCAGCTAAATCACAGCAGCATTTTTTTCCCCACAATGAGTTGTAAGAACTGTCCAATCACAAGTCTTCTACTGTGTGTTACTGGGGTGTGGTTAAGAAACTAATCTGCGATCGATGAAGCAGAAGTTTCTGGGTGGCTGTAAGCGACATTTAGAGATGTGCACACTGCTAATCAGCATTTTCCTGGTCATTTCTTTACTGACTCAGGTGAACGTTCTGTTTCACGTCAGATATCATTTTTGCAAAGAACTTGTAACTGCACACTTGAATTTTTTTGGACTTGCACGCTGCACTGTTTTAGCTGGAATGTCATGAAGATCATGAAGATGCCACATCCTTGGAATAAAGAACTAACCAGAGGAGTGACAAAACTTTGGCAAAAATTCAGCAATCCAGTCGAGATATCAAGCATCCACATGCAATTCGTGAAAAGTAAGATCAGATGTTCATTGCATTTCACATTTTCCCCCTCGGTAATGATTTCTTCTTGAGTGTGACATGAATTCCTCTCCATATCGTGCAGTTTTCAGTGGTGTCACCCCACACCCCTCTTTACTTTAGACATTATGAACACATCAGAATAATCATGATGCACAAACCTCTTCTACAAGATGGACCCCATAGTCACGTTTGAGTGGCTGGATCGTGACTCCTCTGCTGTTGACCAGCTGCGTGAGGTCTATGGGCTGAGTCGGATCCACGCGGCCGAGGTCTATTAAATACTGCAGCCTCCGCAGAGTGAGTGGCGGGTACTGTTGGCGACGACTGAAGACAAATACACGTACAGTTATGTTTAAATCAGTGATGGTTGTGGAAAAGGATGAAAAACCTACTCATTCTTTAACATTACATAAGAAGTCCAGGAAGTGAGCAGTGTAGTTTTTCCCCCACCTGTGCCCCTCATTGTAGCCATATTTAGGAATTAGCAGGTAGAACGGGGTCTGGCCTCCTTCAAAGCCCAGCCGGGGACGGTTCCCACGCTGCCGTTCACCTTTGTGACCCCGTCCGCTCTTATTCCCACCATGCATCCCTCGACCTCGACGCTTCTCCTGTAGACAGGCATTATTTTAGCTGTATTAGTTACACTTTAAAATCCACACAATTTAACTCCAGTATTCTTTTTTTGCTTCATTTAAGCTTTTCATCAATCTGTCCATTACTGGCTGTCAAACATGGATCTAAATACTGTAACACAGAGGCTGACTCTAAGTAGACTTGATCCCTATTTCAGAGCAATTTGTCTATTTCAAGAGGATCACTCTGTACTTCTAGGAATTATTCTAGCAGTGGTTTAAAACATGCTTTCAATTTCAGCAGTCAGCTGAGCACCCATACATTAACGTATGCAGGACCCTTGGCTGCTTTAAGAAAAATGAATCCTGGGTATCACTCCTACGTTTCAGATGCAAGTGTATTCCAGAGTCTCGGCATTCCCAGTGCAGGCAGTCTGCATTGCCAGCTATTATTATTTATCTGCAGTCTGCATTGCCAGCTATTATCACAGTTTCTAAGTTTGTAATCGTAGTGCTGTTACAGGCAGGAACAACACCGTACTGACTGAATGGGACATGGAGAACAGTAAAGTTTAACAGGACTCATCATCATACCAAAACTTACATTCAAGCATTGTGTAAAAACAAACAAACAAACAACCTGACACTTAAGCCCATGAAAAATCAAATCTGGTCAGAATTCCAACTATGCCAGGCTTCTGGTTAGATCCTGTTTGTAAAAGAGACTATGTCACTGGGGTCTCCTGCTAAAATAAAGGCAAAATAAATAGATTTCAGCAGACTGACTCTGCTGGTTTTCTGAACCTACACTATTTTTCCCTGATCCCCCACCCCTACTCCTTTTTTAAGATATACTTGAAGTCAGCTGAAGAAAAAAAAAAAGCTAAATATTCAGTCTTAGAAGCACATACTTTTACAGGACCTCACAAAGATTGGGTAGCATTTTGATCATTTTCCAGATGACTGCCAGTGATAACTATATAATGAGTTAAACAGATCTAAATCTAAATCTACTTACCCATACATGAAGTTTAATATCACTGAACATGGCTTAAAAACTATAACCAGCAACTAAGGCATCGAAACAAATGTTTTTTTTTTTTTTTTTAACTTCAGTGACTAAGTGTGACTGTTTAGAGACACGTTTTCTAATATTCAACATTTTGCAACTTTTTAAACTAGCAAACCTAAATCTGTTGGTTCCGGCTAACAGGCTAACCTGTTAGCTAAAGATTATACTGCTAGTCCACACAGAAACATGACTTACATTTTTCCTTGCACCAGGATTTGGCCGAAGGTTAGCTAGGGTTATCCGTGGTAAATTTCTCACAATGTCTATACTTTTTCCACCGGTAGTCTTGGACACAGACATTTGTCTTGCTGCACATTTGCTAGTCAACCTAGTCAAGGGCAAGTGTCATGGCGGACAGACACGTGGTACAGCGCACCGGAAAAACATGGAGCAAGATAAGGAAGTGCAGGAAAATGTCAAATCTCGGTGCACAGTTGAGGGTATCTAGACGTTGCATTTAAAGTCTATATTTGTAACATATATTTGTATCTAACATGTACGACAATGTAACAAGACACTTTCTTAAAAGAACTGTATACCTGGAGCTAATAATATTTTAAAATTGCCAGTGAGAATGAATAATTTTCATTCAGACATTTTGCCTCTTAATAAAAAAAAACCCTCATAAATTATACTTCATAATGCAAAATTCATTTTCATATTAAAAACAGTACTTTAAAATAACGGCGAATCATTGATCACGAAGTATTTATCAAAAGGTAGCAACCATGTGGAGATGCCGGGGATTGAACCCGGGGCCTCATACATGCAAAGCATGCGCTCTACCACTGAGCTACATCCCCGATGTGTAAAACCCCCGATTCTCTTCCTTTATGGATAAAGGTGTGTCGAAAGCCTGCCGTTAGAATGTATGTTCATGGGTTGCCAGCTGTCGGCAACATTGGCAGACCAACTATATCTTTAAAAAACAAAACTAAAAAAACTCATAAAAGACCTGAAATTATCCCAAACGTTCGAACATTGGAAAAAAATGACTCAGTGTTTCATTGTTAAAGGAAAGCAGTTGGTGGCATTAAAAATGTTTTAATATTTATCAGATGCATTATACACATAAATTCGATAGAAATGCACCGAATTGATAAAAAGGTGTCTTCGCACTAATATTAATAAATAAAGCCATGTACAAATGTTTGTACTTTGTTAACAGTTAAAACCACTATAATATTATACATGCAAGGAATAAAACACGTGCTCTTACAGGAAAATAATCCACGATGGGGTGGTGTGACACATTAACATTAAACTCTTCCCAACACATTAAACTCTGACAGTGAATACTTAAAAAATGTATTAAGTAACCTAAATTACATAAATTAGAACTGGAATCGCACCAGACAAAACAAAACAAAAAAAATCATTTCTGATTTGCAGTATTTATCTGCAATACGTGAACATACTATATGCAATCTGGCAACCCTGCTCATGGCAATTAAAAAAGAGCTTCGTCATTAACATGATACTGATTAACATGATGAACTATTCAGTTTTAGTCTGTCTTACTGAGCTCCAAAATAAAACCACATTTCTACCGTACTTCTGTACAAACTAAAGAAATATGCTTATGTTGAGCTGTCGTGCCCACACCATATATGAATAGCAGTACATTTCTGGTGGCCCTCCACAAAAATTATAATTGAAATAATTGTACATTTTTTAAAAACTTGTACCTTACTTGTATCTTACGATCATTCTCCAAAGGAAAAATGTTCTCAGAAAATCATATGCAGCTTAAAGGATCCCATTTTGACTGGCAGCAGCACTGTAAGCATGACCTAGTTTTATAATAGATTCTGAAAGTGTGACCATCAAACTTTTCAGATCCCAGAAACTGAAGTAAAGGTAGTAGGAGGAGGTAATGGCAGCTAAGATGCTGAGACCAAATGTGTGACTCTATCTGCCATATTAGAGTACACAGCGCTATTACCCCTTACATACTGTTCATATTCTGACCCTTTACTGTATGGACAGAGTCAGTTTTGAGTCTGATTCAGAGTCAGTCCAAAGTAAGAGTCAGAGTCAGTCCGAATACTACCTTAACATTCGTCCCTATGCCAAATTCTGCACTCCAAATTATTTTCTTATCCAGGAACACCTTCAAAAGACAACAACAAATGGATGTATTATGCTAAAAATGTTTTTGAAGTCAGCTCAGGATTCTATCTGTGTGGCATTTCACATTTCACATGGATCTCTTCTGGGTTCTCTGGTTTCCTCCCACTCTCCAAAACACAAGCATGAATGTGTGCGCATGGTGCCTTGCGATGGACTGGCATCCCATCTGGTGTGAATTGTTCCACCTTGTGTCTAGTATTACCCAGGTTACCCAGAGTGTGTCTGGGTAGTGGGGACAGTGTCAAGGCCCTCTTAACTGCCCCCACGCTTTCTCGTCTAAAGTCATAATTTTACTGTTTTGCTTTTTCAGTGCTCAGTAGCTTATAGGAGTCTATAATGCTGTGATGGGAATCCCAGCATATCTCTCAATGTAGTGGGCATGTCCTCTCAACAAAGTGTCAACAATTGACCTTGTCCCAGCGCAAACAATATAAGGACTTTTTCCACAGGAGCTTTTCACAGTTGTCATATTTCCCCCATTTTGAATCTGTTATTTATTCACTACATTCAAATGGACCCTGAGCAGAACCTGTACAAATCCAGAACTGTACAAATACTGCATGTGTAGCACCTGTTCGAAAGTGAGTGGATTTTTTTTTCTTCATTTTTTAAAATTTTGAGTTACTTTAGGAAAAGTCAACAAATTCCAGGCTGAAAATAATAATAAATAATAATAAACTTGGGCTGGTTTCAATGCCTCTGAAAGTCTAAACGGGTGAGACAGCACTTAACACCACACTCCACCAGAAAGTTATTGGTACTTGATGAACCAATCACAATGTCGTGGACTTTTCATAATATTAAAATTCCACCAATCAGGAGACACATACAGGAGGCGTCATAAAAGGCAGGACTTCCTGTGTAAGTCTTGAGCGTGGGTATGTGGTTGGTCCTCCCCCCTTCCCCCCTCCACACAGAGTGCTGATCCAGGATCAGGCTTTTCATTCACGTGCCGTATTTAAAACATAAACATGTAAGACTAGAGCTGAACGGAGATCTGTTTTAGACTGTCAATACAGGGTTGCACTCAGTGTAGGTTCTACATGGCTACAAGCTAGCGTACTGTACACTCCAAAAACTTAGAAATAGCCAAAGTCGAGGCTTACCGCATTATATTACTGGTCTGGTTTATTTTAGTTGGTCTTTTTTTTGTATTAGAAAACTACAGTACTAATTTACAGGCGACACAGCTTGGGCAACAGCTTGCAAGCTTGTTCTCCTACTGAATGTCATCCTGCTCTCCGGTATATGTGCGGTAATAGCATGTCCGCGCCGCTTCCCGCCATTGTGCCGGCCGCCCGCAAAGCTACAGCGGCGGTAAGACACACACACAGACACAGAGAGAGAGAGAGCGAGAGAGAGAGTGTGTGTGTGTGTGTGTGTGTCTGCACTCTTGTATAGTAATATAATAAAGGCATATTGTCATGACACCAGAAGGAAGTTACTTGATAGATACACTATCTGGCCAAATCTCTGTGGACACCTGACCATCACACCCATATGTAGTTCTTCCCCAAACTGGTGCCACAAAGTTGGAAGCACACAATTGTGTAGGATGTCTTTGTATGCTGTAGCATTACAATTTCCCTTCACTGGAGCTAAGGAGCCCAAACCTGTTCCACTATGACAAAGTGAGGTCCATGAAGACATGGCTTGCCAGGGTTGGAGTAGAAGAACTCGAGTGGCCTGCACAGAGATCTGACCTGAACTCCACTGAACATCTTTGGAACACTGCACCCCGGGCCTCCTGGCCCGACATCAGTGCCTGACCTCACTAATGCTCTTGTGTTTGATTGAGCAAATCCACACACTTCCAAAATCTAGCGGAAAGCCTTCCGAGAGGACACTGTACACGCACAAGGTAGACCAGCAGGGTGTGTAGTAACTCTTTAGTAATACCAAGCACCCACTAAGTGTACAGTTTTTAAAAATCACAGCAGTGATAATGCATCTGAAAGACTTGTACCAGCGGCACACACACCCACCTAAATAATATTTTTGTCAGCAGTGGACCTGTGGTTGCCCTGTCTATTGATGGAGGGGGTAGAGATTGGCTGAGAATCTGTGCCTGAAATAGTACTTGGTCAGTAATTGCACACCTATAAACCACTGGCTGTAGATATTAGATATTGCAGAAATGTTGTATTAATGAAAAAGAGTCATCTGATTCTGACTGAATAATTTGTTTGGCTACAACTGGGTCTGAATGTGCAACAGTGTGATTATAATAAATGTGCCTCATGGTAATTAGCAGTGACATGGATGTTTGCTTAAATGTCCAGGTGATCTTCCTCCATGGCCTGGGAGATACAGGGTAAGGAGTACACACCCTTGACTTAAGCATGCGTTAATAAAATGTAATTGCCACATTGCTGTCATTTTTACTTACCATTATTTCCATTAGGCATGGCTGGGCTGAAGCCATGGCTGGGATCAGGGCCCCTTATGTCAAGTACATTTGCCCCCATGCGTACGTGCGATGCACCGTATTATCAAATACAAGCAAATTTATGAAAATAAATAACCCAGTTTGAGTTATTTCATTTTCCTCTCTTTTCTTTCTTGGATTATACCAGACCAGTCATGCCAGTTACCCTTAATATGAACATGGCAATGCCTTCCTGGTAAGTATCAGTTATGCTTTTGAATCTTACCTCGATAATGCAGTCCTCAGAATTCACGATTCAGGTTATTTATATGATTTGTGTCCTGACCCACAGGTTTGATATCATTGGGTTGGGTCCGGACGCAGAGGAGGATGAGACAGGGATTAAAAAAGCTGCCGAAAGCAGTGGGTACATCTTCAGTGTTTAGTGAAAGGTGTAAACATTCTTCTAAATGTATTAAATGTTTCATGTGCCCTAATTTCTATTTCCTACTGCAGTCAATGCTTTGATTGATCAGGAGGTAAAGAATGGAATTCCATCTCATCGCATCGTATTGGGTGGCTTTTCTCAGGTGAGAAATGATGCAGTGAAATTTAATTACTGTAAAAAAGTACTTGCTGGACATTCTCATGAATCCTGTGACTGCTTTGTGTCCTTGTTGTGAACGAACGTAATTAATGAATTTGTTTGCTATAATTAAATTCTTCTTTACATACGCAAATGAGTACTGGTAGTATGTTCTCAATTTCTTTATTTTTTGTATGTATATGTGGGTTTAGGGTGGTGCACTATCACTTTATACAGCTCTAAAAACTCATCAGAAACTCGCAGGTGTTGTTGCTCTGAGCTGCTGGCTGCCTCTCAGGAACTCTCTCTCAAAGGTATACAGTACATTTCCGATGTCGGTATTTCTGCTTTTCTCTCCATTCCGCCGCTAGTGTGTGGTTGAAACCATCTAGATCTTTCAGATATTTACATGCAGTATGTTTATGAATCTCTCTCTCTTTTTGTATCTGTATAGTCAGTGATTGTCACTAATAAGGAAATACCAGTGCTACAGTGTCATGGTGAGGCAGATCCTCTGGTTCCATTGATATTTGGGTGTCTTACAGTGGAGAAACTCAAGACCATGCTGAATCCTAACAGCATCACCTTCAAAACATATCCTGGGATGCCCCATAGCGCCTGCCCAGAGGTCTGTCCTTAAATTAATGAAACAGTGTGAGATTTCTTTTGACTTTGTTTGGTTAATACACCTAAAGATCAAGCTTTGGTAGATTCATAACAACCCCCCCCCCCTTTTATTTTATTTTTCCACTCAACAGGAAATGATGGATATAAAGCAATTCATTGAGAAGCAGCTGCCTCCAGTCGACTAATCAATAAAGCCTTAATGATCATTTGTACTGATCAGTGGGCACAAGCTCTCTCCAGCTGTCTCGTCATCTGAATGAAGTGACAACAAAACAACCAAATCCAAATCCTGGACTAATCCTGATATAAAACTAAGTACTAAGACTCCCTGGTACCACACTGCAGTGGTTCTCAACACTTATTCTGATATACCTCTACCCTGCATATTTTATTGTTTGTTTTTCTTGCTGTAACATGTGATTTAATCAATCAGCCAATTAACCGGCCCTTCCTGATTCGATGTGTGTTTGTTAAGAAGGGGAAACACTAACATCTACAGAGCATGAGCACTCTAACACCAGGGTTGAGAATTTTTGCCCCACTGGGTTGTAGATAGTACTATTGTGAGTTCAGAACCACAGACACAGCTAGCAAAAATGTTGCCATAGTAACCTTTGACCTTGTGACCTTTTTCTTAGACTGAGCTATAGTTATCATGGGACACCTATAAGCAACACAATTTTTTAATAATTGGCTGTAAGACTCTTATAACTTATAAATAGCTAATGAAGTAATCCGTGTGATTATAGAAGAGAGTTTGGTTGACAACAAAGGTTTTCTGATGACAAAATGATACACAATAAAAGACATAAATGATGCCTCCTTGTACCAGTTTGAGTTTGTATGCGGAAAATGTGTATACAGATTGCAAGTATTGGTATAACGCTTTATTAGTATTTATTATATTTATTTATAATATACTCACCAGCCACTTTAATAGGAACACCTGCACACATTAATATTCATCATGCAATTATCCAATCAGCCAATCACGTGGCAGCCTCACAATGTATTCAATCAGGCAGATACAAGTAAAGAGCTTCAGTTAATGTTCACATCAAACTAAATCGGGAAAAATGTGATCTCAGAGCCTCTGCCCGCTGTAGCTTCAGATTCCTGTCCTTGGCTGACCGGATGTGTTCGTTTTCTGTATCCCATCCGTCTCAAGGCTTGACATGTTGTGTGTTCTGAAGTGCTTTTCTGCTCATCACAGGGGTAAAGAGTGATTATTTGAGTTACTGTAGCCTCCCTGTCAGCTCAAACTACTCTGGTGTGACAATTCTAAATCTAGCAGTTTTTTTTTTTTTTTTTAGAATTTAGAATAGAAATGTTTTAGATCTATAAACTGAATTAGCAAGAGTTGTTTTGTAAATGAAAAACCATTTTAAAGAGACATACTTAATGGTCTCTGTGACAGTTGTAATGTTTGCTCAAATTAAATTACTGAAACCATATACCCATCTAGCTTTAGTTTTAGACTAGAAAATCGGGCGTTAGTGTGGTACAGTGTGTGCTCATGTAGCACAGTGGATAAACTATTTCTATCCTGTAATGTCCTTGAAAACATGTATTTCATGTTGACAAGTAAACTGCTAGTGATCGCAGGTACAAGAAGAGTGACAAAATGCCAGTACCTTAAAGGTTGTGCCTAATCTTTGAATGTTATATTCAGTCCCTTTCTTTTAGAATTCAACTACACAAAAGCTGTCCATCACATGCAAGAACTGGAAATAAAATATTTGGGGATAAACATGTGACTTTATTTTGGCCCAAACTTGGACCACTGATGTACTTCAGGAGTGTTGAGAATACACTCTTTAAGTATTTCAGGCGTAAGAGGTTTTAGCTTGCTTGTATTCAGTGGAAGATAGACTTTAAAAAAAGGACACAGGCCTATTGACAAATATTTGTGCTTTATTATTCATTTATATCTCTTTATACAGTTTATCCCGGTATACACAAGTGAAATATCAAATGCATTCTCTGAACTTCAAAAACATGCATGTAGTAATAAATAGAAGATCACAAAACTGGGCTTTATTGGTCCAAGTACTATTTCTGTTCTAGTGTGTGTATATGTGTATGTGTGTTTAAGAGAGATGTACATATGTTTTATATGTAGTCATAACTTCCTCTGTTCTACTATAATTGAAAGCACCTTGATTTGTAATGAACTTTATATTACGAACAGTTATACATCCTAATGTAGATCCTCTGTATGTATAGCAAGGCACAAGTATTCATCTGCCATTTCAGTGCCCTTTGCACAATTAAGGCAGAGAAATATTCAAATATATCTTCATTTCATTTGTGGAACCCTAAGACCAAAGGAGGATACTATAATTTTCCCTTTTTAACCACTTGCTAATAATTTAGTGGAGTCAAAGTGTCATAAAAATCGACAAGAATGTAACAGTATATCAGGACACTGGAAAGTAAGTGTGGTCAAGGGGCAGTGTAAACGTTGTATGAATGTAGTCTGACAGAGAGGTATATGTGAAATCTCTTTAAGACATTGGATAAGGTTGTGTGCTGCTGGATGATTTACAGTCCTCTCTGAAATTGTTGGAACAGCAAGGCCAATTCTTTTTTTGACATTTGGGTTTGAGATCAAAAGATGAATATGAGACAAGAGATGAGGATTTCAGCTTTAATTTCCTTATATCTCGATGTGTTAAACAACTTAGAACATAGCAACTTTGGTGTCAGGCCACCCAATTCTTAGGTGAGCAAAAGTACTGGAACAGATAGTCTTAACATAAATAACACTTAATATTTGGTTGCATATCCCTCACAGTAACTGCCTCAAGCTGGTGACCCACTGACATCACCAAACTGTTTCTGCATTCTTCTTTTGTGATGGTGTTCCAGGCTTGTACTGCAGCTTCTTTCACTTGTTTGTTTTGGGGGGTTGTCTCCTCTTCAGGAGGTGAAATACATGCTCAGTTGGGTTAAGGTCCGATGTTTGACTTGGCCAGTCTTAAACCTCCCACTTTTTCCTCTGATGAAATTCTTTGTTGTGTTGGCAGTGTGTTTTGGGTCATTGTCTTGCTGTATAATTAATTTTCTCCCAATTCATTTGGATGCATCTGTAGATTTCTGAATTCATTCTGCTACTACCATCATGAGTTACATCATCAATAAAGATTAGTGAGCCTGAACTAGAAACAGAGATGCAAGCCCAAACCATGACACTACCTCCACTGTGCTTGACCAATGAGCTTGTATGCTATGGATCATGAGCAGATCCTTTCTTTCTCCACACTTTGGCTTTTCCCACACTTTGGTTCATCTTGTTTCCAGAACGTTTTTGGCTCATTTCTGTATTTCTTTGCAAATTCCAATCTGGCCTTCCGATGCTTACTTCTGATGGTTTGCATCTTGTGGTATGGCCTCAATATTTCTGCTCTCGAAGTCTTCTTCAAATGATGGATTGTGATACCTGCACCCCTGTTTTTGGGTTTTTCTTTACAGCTCTCACAATGTTTCTGTCATCAACTGCTGTGGTTTTCCTTGGCCAACCTGTTCGATGTCTGGCAGTGGTTTATTTCCTTTTAGGGACATTCCAATTTGTTGTACTGGCTATGCCCAATGCTTGTGCAATGGCTCTGATTGATTTTCCCTCTTTTCGCAGCTTCAAAATGGCTTGCTTCTCTCCCATACACAGCTCTCTGGTCTTCATGTTGGTTTATCCTTTTTAACAACAAATGCAGTCTTCACAGGCGAAACTCAGGGTTCAAACCAACAGTAGACATTCAGAGCTATTAATTGTTTAAACAATCGATCTAACAGGGCACACCTGGGCAACAAGAAACACCTGTCAGTCACATGTTCCAATATTTTAATCACTAGAAAAATGGGTGGATTCAAACAAAAGGTGCCATGTTCTAAGTTGTTTAACACATCTAGATGTAAATTTCAGGAAATGAAAGCTGAAATCCTGATCTATCCTTTCATATTCAACTTTTGATCTCAAACCCAAATGTCTTCAGTGTATAGCAAAAACAAAAGAATTATCCCTTCCAGTAATTTCAGAGGGGACTGTATTTGTGTCTGAGATAGTCGTCTCACTGTAAGTGTCAGGATTCACTGAATTGTTCAGAGTGTGTATGATAACTAGATAGATAGATAGATAGGTAGATAGATAGATAGATAGATAGAAGTTCTGTATTATGTTTGTGAGTCTGTATGTGCCTGTGTGTTAGGACTCCTCAGCTGTTTTAGCCGTTTCCAAACTTGCGATAAGATCTGCATAAACGCTGGAGCTCATGTAACGAGGATATGAGTCTCGCTGCATGAGTGTGTATATCTGCTGCTGTGCCTCATCAAAGGTTTGTGAGGATGGATCCATCATGTTCTTGCTAATCACTTCCCGTGCACGTGAATCCAGACTCACCTAGTTAAACACACAACAGGCAGCAAAAAATAAAAGGAATAACAATGCTATTCATAATACTATGCTTACACCAATTAAGAAACCCATTTGTGTCAGTGTGTGTTTTGTGTTTGTGTTATTGGGTGTAAATATACCTCTCTAGGTGACAGCACAGAGACAAAGTCCTCATATATTTGCTTAACAGTCTGTTCCACCACAGTTCTGTTGGTCTCTTTCTTCAGCTCCTCACAGGCCAGCCAGAACAGCAGGTTCTCCTCACTGAACTCACTCTTAAGAAACTGACGGAAATTGGCCCGGCCATTCGGACTCTTAATCAAGTGCTCGAATGATTTTGCCCACGAGTGGGCCTCCTGTAGTGTCGGACCAGCTCTGTATAGCCAGAATAGAGATTCATTGTATTGCATTCCACTTAGGATTTTCACATTGCTATGATTATCCACTCACTAAATGAATACTCTGGTGTTTTTCAACCTGATCTCTCTCTATCCACCATATCTATAGCATATTTGTGTTGGTCAGGTTCAAGAATTTCATCACCTTTTTGTGTACTTAGAAAAGTACACAAAAACTAAATCTGCATAATTAATCTCTTCTGAGATGGGACTACTTTTTCAGAGGGATGAATTTCTGATTTTGTATGGATACCGTGCTACAGGGAAGTGATCTAATAGTGTAATAACCTGAATTGCTTTTTTACTGCATTGCTCCAGTGCTCAAAAGTTGCTGCAGGGAAAAAACATAGTACAGACTTGGTAAGACCTTATCTCACATCTGCCCTAAGGCTTCCATTATAAACTGATCTTGAGTAAACAGGGTTTTGTTGTATTTTGCCAGTAAAAATGTAATTATTGTCCATGGTAACTGTACGCTTGAGATGCGATGGGAAGAAAATAGGTTGAAAGTACTTAGGCTGAAAGTGCTGAACTTTCTCTTGTGTGTATAATATTTAAACAGTATTTGTATGTTATTATTACATTAGTGCCAAAATGTAGGTCAAATAGAGCTATAGTATCATGCACACACACCCACACACACACATACAATTCTACTTACGGTTCCTCAACTGTAGCTTCATTTTCTTTTTCATGTATCTTCTCCTGAATCTTTTCTGCCTTAGAAGGTTTTACTGTAAGACTATATACATGCACATAATGTAACAACATGTTTTTTCCTTTTTTTGTACACTGTACAAGACATTAGTACAAGCAGTATCCCGCTGTGTATACAGGTCTGTGCGCGTGAGGCTCCACTGGGACTATCGTGTAAACATACAGTCCTTCCAATAAACTTAATAAAGGCTCCCAGCACACCTGCACCTAATTCTGATGCACGCCCTAACACTCACCCACACAGATAAAACAAAGTTTACAATAGAGTATATAGTAAATATAAACCAGCATACATAATAGACAAAAATCCCCACAGACCAACCGTTATTAGGACTTTGAAAACCAAAATGTGCCAAAAGCTCCTGCGTCAAAAAAAGCAATATTAAATTAAGCTAGCTTAGCTCTATGCGGTATTAAACAAAAATGTGCTTGCCTGGCTGCTTTCGAGTTACTCAGTCTGGCTTTATATGAATGAACCAATTTGAGCGCAGGCTCTGTGTGCAACCAGTTTCAAACCTGTGATTTTTGCACATGTCCTGCAGTTTGTATTATAGCAAAATGCATGTCATGCTGTCTAGAGTTGCACAGAATGGTTAAAGTTCTTACCAGGAGCAGCTACAGCAACAGCACCAGCAGAAGCAGCAAGCGTTTGGAGGTGCGTTCAGCCAGCCAAGAGTGTACCTGTTCACGTTGTCCTGCATATCTTTGTTGGAAGAAGTGATATGCGTCTGGACGGAATTTCCAGTGTCCTGTTCTGGACATTTCCCCATCTCCACCCGCTCAGACCCCATGAGCTACAGCACAATAACATCATATATGGTATCAAATAAAAAACTGAAAGATCAGCTGTACTCTATACGATAAGGAAACATGAGCCAACACAAGACATTGCCTTACTTATATAAGTGGAAAGTGTAATCTTACTTTAGTGGTAGGCTATAGTCTAACTGTGCAGGTGAATGTACAGCAATTAAAACACTAACGTGATGCAGAAACTCTGCAAGCTGTAACACTCTTAATTCATTTAAGCAGATGTCCACTGGGACCAGTCCGGAAAAAAGGCCTGCATGCCAGAATACACAGCAGGCATTTAGCAAATAACCAAAATCCATTGAGATCAATTACAGCACAGCACCTGAGCACCACCACAACATACACATGCATAAGCATATGAACAGCTCTTATAACAATTTTCATAAATCATGACCTGTTATTTTCCAAGATAAAAACGATATTACAGCAACAGGACAAAAAGTTTTGTGACTGAATCAGCAGCATATTAGAATTATTATTATATAATTAATTTTTTAAAGCCACATTTAAAGTCGTATAACAATGTTCTTTGCGAGTTAAAATTGCATTTAAGAAAGAAAAAAAAAAATCCATAGGCCTTAGGTTTATAATCTCACACTAGCAGATACCATACATATAAAATGGCCCTCAGTTGAAGCTTATAAGGCTGTGTGTAAAACTACTGATGCCAGATCATTAGATTTGCATGCTTTTTCAGTTATTAACGAATTCAGATGAATTCAAATGCAGAACACTGGAAAGCAAACATTATTATTTGACATATACAGGCTCTGATTAGCGTCGTATCTCTTCCAGCGCATCCTCACATCCTCACACAGCCTGAGGAATCTGTCAAAGCACGAGCGTCATCAGCACATCAAGCACACACACGCCAGGCATCCTGTTGCAGTACATTTCCCCTAAACTGTCAGATTCTGCATGCTCTAAACACGTTCCTCTGGTCAATTCGAGCACTGCTTACCGCATTACCACTGGAAGCCGGTGTGGATAACTCACGACGCGCTGCTCACACGCCCATCATCATCATCATCATCATCTCTGCGCCGTGCTCCAGTCTGCGCTCAGGCCCCCCCCACCACCACCACCCCAGTGCGCATGCGCGCGCAGCTCTCGCCTGGACGCGCTCTCTTCTGACGCGCGCGGCAACGGAAAAGGCGCGTGACGAAGGCTGCGTCCAAAAGCGCATACTCAGCTAGACTACTACATGTTTTGAGAAAACAGCACTCAGCTTCGGTTTTCCTTCTGTTTTTTTTTTTTTTTTTTTCCAGGTACCTAAGGCTATTTCTGAATCCTGTGATGTATTTTCCTCCAAGAAAACATTTGGATAAGACTAAATGCAATATTGTCTAATGTCGTTGAAGTAGAGTTAGCAATCATTCCTTTAAATAGTTTACATGTATATCTTTAAATATTATCACATATATGAATTAATAAACATACCAGGTCCAATATAATCTAGTCAAGAAGCAAGATAAAATCTTGAAAGATGCAGGCTGAATGTTTAAGCTCAGTGATAGATCATCAACACCAGAGGGCACTAGCACTATTTCTATAAAGATGAGAACACAATCAGAATAAATCTGAAACTACATGGGAAAAAAATCAAAAATAATGAAATTAAATGTTTCTACATTTAAAAAAATACTATAAAGAGCAGTAAACAGTAATAAATGAAACAAAGTCAATATTTGGTGTGACGATCCTTCGCTTTAAAAAAAACAGTAGTCTCAGGTACAGTGTGTGCAGTTTTGTAAGGAAATGAGCTGTAAGTGTTACTGAGCATCTTGCAGAAGCAGCCACAGCTCTTCTGGAGACTTTGACTGTCACACTTGTTTCTTATTTTTGCAGCGAATCCCAGCAGCCTTCATTATGTTTTTTTTTGTCTGAAAAGTGTCTCTTATGTAATCTGCTGCTTTCTTTACTGACATACAAACATTTTTCTGTAACATTTAATTTTGTGCTGGAAAACTAATGTTTGGAAATCTAAAGTGATTTTGTACTGAATCAATAATGTAGAAGCGATAAAATAAAAATCTATAACAAAGTTTGTACTAAAAAAAAAATAGGGTGCCTAAGACTTTTGCATAGTACTGTATATATATACAATATATATACCTGTCAAGGGGTGGGATATATTATTAGGCAGCAAGTGATTGGTTCTCAAAGATTTGTTGGAAGCAGGAAAAATGGGCAAGCGTAAGGATCTGAGCGACTCTGACAAGGGCCAAATTGTGACTGGGTCAGAGCATCTGTCTAATTCCAGGTCTTGTGGGGTGTTCCCGATATGCAGTGGTTATTACCTACCAAAAGTGGTCCAAGGAAGGACAGCCGGTGAACCGGCGATCGAGCATCTGTGGGATGTGCTGGACAAACAAGTCCGATCCATGGAGGCCCCACCTCTCAACTTACAGGACATAAAGGATCTGCTGCTAATGTCTTGGTGCCAGATACCACAGCACACCTTCAGAGGTCTTGTAGAGTCCATGCCTTGATGGGTCAGAGCTGCTTTGGCGGCACAAGGGGGACCTACACAATATTAGGCAGGAGATTTTTAATGTTATGGCTGATCGGTGTATATGCCACACTTACAGTTGTCTGAATTTTACTGAACTGAACCGTATGAATTTTGAAAACATGTCATACCAAGTGGCATTTATTTTACAGAATGATACCTTAAAGATTGTTATCTTTAAAAATCTAAACATAATAGATTCACTGTTCACAATGAGATAAAAAAAGTATTTGGACAGTTAATTGTGGCTTCATTTAAGATCACAGTTACAGTGTTTTAGTGTTTATTTCGCCATTGTTTGTTTCGCAGAGCTTCTTGACATGGCATGGAATCAGCCAGTTTCTGTAACAGTGGTGGTGAAAGTTTTCTCAAAGTTTCAACCAAAAAATTCTTTTTGGCAAAGAAAGGGCAGTTCAAACAAATAAATTTGGATTCATCTGAAGATAAGACAGTTCTCCAGAAGCTGCTGTCTTCCTGTGCTTGTTCTTTTGCAGATTTCTTATTCTTGAGGCTGATGAATGGCTTCCAATGCTCTACTCTCCCTCTGTAACCATGCCTGATGATCCTACTTTGAATAGTTTGTGCTCTAGTTGTATCTGGTATTTCTTACTGATGTCTGAAGTAATCCTTGCTGCTGTTTCTCACCTGTTTTCTTCATTTTACTCACAATTATCCCGCACAGTCTGTTGCTGGTTTTTCTGGGTCTGCCTGTGTGTTGTCTGTTTTCATTCCTGTTTTCAAGTCCTTCATCTTTGAACTTTTATTTATTTATTTATTGTTTTTTACAAGTTTTGCTAATCTGGCCACTAGAGTGGCCCATTTTAAGCAAAAAAGATTATGCTAGACCTTTTCTCAAAACTTACTTCCCTCTTCTTAGCCATTTTGCAGTTTTAACCCACTAGTAATTTATAGTGTTTGTATGTAGTCAGTTACCTTCAATTTCATCCAGTTGCCTGAGGAGCCACATGGTGTAGTTCATTGCATTAAGTCATTATATGCATTAATATAATAATCTGAAGTTCAAATACATTTTTGTCTCATTTTGAAGTATATCTTTTATTTTTACATTTTTAAACATACCTATCTACTTTTGGGGCCCTCTAAGTATTGATATCACTGAAAGCTAATTCTTAATTTTTCTTAAGTATTAAGAAAAAAAAAAATCCAAAACTTTCTCTTCTGGTAAAAAAAAAAAAGGTATTGCTTTTCAAATTAGATTCTAATGTGCGTTAAGAAGCAGACTGACCACTTGACTTGCTTTACGGCCATTAGGGAACACCAGATGGCACACAAATTGAAAATTGTGGAGGTGCTAATGACTTGCAGCCGGATGACACAGAAAAGCTATAGGGAACAATGGAGACTTTGTGCCTCTCAGGGAGCCCAGCTTGCATTTTCTTTGAAAAGCAAAGCAGATACCTCTGCTGAGTTGTCCTAAGGGGAGATTTGACAAAAAGACATTAGAGCGGTGCACGAAAGAGCAAAAGTAAAGTAATCCTAGGTTCTAACGGTAGGTTTTTCTGGCTTGATATTTGTGCCCTTTTAACCACCACTTTTTACAGTGATATCAAGCCAACTGTAGCATACTTCATCATCTTCGCAATGCAGTTAAAGAAGAACATTTTGGTTAAAGACATGAGAATAAATAATATATGCATCAAAGTATTTTACCTAAAATATTAACAATGCTGTTTGCTTTTTTAAAACGTTAGCTGAAAGTTCACATAAATGTTTATACGTGAGTAAAATATTCCCACAATATATTTATAATCAGCTCCAGAATTATTGGTAGCCTTGGTAAAGATGGGTAAAATGGTTATTAAAATGCCTGTGTGTTGTTAAGCTTAATCTCACACTGAAAGCATGAAAGCACCTATAATTGAAGTAAATGTATTCTAAGAATCTGAAAAATAGCAAAAAAAAACAAAAACAAAAACACAAAACATATCACAATTATTGTCATTTCCATTTATTGCTGTTATTATTATTATTATTATTAATTTATTTTACTTTTTAAGTTCTACTGAGTGTTCAGGAACTACTAAGCAGTCATTCATGACCTCCTGTTTCACTAGGGTATAAATACACAGAGGCCAAATTTCCTTAGTCATTCCTCAACATTAGATTAATAAGATTAAAGAATACACAAACGAAATGATACAAACGTCTGTTGACTTTCAGGCAATGGCTATAAAAATAATGTAGCTATGGGCCTGAAAATAACCATATCCACTGTTAGGACAATAATTAAGATGTTTAAAACAAATGGAGCATTAATGAACCTGTCTGGAACAGAATGCAAGTGTATTTTCCCTCCACACACAGTGAGGAAGATGGTTAGAGGCAAATTTTTTTCCAAGGTTCATGATTGGAGATTTGCAGAAGATGGTAGCATTTTGTGATCACCAAGTCTCCAAATCTATAATTAGATGCCACCTCCATGCCAGCAAAACTTTCCGTTCATATATCCACAAATGTAAGCATATCAAGTTTACTAAATGGTACCATAACTTTGACACAGGTTCTATGGTTAGATGAGACAAAAATATAGGATATTGGCAACAAACACTCAGGAACCTAATTCCCATTAAGTATAGTGGAGATTCAGAATGTCACAGGGCTGTTTTTCCTCCAAATGCCCATGGAACCTTGTCAGGATACATGGCAATGCAGACTCCATGAAATAGCAGGGTATTTTAAATGAACATCTTGCTGCTTTGCCAATAGGTTAAAATTGCATCATGGTTTGATATTTTAGCATAACAATGACCCAAAACTTTCAGTACATCCAAATCCACATGTAAATGGTTTAAAGCCTATCCCAATCCCCTGACCTAAACCCCATTGAAAACCTTGAACTGAAGGCCTAGGACCCTGGAGGGTCTGGAGAGATTCTGTATTTAAGAGTATCAGATTCCTTCCTCTGTATTCTTCAATTTCGCCAAGTATTATAGGAGAATACGCAGTGCTGTTATATTTGCAAAAGGAGGTTGCACAACATATTAAATTGGGGGACATCAATAAGTGTCACACATGGTTTTCTTAAAATTTTTTTTTTAACTTTTATAATGTCAATGTGGGATTAACCCAATTAACCAAAAAGACATTCTTTCATACCCATTCTTTTATACCCATCTTTACCAAGAGTGCCAATAATTCTGGAGAGGATTGTGAGATGGTAGATTCCTTTTCCATAGGTCAGAGCCCTGAATGAAGCAATATGGTTCATCTCTCTCGCTTCATAGTTTCAATTGATGCAGTGAATGACCTGCTCATCTTATATCCATCTCGTGCTCTTTGGGGTGAAATGCACTGTTAGTTTCAAAGGTTAGTCAGGCTTTTCATGTTTTTGTATCCCATTATAAGCAGAGAAACAAGAAAAAGCAGAGTCATTAGCAATTAGATAGAACTATGAACAGCAACAAAGAATGACTGAACAGATGTAATCTTCAGCATGAAATGTTTTTATTGTAGGACTACACAAAGGGATCCTTGATGTTTGATTGTTACACTTAATGTACACTTGAAACGTTATGCTCCGTGTAGTAAACCGCCTTAGAGTTATGGATGTCTGCCATTAATGGACCCTCAGTCGGTAAGTGTACTGTGGCAGTTTGCTGAAGCTTCTGAAAGCTCATTAATACCTACTTTACCTAATCAGCTCTACAGCAGAGGAAGCATGACGAGGTTTCTGGGCTCTGCTGTGCTCTCCAGACAGGAACATGCATCGAGTGAGCGAGAACATGGGGAGAGAGACTGAAACTGTACTAATGACCTGTCAGATCTCTTCTCTCTGTTTTCTCTCTCTGTGTCACTGTGCTCTTTTTCGCCAGTGAAGGAGGGAGATCCAACACCTTGTGATCATAACATCCAGGCTTTCTGGTTGTAGGCAGCTACAAGGCTGCTCCCCAGAGAGAACTGCGATGACAGCCAAAGTATTCCTGCCTAGATGAGAGTCTTGGGTGTTTCTGGCACTATTGGAGGAAGTCATCTATTCAGCCACAATCAACATTCCTTTTATTGGTAGATGTTTATTGTTTTTTTTTTCATTACTTTTTTATTTATTCTGTTTGTACCTTAGTGCACAGTGCTCTGAATTTACAGTCACTAATCACCAATGTCTTAACAGTCGTTCAGAAGATGATGATAGCAGCTGGTCAATTGTTCAAACAATGGACAAAATACTGTAGCTTGGCTGATTATGATTTTTGTGTTTCCACATATTGCCATAAAATTATATAAACTGCTGAAAAAAATAACACCAACTATGTCAAAATACATACTGTATATAAAACATGGCACATTGTTTTACACGTGAAAGTCATGTATTTTTCTGAAGGGGATGTGTGTGGAAAACGTGGGATAGTAAGCGAGCAAGTAGTTTGCTGATTGGTTTTAAATAAATTGGTTTTACTTCACTAATTCATTTGTTTAGATGTTCTAACTTCTTCTTGAAGCCCATTATTTGTTCTGATACTGACTCTGCCATTTCTGCATAATGGATTAATATAGACACATCTGCAAATGGCAGCTTAAAAAAAGAGCCTGTCCAGGTGGTCTGACGGTAATAAGATCATATGGTACGTAGTTTAATAGCTTGACAACATAGAAGGTGAAAAAAATCAGTTGAAAGTCAAAATGTGGTGAAAACTACAATATGACTAGAAGACTAAAACAGACTAAAGTGAGTGAAGAGATATCAAAGGCACCAAGGCCAAGATGGTAGAGGCTGATGCTACAGGTTTACTAAATGCCGCAATCCAAATAACAGAAGAAATAATAAAAGCTCTTTGCCAGGATATACTTAATTTCATTCATTCATGGTTGTCCATTTCCAAACTCTGTTTCCTGCTAAGATAAGAATGATCCTTGACATGGTAATGAAGTTTTATGCCAATTCCAGTGAGGGAACCAAGTAGGGATGAAAAGTACTGAAATAAATTATAGAAGTGCTCAACTTCTAGATAATCAATGCCTTTGACCATTTTTTCCCCAATCCAGTCAGCAAGCAAAATACACAGTTTTGCTCCCAACATAAATTAACCAAGCAATCAATGAATATCTTGAATACCTGGTACAGTAGTCTTGGAAAATACTGGATTAAAACAATTTTAAATTATAAATTCAAATCCTTCCAATTTTGATGTTCCTGTGTTTACTGGAAATTGATTTCCCCAACAACATCTGCACCCGATATTGTTTTCAGTTGCTGTATCCCATCATTTAGGACAAAGTTTGAGATGTGGTGCAGAGTTCGAGATAACATTCTGCAAAAACAATGTTGAATTCGATGAATTTCAAGGCTGAAAGTATACGACAGGAAAATTATTGTAAATTAATTACATTTACATTTATATTTATGGCATTTGGCAGACGTCAAGGATAATTGCTTCTTTATTATCACCCCTGCTATTGTTATTAGAGAAATGGGAGATAAATGATAGATTTCAATTTTAATAAAATAAGTGGTTTAAAATTTAAAATTTAAAGTAATGGTTTTAGATGCACAACACACAACTTCGACTTAATTGTATGCATTTTTAAATTATTAGATATCTTAACTTACAGTCAGGTC